>OX463232.1:81626502-82226502 GCA_949820135.1 Sylvilagus floridanus
CTAGCTCATGTGCCTCAGATAACGAAACAAAATCGGGTTTTGGAGGTGGGCGTAGAAGGAGGACGGGAGAGACTGCTTCTGGGACGCAGGGCGGAGGCTCCCAGTGGATGGCCAGGCCCTTGCTGCCCGTGCGGCCGCCCTGCAGAAGGGGAGGGGGCCGTGGCCCTGGAGCCCGGCGCCGGCGCTGAAAGCCCCAGGGAAGGGCCCGCAGCGGCCGGGGCGGGCAGCGCTGGCCAGCTCCTGCAGCTCGTGTTGGCAGGCCTCGGCCGCGGTCGCCGAGCTGGTAACAGGAGACGAGAGGCCCCCGGGTCGACCTTTCACCTCCTCTTTACTAAACAGGCCTAATTATTGCATTTGTCTGTCATTTGAGCCACAAATGACCCATTCAGGTCAGGGAGGGGCGGCCAAGCTCGCAGCCCGCCCGGGAGCCCCGCTAATTGTGCCCTTCAGGCGGGGCAAGCCGCAGGCCCTCCTGCCCGGCTCCCTGCTTCCGGGAGGGGCTTCCCTCCCTGCCGCTCCCTGCCAGGGGCCCTGAGCACCCGGCTCAGCCCGGCTCCCGGCCTGGGCCCTCTGGGCAGCTAACGGTGGGTGTTGGTTCTTCCGCTTGGGGCCTGGGTTTGGATCGCAGTCCACGCAGACCAGGGATCCGTCTCAGCAACTCTGGCTTCCGCTCATCGCCTGCCCAGTGTCCGAGCTCGCCAGGGCTCCACTGACGCACCCTGCACCCATGCTCTCCCCTCCCCCCCTCTACCTTCCTGCCACCTGGACTGCATTTCCCAGCCTCCTTTGCAGCGAGGTGACCTTGGAACTCCATTCTGGCCAATGGCATGCGAGCAGGCGTGGTGTGTCCCACCCCCAGCTCCCTGTGCCAATCTCCTTTGAGTGGCAGGACTCCCAGCCGCACCAGGAGGGAGAGTGGCCGCCGTGCCCACCCCACCCTCGGCCTGGAGCAATGCTTCTGTCAGCACCTGGGGACTCGTGCTTTTCCCAGGGGCTAATGCTTCCATCCAAGAGACGCAATGTGCCCGGCTCCCTTGCAGCTAGGGTTGGCCCATGAAAAAGCAAATTTGGGGGCAGGACATGTGAGAACGCTCCTTGCCAGAGAGACAGGCAAGTGATAGTGAATTCGCCTTTTCCCTCTTGCTGCCTAGAATGTGGATACAGTGGCCGGTGCTGCAGCAACCGTCTTGAGCCGTGAGGTACCAAGGCTTCCGCAGGAGCAGGAAGGACGGAGTCCCTGATGGTGACTGAGCCACTGCACTGGCCCCGAACTTGTGGTGAGAAAGATGAGGTAAGTGACAATGGCCGTGATTGGGGATTTTCTGTTAAACGCACTGACGTGTAGTGCTGACATGTCCTCTTCTCATTTATAAAAATGTAGACGTTTTGCAAGTGCTACACATGCTGTGTGTAAAGCATACCTTACATGCAGGAGCAAACACGTGTGCGATCCGTGCCATCTGGACAGAGTCTGTTTGTGTCGTTTTTGTGACGGCCTTGCCTTGCCTGTTCCCCAGGGTGACAGGAATCTTAACCTTGTTCAGGTGGGAAACCAGCCCAGGGCGTTAGGATCGTAGTCCTGTTAAGTGAGACATTAGGCAGTCTGCCTGGCCTCTTGTCTGCTTTATCTGAATCCTTATGATAGACGCCGTGTAGAAACCGGGCCAGCAGTGAGGGCGTGGCTGCTCGGGAGGCCCGCACCCCGTCAGACAGTGCCTGGCCCGGCCCGGCCGCTCTCTGAGCCCACTGCCGGCTCACGCGCACCTTGGACAGCAGCAGGGGTCCAGTCCTGGGGTCCCTGCCGCCGACAGCCCTGGCTGCAGTGAGCGTTTGAGGGATGGGTAAACCAGTGCTCGCTCTAGGTCTCCCCAGCTCCCCACCTTTCTAGTCAGGTGAAAAATCTGTTATTTAATTAAGAAGAAATGAGGAACGTGGAAGCGGCTAGACAGTGAGATGAAGCTGGGAGAAGTTTAGACGCCGAAGCCACAGCTCCCAGGTCGGGCCCAAGGTGCCCGCTGAGGAGCCCACGCTGCACTCCACGTCTCGCTCGGGCTCAGGGCGGGGAGCACTTGCGTGTGCCTTGTGTGGCGGTGCCACAGGGCCCGGCTCGTGTTGACGACACCTCCGCGTGCGCAGGCCGCCCCAAGACGGCGCTGGGGCCATGGGGCGCCCCGCGGGGATTAAGCTGCACTGCCTGAGTGCATTAGCCCGACTTAGGGCTGCACTCAGTTCACCGCTGAATGGTGAGGTCTTAATCCTCCCTTGTCCAAGCTGAACGACGGTCTTGCCACGGCAGCGTCCATTAGCGGGGCCCTGGCTGGGGGGCTGGGGGCTGGCGCGGACGTGGAGGCAGGAAATTGCCCGGGCGAGGCGAGGTTCGGCCACCCATGCACGCTGCGATGGGAGAAGCCCCTCACGCCCTGGGGCAAGTCCAGATGCGCCTGGTGACCCGGTGAGGCCAACACTACCATGGCAGTCGGAAGCCCTTGGAGCGGAGGCCGTGTCTATGGAACGCAGTGCCAGGCCTGCATGGAGAGGCGGTCTTCCAGTTGCCCAGGTGTCAATCCATCCACCTCAGCGGACACTCGTGACACACTGCCGGAGGGGAGAGGAGAACACGTGTGTGAGCATGTGCATATGTGAATGCATGTGTGTGCATGTGTGCGTGTCTGAATGCACATGTGTGTGAATGTGTGCACATGTGAATATATGTGTGCACTGTGCATGTGTGTGCGAATGTGTGTGTGTCTGAATGCGCATGTGTGTGAGCGTGTGCACGTGTGAATGCATGTGTGTGCATGTATGTGTGAGCGTGTGCACTGTGTATGCAAGTGTGTTCATGTGTGCACGTGTGAGTGCATGTGTGTGAGCCTTGCACATGTGAATGTATGCATGTGTGTGCACAGTACATGCGTGTGTGTGCACGTGTGTGTGAATGTGCACGTGTGAATGCATACATGTGTGAGCCTTGCATGTGTGTGCATGTGTGTGTGTGAGCGTGTGCACGAGTGAATGCATGTGTGTGCGTGTGCACACCTGTGCATGTACATTGTTGTTCCCATCCCAAGCCTGAAGTCCATGTGTGATGTAGGAGTCTCCTGCAGGCCCACAGGCCGCCCGGCGTGCGTTGCCTCCCATCCCACATGTCTGCAGCCTAAGGGCTCTCAGGGTGGGGGTGGGGCAGTGGGGTGGAGAGCCATGGCGGCCTGAGAACCAAGCTCCAAGCAGGTGACCCAGGGAAGTAACTGCTCTGCCTGGGCCTCTGCTTTCTCCCCCGTGAAACGGGCAGCAGCCGGGCCCGTTCCTGGTAGAACTTTCTCCACACCCCGTTTTAGTCCCTTGTTCTGCACGACAAAAAACCACTGGGACATCAGAGGTGTGAGTCCCACCTCCTGGAAGTCAGGGTGCAGGGTGGAGACTCAGGGTCTGAGGAGGGCCCTTCTGGTTCCTGGGAGCATCAGCTCCCCACCTCCCTCTGCAGGCGTCCCTGCCCCCAGCCCCCGCACCCCCGGGAGAGCTGACGGCCACTGTTGCCCGCTGCAGCAGGGACCCTCGGCCAGAGGCCCCCTGCATGCAATCTTGGTGCCATCATTTGCAGAAACCAAAATGCAAGAGGGGGATGGTCAAGAGGCAGGGGCTCAGAACCCGGCCTGTGTCGCCTGCCTGCCCCAATGGCCTCCCTAGTGTTCAATCCAGTTCCTTTCTCCAAACAGCCACTCAGGGTCAGTGACCACAGAAGTCAACCAAGCGCAATGAGTCATCGCCCAGGAATTGCCAAGGCAACCTCGAGGAGGGTGTCGCCGTAATTCTCCTAATAGCCATCGGCAAAGTTGTGACCTGGTAAACCCAAGCCCGGGGCGCTCAGCTTCCTGGACCGCTGCTGAGACAGGGCCGTCCACCAGGGCTGCATCGCGTGCTGTTTAAGCAGGCAACTGGGGACGCGTCCGAACCAGGGATGACTCGGGTAATTGGATTTCAGGGCGACTGGTCCACCTTGGCCCTGGGGCATGGTCCTGGAGGATTCCCTGGCGGATTCCCTGGCGGGGGGTGTGTGGCCAGGACGCGATAGACTGCAGGGAGATGCCGCGGCGCAGGGAGCAGGGGCGGGTCGTCCGTCCCGGCTCCCCTCCTAGCATCTGTTTTCTCTTTGGCTCCGTGGAGGTCGGAATTGAGCGCACCGAGCATCTTTGCTGGATGACGAACGCGGGGACAGGCGTGGGGGTTTCGTGGCCTGCAGCCTCCCTCCAATAACATGACTGCTCCACCCTGGGGGGAAGCCCCGCCCCCTCGGTGGGCCCGGCAGCCCTGCAGGTGCGAGGAGCGGAGCCCAGCAGCTGCTGAAGTCAGTTCCTCAACCCAGCCTAGGGGAGCAGTGCGTGGCCCCCAGGCCCCCTCTCTTCTGGGAGCCCCCACTGCGCCCTGGTGAGACTTGGCCTGCACCCTCCCACGCCCCGCACCCACTCTGAGCCCTTCCCTCAAACAAGAATTTTGAAAACATGGCCCCAGAAGGGACTGGCCGAGCCTGTAAACCCTGACCCGAGGTGAGCCATCGTGCCTGGGCTGTGGCACTCCTGGGTCCTGCTGCTGGTGCCTGTGCCGCGTCCGGGGTCTCGGCAGTTGAGCACCTGGACCGGGACAGCTTTCCGACTCTCCACAAACACAAAGGACGGGTTTTCTTCCCCCGAATCTGACCGAGGCTATCGGAGGGCGGGCCGTCTGTGAACAGCGCCCGCGGTGCACGATGGTGAAGGGTCAGCGTTTTCTCCGGATCTCCTGGGACACGGGACGGAGGCACAGACTGCGCTCTGGTGCCGACGGGCACCGAGCAGCCAGGGGGAGAAGCCACGCTGATGCGCGGGAGGGCTGGGGGACAGAACTGCGTCTTAGTGGCTGTGAGCCTCTCTGTTCGCGATCGGGAAGCGTTTCAGAAGAGGCCGTCCTCTCTGGGCGTCTCTGAGATGGGGCTCTCAGCGGGAGGCGTGGGGGCGCTGTGCTGGTGTCGCCATGCCCCGGCAAGGCGACTCCCCTGGCTGCTTCAGTTTCTTCTGGTTTCGGATGAGGGGCTCGGCACACGAGCCTCAGGGCTCCGGGAGCTGCGTCATTGTAACTCCTAGTGAGGCGGCGTGCGCACGCGGGGGCTGCTGTGATGGCGATGGTGGGACAGCATGGCGTAGCCCAGTGGGGTCCCCAGGACACCAGGCCTGTGCTGCCTCCGTGGGGTCTCTGATGCTCTCTGCAGCCAGGCCTTTGTCACACAGGACTCGCCAGTGGCATGTATGCCGCTTTCCTAGGTGACGTGCCTGGGCTGCCCCCGAGGGGAGGGAGTGCCAAAGCTGCCTGGCAGTAGATGCACGGTGCCTTTGCTTCCAAGTCTGTTTGAGGGGCAGAGAAAGCTCCCATCTGCCGGGTTACTTCCCACATGCCCGCGACGGCCGGGGCTGGGCAGACGGCAGAGCCCGGAGCCAGGGACTCAGGCCCGGCTCCACCTGAGCAGCAGGCACCCGAGTCCTCGGCCGGCACTGCTGCCTCCCGGGGTCTGCGTCAGCAGGGGTCAGCGCCGGGCGTGGAACCCAGGCCCCCCGCTCTGGGATGCGCCTGTCCTGCTCACTGGGCCAGCACCCTGCAGCTGATATCACTGGGACACTATGAGGGGGCTGGGGGGCGGGGAGCCGAGGTTCGAGTGTCTCGTGTGGAGCCTGGCAGGGGGTCAGCAGACTGTGGCTAACGGTGGGCAGGGGGGTGGGCTCACCGCTCCCCACCTGCTCGTCCTTTGGGTGCACCCCAGAGAGGCTGGACAGGCGGATCAGAGCTGCCTGTGTGTCATCACCCCAGCTCCTCCTGCGGTGAAGACCCGGGCGGGCGCGGAGAGGCCGCCCACTCCCCGGCACCAGCCGCTGCCTGGAAGCCGGGTAGGAGGCTGGGGAAGTGTCCATTGTGCTGCTCGACCTTGGGCAGATCCCTTGATCTCATGCATTTGATTTCCTTTGCAAGACGTGAGGTGGCCTGGAGTCCTCAGCAATGAGAAGTGCAAGGGCTCTGGGGAGGCTCGCGCTGCACTCCCGGTGCGTTTCCAGGGGTTATTTGTGGGCCACTGTGAGCGCCTTCCATAAGGTGTTTCCTGGAGGTGTTTGTCACAGGCCACCCACGCCCGGGGTCCCAAGCGCCAGGAGCTGAGCCGTGCCTCCTGCAGTGGGCAGGGCCCTGGTTGTGCCCCGTGTCCGCTCAGGCCCCTGGGGGTGGCATGCCCCCCCCCCGAGGAAGGACCTCCCTTGGCCCCCTGCTTCCCTCAGACCCCTGCTCGGGGCACAGCCGCTTGCCAGGAAGACACTCGGCCAAGGCCTGGGGCCCTCGCTCCCCACCTAGGGACCCGCTCCCCTGGCAGGAGCAGAGGGGGCAGGGCTGGGCCCTGGCTTTGCTCAGCACAGGTGCCTCTCAGACCTGCCGCCTCCCGTCCCCATGTGAAGATTTCCACAGGGTGTTCAGCGCCCTCCCCAGCACCTTGGGGGCAGTGTGGGGGAGGTGCAGTGGGCTCCGGGGCTTGCCGTGTCCGGCCATGCCCCCCCCCCCCGACACACACACACCGCCGCCAACCCCCCGCCAGGAGCTCACTTGCACAGAGCTGCCTGGGAAAACGCAGAAACAGCACGGCCTGTCGTGGATCTGTCTGTGGCTCTCTGTGGGACCCCACCTGCGTGGCAGGGCTCAGGACACCCTCCTGCACGCCCACCCTGTCGGGGGCAGGAGCCAGCCCTGGAGGCAGTATGGGCTTCCTGCTTCCGCTCCATCACGCTGTCCCCAGCCCCAGCTGTAGCCCCCACACAGCCGCTCGGGCCCAGCGCAGGTCTCAGGGTCAGCAGCCCTGTGTTCCCTCCGGAAGCTCCCTTGCTGTGATTCTTGGCTCCTGGCCCCTCCTCCATGGGCCACGCCAGTAAGGGGAGGGGCCCTTCCCGCACGCTCCTCTTGCTGCCCCTCTCCCTCCCCCCTCTGCTGCAGGGACCCCTGCGTTTCCCCGCAGCCAGGACAGTCGCCCCTCCTTTATTCCGCCTGGGCCGTCAGCACCCCCCTGCTGCTACCTCACCCAGGGGACAGGGGTCGCTTGGTGGGCACGGAACACTCAGGGCCTCCCTCTCACTCTGCTGTCCATGCCCAGCCCCTGCCCCAGCCCAGGGCATTGGCACGAGCCTGGCTCTGGGTCCAGGGACGACGGGGAGCGGTGACGGGGCGGTGACCGTCGCGGCCATGAAGACGACTCTGTGCCGAGGTTCCGCACCGCCGCGCACCATTCACACGACGCTTCCATGCCACCTCCGCGCATTTATCCCCCAGGGATGCCGAGCTGGCGAGTGGGGGCCACGGGCTTCACCGCGCTCGCATGCTAAGCTTCGCCGGGGCAGGGTGGCGGCCAGCGCTGGGAATCTGCCTGTGACAGCGGGGACCCTAAGCATTCTGCACTGCCTGGTCCCCACACCGGGCACCCTTATCCCTGTTTCAGAGATGCAGGGAATCCTATGGATGAGCAAGCGCCCGGGGTCGCACGGTCTCCACCCCAGATGCGAGGAGGGGGAGGACGTGCAGCAGTCAATACAGTCAAGTCGTGAGCCGATGGTGTCCCTGAAGCCCGGCCCAAGCAGAGCCTGTAAGAAGGGTGCCCAGGCACCTGCCAGAGCACCCAGGGTTCGCAGGCAGGGGCCGTCTGGAAGCCACACACACCTGTGGACAGCTGGGGGCAAGGGTCGCTGGATTGTAGGATGGGCACGCAGAAGCGAGTGTGCAAAACGGAGACTCCCAGCGGGGAGGCGTCTGGTGTCCCCACACCTCCCACACGCACACACCTGCCCCGGGACCTGGGGACTTGAAAGTCTCAGTGTCCCCCAGGAGAAACCCCTGGCCTGCAAGGAGCAAGCACCTGTCTTCAAGGAGCTTCTTCAAGGATGTGTGCTCCCCTCCCCCGCCTGCCTCCTGTGGGGCCACAGCTGCCCCTGGAGGCCAGGCCCCAGCCCCAAGGGAGGACGGGCAAATGCGTCGGACTCTCCATCCCACTCCTCTCACGGGGGTCCTGGGTGGGGAGCAGGGCCAGCAGTACTCCCCCGGCACAGGGAGGGGCGAGCGAGCCCTGCCCAGGAGAGGCTGCGTGCTCTGCCCCCTCCCCCGCCCCGCTGAGTCCCTGCACCCCAGCTTCCCCAGCACTAGGAGGTGCAGGGGCCGCCCCATGGAATTCTCCATTCTTACTAGGAGGTTTTGAAATCCTGGTGTGGCTCTGACCTCTCCGTGCCCCGTGTGCAGCACATGGGGTGGGGTGTGGGTGGGAGAAAGCTCCTGGGACTGAGGGAAGAGAAGATAAACACCCCCTGCCCCCAGCGCCCAGGGAGCTGCCCATTCAGGCTCACACAGCCTCCCCTGCCTCTGCCTGGCGACCCCTGAGAACCACACGGGCTCCACACTGCACAGCGCGGTCCCGCTGAGCCCCAGGCATTGCAGTCTGTCCACACCCGCTCTGAGGGCCTCCCTCCTAGACGCCACGCACCTGCACAGGGCACCTGCACAGCCCCTGTGGCACTGTGGGGTCTCCTGCTGGACCTTGTTCTGGAAAAATGAAGGCGCCCTGTGGCCCTCACGTGCCCCCCACCCTGCCTGTTCTCTGAGCCCCTCCCACAGCCCCTCCCGCTTGAGCAGGTCACCTCTTGGCCCCCTGGCAGCCAGCATCCCGACCTAAAACAGGAGCAGCGGGAGCCCCGGTGTTGCCCCTGCCTCGCAGCCCCCAGCCCCCAGGACAGCCGCTTTCCCGACTTGGCAGGGCAGCTCGACACGCCCACCCCTGCAGGTTTCGGGTGGGTGTTCATTCAGTCAGTCAGTCACTCACGCACAGGTTCATTTGTGATGACTGATGTCACTGTAGCAGGCAGGGGGTGGGGAGGAAGGCGGAAGCTGCTGCTGTCCGTCACCAGGGATTCGGGTCTTTCTCCATCAGAGACGTTTATCCCAGCAGGGAAACACCAGGAACTGCTGACTCCTGGCGCCCCCAGAACACGGCTCCGGCGCTCCCCAGGGGCTCCGAGCCACGCGGGCCGGCCCTGCCTCACTCACAGCCCTGCTGTGGCTGTTTGCACACTGTTCTCACCTTCCGCCCACCCTGGCCCCAGCCCCCTCAGTCTCAGCTCAAACCCCACCAGAGCCTCCAACACTGACGACCTGTGTGCGCGGCTGTTTCGCTCCTTCTCTGAGTAGGAGGGCAGAGGCACGTGGCTTCTACCCTGTAGCTCCGGCTATGCTCACAACAAGAGCTGGAGCATCCACCCCCGGGGTGAGACGTCCCGCAAGCCACCCCTGGTTACTGCCTTCTCCGTTTGCCAAAACACGGGCGGGGCACCGTCCTCTTGACCAGGTGTTGTTGGGAAGGCTGTGGCCTGTGGCATGGGGCAGGGAGCGTGGCCTCAGCCCAGGCTTGTACAGACAAGAATCAGAGGAAGAAAGAGAGTCCCAGCGAAGCTTCTCCCCGGTGCCCTGCTGGCCCCAGGACCCAAATCTCCACCTGAAAATCACTCCCCGGGCCCCGAAAGTTGCACATGAGACACGAATGAAGTCACACGAGACGGTGCCTGTGGCAGGAAATCGCAGGACAGGATAATAACGCCAGGAGGAATGTTCCGGCAATGGCGCCGTGACCCACCCCATGCACCCGTCATGGTCCGAGATGGCCTCGGGCGAGAGAGGAGCTCCCACCTGCCTGCCGTGGGCTCCCAGGGAGAGTGGAGTGCACTTGGTTCTCACCACCAGGGGGCGAGGGCGAGTCCCCTCCCCACACCTGGACACACTCAAGCCTGGTAGGTTTGTCCCACACACCTGGGAGCTCTCCTGGGAGCTGTGGATTTGCCAGCCCCAGAGAGCCGGGCATAAAGGGGGGCCTGGGGATGTTGGCTTTTTGTTTCTGCTCTTTCTGGTGCAGCGCCCGGGTGGATTCTGATATCAGAAGTCCCAGACCACTCCGGGTTCAATGGCGCGTCCACCCAGCCACACAAAGACTCAGCGCCGGAACCGCACTCAGAACTCGGTCCCGTCTAGCTGACCCGGTGGGATCCCCTGAGGACATTTCTTCTCGCTCTTCTTTTTTTAAAGATTTATTTATCCATTTGAAAGATAGGAAGAAAGTGGGGGACAGAGAGCCTCCATCCTCCAGTTTACTCCCCAGATGTCCACAACTGCTGGGGCTGGGCCAGGCCGAAGCCAGGAGCCATGAGCCCCATCCAAGGGTGACAGGGCCAAGTGGGTGACAGGGACCCAAGGACTTGGGCCACCTTTCGCTGCTCTCCCACATGTGTCAGCAGGGAGCTAGATGGGAAGTGGAATGGCTGGGACTCGAACCGGCACCCACATGGGATGTGGGTGTCGAAAGCAGCGGCTTTGTTCCCCTATGCTAAAGCGCCAGACCCTCCAGGGGCCTCACCAGGGCTCCCCAAGAAGAGACCGCCCCAGGTTCACAAGGCGAGGAGGCTCGAGGGGGTGGGGTCTCATGCTCTGCAGGTGCTGAGACCACCACTCTCGTCTTCCTCCCTGGAAACCCATGGGCCATTGAGTCTACAGAGTCAGCGCCCCAGCGAGGGCCACCCCTCACCCTGCCACCATGGATGCCTTCACGGGAACTCACTGTGCACAGAGGTTGTCACCCACTGTGCACAGAGGGCACGAGGACACTCCACCCCGGGGCTGGGGGATTCACTGAGTGGACGTGAAGCTGTGAAGCTGGCGCAGCCCAGGGCCGGCTGTGACTGCCGCTGTCTGTGTCCTTAGCACTCAGCTTTCTATAGAAACTTCTAGAAACAAAGGTGAGAGGCAAATGCAGAAGGTGTGGGTACCGCCATGTCCGTCTCGCGGCACCCGGTTAGAGAGGCGAAGTTCAGAGCCCAGCCCAGCCCAGGGAGGTAGGACGATGGACGGGGACCTGCCCGACTGTGTCAGGGGAGCCTCGGTTGTGCTAAAATGTGAGGGCAAACGGTGGTGGAGCCAGCAGATAGGCGGGTAGAGCATTCACAGACGAGAGAAACAGGTCCGGGGGCAGGCCCGTACCTACACTGACGCCGCTGGCCAAAGCTGTCCTGGAAATCTTGGACTGGGAACACAGCCATGGCTCCCCTTGGGGAGCATTTGGAGGTGTTCAGCGAATATCGAGGAGGGGGCTGTGGGACCACCCAGCTGCTGCAGACGGAGGGTCCCGGCTCCTCGCCATTTGGCAACGGCCGCACCCTGCAGGCTTCCACAGGAAAGCAAGGCATGACGAGAAAGCGCCGAGGCTCCTGGCCCTGTCCAGTCTCCCCTGACCTTGCAGTCGGCAGGCGAGGGTCATTGGGGGTCACATGACCGCGGGCAGAGGCAGGCGCCGTTCCTGGGCTGAGAAGGTTCTGGATGAGCCCACGGGGCTGTCGGGGCAATGCCCTGAGGGTCACTGCTCTGACTGCTGCTGTACGCAAGAAGCAGGAGGCGCTTCTTGACCCTCCCTGGATCGGGGTGGGGGGGAGCTCCCCGGGGGCCACTCAGCCCCTCCCCAGTTTGCCAAAAGCCAGCCCCGCACACAGCTGGCGGCGGCCCGGCATCCTGGCAAAGTTCTCCTTGACATTGACATTGACAAGACAGCAAGCCTGGGCGTGTCCCCAGGGGACCAGCCGCTCCCCCGGTGCCACTCAGCGGGGTTTACGATCTTCCTGGAGCCTCTCGGCCGGCCGGGCCATGCCAGAGCGTGCGCCAGAAAAAGAAAATTCCTCGGTGACGTAAATGCAGCCAGGACACTGGAGGGCCTCGCTCTTCCCGCCCCAGGAAGGGGTGGGGTGTGGGGACCGAACCACTTCAGGGCCCAACAGAGAGAGAGAGGACGAGAAAACCCGGAGCCTCTGCGGCTGACCGGCACCCCTGGGCCAGCCGTGCTCAGGCTGCGTCCCCCAGAGCACACAGCCGGGCATTTGGCGCAGGATTGCTGTCCAGATAAGGGTTTTTCTGGCAGAGGAGATAAGATCAGCGGCCAGGCCTCCCTACCAGAGGTCTTCCAGGGACTGGGCCCCCCGGGGCGTGGATGGCAGTCCCTGGTAACTCAGGGCGCCTCAGGGACCGGGTCAGGCGAGAGAGGAGGCTGACCAGCTCCCCAATGTGCCTGCAGGCCCCAGTCAACCCAGAGGAGCAGGTCGGCCCCTGCAGGTTCCTGGGGTGCCATGGAGAAAGTGGGGGTGTCCCTGGAGCCCCAGCCCCAGCAGTGGGGAGGGAAAACGGCCCTGCTTGCTTTCTGCTCCGAGTGCGGGATTCTTGGCTCCCGAGCAAGCACGGATGTTGGCCTCGGTGACCAGCCCAGGGGCTCTCTCTCGGCCGTGGCCCAAAATAGCTCCTGAGCCAAAGGAAAGGGAAGGCAGGACAGCGAGAGTGGGGGCCGTGGGGGAGCGAGCAACACTAACCGGAGGCGTCACCCAGGACCCTGCCCTGCAGGCATGTGCAGCCGCCCCCTGCCCACTCTGGACGGGCACCTCGTGCTGGGAGCCACAGGGAAGGCGGCTAGCCCTGGGGGCCGGGCGGCGACCGGGAGGAGGCTCCCGAGGAGCTGGGCTGCGATGGGCTGCTGGGAAGATGATGCAGCGCCCGGGCAATGCACCGGGCAACCAAGCGAGGCCCTGTGTCCTGGCTTTTAATAGGCAACACACGGCGCTGCTGCTGCTGCCGCCGATCCCAGCTCGGGGCAGAGAGCGCGCCAGACACTCCCCAGAGATGCGGGCGGCCACGGTCACCGGGATGGCACCGGGCAACGCTACCTGGGACTCTGTCTCATGGTGAAGACCTCGTCCCTGTGTTTCACCTTGCACCCGGGTCCCGGAGACCCTCACTCCCCTATGACACCTGCAGAAGTCCCTGCTCCAGGTCAGCACGGGGGGCTCCTCTCCTCCCACTGTGCCGGTGAGGGACGCCCACACTCCAGCCTGAAGCCCCCCTCCCCCCGCCTCTGCTGCTCCTTTATGTGTGAGGTGTGGAATCTGTGTTTGTCCAGGTCAGCGGCATCAAGGACACTCAGGCCGCCACCGCCTCCCCCGGCAGCCTCTTCGACTCAAACAGCTGAGCCTTTTCTTCAGCACCCCTCTTCCCTCCGCCCCCGTCCCCCCTTTCTGTCTCTGTAACCTGACCTGGGCCGCGTGCCCCCCCCACAGGCTCCGACCCCATGTGTCCTCCTATGCTCACCGTCGCACACAGTGCCGCGTCCTCCCGCCCCACCACGAGCTCCGAGGGTCGGGGCCGCCGGCGTCCGGTGCTCCTCGCCAGGCAGCACCTGCCCACGTCTGCCAGGGGACGCCGGGTCACGCCCACCTTTCAGCCTCGTGATGGAGGCTGCTGCAGAGACCTGTGTCCCGAGCTCCTGCACGGACTCAGCTTTCCCTCTCGGTGCCTGTGCAACTGGTGTCACCACCAAAGGCCGTGGCCAAATCCCACGTCGCTGTCCCCTTATGTCTCACCCTCCTGGTTCCTGGGTCTGTGTCTCTGATGCATCTTCAGTTGCACTCTGTGTGCCGTGAGGTAGGGGTTGGCCTGCAACGTTTGCATGCAGGGCCTGGTTTTCCCAGAACCGTGGAGAGGGAAGCCCACCCGTTCCTCACTGGCCCCCTTGCCCGGTGCGAGGGTCTGAGTGTCTCCATGTCTGTCTTCACGTCGGCACCACGGTCCTGAGGCCAGCAAGGACGGGACTTCCCTGGTGCGCGTCCACACGTGTTGTCTGTCCCCATCTTGTTGACCACGGAGTGGAGATCCAGAACGAGCGCACCCAGCCCTCCCTCTCCCTCTGACGGGCTGTCCTCCCCGGCCTCGCCCCGTCTCAGCCCACAGCCCCTGAGCAGTACTCCTGGATTTTCCTGGCTCCCCCTTCCTCTCCAGCTGGGGGTCCCCACACAGCCACATCGGAGAGGGGGTGCTCAGAGACCCCACCCCAAACATAGCTCCTCTGGGCTCCTTGTCAGGGCGTGTCCTGAGGGACCTACCTGTTACTGAGGGCATGTCTCCCACTCAGAGGCCGGGCTGGGGGGAGGTGTGGCCCTTCCCCCACCAGACCCCGGCCATTCCCTGTCCCTTATGTCCTCCAGCCCAAGCCCCGGTCTCAGTCGTTGCTTCTCTTTGCTAAGCATCTGCAAACAATCCGGCCCTCGATACTAAGGGCAGGGTCCCTCCAGCCCGACCCCTTCCTTCTCTCAGCCCGGAAGGCACCTGCTGGGCCTGGGGGACACGGGTGGCAAATCGCAGCCGCTCTCGGAGGCTGCCATGCCCACAACAGATGCCCCCCTCGGAGTCTCCGGGGCCAGCCAGGAAATCTGCCTTTCGGACAGCGATGCCAGGGAAGGGAGCCCCGGTGGGTAACAGCCCCTCCACACTTCCTGTCCAGCCGAGCCCCCGCAATGGAAGTGTGTGCTTTGCTGTGATCCTCGGGGTTTGCCTCGTTTTGCCCTGGTGATGTGAGATCGCCACTCCAGGAACCCCACACTGGCTTCTGGCACCTGTGTCTGCAGAACTCTGGGCCCGGAAGCCAAGAGGTGGGGGAAGGCACCCCCACAGGGAGCCCACTCTCCTCAGCCACCCAGCATGCTCAGGGCTGCTCACGGCCGCAGTCCCAGCCCAGCAGGTTCCAGGGGTGGGGCGGCTGGTGGGGCCCAGCTGGACTGCACTCAGCTCATCCCAAACCCTGCCCGTTTGTGGTGTTAAAAAAGCTTGTTTCCTTCATTCCTAAGACAAAGTGACACAGAGAGAGGGAGACAGAGAGAGTTTCCACCTGCGCGTGCTCTCCCCAGATGCCCACAACAGTGGGAGCTGGGCCGGGCTGAAGCCAGGAACCAGGAGCTCCATCGGGATCTCCCACATGGGTGCAGGGGCCCAAGCACTTGGACCATCTTCTACTGCCTCCCAGGCCGTCAGCAGGGAGCTGGATAGGTGGTCATGCACAAGCCCTCAGCAGAAGCTCCCTGGACCCGGAAGCCCCTCCCCCAGCTTCTCAGCATAAACAGGGCCGTCGGGCATGGGCCCCTTTGTACACTCGCTCAGCGGGGGTGCAGCCCTGCGGCTCCCCAGCAGCCCTTGGCGGCCTAAGGTAAACCAACAGCGGCGTGGATGTGTTCGGCTCCTGCGGTAATTAACCCGGGTTTATTTAACCCCGACACCGCCTCGCAAGCGTTATTATTTTTCATTGAGGCAGCAAGGCTGGCTCTGCTGGCTGGGAGCTGGATCTGACCCTGCCCGTGCCCTGAGCCCCGGCACACCCTGGCCAGCGTCCCCGGGCTCCAAGACAAACACCGGGCTGCGGCCGGGCTCTGGCCGCCCTGGGCCGGACTCGGGCTTTCCGAAGAATCGCAGAGATTGCACCTTGTTGCCAGCAATCCCGTGGCAACATTTGTTTTCTATTTGCCTTTTTTTCTTCATGAAATCACTTTTGTAAACTCCTCAAGAGTTCCAGTTTATTCAGTGACAATTAGTTTATGGCATTTCTGAAGTGGATTTAGATTCGAGTGATAAAATTACAAGCCAAAATTGCAGCCATAATGGAAAATCCTGCTGCATGTTTGGCCTTCGAGACCACAACTGAAAGATTACGGGCCGGTGCCAACCAGCAGGAGGAAGCAGCGTCCCGGGCGTCCACGGCCTCTCGGAGCGGGGGTCCCACGCCCCGGCCAGGGCTCCGGCAGGTGGAGGAGGGGGGCGGGCGCCTGTCCTGAGCCAGCACTTCCGTGCGTTCCAGCCGGCTGATTGCATCTCGGCCTCTCCGTGTTTAAAGAGACCTTCCCCAGCTATTTCCTGATAGCAGCTGGGCGCCTTTTGAGCAGCCTGCAGGGGGATTCTGGAACAATCTAAACTTGTCATGGCAGCTCCAGGGGCAGGGCTGACTTTGAACTTGAGCAGGAAGTGCAGCGTGAGGCCGGCTTACCCGCTCCAACCTCGTCTTCCTTTGCACCATTTAGACCCCAACGATACCCCCAGGACCTGCCCTGCTGGGGGGAGGGGAGGAAAGGGACTGGGCTTCTCTGTGTGCCTGTGGTACCCCAGCCCTGGGCCATGACCCGGGGAGGCGGCCCTCACCCTCCTAGGGTGCAAGTGGGGAGACAGACGATGGTGGAGGAAACCAGAGTAGCCAAAACCAGAGCCTCAGCTCTAGGGCACGGGAGCGGCCAGGGTGGGGACGGGGCATGGCTTCTCCTGAGCTGGGATGGAGGATCCCAGCAAAGGCCCTGGGGCTGGGCGCTGGCTGAGCACCTGGTGGGTGGGAAGCAAGGGGCTGCAGGAGGCTCTGCTCCTCCTCCCAGCCCTCCGCAGGCCTCCTGCGGCCGCGTCTCCCTGCCCATGCCCCACAGGTCCCTGGATCTCTGTCCTCCATCCCCTTCCCACCCTGGGAAACCCCGCTCCTCGCACCCTTGGCCACCTCCGAGAGAGGGGAGCGGGAGAAGCGAGCTTTCTGACCCATGGACCCCGAGCCACGGGTGGGAAGAACCAAGCTGAGTGGGCTGCCTGCCCTGGAGCAGTCCCGGGGCCTGGGCCAAGCGGCCAGAGCAGCCTCCGGGGCTCCACCTAAAGGATGACCTTGGCGCTGAGGACCAGGTGCTCACTGTGTGGACACAGACAGAAAACCCAGAGAATCGCAGTTCGCATTAGGGTCCGTGACCTGCCAAACACGGCACTCTCTCTCTCGCTCTTGCTCTCTCTCTGCCATTCCTAGATGGACGGGTGGATTGATAGACAGAGATGACCTCAGACAGGGTGGGTGCAGGATAAGCAACACGTCCATCCGCACACGTGCAGACACACTCAGGCACTCGGGATGGCATAGGGGCTAAACTCCACAGCCTGATCTGCAAGCTACGGGGCTACTGGGCACAACCCAATCCAAGAGGCATCCAGACACAGAGGTCCTTGCATGGGGTCGGGCTGGTCCACAGGCCACAGTGGCGGCGTGAGGGCCCCTCCCCCGGGCAGCAGCCCTAACGGGGCAGGGCCTCAGGTCAATACTCAGGTCTCTCCCGCTTGCTCCTTTAATTGGCCTCCTTTTCTATCTGCCCCACCTCCCCTCCCCTTCTGGGGTTCCCTGGGGGTCACCTCGCAGGGGAATTCCTTGACCCGGCAGCCCCAGAGCCCGGCTGTGGGAGCTGCCGTGACCCCCAGGCTGTTGACACCCCTCTGTGTGCAGAGGGCCGCCGGTGGGGGTCTCCAGTGGGGGCGGCCGCTGTCTCCGGGCACCTGCCCTGGTTGCACCCCCCGGCCTCGGCCTACCCCCCCATCTGTGGTCCCTTCCAGGTCGGGCCTCCTGACCCCGCCCACGAGGGGAGCCAGCCCCAGGTCTGCCATCTGCCCCATCGTGGGTGCTCCTGGCCCAGGCTGGGAACGGCACTTTGCTCGCTCTCTCTCTGCTTTGTTTGAGTGGCAGCACACAGGCGACCTCGGCGGGTTTGTCCAGGTGGCCACCTTGGGGGACCTCCGGGGCTGGGAGTCCTTGCATTTTCGGCTTTAGTTGCCGGTCACTGCAGTTCTTGCCCGAGAGGCTGCCCTGGCCGACCCCCGAGGATCGTCCGTGGGACGGAGCCCCCTGACACACATACACACAGCTGCTGGCGCGAGGCTGGCGCTGGCTCTTCTCTCTCCCTGGCTTCCAGCCTGGCCACAGTCCTGTGAATGCCGAACCCCACGGCACGGGAGGAAGCAGACTAGGGCGGGCGGGTAACCCGCCTAGGGACACACAGCGTGGTGTCTGCAGGTCTCCCAGGCGCGCCAGGCAGGCCACCACAGATACGCGGATTAAATACCAGGCACAGCTCCGGAGGCCTAAGTGAAGGCAGGGACGGCCCGCTCCCTATGAGTGCCTCAGGGAATGTCTGTGTTAGCGGCACCTTGGCTTCCGTGGCGCCGGGGGGCACTCAGCACCAGCCCCTGCTCTCGCCCGTGGCTGACTGCTCTGACCCATGCTCTCTGCGCTCAGGGTCCCGGCCACCAAGGTTCGACCCCACCCTGGGCCCCCAGCGTTCCCACCTCTGGGCTTAGGTAGGCCTGGGCCCGGCGTGTTTTGGTCTCACTGCACTCTGGGGGTGTCTTGAGCCCCCGTCTGCCTGCCCGCTGAGACAGAGTCCGGGTGGTGTGTAGGGGGCGGGTGTCCCTGGGAGGGCAGTAGGGGGAGGAGCAGGGGCTCGGGGTCCCCATGGAACACCTGCTCCCAGTAGGCGGGGGCTGCCAGTGCCTTTTCACCCGACGCCAGCTCAGCACTCCTCAGATGACGTCTCAGGGCCGCGCCCATCACCCTGGTCCCATTCAGGGGCGGCCTCTGAGTGCAGGGCTGTGACTGCATCCCCACAGAGGGCTGCTCCTGGTCCCCTGTGCCGGCCTAGGTCCGGGCTCTGCTGACTTCCAGCCACCAGGATCTTTGTACGGAGGGGGGAGGCTTTCCCCCAAACCACTCAGGCTGCTCAGCCAACACCCGGCCTCAGCGGAAGGCTCCAGGGAGCCGGGCCCTCGCCCCTCCATGTCTGAGTCCACTGTGCGACCTCTGCTGTGTTGCCCGATCTCCTGCAGGAGGCAGCTGGGGGAGGAACCCAGCACCTCGAAGCCCCGCGCCCCCAAACGCTCCCGCACTGCAGCTCCCGGAAGAAGCAAGCTGAGCCCTGAGCTCCCAGGAAGACGCTCAGAATCCCGGCGCGGGGCCCAGGGACGTGACCTTGTCTGGAAATGGGGTCTCTGGAGATGCCCTCAAGGGCCCACAAGCGGGGTGGGCTCCAGGGTGGTGCCTGGGGACCTGGGGAGAGCCCCCTCATTCCATGAAAGCCCTCTTCAGGCACGGCTTGAGAACAGGCAGAAATAGCTCCTCCGTCTAGAAATGCCAGGCAGCTCCTGCGGCCCGGGGCGATTTTCCACTGGAGAGCAGCTCGGTGTCACGTGACCCCCGTGGTGTTGCAACTGCGCCTCTCGCGTGTCGGCTGCGTGCCCGCTGGGTGCCGTGGGCTGTCCTCACAGGGGCCCCGGCCTCACACAGCTCCTGAGCCAGAGAGGAGACTGGACATGCCCCAGACACACACAAGGCAGCACTTAAGGACGTCACCAGGATGGGAAGCTGCTGGTAAACTGAGGACTGGCGTCCTGCTCCCCAGACTGACAGCTCAGGGAAGGCAACGTCAAATGTGGAGCTGAAGAAGAGGGCGGCACGTGCAAAGGTCCTGGGGATGCAAGGTGGAGCTCGGGGACGGGAGCCTGCAGCACTAACAGGTGCAGAAAGCACACAGTCACATTTGCACAGGTGCAGGCGAATGGCAGAACAGGCGGCGCCAGGAGGCTCAGTGACCCTGCCTTCCTCGTGGCAGCTCCCCGACGCTCATGCAGCCACGGCTCGTGAGCACCTTTCCTGGCCACACAGGTGGAGCTAACCCCGGGCGGCCGGCCGAGCGGGGCTCCAGGAGCCGCTGTCCCTGTCTGTGCCCCAGGGGCTGGCCTGGGCGTGTAGCACCTGCCAGGCCCCTGACGGCTGTGCCCTCGCTTGTACCTCGGTCTCTTGGCCACAGCAAGTCATGTGGTGAGCTCGAAGTTCAGGGGAGGGGCCGCAAGGTCTCATGACAAAGGTAACGGGGACTGGGAGCAGGCATTGTGGCAGGCTCTGCAGGAATGTTCTGGAAGGGGTGGGGGCAGGGGAGCGGTCTTCCACCAAGTGTCCATCCAGGATCGAGAATCGACCCAAACCCACTTCTTCTTCAGGGAGGAATGGAGACCGTGGCTGCCTGAATTCACCGGTCTCTGCAATGAGGCCGGGAGTGCACATGTGAGCATGCGTGAGCTCTCACGGCCACGCCTGGCACCTCCCAAGGCCATGGCCGTCGTCTTCAGACCACGGTGAGTGGACAGGTGCTCCGTGGTCCCTCTGTCCCAACCTGGCCCTGTCCTCCGAGGGCCGCAGCCCCCACCCAGCCTCCAGCTCGCCCTGGGCTCTCCACCTGGCATCCTGGGATCTGCCTCTCCCTCCACGACACACATGCATTGCTCCCCTCCGGCAGAGGAATGAAAGCAGCTGCCCGATGCAGCAGAGGCAGCGTGGGAGAAATCCCCGTGTGGTGGTCTACAGGTATGTTGTCTGGACTGGCACGCATCAGCCCGCACCTGGCTTCCATCAGAGGACCACAGCGCCGTGGGCTCGGCTGATTGTGCCTTCACAGCCTGCTTACGAGGTGGGCGAAGCGAGCGTTCTGGACGCAGCTGCCGTGTAAGCCTTTGAAAGTCTGTGACTGCTCAGCCCAGACCGCTGTGCACTGGAGCCGAGGCCCCGCCCTGCGCGGGGCGTTTGAGTCCTCTCCCGTCTGGGGGCTGTGACCGAACAGAGCAGTGACCACACCAGCGGGGCTCTGCGGCACTTCTGCAGGCGTGCACCTGCCCCCCCCCCCCCCCCCCGTGAGCCTTGCAAAGCCTTGGGTGCTGTGGTAGCCATGGCGACAGCATCCCTGGCCCAGACCCTGCCTGGAGGTGCTGGAGCAGCCACGGGACCACACCCCAAAGCCCGTGGCTCTGCACACGCTCCCCGTGCTGCCTCGTGTCAGTCTGGCCCGAAATGGCGGAACCCAAGTTTCCTGTGACTGGAGGTGAACTCCGATGGAAAGCCCGGAATGAAGGAAGTCCAACTGTTGGAGAAACAACTTGTTCTCCTTGGGGAGGTCTCAAAGGGGCAGCCCAGGGCTGGAGGGCAGCTGGTGCCTCCCCCTGGCCCGGCAGTCCTGCCTTGCTGACAGGAGCAGGCTTGGGCAGGTGCAGCACCAGCCCCGCCGGCCCTGCCGCGCTGGTGTCTGAGGGGCGTGGCTCCTGGCATGTCCCATCCGGACGTGGGTCCTGGCGTCTTCCTGCATGTTGCTGTGCGCAGGCAGTGGCACACGCACAGCTCTGTGCTGGGCTGAGAAACCCCTGCTTCTCCAGCCACAGACAGGGCTCAGCCCCTGGAGGGCGTGCTCTGTGCATTCCGGAAGACACACAGTGCTGGACCCGCAAACCTGCAGGCTGGTGGGGCAGCCAGGCGAGGGCTGCCAGTCTCAGCCACCACGGCAGTGATGCCAGCCTGCCCACCGCAGGTACCTAGTGCCCATGGCGTCACCCCCATCTCACAGCTGGGAGAACCGAGGCTCAGAGCAGTGCCGTGTCTTCCCTAGGCCCACACGGCTGCCAAGGGACAGAACAGAACAGAGAGCCAGGCTGCCCGAGGCAGGGTCCCCCCCACAGGCCCCCAGAGCCTCCCAACCGGGACACGTCTGCTTCTCCACCCTAGCTCCGTGGTCCTGAAGTTTAGGGCAGGGGTGCGTGACGCTGGAGGCCGAGCTCTCGTCTCTCCTGCCCTCAGGTGTGGCGCCTGCAGACGGGAGGCAGCCCAGACGGCCCCCTGCCCCCGGGACCCCCGGCGGGGAAGAATGTCAGGGCTTCCTCCAGGATCAGCCGTGCAGCACACAAGCTACGTCAGCACTCCAGCAGGAAACTGAACCACGGCCTCGGACACCTCGGTGCGGACAGACACGGACACGGACAGCACGGGAGGAAGCTCTTCCTCCTCGCCAGGCACCCGAGTGGACACGGACTCATGCACACACATGCACACAAATGTGCGCGCGCACACAAATGCACACACGCATGCACACAAATGCGCACACATGCATGCACACAAATGCGCACGCACGCATGCACACAAATGCGCACACACGCACACATGCATGCACACACGTGCGCGTGCACACGCATGCGTACACACGCGCCCGACGTCCTCGTTTCGCTGTCAGTGGTGACAGACAATGGCAGAGAAGAAAACAAAACCCGTTGCACACGTGAGGGAGGTTGAGAAGTAAAACACGTCGTGGAGTTCTAGGAATTCATCTGAGCACACGTGTGCACAGTGGAGAACAGATCCAGAACCCACCCATGTGGCAGCGTGGCTTACAACAGCACGGATGCTGGACGCTCCCAGGGCGCCTCGCGCGTCCCTCTCGCCACCCACCTGCACCTGTTCTCCTGTGAAGTCTGGCCCTGGAGCTCGGCACTGCCTCACCCCCGGCACAGGAGACTAAGGGTCCCTGGAGTCCATGACCGTGGGCCCCCTGCAGACTCAGCCTGGGCCCAGGCCTGGAGCCCCAGCCCCCCACCGCAGCCTCCCTGGACATGGCGGTTTGGAGGGGGACCAGGCTGTGAGGGAGGCGCCAGTTTATTTTTGGGTTGCCGGATCACTTTGTCTCTGTAGCCTACCCTTCCATGTCAGGCCCCTTTCTGAACAAGCCAGGGTTGCTCTCGGCGGATCCCGGGTGGTGGATCCCGGCAGGTCCCTGCCCAGCGCTCTGACCCCGCTTATTTCTCGATGGGGCACGACATTGATGGGCAGTGGAAGCCTTTCCCAGAAGCTCTTGCAGATCTGTGTGATCACGTGACACAGCGGGGCCAATGAGCGGCCGGCCGAGCTCCCCAGTGGACTCAGACTGTTCCTTCGGTCTGTCTTCTGCCTGGAACACGGACACCGTGGCGGAGACGGGCAGCCCTCTTGGCACTGCGAGCGACAATGAAAGCCCAAGTGTAGAGATCTTAACTTGGGCCAGCACTGCGGCACAGTGGGTTAAGCTGCCACTGCGACGCCGGTTCAAGTCCCGGCCGCTCCACTTCTGATCCCGCTCCCTGCTAATGGGCCTGGGAAAGCAGTGGAGGATGGCCCAAGGGCTCAGGCCCCTGCACCCACGTGGAAGACCTGGAGGAAGCTCCTAGCTCCTGGCTTCAGATCTGCCCACTGGGGAGTGAACCAGCAGATGGAAGACTTTCTCTCTCTCTCTCTCTCTCTCTCTCTGCCTCTTCTCTGTAGCTCTGAAAGCTTTGTATGGAACCAAGGCTCCCAGTTGTGCCTGTGGCTTGTTCAGCATTCAAGGGACCTCAAGACCCCCTGGGGCTCTTGCCACGCCCACTTCCAGACTCGCCATTCCTCCTGCAATCAGGCTGAGAACATTCCGGCTTCCCGGGGACTCCCAGGAGGCTGCACCAATCCCTGTCCCTCTCGCGTCATCTGCCACAGGGGTCTGACCACTCTGGGGAGGGGCCATTTCCTTCCTGTCCCATCTGGGCAGAAGCACGGCGTGGCCTGTGGACTTAGTGGCAGGACAAAGAGGCAGGGGTGCGGTGGAGGGGGTGAAGCTGGCGCACACCTGGAGGGCCTCCCCAGGTGCCTCTGCCTCTGCTTCTGCTCCAGCGTCCAGGTCACACCCCTTAGAGGCAGCTCAAAACCCCTTAGGTTTTGAGCAGGTGCTGGCTCAAAACAGAGTCTCTGCCACCCATGTGGGAGCCTGGGAAGGAGCTCCTGGCTCCCGGCTTCCGCCTGGCTGTTGTGGGCATCTGGGGAGAGAACTGGCAGATGGAAAACCTCTCTGTGTGTCTCTTTTCCCTCTGTTGTTTCTGCCTCTCAGAGAGATAAAAACAGACAAATAAACATTGAAAAAGAAGCTGCCTCTTGCTCAACTCTCGGAACCAAAAATGAGGCATCAGAATATTACAGCAAATACGCAGCACGCGGGGCACTGGCAGGACGAATGAGAGCGAGTTCCGGTCACAGCCCTGTGCGCCCAGACGGCGCCACTGGACAACCAAGCAGGCTCAGAGCCGCCAGCTGCTGTGTGGCCAGGAGAGAGCAAGCGGGCAGGGGAGCACTGTGCGTGCAACCACAAGGCTCCCAGGCGCGGCGCCCACCCGTGGGATTCTGGCTGTGCCCACTCTCCATCACCCATCGCCCCATTTCCATGCCTGGATCTGAAAAAGCAAGTGCGCAGGGGAAGGGAGGCCCTGTGCCACGGACCCAGCCGGAGGCGTGGCTCTGGTTTCGGCTGCACAGGGGTCCTTGGGTCCCTGCCAGCTTCTACTTCCCCCAGGATCCCAGAGGAGCCGGCTCCATGCATGTTGGACAGCAGCGCTCCTAGGGAGACTGGGCCCCTTGACCCTTTGAGGCAGGGGACCCCCCTTCCCTGGAGGGCTCTCGTCTGTAAAACTGCCCTCTGCTGTCCGGCTCCCCCGAGCTGCCTCACTCAGCCCACCGGGAAGCACCTGCAGAGCCCCGGCTGCTTGCCTCCATGGTGGATACCCAGATGGTCCTCAGGAACATGGATGTGTCTGCCCGGCAAAGACCAAGAACGTCAACTGCAGAGAAGGAAGGAAGGGCCAGGGGCGGCGCTCCCAACGTCACCAGGAGGCCCTTTCTGGGACGTTCCAGAACCATCTGCCGATGGTGCCCATGCCCTTTAATAAATCGGTGGCTCTGCTTTAGTGAGATGGGCAGCCTGTGCCTATTTTTAAAAGTTTACAACCCTGGATTTTCGAGTAAAACCAGCAAGGCACTGCCCGGAGCAGGCATTTTAG
The DNA here is from genome assembly GCA_949820135.1 of Sylvilagus floridanus. Taxonomy (NCBI): domain Eukaryota; kingdom Metazoa; phylum Chordata; class Mammalia; order Lagomorpha; family Leporidae; genus Sylvilagus; species Sylvilagus floridanus. The sequence goes on from OX463232.1 coordinate 81,650,872, forward strand.
TTTCCATCTCCAGAGCGCAATCCATCATGATAAGGGCAGGGAGGGAAGGAGCCAAGCTGCGGCAACACGGAGCCAAAGTAGGGGGCCGCGGCTGGAGCTATTTCTAGGCCCTTGCCGGGCTCAGAGAGACGCAGCCTTGAAGATTCCTGCACCGCAGGGTCTCCCAGCGACTGGCCCACCGCCGACACCAGGAGCGGGAACCAGCGACGCCCTTGACACACGAACAGACTCGGGAGCAGCCCGGGCTCCTGACTGGGCTCCTGGCCTGGAGCCGTCACTGACCCCAGTGGGGGGGCTGGGACCCTAGTCGTGGCGCCTGCAGGGCTGTGGGGGCTCCGGGGGCTCTGGAGGAGGCGCCTTCTTGCCTCTGCCGCCCTGGGAACACCAGGTGCTCTAAGGGGTTTGAGGCCCGGTCACTCCCGTCTCTGCTGCGCCTTCACGGGGCCTCATCTCTGGGTGTCTCACCCTCGGGCATAGCGGCCATCTCAGCCTGTGTTTGGTCACTCTGGGGGCCAGGGTGGCCACTGGGACGTGCAGGCCCAGATCTCGCAGGAAGAGCCCAGTGCCCCCACGTCCACACTGAGGGGGCTGGGGCTCCGCACATCTGCCCATCAACATGCGCTGCCCACAGACCCGTCAGGAGCTGGGACCCAGCGTGGCCTCAGCGCAGACCCTGGCCCCTCTGTTAGCCCAGCCTCAGGGTCTCCTGTGGGAAGTGGGAGTATCAAGGGGCCCCATCCCTGGGCCTGCTGAGGGCAGTAGAGGGGCCGAGCCCACCGAAGGCAGAGCCAGCTCCCACGGCATCCACGTGGCCTCCCACTTTCGTTCTCCCGCGTCCCAACTTTGGGCCCTAAATTCCTTGTTGTATTGTTATTGTCTGAAATGCAGAGACAGGCAGAGAACGGCTGTGGGCCGGCTCACCCCCAGGGCCCACCACAGCCAGGGCCGGGCCAGGCCGGGGCCAGGAGCCCAGGCGCGCCATCGGGGCTCCCACAGCAGCAGCACAGACCCAGCCACTCGAGTCATCACCTGCCGCCCTCAGCCGGAATCGGGGCCGTGGCTGCAGGGGTGGACGGCTCACCCAGCCATCACGCCCCGTCTCCCTGCCAACGTCCCAAGTCGTGGAAAGAAGTGGCCCTCGCCCACAAGGCCCCGCGCAAAGCGAAGGCACGGATGGAGCCGCAGGGCGGAGACGGGCGACTCCATTTCGTCACCGCGGCAATGCGCGGGGTGGAGGTCCGGCACAGCAGACGGCCCACCCCAGCCCGGGCACAGCGAGGCGGCAGACACCGCGCGGTGTCTTTCCCTGGGCCTACAAGTAAAAATAATCTAGAAGTCGTAACAGGGACTTGTAACCCGTCGTCCCGTACCGGCGTTACATCACCGGTCCATGCGATTTCCCAGGATGCACAGCGTTTCTGTGGGCGTGGCCTGTCCTGCAGGACCCGCTTTCCGGGAGTTCAACGCGATCTCCCAGGATGCACAGCGTCTGTGGGTGTGGCCCGTCCTGCAGCAACCAAGTTTCCCAGAGCTCAACGCGATCTCCCAGGATGCGCAGCGTCTGTGGGCGTGGCCCCCCTGCAGGCCGGGTTTCCGGGAACTGGTCCTCAGGCCGCTGCCCTGCGGTGGGGACGCGCGAGTGACGGCTGCTCTGAGGCGGCTCCACAGACACAGGGGCCGCCGGACCGGCCGAACTCCTTCCAGAACCTCGCCGGGGAGTTTCCACTGAGGTAGGTGGCTGTCGTGGGCGCTCGTGCACCTCGCGGCCGCGGCTGCCCGCTTCTGCTCCGGCCCCCGGGGCGGTGGGCGCCCGCGGGCCCTGTGGGCCTCGCCTCCGAGGGGCTTCTCCCAGGCGGCGACTCTTGTCCCCGGTGCGCCCTCGGCTTCTGAGATCCCGCTGCCGTGCCCGACCTGGTCAGCTGCGGGGACCCGGGCGAGCGTCTCCCCGGGGGGCGTGGCGCCCAGGCCGCGAGCCCGTCAGGCGTCCGCGTGGACGGCACGTGCAGGCAGGCCCTCGCCCCGCGCTGGCGTGCGCGCGTGGGATCCGCGGGTGCGGCCGGGGGCCTGCGTGTCCAGGGCTGTGCGCGGGAGCGAGGTGGGCGGTGGGTCCGGGCGGGCGCCTGGCTGACTGGGGCGGCGCGGGACGGCGGGGGTCGTCCCCGGGTCTCCGCGCGACACCAGGACCCGGCTCCAGCCTGGGGCGTTTCCGTCCGTCCTGCTGACTTCCAAATTTAAAAAAAAACTTTAAAAGATGATTTTGGGGCCAAACATTTTTGAAGTCCGTGCCTGTGGGGAGTTGACAAGTCATGAAAAGCGCGGGTGTGGGGGCGCGGCGCGAGGGTTTCCGGGCGATTCTCCGTTTCTCTGGAGCCCCCCGGGCCGAGGGAAGCCGGGCGCACATGGGGACCGCTTCCAGGGCCTCGCCTCTCACGCCAGGGCCCTGCCACGGGGAGCCCCGCACGCTCCCGGCCCGCCCCGCCCCAGAGCTGGTTTCCCACGTCTGCTCCCGGCCAGGGCAGGGGGTCCGGGTAGGGGCCTCCTGGGGCCACCGTGGGAGTGCGGGACCGATCCTCCGGGTGCTGGAGGCCATGTGTGGGCAGGGCCGCGCCTTCCCGAGCCCGGCTGCCCTGGGCCTGCTGCGTGACCACCCAGCCCTGCCTGTGCCGCCGCAGGGCCTCGGAGTCCATCTGTGTGTCCCTGTAGGACGAGGGCTGCAGCTGCCCCAGGGTGACCTCATCATAGCTGATTACGTCTGCCCAGGTCCCATTTCCAAATAAGGCCACACGGTGAGGTTTGGGGGCACACGTGAGTGGTCAGAGGCGTGCCGGGGGGCGGGGGAGAGTGCCGTCTGAGGGCCCGGTCAAGGGCGCCGCCCTGGGCTTGCTGGGGTTCCCTTGGAGAAGCTGATGTGCAAGCGATCTGGTAAAGTGTATGGAAAGGCGTGCCATGAACAAGCTAGACACAGTCTGAGAACGCTTTGGGCACCAAAACAAACATCTTTTCAAAAACAATTTTTAGAAGCTAGCGTTGCAGTGCAGCGGGTTCAGCCTATGCCTGTGACACCAACATCCCGTCTGGGCGCTGGTTCAAGTCCCAGCTGCTCCACTTTCATCCAGCTCCCTGCTGTGGCCTCGGAAAGCAGTGGAGGATGGCCCAAGTCCTGGGGCCCCTGCACCCACGTGGGAGACCTGGAGGAAGCTCCTGGCTCCTGGCTTCGCCTGGCTCAGTGCTGGCTGCTGTGGCCGTCTGGGGAGTGAACCAGCAGTGGTAACTCTCTCTCTGTGTCTCTCTTTCTGTAACTCTGCCTTTTAGATTAAAAAAGCAAATATTTTTAAAACTTTTTAATGATTTGCTTTATTTATTTTGATAGGCAGAGTTACAGAGAGAGATCTTCCACCTGCTGGTTCACTCCCATGTGGCCACAACAGCCAGTGCTGAGCCAGGCCAAAGCCAGGAGCTTCTTCCGGGTCTGCCACGCCGGTGCAGGGGCCCAAGCGCTTGGGCCAAAATACACATCTTCTGATTCCATTTTCCACAAACGCTTTGCAGTCCTAAGTCCTAGTGTGGCTCCCGCACTTGGCGAGGAGCCGGTGTCGGGGGCTGCAGAGGTGGGAGCTGTGCTCTCAGAGCCCCATGACAGGTGCCTGTGGTGGGAGTGACCTTGCAACCCCAGGCTTGGGGGCTTCCTTCCCCTGTCCCCGCCTGTCGCCTGGACACCCAGGTCCACAGGAGAAGGATCCTGGGACCCAGGACGGCCTTACAGGGGGCAGTGCACCTGCCCACACCTCTTACCTGAGCCAGGGGTTTCACTGCTAGCTGTCTCATGACGACAATGCCCAGGCCTGAAAGAACATCCAGCCCTTAGGGCCTCTGCGCCACCCACGTCCCGGCCCGTCACCGTTGGATGACCTTGGAGCTCGGTGGATGACTAATGTTTCGCATCCTTAGCAAATACAAGTCCTGAGCGTTTTCCGCCAACCTGACTCGGGGACCCGTCCCCTAGCGTCCGCCCAGAACTGAATGGCAGGAAGGTGCCACGGACCCTGAACGCTCTCCACGCCGTCTCGGCTGCCGGGAGGCGAACAGTGAACTCTCAGGTTGGTGACGGCACCTAACTGTTCCAGTTTCCTGGAAACCCCGGCTCCCAGCCAGGGCCTGCCGGGGACGAGACGCACACACGCTCGGAGCCCTGGGTCCAGGGCCGTGAGTCACTGTCACATGTGGAGGAGACCCAGGGTGGGGGGAACGGCGGCCATGCAGTAGCCGGAGGCAGTGTGCGGGGCAGTCCCCAGGCTGTCCTGGAGGCATCGCCGGAGCGAGCCCTGACAGGTGCAGGGAGGTTCTGCGCCCGGGGGCGAGGGCGGGAATGTGCCCTGTTACTGCTTTCTCCTTCCTGGCCCTCTTCACCATGTTGGAGGTTTCCCACCGTGGTCTCGTGTCTTGTTTATGGTTACTATGCAGAGTGGCCGAAAAGACTCCCCATGGCTTGGTGCTGCGTCCTAAGGCTTTCCTAAGATGAAATCGAAATGGTGCCGGCTCAAAGGCCCCGCGCCCGGGGACTTGCTGGAAGGCTGACATGTTGCCCTTGGCACCGGCCCGGCCCCTTCCCGTGCCAACAATAAGAGCCAGATAACGCTGCTTTCTGATCTCCAGTCTTCAAGAAAATGCCTCCGGCGGTGCACTGTCTGAGCATAATGGGGCGAGCAGCCGGGTCGAGGAGCTGGCGAGGTGGGTCCTGGGGGGACGGGGCTGTCTTGGCGTCAGCGCCGGCGGCCTTCAAAGACGCCGTTAGTCAGCACCTCGCCGCCCCCGTCCCCCCAGGAAATCATGAGAGAGAACCCCTCAGACAGCGCTGCCTGCGCCAGAAGCAAACAGGAAGTAAACAGCATCCCCCGACTCGGGGGGCACGGCCCCACCTTGCTGCTCTTTCCAGAGCCGGGATTCTTGAGGCCATCCTCGGGGGGAGGCGCGGGGGTGCAGGCAGAGCTCTGGCCCCGTGGGTCTCTGATGTGAAGGTCAAGACACACAAAGTAGAAAACAGGGCCGCGGGGGGCTGGCCCAGGTGCCGCAGCCAGCTGGTCCCCTGATGCCACCACAGCCTCAGGGCTCTGGCTCTCCTGTGCTCCTTGGTGCAGCCCCTCCACCCCACCCCGGGCCTGGCTCCCCGAGGGTGGGTGCCGCAGTCCAGCCGTGCGCTGGGAGCCCATGGACAGCTGGGCTCACTCCTGGCTCACTGGCTTTCCTGCCGTGGCCTGGTAGGAATGAATGAGCCAGAGGGGGAGGGTCCAGGCAGGAGTCGCTGCCCACTCCTCACCCTGCACCAAGTGCAGCCATGGGCAACTTGCAAACCCAGCCTCACTTGATCCTCAGAGGCCCTGGGGGAGGTGATGCCCGTTTCACAGATGAGGAGATCAAGGCTTGGGGAGCCCCGGGGTGTGTGTGGGGGGGCACTCTCCAGGGTTAGAAGCAACAGCCTCCAACTCCACGCACAGCAAAGCATGTGCTGGGGACATGCTGGGGACAGAACTGGGAGGCTGGAGGCGGAGTCTGGACCTGGGCGGGACAGGGCTGCCCTGCACTGGGACACACTCCCCTGGGGTCCTCCGAGTTCCAGCACCCTGGTGCTCTCCTGCCTTGGCTCCTGATACATTCTCTAGAGGGTAGAAGACCCCTGCCCAAGCAGGAGCCCCGCGCTGAGGCTGGGGGAGGGCAGGTGAGAGTGCATGTGCGTCAGTGCCCATAGGAGGCCACACGGTCTGGCCACAGGAAGTCACAGCCATCTGGCCACGGGGGGTCATGCGGTCTGTCCATGAGAGGTCATGTGCTCTGGCCATGGTCTGGCCAGAGGGGCATGGGCAGGTGTGTGCACCTGAACCTTCTCAGGGTTGTGCCATGGCTTTGTGCAGCCAGTGCTCCCCGAGCATCCACTGTGTGCTCCACACCGTGCTAGAAGATGTCCCAAGTCGCCCCCACCTGCCTCCACAGCCTCTCCTGGGCTTGGGGTGGGGGGTGTGCTGGACCTGTGCAGCCTGCCAGAAGCTGTGGGACAGGCTTGTCATCTGCAAGTCACTCAGCGACCCCGTGACCTCGGCCCACAATGCCCCCCAGGCCCCCGGGCGAAGCTCATTAGTTCTCCAGCAGGGCCATGGAGCTGGGGTCTGTCCTGCTGGAGGCTCGCTGATAGACTCAACACCAGCCTTATCTGACCCTGGTGACCTCCCTGCGGCCACGACCCCGGCAGTACCTGTCCCAGGGGCAGACAGATGGGCCCAGCAAGGGGTCTAGGAACCACCCCTGGAAGAGCCATGCTGCTTTGAGACCCACGCCAACCCATGCAGGGCCAGGGCGAGGCCTCAGAGGAGTGGGGAGACAGGAGGTTGGAGTCAGCAGGGCATGCCTGGGGCAGAGGCTGGGAGGTGCGGGGGGGGGGGGACCTGACCCTTTCAGTGTGGAGAGATGGGGTGGGTGGGCGCCGTGAGTCACACACAAGGACATGCACAGTAGGCATACCCCAGTGACAGCGTGGACCTTGAGGGGAATGGGTGCGTGACGTCCCGGTATCCAGACCTGGGTCACTCGGCGGGGAGCCTTAGGCAGCCAGGGAGACTCTCCAGGACCGGCTGCATCAGCGAGTTCAGAGCCCTCTCCAGGCCGCCCAGGCCTGGGCCCCGGTGGGAAGAGCGTGGTTTGGCATGTGGCTGGCCTGGGCTTTTGCTGGCCCTGCGGCCCCCAGCTGCAGGCTTGGTCTGCCTCCCTCAGCCTTTTGCGCTCTCTGTTTCCTTCCTGCGGGTGCTGGCCACTCAAGCCTGGGCAGTGGACCGTGGGGGAGGCAGAGGGGCTGGGGTGTGCAGGGGTGGGGTCGAGTTTCCTTGCTGCTGTGTGGCTCTTAGGGCACCCTGTACCTCTCCAGACTCCCTCTCCTTGTCTGTGCCGGGGGCGGGATCTTATGAGGCAAGGTGCCACCATGGAACCCTGGTCACGGATGTGGCAGAGCATGCCATGTGCCACGGCGAGTGCTACAGCTGCCAGTGCCACCGAGGAAAGTGGCCACCCCCATCACGTGGCACTCGTGGCCTTTGGCCCTCTCTGTAACCTGGGGTGCTGCTGCCTGGGGCCTGGTGGCTCCCTGGAGGCACAGGGTGGTACCCACGTGGTGCTGGAGAAATGATCATGTCTCTTCTCCTCGCCTCGTTTGCCGTGGGTTCTTGGCACTCTTAGTGAGTGTGAGTGGTGAGGCCGGCCCAGATAGTGGGCAACTACAGGATGGACGGGGCAGGGAGCCCAGGCAGAGCCCAGACTTCAGCCGGGCAGCACCTTCCTTCTGATGCCCATCTCACAGATGAGGAGATCGAGGCATCCCTGGCACCCACTGACCACGCACTCGTCGCACGATCTTGCTGGTGTGCCAGCGTGGGGGTATTCCATTGTGTCCCCGAGAGCCTTCCTGGCCCTGCCACCAGCATGCAGCCCGGGACTTCATTTCCCAGGCTCTCTTGCAGCTAGAGGCATCCGTGTGACCCTGTTCTGGCCAATGGGATGCGAGCTGTGGGCTGTTGCTAGGAAACCTGAGCTCCTTGATCTTCTTCCTGCCCTCCCTCCCTCCCTCTTCCTGGCGGCCCTGCCAGCCGCCACCCTGCTGTTTGCAGTAAACATTGCATCATATTACCCATTTTTATGACCTCCCATGGGCCTCCTGAATTCTTTCTTTGAAGAAACTATTTCATTTTTGATTTGGAATCGTTCAAAAGCCATTCCTGCCGGATTTCCTGATGTATTGAGTTGTGGCAGTGTGCTCTGTCTGGCTCATACCTGTGGTCACCTCGTGCCGTTGCAACAGACTGAAGGAGGATGTGCCTACAGGGCAGCACAGGCGTCGTACGTGGACAGCAGGTGCGTTTTTACCAAGTGGCCTCAGCACCCACATGGAAACCAGGACATCCCCAGCTCCTGGAACCGCCCCAGGGGAGCCCCTGAGCTGACCCCCAGCAGCCGCCCTTCCTACTTCCTTTCTGTCCCACGCTGAGCGCTGAGGCCACCATGTGATGTCAGCATGTGACCACGTCTCTGGTCCTCACAGCTGCAGGGGCTGAGCTCCTTCTCCCCCCGGGGGGGCTGGGGGGCGGCGTGCGTGGGGGTGGTCACACCTGCTGTATCCCTAGACCACACTCAGGCTACTTTCCCCAGAGTGTCTCTAGGCAGATTCCGGGCTTGCCTTTCTCACGTATGTGCCTCTGAACTGTTGGGCTTACTAAGGAATCGTGCAGTCCCATTGTAATTTGAACAATCCAGTGGGACACTTCTCACTTGTCCAGGCAGCCCCTCAACAGCACAGCCGGACCACTTGCCCCTTCCCGCCTCCGTGGGCCACGGCTCCCTCCTGCTCTGCTGCGCCCGCCCCTCCCACGTCTGCAGCCATCAGCCAACCCGAACGCCAGAGGGGCCGCGCCCTGCCTGCTTTCCCCTGGCAGGGGGGGAATGGGGCCGACCCCTTCCCCAGCCCTTCTCTCCGGGTGGCGTGGCCCCAGCCGAGGAGGGAAAGGCGAGCTCAGCAGCATTTCTGTGGGAGGAAGAGGACTCGGGAGGTGCCAGGAGCGGACCGGAGCAGGCTGGAAGATGCGTTGTTGCAGACAAGCAAGGTCTGCTGAGAGAGTGGGTCTCGGACACCCTCTTGGGGCCACTTGGGGAGACCACGACACACTGGTGGAAGCGGCCCTGTTCCCCAACCGGTGGGGCTGCCATGTGGCCGTGGATGCTCCCCAGGAGGGCCTTGGACACGGCAGAGGCTGGGGAAGGCAGAGGGCCTTGGCTTGGCCTGGCGAGACAGTCCCGTCCCTGCTGCTTCCCTCTGCCAGCCAGGGCCACTGCGTGGCTTCTAGTGCTGCATTCTAACGCGCCACGAATGCAGTGGCTCCGGCACCATGGTCACCTGGGCCCTGTGCTTGGGGTCTCTCAAGGCTGTAAGGACAGCACCAGTCAAGCTGTGTCCAGAGGCTCAGCTGGGGCCTGTTTGGCCTCTAAGCTTCTCGGGCTGCACACACGGTTCTTTTCCTCTTACCTGTAGAGCTCAGGGTACCTGTGGTCTTCAAGGGAGGGAGAGCCTTGTGCTGTGCGTGTCTGCCTATTACTGTTCCCCCTACACCACCTGCGTGTGCCAGCACCCCCCCCCCATTGCAGCCTCTTCCTCAGCAGCACAAAATGGTTGCCACAGGTCCAGCTATCGTTTGCAGAGTATGATGGAGGAAAACAGTTGTTTCTTCTTCCTGGCTCTGTCTTTTTCTTCTTAGAGCAAGAAAGTTCAATGGGCAGGGACAGTGAGCCTTCCCACAGTGTCCCTCGTGGAGCTGGGCATTCAGGCTCTTGAGTTCATGAACCTAGCCTGCGGCTCTTCTGCCCGCCAGGGGTGAGGGCGCACCTTCCCATCACCCAGCTGTCTCATCCATAAACACTGATAACAGCGCTGTCCATTTCACAACCTCGCCTGATGGTCCCGCTCAGGCGAGGGGGCAGTTTGGAGGCTCTTACTATTATTGCTGTCGTTGTTGTTGTTATTGTTATCACTAGCCTGGGGCAGTGTCTGGTTTAATAAATACTTGAGTTGCTGAGTGATTGACGGGACGGAACTCTGACATCTGCGGGACCCAAAGCAGGGGCCGAGGTGTCGGAGAGGCGGGAGCTGACAAGCGGCTCGCCTAGGACCACCCAGTACGCAGCGGTGCCCGGCCAGCCGGCCGCGTGGAGCCCCTGGGCCGGCCCGGCCCTTTGTTCCCCGGGCTGTTAGCTCTCGCTCGAGGCGCTCACTGGGGTAGCAGCTCATTTGTCAATCAGCGCCAAGCGACGCCGTCGTGAAAGACGCGTGGAGCTCTCTGTGCGAGCCCCCAGCTGCTCTGCCGCAGCCGCCGCCACCTACCAAGCCGTGGCCCGGGAAAGGGCTGATAACCGGGCCAGCCCAGGTGGCCACGTGGCCTCCCCAGGACAGAGCTCGGCTCCGGCCCCACCGCCTCCCTGGGACAGATCCGGGCCCTGGCCCCCTGCTAAGGGCTCGGGGCGGGGGGCGGGAATCCCAGGCCTTGAGAGCCCTCACCAGGGACTCAGTGTGCCGTGGGTTCCAGCTGGGGAACACTGCGCCCCACTTTGAAAGGATGCGGGAGTCGCTTCTCTGGTTGCTGGGTCCTTCCCGTCTGCGACTCTGCAGCCAATGTCAGGCTGAGCAGAGGCCGCCCTGGGGCCGGAGGACACAGGCTCGCTCTGGCCTTGGCCTGTGGAAGCCCCGGAGTGGCCTTGGGCCACAGTGTCTGCCGTTCATCCCCCTGGTGCTGAGAACGGGGCCACCCCAGCAGCCAGGACTGTGTTCACACCGGCTGGAAGGGGAGCTGAGGCGCCCTGCTCAGGTCACTGTGGGAGCGTCCAGGGGCTGCTGTTACAGCCTCAGAGCCGGGACCTGACGAGAGACAACGCGTCCTCGCCGAGTTCTCGGCCGGGAGCCAAGGTCAAGGTGTGGGAGGCTCGGGCAGGGCCTTCCCTTGTCCCCCGGGCTCTGGGGCGCCCGGCTTCCTGCACGTGCAGAGGCATCGCCCGGATCTCTGCTTCCGTCCTCCCAGGTCCCCTGCTGAGGACCCCACCGCTGGGCTGAGAGCCCACCCTCAATCCAGGATGAGCCCCCCTGCCGAGGTCATTACGTAATCACCCCAACAAAGACCCCCTTCTTAACATAAGTCACAGTCTCAGGTTCTGGGCGCTAGGGTGTGGACCGCGCACGTGGTGGGCACCATTCCGCCCCGAGGGACCCCGCCCCACAGGGCATTCCAGGTGCTGTGGCTAAGCTGACCCTGAGCCCCCCCTTCCCCCCAGGCCTGGTTTGCTTGCTCAGCCTGGGGCCCAGAGCCTCCCTTGGGCTTGGCACGTGGTTCCCGGGGGACCTTTGGGGGTGCAAGCCATGGAGGGCAGCCAGAGCTGTTTGGGTATTTTCCTCCTGTGCTCACCAGTTTTCCATTGCTGCGGTGAAACACCGGCGGAGCAGAGAGGTTTATTTTGGCCGGTTTGGGCCAGGGCTGCTGTGGCTGTGCACAGTGTGTCTCTCTCCATGTGTCTCTCTCGCTGTGTGCTGTCTCCCGATAAAGCCGTGCGGTCAACTGCAGGCTCCGCACCAGAGACCTAACCCAGCCCGATCACTCGTCGCAGGTCCTACCTCAAGCCTCCACTGCGGGGCAGATTTCCCACCCGCTCGAGACTGAAGTCCCACGTGAGCCTGAGAGGAGGGCAAGTGTTCAACACCCCCCCACCCCCACACACACACTTGTTACAGGGCCCAAAGGCACAGCCAGCCGACCGGGTTGACTCAAGTCCCAGACCAGGGACCCTCAGGGATGCTAGGCCCACAGGAGCCAGGAGGAAGCTAAGCTCCTTGCAACACAGAGGCTGAGCCCTCCGTGGACACGGGGACAGGTGCAGCCACTCCCACCGTCAGGGCCTGACGCCCTCATGCTGAGGCTGCTGGAATCTGGAAGGGAGGGCTAGGCCCCCAGGTCCTTGGAGAGTCCCCGTGCTGAGCGCTCCCCGGGCTGGGCACTGCTCGCTCGGGAACTGACCGGGTGACAGTTGTCTCATCCTGGCCTTCCCGTGGTGGGTGAGGGGGGCGTCACCCAGAGCCACATGGCCAGTGCCCTGAGGCTCAGGCCCCCCGCAGCCCAGGCTCTCCTGGTTTGCATCTTGTCCCCTGGCTGCAGGGCCGGATCAGACAAAGGCAGTGAGAAGACCCGGTGCTTTATCTGAGCCACCGAGCAGCAGCGGAGCCCAGCGCTGCTTCTAAGTGCAGGGTGCGGCAGGCCTCGGCTTATCCAGAGATCTGGGCAGCTGTCATCAGAGTTCTGCAACAGCTTTGTCACCTCAGAGAGGAGCCCCAGGCCCTTGGCCATCACAACCACCGTCTCCCTCTGTCCTCTGGACTGGTCTGACCTGGGACAGTTCCTGTGAACCACAGGCGGTGGCCCCTGTGGGCGTGGCTGCTGTCATGGCAGTGACAGGTGGCAGAGCTTTCTTCCTCCCTGTGGACACCTGCATCCTGGAAATGGCCACGTGGAGCAGGTGGGACAGCTGGTGCCGGGCCATGGTGGGATCCAGGTTGCCCGTCCCACACAGCTCTGGGCCACCCCATACTGTCAGGGCATGCCTAGAAAATGCCAGGTGGGCAGCAGGACCCTCCCCAGGCCTCGTCAACTGAGGCCTGGCTGCAGATGTCCACTCAGCAAAGCCGTACTGAGCAGACGGCAGGAGGAAGGAGTGACAGTGATGCAGGCAGTGGCTGGCCAGCTGGGTGCTTGATGAAAGGGAGGGGCTGGGAGGAGGGGGAGGGGAGGCAGGCTCCTCTCCGCCGTTCTAAGTAGGCTGTGATGGTGACCCAAGAGTTATTTTCATAATTGCACAAAGCCTAATAGGAATTGTACATGCAGCAGCGTTGGACGGCCTTAAAGGTCAAGTTTCTCTGCCTTTGGCGCTGGCTGTGCCGGTTACCTCATGCTCTGAGAGGCAGCCGTGGCGTGTGCCGTGATGACTGAAGAATGAGGAAGCTGGGGTCACTTTGAAAGCTCAGGATCCCGAGAGCATCCCCCCAAGGGGCCGGGGCCTGGGCAGCTCCCCCGGGGAGGGGCTCACCAGGAATTGGAGAGCCAGGAGCCCAGGTACCCAGAGCGTCTTCTTCCAGGACTCGGGATTTTTAGCAAAATGGCCCGAATAAAATAAGATGAACTTATCTCACTGTTTCTGTGCTAGTGCTGAGATGTACGAGAGAGGTCATGGACGCCGGCTGTGGCCTGGGCCCAGGGTCCTGGCTCTGTGGGCTGGGCAGGGACCGTGGGAAAAGCTTGCGCTCTGAGCTCCAAGTGTGGCTCGCCCGGTGGTGCCATGTGGTGGAGACCTGGGGAGCCAGAGCAGCGAGCCCCCAGGCCTGCTTTCCTCCTGGGTGGGTCCTCTCTGAAGTGTCCCCACACTTGCTCTCTCCTGCTCAGGCAGCTGTCACTGGGCGGGCCTGGCTCGGAATAGGGGAGGTCTCCTGTTCTCCCAGCGCCAGGCAGGCCCCGCTCCCGCTGCACTGCCTGGTTCTCCTCCGGCTTGGCCACAGCCCCGGGAGCTCCTCTGTCCTGTTGACGAGCGGCTCCCTCCATAAAGAAGCTGGGACCTATGGGGTTAAGTGACCTCCTGGAGGAGGGAGCCACACACAAACCCAGATGGGTCCAGCTCGGAGCTGAGCCCCGCCGCGCTGTAGCCGCTCTGACCCACCCCTTCCACAGGTCCCCCGCGCGGAGCTGCCAGCGCCTCCCCTCGCCGCGCCGCCGACTCTGATGCAAGAGGCCTGGGTCCTGTCCCTTTGATTTCTGGCTGCACGGGCTGTGCTCTTGGCTGGGGATGCAGAGCCTCGTCCCTTCTGTGCAGATGGCCACCCTGCGTCCAGGGAGGAGGGAGCGCGGAGCCCCCCCCCCCCCATCCTCTAGGGGCCAAGCAAAAGCATCAGCCGTGAGCAGGCAGCCCCGTCTGAAGCTGGCCCAGCCACCTCCTGTCAGAATCCGCTCCCAGGAGGGGCTTGGCTGTGCTGCGTCCGCTGCCTGGGGGGCCTGGGGGAGGTTCCTTTGTTACCCCAAGGGGCAAACACGAGGCCGTTCCCCATCATGTTGGCGAGGGTGCTTTCTGCACATGTGTGGACAGGAAAACTCGCCACTGTGCTTGGTGCGCAGCCCCGGGAGTGTGGGAAACGCAGCGCCCAGGCCTGCACGTGGAGAGAGGGCCGGGGGTTCCCTCTGGCATCCAGTGTTGGAAGCAGCTCTGCTGCCGGGCGTGTGTGTCCAGGGTCCAGCAGTCGGGTCAGGGACGGCTTCAAGGAGACCCCTCCCTGTGTCGCTTACGGCACTTTGTGAAAGGCGGGGCCTGTGCTGTCCATCTTCACACTACACTGTGACGAGACAGAAAGTTCCAGAAACAGCAGCATGATGCTGTTAGGGAGACGCATACACACACACAGGTGCAACACTCGGTCACCTGGGTCACGTGCGTGTGTGTGGATGTGAGGGTGCATGTGGGTTTATGTGTGTGCATGTGTGTGGGTGTGTGTGTAGATGTGGGTGCATGTGGATTGTGTGTGTGGATGTGGGTGTGTAATGTGGCTGTATGTGTGGATGCGTGTGTATATGTGGATGTATACGCATGTGGATGTGTACGTGTGTGTGGATGTATGTGTGTGTGAGGGTGTGTGTGGATGTGTGTGCGTGTGGATGTGTGTGCATGCGTGTGGATGTATGTGTACATGTGGACACATGTGTGCATGTGTGTGGGTGTGTGTGTAGATGTGGATGTGTGGATATGTGTACATGTGACTGCGTGGATGTGTGTGTGTATATGTGGATGTATATGCGTGTGGATATGTACGTGTGTGCGTATGGATGCGTTGTGTGTATATGTGTGCGGATGTGGATGTGTGTGTGCATGTGGATATGTGTACATGTGACTGTGTGGATGTGTGTGTGTATATGTGGATGTATATGCATGTGGATATGTATGTGTGGGTGTGGATGTGTGTGCATGTGTGTGGATGTATGTGTAGATGTGGATACATGTGGATGTATGTGTATGTAAATGTGGATGTGTGTGCATGTGGATATGTGTACATGTGACTGTATGTGTGGATGTATGTGTGTATATGTGGATGTATATGCGTGTGGATATGTACGTGTGTGTGTATGGATGCGTTGTGTGTATGTGTGTGTGGATGTGGATGTGTGTGTGCATGTGGATGCGTGTGAGTGTGTCTGCATGCAGGATGGAAGCCAGAACTGACACTGTGTCGTAAGGCTTTTGTTTGCATCTCCTGGTCCTCAGTGCTCAGGCTGGGGTGGGGGGAGGTCAGGCGTGGATGCGCAGATCTCCTAAGTGCTGAGTCATGGCCGCAGGGCAGGGCAGGCGGAGCAGGGGCCCTGTCAAACCGCGACAAGGTGATGAGAACCAGTGCCGCGGCGTTTGAGACTCGAGGCCTGCCAGGCCCGGCCCTCGGCCGCGAGCCTGGTTCCGTAGAAGCTTCGCAGCCGCTGGCAGGCAAGGCTGCAGGCTCTGCCGTGTCCCCCAACACCCAGCTCAGACTGAGACTGCGAGGCGGGGGTGGGTTTGCAGACAACTCCCCCACGCAGAACAGAGCAGGTGCCCTTACAAATTGGCCACAGGCGGGGCCAGGGTCTGCAAGGCTCCAACGCCGCCCTGCGTCCTTGAGGGGCCACCCGGGACGAGCTGCTGCTGGGCCTAGACAGCAGTGTCCAATGTTCCCTCCGTTAACACGATGCTGAAAGCCCAGGAGATAGCAGACACAGGGGCCCCAAGATCACCCAGTTCCTGTCGGGAGAAAGGGGGAGCCCCTGGCTAGGGGCGGCCAGTGCTTGGCACTGGGCGGGGGCTTGGATTTAGGGCAATCTCGGGGCTACATGTATTAGAAGTCAGGTGCAGTGTGGTCTGCTTACTTCCCCGAGTGTCTGACCTTGACCTGGAGACACCAGCATCTGAGACAACCCCATAAGCCGGTTTGAGAGAAGGAGCCGAGGTCTCATCTCAGGAAGCTGTGTCCTACACAGAACACCACAGAGAGAACCCACTGGGCATCTTTCAGGGAGGGGCTGGCACAGCCTCACAAGCCCCGGGACTCCCTTGTTCCCCAGGACCCTGAGGCTTAGGAGACCGAGCACCTTTCCAAGCAGGGGACTCTGATGGGTTCCCTCGGGCCCATGGCAGCGCTCAGAAAGAATTCATTGACCGACACTGATTGCATGAATGGACAGTGAATGGGCGAACTGATGGGTGGGAGGATGACAAGGCCCACACCAAGCTCGAAGAAAGAAACGGGGCCAGCGCTGTAGCGTGGGAGGCTGAGCCTCCGCCTGTGGCACTGGCTTCCCATACGGGCACCGGTGCACGTCCTGGCTGCTCAGCTTCTGATCCAGCTCCTTGCAGCTAAGGAAGGCCCTGAACCTGCAAGGGAGACCTGGAGGAAGCTCCCGGCTCCTGGCTTCCGATCAGCTCAGCTCTGGCTACTGTGGCCATCTGGGGAGTGAACCAGTGGAGGGAAGACCTATCTCTTCCTGTCTATCTGTAGCTCTGCCTCTCAAAGAACGAAATAAATCTTTAAAAGAAGAAGAAGAAATGAATAGAACAAAATGATGGTGTGGGAACTTGAGTATAATCTATAGCAGTATCTTACATTTCATATGAGTTGTGTGGGTTCTGTGAAGTTTTTAAAAGCTCATTTTTGAGGGGCAGGTGTTTGGCCAGGCAGTAAGGCCCCGGCTGGGACGCGTACACCCTGTCAGTGCCTGGGCTCCATCCCTGGATTCCAGCTTCCTGCCAGTGCAGACGGCGGTGGCTCCGATGTGGGAGACCTGGGCTGAGTCCCCAGGCCCTGGCCATGGCAGAGCTCTGGCTGTTGTGGGCATCTGGGAGTGAGCCAGGGTGTGGGAGCCCTCTGTCTCGCTCCATGTCTCTCAAGTAAACAAAAATTTTTTGTTTTTTTTTTTTTTTTGACAGGCAGAATGGACAGTGAGAGAGAGAGACAGAGAGAAAGGTCTTCCTTTTGCCGTTGGTTCACCCTCCAATGGCTGCCGCGGACAGCACGCTGCGACCGGCGCACTGCGCTTATCCGATGGCAGGAGCCAGGTGCTAGGTGCTTTTTTCCTGGTCTCCCATGGGGTGCAGGGCCCAAGCACTTGGGCCATCCTCCACTGCACTCCCAGGCCACAGCAGAGGGCTGGCCTGGAAGAGGGGCAACCGGGACAGAATCCGGCGCCCCGACCGGGACTAGAACCCGGTGTGCCGGCGCCGCAAGGCAGAGGATTAGCCTGTTGAGCCACGGCGCCGGCCAAACAAAAATATTTTTAAACCTCGTTTTTATCCCTAATAAGAAATATTAACACGTATCTTACTATTTCATGACAGCATTTTACTGCTCCTAATATAATATTAGCACTTGTGTTAGTTGAATGCTAGAACACATCCCGAAATCGCTTCTTGGGTTAACACACTCAGCTGAGCGTGGTCCCTGTGTTGCTCTGAGTCGGACCCGCCGTTTCTGCACCAGTGTTTGACCCAAGAAACAGCGCTGAACCTCGTTGACAAGCTCGTCCTCACAGCGTGTCCCCTGCAGAAGCATTTCCACTTAGCCAGAGCAGGCCTGTCCTCCAGGGCCAGGCCACGCCCCCTGGCAGTGCCACGAGAGCCAGCTGTGCGTGTCCTGTGGCTGCTGCGCCACCGGGGATTCATCCAGCCACAGTTCTGACATCACGGTGTCAGCCTGCTTGGGCTCCAGGGCCAGGGCCCTCCCTGCCTTGCAGTGCCTGGTGGCTCTCGGCCACACTGTCTTCTTGTGGCTTCTTTGTGCACCTGTCCTTGTGGGTCTCTCGCAGGCTCATGTGGTGTTGGATCTGCTGCCCTCGCTAAACCCGGGGCGATCCGTTCTCTGGATCCTGACTGCTTCTGTGAGGGCCACCTGCACAGGTTCTGGGACACGGACGCGGACACCACCTCTGGGGGACATAATGCACCCCTGTGACGGCCCCCACTGGATCAGACTTGCTCCAGGAAGGAGACTGCTCCCAGAGGAGAGCCCTGAGACTGAGAGCTCATCTGTCACTCTGGCCCACATTGCTCCAGCACTGTGCCCAGGGCAGTGGTGTTGTCTGGTCCTTGAACCAACACACAGTGAGCAAGCTGGCTACGCCAAGCCTCGGAGAGCAGCTGCGAGGGTCAAACCCGTGGGCGCCTGGAGCGCCTCGCCCTGTGTGCGGCACAGGGGCTGGAGCGCCTCGCCCTGTGTGCGGCACAGGAGCTGGAGCACCTCGCCCTGTGTGCGGCACAGGGGCTGGAGCGCCTTGTCCTGTGTGCGGCACAGGAGCTGGAGCGCCTCGCCCTGTGTGCAGCACAGGGGCTGGAGCAGCCCTGGATCTGGCTCCTGACTCCATAAATGAGGGACCCTGCAGGGCTGCAGAGCCACAGGCGCAGAAAGGAAGCCTGGGCATCCCCACGCCCGACCTCTTACCTGCCGGCTGACCAGGGAGGAAGGGACCCAGGCCCCTCCCTCAGGACCTTCCTCTTCCTCCTGGCAGTGGCCCCCTTCATCACCCCAGCTGCACCAGCGATAGCACTGTGAACTCGACCCCTCCCACCTGGAGCTACTGCACACCTATCTCCTTTAACTTCTCACTGGCCCAGTGCATTCCATGAAATCCTTGTCTCCTGGAGGTTCCCCAAAGCCTCTCACCTAGCGAGTTGCAAAGCCAGGATTTTCCTCCCATCCATTCTGACCCCTGAACCATTGCTGTAAGCCAGAGGCAGGCGAACACTGGCCCGTGGGCCGAATATGGGCCACGCCCGTGACTGCAGCGGATCCTGCTGTGCCACGTGAGATCTAATGAAGACTACAGGCAGCACGACATCGTGCACCCTAAATGCGATGTCTGGCTGCCGCATGCCACAGCAGCACAGGTCATCTGAGCCCCAAGGTCCTGAAGGTGTGCACTGCCTGCCGACCCTGCCCCTTACTGCTGGTGTGGCCTCATGTCCCGTGGCACAGCCCGGCACCTGCCGACCCTGCCCATACTGCTGGTGTGGCCTCGTGTCCCATGACACAGCCCGGCACCTGCCGACCCTGCCCATACTGCTGGTGTGGCCTCGTGTCCCGTGACACAGCCCGGCACCTGCCGACCCTGCCCCTACTGCTGGTGTGGCCTCGTGTCCTGTGGCACAGCCTGGCACCTGCCGACCCTGCCAATACTGCTGGTGTGGCCTCGTGTCCCGTGACACAGCCTGGCACCTGCCCCTACTGCTGGTGTGGCCTGATGTCCTGTGGCACAGCCTGGCGCCTGCCGACCCTGCCCATACTGCTGGTGTGGCCTGATGTCCCATGGCACAGCCCGGCACCTCCAGCATTGCCGCGTCTTCCCCGTGTGCTGCCTTTGTGCACCGCGTGTATGAGTTGAGGCTATTTTTACATCTGATTCTTAAGCGAAATCCAACAACAATTAACGCACAAGGAACTGAGTGTTTCCGAAAGACAGCGCCTTCCCCTCTTTGTCCCTGTTCCCGCAGGTACGCTTTCCGAGGGAACGGTCCCAAAGGTGACCGCGTTAGAGGAAGAGACACGGAAACGCAGGAGCCCAGCGTCTTGAACCGTCCGTGGGGTCTGGGTCGGGAGCCCGCTCACGCTGGTTCTCCGCGTGTGTCGGGAATTTCATGCCAAAAAGTGACTCCTTGTACATCAATAAGGCATCTCCCCATCCCCGACAGGAAACAGTGTTACAAAAGCCGGAAAGGACATCAAACACGCTGGCTTGGCAGCCACATGTGTGTGTGAGATTACTGTCCAAGTTCAAAGGAAGGGCTGAGGTGCGGAGGGCACCGGGCGGCGGCGTCACCGCGATGTCCTACCTCGCGGGGACACAACACAATGGCAGGCACTGTGCGGCTGGACACCGGCTTCCTGACACCCATGTGGGTTCTGGCACAAAGACCCACAGGACTGGGGGCTACACAGCTGTCTGCATAGCCTGCCCAGCTCACCTGGCCTCTGCGACCGGTGGATTCTTTCAGGGCTGGCACTTCTCTGTGAGGCACGATTCCTGGGTGCACTTGTGGGGCAGGAGCCATGTCAGCTCCTCCCTTAGGGACGGGGAGACCAGGAGGAGCCGCGGGGCCAGAACCCCGCCACAGAGACTACACTGCTCAGGGCTCCTGGGGAGATGCAGCCACCTGAGATCAGGCCAGCGGAGAACTGGGGCTGCCAGTCTTCGCTCCCTGGATGACACAGACATGGGGTTGGCGCCAGCCTTCTCTGTCTTCTTGGCTCTTCTGGCCAAGCAGGTGGCCTGGCTCATCTTCCTCACCCATAGGCCACCTGGTGAACTCCTCCTCATGTGTCAGAACCCAGCCCAGATGGTCCCTGCCCCGCTCAGTCCACCTCTCCTGGCTAGCAGAGGCTTAGGCTGTCCCTTGGGCCCCGCAGTGTGTGTGCAGAAGTGGCTTCTGTTAATGACGGCACAGGGGGGCTCTGGTTTGGATGTGGCTGCCTGGCCCTCCGTCTGGTGAGCTTATCAAGGACACAGATTGGGTCCGGTGGCCTCACAGAGCCCAGCCCACATCGCAGGAGCATGCACCATGCACTGGCCGCTCTGCTAGCTGCATCCTGGGCGCTGCTGTGATCGCAGTTCCCACGGCCAGGGATGCAGGTGCTGGAGCCCCGGCTCTGCCTGCCACCTTGAGTTTCTCCCTCAGCCATTCTGTGCCTTGAGCTCCTCGTGGTGAGATGGGGACAGTCACCCTGTTATGCCGTGGGGTTCTGGAGCTGACTCAGCAACCTGCAGGAGCTCACTACTAAGCATAGAGAATGTTGCTGTTTTATAGATTTATTTATTTGAAAGGCAGAGTGGCAGGGAGAGAAACAGGCAGAGAGGGAGAGAGAGAGATTCTATCTCCTTGTCCAGATGGCCATAACATGGGCCAGTGCCATGGCATAGCGGGTAAAGCCACTGCCTGAAGTACCAGCATCCAGTACGGGCGCCGGTTGAAGTCCTGGAAGTAGCTCCTAGCCCCTGGCTTCACTTTGGGGAGTGAACCAGTGGATGGAAGATTTCTCCCTCCCCATCCCCCTCCGCCTCTGTGTAACTCTGCCTTTCAAATAAATAAATAACTTAAAAAAAAAAAAAGCCACCACAGCCAAGGCTGGGCCGGGCTGGGGCCAGCAGCCTTGCACCTGGGCCATCGTCACTGCCTTCCCAGGTGCATTAGCAGGAAGCTGGGCGGAGCAGGACAGCGGGAATCAAATTGTGCTCCGGTGTGGATGCAAGCAGCAGCTGAGCCCGTGGCGCCGCCGCAGCAGCCAGGGGCTTGTGCTCTTGTTAAAGGTTAGATGACAAACGCTTACCACCAAACAGTACATTTGAAACGAGGTAAGAGTACTTAGCTCTTTTACCATGTTCCACTTTCCCTCTGCTCTCAGTGATCTGTGTCCCTTGGGTCAATAGTGGTGTTGGATCAGTGGTGGTATTGATAACTGCATGTTTCCCCCAGCTCCGCCTCCAGGTTCAGTGACTTCACGCAGGGGTCTCACAGCCAGAGCTAGGGAGAGTGCCGGGGTCCCTAAAATGTCCCCGGGATCATGGGGCCAGAAGATAAATACATCTTCTGGAAAGTTCCTGAAGTCCTCGCCCTGGCCACAGGAAGTTGGCGGTGCTACGGACCAGGACTTTTGTGGCCTTGAGGACCCGGTTGTCCAGCACCCCCAGCCCTACCCTCAGTAGCCAGTGCAGCAGTGGTCGGTAAGCAGCTGGCTGCGCCAGCACTGGTGTTGCTGCTGCTGAAGTCGGGTAGGGGTTAAATAGCACCCCCAAAGCATGCTGGGGAGACCCTGCTCCCCCCCATGCACTGCAGTCCCAGGGCAGACCGCTCACCCAGCGAGAGACAGTGCGAGGCACACCACAGCGCTGGGCGATAAATTTTCCCTGGATGCACAAATAAACAGCAAATTAGTGAGTCTCAGACCTTCGGGCCACAGCCTCCCCGTGGGCTTCCAGAGGCTGCGCTTCAGTGAGCGTCCCCGTCCCGACCCCCGCCTGCTCCTTCCTGCCCGCGACTCAGCAAGGTGGGGAAGGTGAGAGGGACCGTGGGACAGCCCTCCTGTGCACCCAGGCCTGCAGCAAGGGAAGCCAGCACAGCCAACGCCGTTTGCAGGCAGAGGAGGCAGCAGGGAGCCGAAAAAGACGGGACTTGGCCTGGGCTCCGGGGAGGGGAGGCCTGGATGGCCAGCGTGCTCCCCTCTAGACTCACAGCCCTGAGATGGGCAGAGCCAGTGCAGGAAGGACCCCTGCCCCATCGCGGGGCTGAGAGAGGGTCTTGCGTGAGCACTCCCATGGCCCAGCCCAGTGTGCTCAGACCAGAGACTCGGTAGGAGGCCTGCTGTGGGGAGGGTGTGGGCAGTGGTCCTGGAAGTCGGCATCGTGCACTCCCTCGTGTCTGCTTCTCCCAAGCTGTGTGACCCCAGGCAAGTTTCTTGATCTCTGTGCACTAGAAATGACAGGCCTGGGAAACACCACCTGTAGTTGTCTTTTTCGACTTGGTTGGGATTTAGTAGCTGGAAATGCGTTGATTAGTGTGTATTTAGTTTTCAGAACGTGAAATCGAATTGTGCCCATGAAGGCTGATTGACAGCTGTGGGAAGTTCTGCCATGGACTTGACCTGGGGGTCTCTGTAGCCAGGGAAGTGCCGGTCCTTCCTGAGATGAGGCCTTGCACACAAGAGGCTCATTTGACCAGGAGGCCCCTGCCCAGGCCGTGACCAGGTGACCACAGCTGGAGCACGGGTCCCCAGGGCTGCTGGGGAAGCAGGTAGATGGGCCCAGGGCTCAGAGCTGATCCTCGTGCAGGGACAGCTGCTTTGGGGGCTTCGCGTCCCTTGCACCTGGGGTCTGCCAAGCACAGGGGCTGAGCAGAGCAGGCTGCAGCAGCCAGGGAGAGCCTGCAGCTGAGAGACCCGAGTGCAAGACTGGCTCGGGCTGGGGGACAAGAGCTGCTCCCACCTCTATGCTTCAGTCGTCCGCTCCTTGAAATGAGTGTTTCTGGTGCCTTCCACGAGCTGCTTGCCAGGAGGACCGGCAGAGGTGCTTGTGGAGCGCCACAAGTGACAGACATGTTTATCCCTCAGGGACAGGGGCTGGACACCCTCGGGGACACTGAGTCCACGCCACGGTCAGATGCAGTGGAGGGGAAGAGTGAGTCGGCCGGATCGGCAGCGCCTGGGTCGGGAGCTGGCCCTGCCTGTGCCAGGGGGACTGGGCCAGCTGGTCAGGGCCTCCTGTGCAAGACAGAGTCGGCGAAACTCGGGAGCCCTGTCGGGGGCCACCACCAACCCTGCCTGGGGGTGAAGTCACCTCGGGCAGTCACGTGTCTGCCAGGTCGAGGGCTCAGCTCTCCCCAGGCCTCTACCTGGGTCGGCCAGCAGACCACAGAGTCCATCAGTGGTGTTGGAAAAGGAAGCGAGAAGGAAGGAGAGGGTAGCACAGGAGGGAGATAAAACTTGGACTTGCTCACGCACAGATGCACACGCATTCACACATGCACACACACACGTGCACATGTGCACTCGTGTACACATTCACACATGCTCACTTGAACACTGCACACATGCATGCACACATGGTCATATGTACTCACATACACGTGTGTGCACATGCATGCATACATGAACATGCACACACATGCATATTTCACATACCATGCTCGCATGCACTTACACATACGCACGCATGCACTCTTGCACATATTCACATGCACGCATAGTCATACACACATGCAGATATGCTCACATGCACTCATACACACACACACATGCTCACGTGCACACAGATTCACACATGTGAAGGCTGACCCAGGGACCCCTTAGC
Source organism: Sylvilagus floridanus (assembly GCA_949820135.1). Classification (NCBI taxonomy): domain Eukaryota; kingdom Metazoa; phylum Chordata; class Mammalia; order Lagomorpha; family Leporidae; genus Sylvilagus; species Sylvilagus floridanus. The sequence continues at coordinate 81,674,322 of OX463232.1, forward strand.
GTGTAAACACAAGGTGGGGGGCGGCCCCAAGCCCTTCCTCTGACAGCCAGTGGCGCGGTGATGGATCTGCAGAGTTATCTGGTTTTCCACTGCTTTAATTAGAGACGGGGCTGGGAGGCCTCGCAGCTGGCCCCTTGGTGCTATGTTCCGATGCCTGACAGAGAAAAATGTCTCCTGCCTCAGCGGCCAAGCTCTCAGCCAGAGCTCTCGGAGCTGCTGGGATTCGTAACTTGGGGCTCCGGGCAGGCAGGCATCCTTCCCAGCAGGCCTCTGTGGGGAGAGGGCACCGCGGCCTCCTCTGCCTCGCCGCTGGGGCCACCAACGTGGAAGGGAGGCAGGGCCCAGCGCATGGCCCGGGAGTGTTTGCTGGGGTCCCTGAGCCCCGTCCCCAGCACTGGAGTCTCTAATTGAGCCCAGCTTGGAGAGAGGCGGCGCTCAGCTTCTCGGAGACAAGGCCTTTGATGGTGGCGTGTGTGCTCTGAGTAATTGAATTTGTGGCTCATCGTCTGCCAAGCCATCTTTTACTGCCGGGATTTAACGAGTGCACAGCCGGGGCAGAGCCCCCCCCCCCGCCCTCTGGCCACTGCCTGGCGGTGATTCCAGGGAAGACAGGAGCACAGGACATGGAGCGGGGGCCCTGAGTCAGGCACACCTTGGGCTGCGGCTCGCTCCTGCCCTGGGTGGCAGGGAGCTGGCCCTCCTGGTGCCTGTCGGCTCCTCTGCAGAGTGAGAGCCCCAAGAATCGGGGTGGACAGGGTGGAGGGGGAGGAATGAGAGCATGAGCTGCAGAGAAGCCAACTGCCTGGGCTTCCGGGCAAGGAGCAAGGCCTCAGGGCAGCACCACTGGGACCAGCCCAGAGTGCCTCCAGAGCTCACCTTTTCCAGGGCAGGTGTGGACGCTCCGCACTCCAAGCAGTTGCCCAACATTGACCATGTCATTACCCACTGCCTTCCCAGCTCCTGTCGTGTGGCTGGGCACCCTTCCTGACACCGCGGGCGACATCGTGCACTGGTGCACACCCCGCACGTGTGCATGCCCAGAGAGGCCTGGGGCCCACTGGTGCTGCAGCCAGAGGAGGCTGCTGTGGCCTGTCACCCATGGGAGGGGGAAGGAGGAGGCTGGGATCCCCTGACCTCAGTGACTATAAAAGGCCCCCTGCAAACAGATGAGCTCAGAGAGAGCTTAAAAGACACCTGCCATGGGCCGATTTCTTCAAAAAATTAAAAAAAAAAAACATGTATTTATTTGAAAGAGAGTGATGCCTGTCGTCTGCTATCATTCCTCAAATGCCCACAACATCCAGGTCTGAGGCCAAAGCCAGGAGCCAGGAGCTCCATCCAGGCATCCACGTACTTGGGCCATCCTCTGTTGGTTTCCCAGACACATTAGCTGGGGGTTGGATCAGAAGCAGAGCTGCTCAGCTGTCCCTGAGCAAACCTTGAGGATATTGATAAGAACAGGAAAATACCCAGCATGCAACAAGGCAAATGCACAGTATGCAGTATCCACACCAAAATTATGAGCAAGGCAAAGAAGCAGGAAAAGACGGCCCATAATGAGAAATCAACCACAATGACCCAATGCAATGCAGTTGATAGAATTTGAAGGCAGACTAAACAGCACTCTGGCCTCAGAATCAGCCCTTAAGGCATTTGGATCCAGCTGAAAAGTCCATGAGAGTTTCTCAGGCATGGAAAGCCAAGACACTGGGGGGGGGGGGACGAAAAACAAAAAACCCTAAATGAAAGATCTCTGTGATTGAGATCCCAGAGAAAGAAGGGGCCATCAAAGAAGGAGGTGCGTTTCTCTGAAGAAAGGAGAGAACTTCCACTTTGCTTATGGCCTTGTCTAATTAAGATTGGAGTTGGTGAACTCAAGAGGCTTCCATAGCCTTTGCAGCTCATGATAAGGGCCTCGGGTGATTACTGGCGTCATAAATAAGAGTGTCAGTTGTTAAATCAGCAACAAGAATTACGGTACACTTGCTCCCCATGTAGGATCTCTGTCCTTAATGTGTTATACTATGCAAATTAATGGTAAAACTACTACTCAAACAGTACTTTATACTTTGTGTATCTGTGTGGGTGCAAACTGTTGAAATCTTAGTATATACCAAGTTGATCTTCTGTATATAAAGATAATTGAAAATGAATCTTGATGAATGGGATGGCAGAGGGTGTGGAGATGGAATGGTTGTGGGGGGAGAAGCCACTATAACCCAAAAGTTGTAATCTCAAAATTTATATCTATTAAAAGGTTTTTTAAAAAAAGTTGGAAACTTAAAAAAAAAAAAAGACTTAGAAGGCAGAGGCATGAACAGTCCCTACAGATGGTTGAAAATTAGGAGACGTTGAAGCATGTGGAATAAAAGACCCCGGTCAGACGCGGAGACCGAAGGCTGTGTCTCAGATGGGAACTGCCCTGAGTGTGAGGCACGATGGGAGACAGAGAGCTTGAGTTCCCCACAGTGAACCACGCCAGGGAGCAGAGCCTGGGAGAAGCAGCAAGTGTGCCGTGCCAGTGGTGTGCAGCCGTGTCCAGTGGTCGGGCACCTGTGCAACGGGAGAGAAAAGCACAAAAGAATGCTGGGTAAATTGTGCTGCAGCATTCCCGGTTTGGATGGAATGGTGCATCAAGCTCACCACAAACCCCGAGCGAAAAAACAGGAGGAGAACTGCATCAGGGCAGGTGGGCATCAGACTGCTCCGGACCATCGCTCATGGTAAAACCTAAAAGCATCCCAGATGGCAGCCAGGGGTGACGCAGGCTTCTGCCCAGAGCAGTGCAGGCCAGGGCACCGTGGAGCAGCGCTACTGAAAGAGCAACAGCGTTCAACCTGGAACTTGCTTCCCAGCGCAGACAGCACCCAAAAGACGGCACCCGCGAGAGGTCCAGGAGGCCCTGGAAATGAGGACGCATTGGAGCACGGGAGTGACGAGCGCCAGAGACGCTCACTTCACGGCTGACAGCAGAAGGCGGCTGGGTGCAGTGACACGGGGACCCAAGCCTGCAGGCCCCTTGCTCAGAGGAGTGGTCAGGACAGCCTCTGCAGAGCCAGATCTGCTCGTCCCTGTGGGAGCCCCTCAGGCTGGGGGCTTTTCTGCAAACCCATAAAACCTGGGGCAGGGGTAGGGGCGACACTGACCACCCCCAGCTCCCCCTCGCCTCCCAGAGCCCTACAGGGGTCACGATAAAGCTGGCAGCCGGATCTGGGGCCCAGAGCGGGCCGCTGCTGCCTCACCCCCTCCAGCCACAGCGCCTAATTAAAACCGAGGCCCTTGGACTTGAGAACGTTAACCACGGCCGCTATCGGTGGGAGAGTTGCTCCCGCCTGCCAGGAATGCATGGAGCCGCCGTTCCGGGAGCCGGGGCCTTGGCGTTCACCCTTTGCCCCAGCAGCTGTGCTTAAAGCCACATACCCACCCCCCTCTCCCGCTGAGTCTGAGGGCGTGTTCTGTGAGGGTGGGGGTGGGCGTGGCCGTGGCAGGATTCCTGCCTGGTGGGAAGGGCTCTGGCCCCCTCATCTCTTTCCGTCCACTCCATCTGTCTATCATCTAGCTACCTATCAGTCATGCATCTGTCACCACCTGTGTGCTCATCTCATCCTTGGGCTCGGCTCCCTGCCCGTCCCTCTCCTTCCGCTCGCTCTGCCCCTTCCCTATCTCACACTCTTCCGTCTCTGTCTCTGCTGCTCGTTCCGTCTGCTCACCAGTGTTGGTCACTTCTGCGTCTCCTCTCTCCCTGCTTCCCTCCCCCCGTCTCTCTCCCCCGGCGTGTCTCCGGCTCCTGCCCCCTTTCTTACCCGTTCCCTGTGCCTTCTCGGTCTCGGGATCGGCCAGGGGCCGTGCCAGGACAGGCTGAAGGACTGGCACACAGCTCCTGCCTGGGGCAAGTCCCCCGCAGGTGCAGCAGGTCCACTGTGGCTGCTCCTTTAGGAGCTCAGAGCCCTGGGCTGATTCTGGACAAAACCTCCCCTCTGGGGTGACAGTGAGGTCCCCAGTGTGTGCAGGAAACCACAGCCTGCAAATATTTTGAGGACAACCAGCTTCTGTCACACCCCAGGGAATCCCAGCCCCTTTCCTTCTCCTTGGCCACCACCAGGGTCTCCAGTGGCGGCTGGGCCACTGCACATCTCACTCTGTGAGCTGCCCAGAGTCTGGAGCTGGGGTCACCTGACTAGTGTGAGGGCTGTGACTCCTCCCAGGGCTGCTGGATGAAGCAGCACAACCCGGTGGCCTGAGGCCGTGAACCGATTCCCTCCTGAGGGAGGCCAGGAGTCTGAGGAGGAGGAGTGGGCAGGGTTGCACCTCCTGGGAGCCCCAGGGGTCCGTGGGATGCTGGCCCTTCTTCAGATTCAAGCTTCAGAGGTCACTGCGCCATCCTCGGCGTCCTGGGCAGGTGGCTGCACTGCTCCGGTCTCTGCCTCGGTTGTGTCTCTGGGTCCCTCTTCCCTTCTTGTGGGAGCCCCAGGCCCACACGTCTCAGTACGATGTCTGGGGGTGGGGGCTCTACCCCAGATGTCCTTACCCCAGCTGGGAGGGGCATGATGCCGTTTCATAACGTGCCTGCCCAGCACATGGCACACGGCAAGATAAAGCACAGCATGTCACCAGGACCAAAGATGAGCCTCGGGCACCGATCACCCTGGCACTCTTGCTGCCCTCCGTTCAGCCCCTGGAATGCTGCAGCGTGGCTTGGCCATGGGAGAACCCGGGGAGAGTGAGCCAGAGGGAAATGCTTCATGGGAGACTGTGTCCAGGCCACGGGCTTCAAAAGTAGGAAGCAGGGCAGGTTCACCCCACAGCTGTTCCTGGTGCCTGGAGGTACCTCGTCCCTGCCCTCCCCCCCCCCCCGGAGCACCTGTGGACCCCTGGGAGTCAGTCCCTTGTTCTGAGTGTGCCTCCTGGGGAGCCACGTCCCGCAGACTGGGCTGCACACAGCCCTGGGTGCACCGAGGCCCCAGCGCGGTGGCGGTGGTCCCTACCCAGCTCCGCGTACTCTTGTGCTTGGCTGGTCACGCCTCGAAGACTCCTCCCGGGACAGCGAGGGGCAGAGGCTCTCAGGGGTGCGATGGGAAGATGGGGGTTCTGGGGGAAGAGGGCAGAGCACAGGAGCATGGGAGCCCCCCTACTGGGTCCTGGTTATGGTCATGGAGGGGCCTGGCTGGAGCAAGCTCCCCCAGCTGGTCCCTGTCCAGCCCGCGGCTGGGCCACCTCTGATAACCCCCTGGCTCCCTCTGCTGCCTTCTGCCCTTCCTCAGATCTCCCCGGCCTTCTCCCACAGATAACGGGGGCCGCTCAAGTTCACTGCCTTTTCCCAGCCTCCAGCACGGCCACTGAGCAGCCACCCTGGGCCTCCCAGAGAGACAGCAGGCGCAGCTCAGCCAGACGTGGAGGACTTGGGGGGAGGGGACCCAGGAGGGCTGTGGAGGACGCTGCTGGTCTTGACGTGGCACGCCCCTCCCGGGCCCCAGTTCTCTTCCGGGGAACCCCCTCACCCTCCGAGCCCAGGGCCTGGGCGCTCCCTGTCCCTGCCCCCCAGAGCCGCCGGCTTTCCAAGCTGCCCACGGCCTGGGCCTGCCAGCATCCCCCACTCTGCCTTCAGTCCTCTCAGCGCAAGGCTGACTCCCAGGACACTCGGGGCCCGGAGCCCGGAAAGAGCCAGTGCTTCCCAGGAGCTCATGCACAGTCACCTGCTGCTCGAACACCCCCCCCCCCCGCCGCCGCCCCCGTTCCCAGCAGAACCAGAAAGGCCGTCCGCATCTGGGATCGGAGCCCACGCAGCACCAGGGTCCCTGACCAGGCCATGTCGGCCGCGCTTGGACACCTGTCCCCTGACAGGAACAGCCCACTTCCAAGTAAACACACCGCCGCAGGGACAGCGCGCTGCCGGGGAAGAGAGCCGTGCGCCGCTCCGGATATCCTGGACAGCAGTCAGAACGCTTCCTTCCACTGTCTCGGAGAAAAATGGCACATTCGTCCAGCCAACTCTTTCTTCCTTTTCCCCCGGAGAGCCTTGCGGAGGGAGCAATCTAGAGAGAAGGGCAGCCTGGACCTCGTCCCTGGAAACAGCAGAGGCCCAGCCTTCGTTCCTTCCTTTGTTTACCCCACAGAGACTTACTGAGCCTCCGCGTGACAGACCCTACCCCACGCAGGGGACAGTGCACCAAATGAGACCCGGATGGGCTGTCTCCGTCACCCCTGGCGTGCAAAGGCAGCTGCTGCCCACTGAGTGAGCACCAACTCACTCCTGCAGTGTGGCTGCGGGCTGGCGGCCCCTGGGCAAGGAGATGGGACCACCAACTGAGCGTGTGCCAAGATGCCAGGAACCCAAGGCGGCAGGGAGCCTGTGATCCCCACCACACTCCTTCCTGATGAACTCAACGGGATGTGGAGGACGTCGGTGTCCTGTGAGAACCAAGGAGCCACGAGGCGGAAGGAGCCCGGGTCCTGGCGTGGACCCAGAGAGCCCACCTGGAGGGGATGGGCCCCAGGCTGCACCTGCACCTCAGGGCCAGTGTCAGTGCAGGGCGGGGCTCAGACTCAGCTCAGGAGCCTCGGGGGCAGTGCCCTCCCTCATGGCACAGACCCAGGACGTTGACAAGTGAGCAGGGACATTTGAGGAGTGGCTTGAAGCAGCAGGCAGGCTGAGAGGGCACTGTGTGGCATGCACACACCTTACACCAAGTGGACTCTGTCCTGTTTCTGGGGGTCCGCCATCAGAGAGACACTGGCCATGGCTCTGACTGCACCTGGGGACTCAGCCTTCCCACACCCGCCACAGACCCCACCTCCAGCTGCCAAAGGAGAGCAGGATGTTGCTGGAGGGCCCTCAGAGCCGGGAGCTCAGCAGCTCTGCACACAAACCCACACCTGGGTGAGGAAGCTGCACACAAACCCACACCTGGGTGGGGATGGAGGGGTCTGGGCAGCACAGCCAGCCCCCCCCCCCAGCCCCTGTTAGACCCCTAGGGCCGGTCCCTGCACCATGGGGCTGTGAGCCCCAGCTGCACACCCAGTGTGTGTCTGAGCGGGAAGGGCCATGTCCATACCCTAGCCACTTCCACAGCAGAGGAAGGTGAGCCCCCAACACAGACTGAGTGGCATGGCAGGGGTGGCCAGTGGGAGGCCCAGCAGGAGAGAGGAGACTCGACCCAAAGCCATGAGAACAGCTCTGCAGGCTGGGAGCCTGGGTGGAGGATGAGCCAGGCCTGGGCGACAGCTGCCACGGACAGCAGTGCAGGCATGGGTGCCTCAGCTCCCTCGCTCCTCTGCACACTTTCCGGGGGTCTCCTGCACTCTGGAGTGCATGCTCTGGTGGACCGGTGGGAAGCCAGCTTCCCATGGTTACCTCCGGGCCTCCCAGCCCCGTGCCCACCTCACTAAGCTCAGGTCCTTGCCCCAGGGCCTGCTTCCAGGAGAGCCAGGCCCTGAGGAAGAGCCCCAGAGAGCGTGTAAGCACATATGGGTCTCCCAGGGTCACACAGCCCCGCCCAGGCCAAGCAGCCAGGCGCCACCATCCCCTTTCCTGCCTGGGGCTTCTGGGGCCGCAGGTCTTTGAGCTTGGGGTGGTGTCCCCAGGTTCCCAGGCGTGTGTCTGGCAAATGTCAGAGCTGCGTCTCTCAGCTTCCAGGAACAGTGCAGACTCTGCTGTGCCAAGGAACGCTCCTGAAGGAGCCTGGCACTGCCTTCTGGCTGCTGGCCAGTATGTGCCCCCCTTGCCCCTAGGAACACGGAGCCTCTTGTTCCTGGCCGCGCAGCAGCATCTGCTCAGTGTCGGGGACTGAGCACGTGTGCAAGAGTGGGTCTGTGTTTGCCGCCTAGCCTGGGGCTCTGCACCCGGCACTGCTCCAGCCTCCGCCCCCTGACCCCACCCCAGCTCTGACCATGTTGCTCCCCAAGGAAGTCCTTGCCCTGATTCCTGGGGACAGAAGTGTTCAGAGTGCGTTGGTCAGGGGCCTGGTTAGAATACAGCTGCAGTGCTGGGACAGGAGATGCCAGCAAGAGGGGAGGTCTGGGAGGGCCTCCAGGAGGGGCGTATTTGCCCTGGGCTCCGAGGCAGAAGAAGGTTAAATGAGGGGATAAGGAGTAGAAGGCGGGCACTGCAGGACAGCATGTAGCCTAGGCAAGGGGGTTGGGGGTCAAGAGGGGGCCCCTGAGCAGGAGGAAAATGCCCTTGGCTCGAAGTTCCAGGACCAGAAAAGTGGGGCTGCTGTTCCCTGGGAGACCATGTGAGCACTGAGACACCCGGGCAGAGTGTAAAATCCTGTTTAGAGGGAGGCCCTCTCCAGGTGGCCCTGTGTCCCCTTAGGCCCAAGCTCGGTTCCCAAGGCCAGGGGAGGCTGAGCCCGTGAATAATATCTCATGACTCTGCAGGCCAGGCGGCCCCTGTGCCGAGCCGGGGCCTCGGTTGGATTCTCTTCTATTTTTGCCCCTGGACGTCTGGGTGTGCACTTGCCAAGGGGTGCGTGTGTTTGATTTGGCAGTGGGGTGCTGGGAGGGGCTGCAGGGAGATAGCCCTGACTCGGAGCCGCGTCGCATTCCTGTACATTGGCTCCCCCAGGGCTAGGCTGTAGAAGGGGGTCCATTCATCAGCCGGGGTGGAACAGGGCTCCGGGTTTCCTGGTTCCATTCCTTGCCGATGCCCGTGTAATCGATCATGCAAATGGGGATCAGCTAGCACCGGGGCTCCATGGGCCGTGGAGTCCATGAGGTTCGGACTCTGCCATTGGGGTTTTTCTAGAGCCCCAAAGAGGGTGACGCAGGGGACTGCATCTTGCTGGCAGCTTGTGGGGAATTGGCTGGAGCTGTTGTGCAGGAGAGTCCAGTAGAGGTGACCAGATAGAAACCGAAGCTCTTGCCTTCATAGCAGGACACAGAGCGGGGCCCGCTGCCCGCTGCCCGCTGCCCGCTGCCCGCCTTGCTTCCCAGGGCTGGGGTCACGTGGGCACGTTCTCGCCATCGCTGTCCCACAGTTGACTGCTTGTCCTGCTTTCTGCCCGCTGCCCTTGTAGGAGCCCCAGACAGGGCCAGCAAGTCAGCTTTAATCGCGCAGGCAAGGACAGGGTCCTCGGAGACTACACTAGGAGGAGGATGTCCGGAGGAGGGGTCTGGGTGGCCTTGTGCAGCTGGCCCTGGGACTGGCTGTTCCCCTCCCAGGAGAGATCAGAGCCAACCCATGCGTGAGCTGGGTCTCCTTGTGACCCCAGCTCAGCCTGGACCTGACTCAGCTGTGGGGCATGATGCAAGTCCAGCCTGCGGAGTTGCCCTCCTCGCTTCCCGTGATTTGGGTTCCGTTTGGGAGAAGTTGGCCACATGCTCGTGACCACAGCTGGTGACAGGCAGCGAGGCTGTGCCGGGACCCGTCGCCCCCACAGACACCTCTGTTTTAGAGATGCAGAGGTCGGTTTGTTGGGATTAAGGATGCAGGGGCTGAGGGCCTTCCACTGGAAATGGGTGATGATGACTCACGGGAGCCCGTTTTTCTAGAAGGGACAATGCGACCTGGGGTCAAACAGAGAAGGGTACAGGTCTGAGTGCTACCTTGTTCCAAGGTGCTGCCTGACAGTCTCCTATCTCCCTGCCACCCACACCGCCCAAGCATCTAGGTCTGCACTTCATGGTCTGCACAATGGCTGTGGCCAGTGAGCAATGACACTCAACTTCAACTGGTGTCAAAGGGAGAAGGGTGCACACTGGAGTTCTTGGAGAGCTCCAGGGACAAGATGCTGCCCCCCCGCCATCAGCACAGACCCCTGAGTGATCCCATGGTCACTGGTAACCCACAAAGGGCACAGAGCCTGCACACGACCAAGCCTTTGTTCCTCAAAGCCACTGCGACCTGGGGCTCAGTGTTATGACAGCAGAACGTGGCCTGTCCTGGCCGGTGCACCCGCTGCGTGACCTCCAGTGGGCAGACATGTCCTGTCCTGGCCAGTGCACCAGCTGCGTGACCTCCAGTGGGCAGACATGTCCTGTCCTGGCCAGTGCACCCGCTGCGTGACCTCCAGTGGGCAGACATGTCCTGTCCTGGCCGGTGCACCAGCTGCGTGACCTCCAGTGGGCAGACATGTCCTGTCCTGGCCGGTGCACCAGCTGCGTAACCTCCAGTGGGCAGACATGTCCTGTCCTGGCTGGTGCACCCGCTGCGTGACCTCCAGTGGGCAGACATGTCCTGTCCTGGCCGGTGCACCAGCTGTGTGACCTCCAGTGGGCAGACATGTCCTGTCCTGGCCAGTGCACCAGCTGTGTGGCCTCGGGTAGGTCTCAGTTTCTTCACTCCCAGTGCAGGCTGATGTCAGGATGATATTTCCTACCCCATCCCGTCTGTAAAGAGTAAGGAAAAATGAAATCTATTAAGTGCTTAGCAGAGACCTGACTTTTGCTCAGCTCTCCGTCAGCAGCTCTGGTCCCTTCCTGCTGACTCAGGTTGATTGGCACTCTGGCCCAGCAGCCTCTTCCCTCCCCTCCTTCCCTGCTTCCCTCGACTTCATCCCCAGGCCGCTCGGTCTGGCCGGGGCCCCTGGGGTTTGACGTGTGCTGTTTGACACCCAGGTGACACGTGACAAACTCCAGGAACCGCTGTCAGGAAGGCAGGGGAGAAACGCTGGTCCTGTCCCTGAGCCTGCAGCGTCTGTTTTTCAGTTCTGTGCATCTACCTTTTCCATTAGCTGAACTTTTATAGCTTGGGAAGAGACAGCAAAGTGTATACACATCCAAGAACTCTGCCGGCAGGCAAGCTGCATGGAGAGTGCATCCCGAAATCTCGGCTGCGGACCCAGAGATTTGCAGAGGCCCCCGCGAGCGCCCATGCTCCCCACCGCAGGTCTTGGGTCTGCTCCTGGGGGCCTGGCAGTGAGGGGTGATGCAAGAAGGGCTTCCCATCCTGGCCACGGCTCTGCCACTTACCCCACTTCCTTCAGAAATCTGGGTCTTGGTCTCTCTGTAAAACGGGGTGCTGAGGATGCCCCCCTCAGATGGATGCTGCTTGGGCACAGCAGCTGATGCGTGGCGCTGAGAACCGTGTCTGGCGCGTGGAAAAGCCCAGAGACTTGTAGCTGCTGCTGGTCACCTTAGTGCTATTCCTGGTTTGGATCCTGACCCCTGCCCACCTGCTCCTCCTGGCAGGGGCTTCTCGTCCACCACTACTCCCAGCCATGCCAACTAGCGGACAGCCCCTGTGGCAGGACACAGAGCATGTGAGAAGGGATTTCTGTGGTTCTGCAGGTGCTGGATCGGGCGTGTTTTCTCCCTGATGGCCTGAGAGGCTACGGTGAAGCCTGCAGCTGAAGGGACTGAGAGGGGAGATGCAAGGTGTGGACATGGAAGCCGTCTCCCAGGCGGAGTCCCCAGGGTGGGCACGGAAGCCGCCTCCCACGCAGGGTCTGCAGGGGACAAGGGATGGCTCTGCCGCCGTGAGGAGCCAGGCGGAGCCTGAGAACGGGGGACGGCCAGCCTCTCACCGACGGGTGCTCGTACTCTGTTGTTGATGCGTGTCAGCCACCACTTTCCTGATGCCCCAAGACAGCGCCACGTGCTCTGGTGTCACATGACATTGCCGTGGCCCGGCCCAGGAAGCAAGAGGCCCCCCAGGACGTTGGTGGGATGGGGAATTCAAAGTTGGGCTTGTCCTTTGCAGTCCTGTGTGGTCTCTCACAGCTTCCACACCCTGAAGACCCCAGGCAAGATTCTGGCCCCACTGGCACTTGGACCGGGTGATTGCTCCTGATGAGGGGCCGTCCCACGCTTTGGCACAGCCCGTCTAGCCCTGCACCTGCCAGTAGCTCGTCCACGTCACACACACTGACCTCCCAGTGGCAGCTTCTCCCTTCTCCACTTCCTAACAGCTGCCGGAAGGGCTGTGTCTCCGGGGGGGGGGGGGGGGGTCGCCGCTAATCATCAGGGCCCAGCCGCATCCTTGGCACCCAAGCAGGTTCCAGTGCCGCTCTGCTCGTGTTCCCGGCTGGCACCGTCTGAGCCTTGGCGTCCACGGGGGGACAGACACGTGTTTCCTCTGTGCCACCGAAAGCTCCCAGGAAGCCGGCTCCTGTGGCAGCAGGAGTGGCTCTCCAGGCCGTGGCCAGTGCTGCTGTCCCCTTGCTGTGGGTTTCCTCTGCCTAGCTGGGTCCCCGAGACAAGAACAATGGACACTGTGCCAGGCCCCCACCCCTCAGCTGGAAGTCACCAAGGAAAGGCTCCGCCCGGCCTCGCCCCAGATCATTCAGAACTCACTCAGAACTTCCCAGTGAGCCGTGGGGTTGTGATGGTGACTGTGGTCGTCCTCGTTCCTGCCCAGTAATCCTGGTAGACCCCAGCAGCTCCCTGGGGTGCAGCGGGGAGCAGACTGGACTGGAGTCGGGAGCATGATCTGGCCTGCTGTGTGGACTCAAGGCCCTCGGCGAAGCTGCTAGAACCCCGTTCTCATCCTCTGTCTATGGAGAATGGACCCTCCCCCAACACCACCACTCTGGGACACTGGGCAGCTGCAAGGGGCCTGGCAGCCGCCACCGCCCTGAGGGCAGGGAATGACCCCAAGAGTGCCACACTGAGGACACGGCTGTCCCCAGCGTCCATGTCTCTACTGATGATTGGCCATTCTACTCAGGGCGGTGGTGGTGGATGAACAAGATGGAGTGTTGGTCAGTGATAAAAATGGCTGCAGGCAGGCTCCTAGCTCAGCCCGGCCAGCCCTGGCTGCTTCAGGCCTTTGCAGAGGGAACCAGCAGATGGAAGATCTCTCTCTCTCTCTGTCACTCTGCCTTTAAAATACATCAAAGAGGAGAGATTGTAGATGTCATTTTAAAAGAACACTTAGCTTCCTGTCAGCTGGCCCAGACGTGAAACCCTGGCCTGTAGTCACACTGTTTTTCCCTGGGCAATGCGCACATTCCTTCTTCGTGAAGTGAAAACGACTGGTGCTTCCCTTAGGGCTGCTGGGTGTGTGGAGAGAACAGTCCACATGGCACGCACGGAGAGGCGGTGACGGCGGGGATGAAAGCAAGGATGGTGGTGATGGTGGTGATGGTCATAGTGAAGATGGTGATGGTGGTGGTGATGCTGGTAATACCAGTGATGTCAGTTATGGTGATGCTGGTGATGGTGAAGATGGTGATCATGGTGGTGGTGATGATGGTGATACTGGTGATGTCAGTTATGGTGATGCTGGTGATGGTGAAGATGGTGGTGAAGATGGTGATCATGGTGATGGTGATGATGGTGATCATGGTGGTGAAGATGGTGATCATGGTGGTGGTGAAGATGGTGATCATGGTGGTAGTGATGATGGTGATCATGGTGATGGTGGTGATGGTGGTGATGGTCATAGTGAAGATGGTGATGGTGGTGGTGATGCTGTTAATACCAGTGATGTCAGTTATGGTGATGATGGTGATGGTGATCATAGTGGTGGTGATCATGATGCTGGTGATGGTGATGGTGATCATGGTGGTGGTGATGATGGTGATCATGGTGGTGGTGATGATGGTGATCATGGTGGTGGTGAAGATGGTGATCATGGTGATGGTGATGATGGTGACAGTGGTGATGGTGATGCTGGTGATACTGGTGATGTCAGTTATGGTGATGGTGATGATGGTGATGGCAGTGGTGGTGATGGCAGTGGTCGTGGTGATATTGATAATGGCGATGATGATAGCAATGGTGATAGTAATGGCGGTGATGGTGATGGTGCTGAGATCTCAAGGGGCTCGAGCACCCACAGAACGCGATTCTCTGTCTTCAGCAGAGGCACAGGAGGTAAAATTACCCAACAACTGCCTTACCTCAGCCAATGACCACAGTGTCACTTTGTAGGACTGAGGTCTGGGGCCAGTGCTGTGGCGCAGCGGGTTAAAGCCCTGGCCTGAAGCACCGGCATCCCATATGGGCACTGGTTTTAGTCCCAGCTGCTCCTCTTCTGATCCAGGTCTTTGCTATGGCCTGGGAAAGCAGTAGAAGATGGCCCAAGTGTTTGGGCCCCTGCACCCATGTGGGAGACCTAGAAGAAGCTCCTGGCTCCTGGCTTCAGATCGGTGCAGCTCCAGTCATTGCAGCCATCTGGGGAGTGAACCAGCGGATGGAAGCCCTCTCTGTCTCTACCTCTATAACTCTGTCTTTCAAATAAACAAATCTTAAAAAAAAAAAAAAAAAAAAAAAAAAGACTGAGGTCCAAGATGCAACAAACAGCCAGCAGGGGTAATTGGCTGTAACCCGGCGTTCCTTATCTGAAATTCCAGGCAGAGCCTGTGGAACGGGAGCCGGCTGCTGGCTGCACAGGAAGTCTGCCCAGCCTGCACCCCACGTGAGCTGAGAACACGCAGGGAGGCAGCGCCGCTGGAACCTGGACAGAGGCTCTTCCTGGAGTTCCTCAGGCTGCAGAGGCTCACGGCTGCCCCAGGAAGGCCAAGCGCGACCGGGAGGATGTGTTCAGTGCCGAGGAAGCACGTGAGTGTGTTCATGACGACGTGGTTTTTTTTTTGCATGTGAACAGTGTTCAGAGAGATGGTTTTGATCTTTTCTTTGGAGAAGGAAGGGGTGATGACGAGCACGCTTCTGTGTCTGATTCCCCTAGCCCTGGGGTGTGGGGTGCACAGCTCATAAACGGGCGGGTAGGAGGGAGCTGCGCCGGTGAGGCTAAATCGACAGTAATCCGCATCCGTTAGTAACGACAGGACACTAATAGTCTCAGGCCGTGTCGTCCCCAAATGGGATTGCATCTGTGTCGCCTACGTGACCTAAACGTTGATGAGTTCTTCATCATTCACGTTCTGTATTTGCTGGTGCTGTGAAGCACTCCCCGCGTTCTGGAACAGGGCTCTGTCCTCCGCTCTGTCGGGTCCCGTGGATTTTCCCACTTGGCTGATGAGAAGTCGAGCTGTCGGTTTGCTCCTGACTGATGACCGCCTGGCCCTGAAGCACGTCCTCCCTGGGTGCTCACTGCAGCCTGCCTGGGGCGGCAGAGACCGGCAAGCAGACGCCATGCAGCGGCACCGTCCTGGGGACTCGGGCACAGCTGCAGGGAGTAGAACCCAGCTGGGAAAGGGAGGATGGGCAGATGTTTGTGAGGGGGTTCCGTTCCTGGAAGCGTGTGCTGTGCCAAATGCTACACATCCATCTGAACCGTTTGCACCAATGCAGACCTACTTTTATTCCATTTTCTGTGAACTTTTCGGGGAGCTTTGCATGTATCGGTGTGGAAGCGTCTCTGAGACACAGCAGGCTCTTTAAGGAGCCCGAAGAGAGCACGTGGGTGGTGTGTTTCTGCGCACTCTCCATGCATGCTTTGGCTACGTCTGCAAGGGCAGGAAGATGGTAAGATTGGGCGCCCCTGGATGGGAGCCAAGGGGCCAGGCCATCAGTCAGGAGAGGCCGGGGGATGCCGCAGCCAGGAATGCCCCTCCCAGTATAAGCAGCCTGAGCCACAGAGGTTTCTCCTCATCCTGTCGAGGAGATCATGGCACGGTGGGCATCCTTGGCTCCTGCGTCATTCAAGAATGACAATCAACGCCGGCAGAGTGGCTGCCACCTCATTGACTGCTGGATGCGGGTGAAGACAGCTGGGGAGCTCCATGACTGATGGTGTCGCCGCCCGCCTGGTCACGTGGCCCCTTGGCCATGGGGACCTAGGAGCGCCGAGAGCTGCCAGGTGTGCAGCCCCTGGCACCCCCATCCTGGGAGGCTGGCTTTCCCGCGCAAACACTTGGACACGTTGGTTTTACCATGGCCAGGGGTCGCCCACACGCACGGTGAGATGTACTGAGCTGAGTGACACCCAGGTGTGCAAGAACGCACTTCCCAGCAGGGGGAGGGCTCAGGGAAAGCACAGGCCCTGTGACTTCCAGCCAGCACTTAGGGAGCACCTGCTGTGTGCCCTGGGGGCGGCTTGTCAGTGGAGTTCTGTCCAGCACTTAGGGAGCACCTGCTGTGTGCCCTGGGGGCGGCTTGGCAGTGGAGTTCTGTCCAGCACTTAGGGAGCACCTGCTGTGTGCCCTGGGGGCGGCTTGGCAGTGGAGTTCTGTCCAGCACTTAGGGAGCACCTGCTGTGTGCCCTGGGGCGGCTTGGCAGTGGAGTTCTGTCCAGCACTTAGGGAGCGCCTGCTGTGTACTCTGGGGGCGGCTTGGCAGTGGAGTTCTGTCCAGCACTTAGGGAGCGCCTGCTGTGTGCCCTGGGGGTGGCTTGTCAGTGGAGTTCTGTCCAGCACTAAGGGAGCACCTGCTGTGTACCCTGGGGGCGGCTTGGCAGTGGAGTTCTGTCCAGCACTTAGGGAGCGCCTGCTGTGTACTCTGGGGGCGGCTTGGCAGTGGAGTTCTGTCCGTATCCAGATGAGCCCCCCCCCCGAAGAGTTCTCAGAGAGCTTGACTGGAAGCCAGGGAGGCGGCCTGGAACCTGACTCCTGGAGTCGCCTTGTCCCGCCCCGTCTGTAACCTAGGCCTCCAAGTGCCTGCCCTGGGAGGACATGGAGAGGATTTGCCACAGCGGCGTGGCCGGGGTCTCTGCAGGCACAGGCGGTGCTGCCGTCCTTGGTCCCCGGAGACATCGTGCAGTTCCCACCCGGCCTTGGGGTACTGGCTCTGTGCCCACGGACGTTGCCTGAGCCCGCAGAGGTCTTGCTGTCCCCTCCTGCCTCTGAGCTCCTGGTCTCTGCCAATGGGCAGCTCCGGGGTCAGCCTGGCTTTTCCTCTGGTTGCGCCGGTCATCTCTGATGTCTGCACGAGCCGTCACCGGAGCGACCCCGGAGCCGACTGCTCTCTCACCCCGACTCTGACAGCCGCACCTCTGAGTGGCCGTGGAGCGGGAGGGCGTGTCGGGACATGAGGTCAGGGAGGTCCGCTCGCAATGGAGCCATCAATCTCGCCGACGCGGCAGGGAAGCGTGGAAGGCACAGGTGTTCGCGGTCTTGCTGCTATTTTGGGGAGAAGGCGAGCTGCACGCTCGCAGGAAGCGGCCCGTCCCTCGCCGGCATCCTGGAACGCTATCTTCGGCAGCAGGACCGAGGCTGGGAGCAGAAGGCGAGGTCCACGCACCTGAAAGCAACGAGGGCGACTTCACGGGCTCTGGGAACACAGCCCCCTCCCGGCCTGCCACGCGGCTCTCGGGCCGCCAGCGCCCTCCCTGGGAAGAGGCGCCCTGCAGGGCCGCAGCCCCTGCGGCTTCTCCCAGCCCCAGGCCCCCAGGGGCCTTCTGGGATGTGCCTTCGACATGGAAGGCCCACGTCGGCCGCTGTGATGACTCGACACTGAGGGCGAGCGGCCGTGCCCCGTGGAGCGGGCTCGTGGCTGCAGCGTGTCCAGCCCTTTCCCTGGCCGTGCTGAGGCCCGGCTGGTGCTGCCACCAGGGCCTGATTCCAGGGTCGCAGTGGTGTTGGCCCGAGAGTGGGCTCAGGATGCAACATGAGACAGAGTGCTATTTTCCTTCTCCACCCAGCCAGTGGGGGTCCCTGAAGCCAGGGGGGGCACCGTTGCATGGAGACCCCCGCTCCCCTGAGTCCTCCCGGCTTGCTCCTGCGTTAGAGGACGGCAGCAATTCGGGACAGGTGGAAGGGAGGTGTCAGGAGCCCCCCCACCCCCTGCACACGATGGGCACCACCCCCAGGAGGCCTCCGGTGCCGGTGCAGGGTGGTGGTGGCAACTTAATCTCCCCTTTGTCCCGTGACCATCGGCCCCGTGCCGGGCCCACACAAGGCACAGGGCCACAGCCGCGAGCAAGACGAAGCCCCTGCCGTCTCAGGGCTGAGAGATAGGCCTGGGCAGCAGCGGGAGGCGGCCAGGCACCTGGCGGAGCGGAGCGCACGTGTGGGTGAGAACTGGGCCTTCCCCACGGCGCACTGGGAGGCTCCGGCCACGTACACCCAGACCCACGACAGCCATGGACACTCCTGGGAGTTGCCCCGAGACATGCTCTTAAGCCAGGCAGTGCAGCCTCGACCCTCTCCACCCCCACCACACACACACACCGCACCCAGCAGGGGTGACGCCCACCCAGGGAGGTCCAGGCCTGCACCAGCCGGCGGACCAGGCAGGGCTTTTGACCCATGGGCGTTGGGAGAAGGCAGGGCTGGATGAACGGCCGGCCACGTGCAGGGCGCTAAGCCGAGCGGCTGTGTGGAGCTCCTGCGTCTCCCAGGAACCCCAACTCCCGGCCCCGAGAAGCGAACATCGCCCGGCTCCCCAGCCACGCCGTTGGCTCTGGAAGCTCAGCTTTTTCACGGGTGCAGTGGCCCCTGTGTGGTCGGGGGTGAGGTGCCCCAGGCCGACCCTGTGGGCCTCTTCCTAGGACCTGCCTCCCACCGGGTCCTCGTGGGAGAAAGCCTTCCCAAGGAAGCGTGTGGGGGCCCCGGCTCTGATCGCCTCACACAGGAGGCAGGGGAGAGCGCGTTCCCGCGAGGCAGCCGTAAATACTGGCTTTGTCTTTGAACATTTTTACGATACTCCCTCTTCTCAGATGCGATAATTTACACTAATGTGTTTTCTGCTCCCCTGACATCTGCTTAAACCCCCGGGACCGCGTGGCGGGCAAATCACAGGGCGCTCAGACTGGCGCGTCCTCCCGGGAGCAGCCGAAGTCTCCGCGGCCTCACGTGCCGGCCCCACGGGCACGGGCTTGGCTCTCGCCCCCGTCCTGATGGCCAAGGCAGAAATCCTGACTCTGGCACCGTGGAAAAATACCGGCATGCTGTCTCATCCTGCCTGGTGGGTCAGCACCCAGAAGGCCGGCCACCTGTCTGCTGAGTGGGAGGGCGCCCAGGGGCCTTGGAGTGAGCCCAGGTCACGGAAGATGTGGGGTTGGGTTCTGCTGCTATGTAAGAACAAGAGCACAGGCAGCGGGCACCGCCAGTCTCGCACCAGGTCTTGGGCTTCGGTGTGAAAATGGGGGCTGTCCAAAGCTCCCATGGAGCTGACAGGTGGCCAGACGCCTCCCAACTCCTCTCTGTGGTCCAGGGTGGCTGCCTGAGCTCCGGCCATCACATCCAAGTTTCTGACAGGAGGGAAGGAGGAAGGAACACCTTGTTGTTGAGGACAGTAGCTCTTGGCTGAGCACTGTGGGTCTTGCGGGGATCCCACGCTCCCTGCTCTTGGCGTCTGAGGTTGCTGTAGCTTGTTTCTAGAGCTAGTGAGCCGCGTTCTCGTTACCTAGGTTCCTACTTTGTGGGATTCCCCTCCTTTCTTCCTAGCATGTTTCCCTGCTCGGCTGCCCCATGGCGCTGAGTCTCGTGTCTCCTGGGCTGCTGTCGGCCGTGCAGTTCCCGCCCCTCTCTCACGTTCAGGAGATGCCCATGGTTATCCTGCCCGCTGGCTGGCGCTGTCATGGGGCTGCACAGAGCTGCAAAGGAGGCTGGGAAATTAGCTTCTCCTACAACTCCCTCTTGGGGCTGGGGCTGGGGCATTGTAGGTAAAACCACCACTCGCCACACTGACATCCCATGTGGGTGCCGGTTCAAGTCCCAGCTGCTCCACTTCTGACTTAGCTCTTTGCTAATGTGCCTGGGAAAGCAGCGGAAGATGGCCCAAAAGTGTTCTGCATCCATGCGGGAGACCCAGGAGAAACTCCCGGCTTTGGCCTGGCCCAGCCCTGGCCATTGCGGCCGTCTGGGGAGTGAACCAGTGGGTGGAAGACCTGCCTCCCTCTCGCGCGCTCGCTCGCGCGCTCTCTCTCTCTCTCTCTCACTCTCACCCTCACCCTCGTGCTGACTTTCAGATAAATGAACTTTTACCTGAGTCCCTGGGCTCCAAGAGATGTGAACTGCGGAGGTGCAGGCAGATCATTCTGGAACCTGGGACCCGTTCTCCGGGGTTTGGAGTCTGCTCCTGGACCTCAGCATCAACCCGTGGACAGAGAGGAGATTGTGGGAGACGGAAGGGAAGTCGAGGGACTGCCTGGAGGAGGAGAGGAACATGGCCGTCGGTGAGCTCTGGCTGACCCGCAGGCCCCTGCCCACCGGGCCGCAGTGGGGGTGGGATGGGGGCAGGGTCCTTCCTCCTGGCCCTGTGAGCCCGGCCGGGGCTTGGGGGGTGCTGTCAGCTGAGTGATGCACTCCTCCAAGGTCACTCAGTGGGCCGGCTGCAGCCCTGGGTCCCTGAGCCGGCTCACTGGAGGCCGGCTGCAGCCCTGGGTCCCTGAGCCGGCTCACTGGAGCCTCGAGCCCCCCATTCCGGCCCGAGGCAGGGGCCGCTTCAGCTCCGCTCCCCTGGCTGGGTGGCTGACGCTGGCTGTTGTCCCCTTGCCCAGGGAGGCGTGAGACGGGGGCTCAGAGGCCTGTGTCGGGGTCAGCGGAGCTGCCGGCCTGCCCTGAGCGAGTCCAGCCAGGGGAGAGCACTGTGCTAGCGACTGCACCAAACCTGAGAGCTCCTGCGATCTGGGGCATTGGGCGGGGCCGGCAAGGCCTTGTCGGGACAGGACCCACGGCGGCTCGTTCAGGTGACGGATGACAGGGCCTCCGCCCCGAGGATCCTGTGTGCGTGGCACACACTCAGCTCCTCAAGAGGTCACACGCGGTGTAATCAGCGGGGCGCTAGGCGGGGAGCAGGTGCAGTCCTGGGGCCCGGGAGCTCGTGGGGGTGGCGCCGTCAGCCCCTCTGTGCTGCAGTACCCTCCGGGCCTCGCCCACCCTGGCCCCGTGGCCCAGCTCCTCGTGGCTCCCACGGAATTCTGCAGGCACCTTGCTGGGTGTCCACGAGGGCCAGCGTTCCTGCCACACGCTGGGAATTTCCTGTGGCATGGGGGCAGTGAGTGGGGACCTGTGAGTGAGTGCCCACCCATACCCCCGCCAGCCCAGGAAGACGCGGCCAGCGTGGGGCAGGGCTCTGGGGATAACTGCCCCTCCCTCCAACCCGAGGCGCCATGGCTCACATGGACTTGGGGGGGGGGCTCAGGCCAAGCCACCAATTGCTCTCGCCACCACGGATGGGCACTGTGGTGCTGGGCCCTGCTCCCGCTCTCCTTGCTCACACCCATGCCTTGGGCAGAGGGGGCAGTGTGGGTGCCCTGACCCTGGGGACCACAGGCACACGGGTGGTGGCAGCCTGATGCCTGCTCCATCCTCACAAGGCAAGGGTTTGTCCTTTTCTGCCCACAGACAGTTCCGTCTGTCTGGACAGCAGCCGTTCTGCCCCAGGGCCACAGAGCAAGTGACCCACTTAGTGGAAGCAGTGATCAGAGATGGGGCGGGGCGTGTGTCTGAGTTGGTGGACACTGGGCACAGAAGCTGTGCTGTGAGTAGACAGGGCTGGGACGGAGCCTCCACTGCGCGCCTGTGTGACCAGAGGTAGCCCACTCAACCTCTGTGTGCCTCACGCCCCAGGGCTGATGGGGGAGGGCATGGTTGCCCAGTGGCTTCAGCCTCCACTTGGGGTGCTGTGTCCTCAGAGTGCCAGTTTGAGTTCCGATCCAGCTCCCTGCTACTGCACACCCTGGGAGGCAGCGGAAGATGGCCCAAGTACTTGGGCCCCGGGCATCCACCTGCGAGACTCGGATGGGGCTCCTGGCTCACAGCTTCAGCCTGGCCCGGCCCCAGCTCTTGCAGGCACTTGGGGCGTGAACCAGAGAATCGAAGATTCTCTCTCCCTCCCACCCTCCCTCCCTCTCCCTCTCTCCCTCCCACCCTCCCTCCCTCTCCCTCTCTCCCTCCCTCTCTCCCTCCTTCTCCCTTTCCCTCTCCCTCTCCCTCTCCCCCTCTCCCCCCCTCTCTCTCTGTCACTCACCCTTTCAAACTGGTAAATCCATAGCTCTTAAATGAGGCTACTCATCCTGTGGCCAGTGCAAGGCTGTCCACGCGCTCCAGAGCAGCCTGTGCCTGCCCAGTCCCTTTCTTTTCGTCCCTCCAAAGTATTTATTTCATCTCCCAGCTTCCAACCACACGGCCACATGGCCACACAGCGCCTCCCCTCCACCTCCCAAAGCCCAGCTTTCAAGGAAAGGCCAGCTGTCTGCCAGCCCCACTGTCCACAGCCCCGCTGCCCATCAGCCCTGCTGTCCACCAGCCCCATGTCTACCAGCCCCGCTGCCTGTCAGCCCTGCTCTCCGCCAGCCCCACTGTCCACCAGCCCCGCTGCCCGTCAGCCCCACTGTCCACAGCCCAGCTGTCTGCCAGCCCCATGTCTTCCAGCCCCACTGCCTGTCAGCCCTGCTCTCCGCCAGCCCCACTCTCCATAGCCCCGCTGCTCATCAGCCCTGCTCTCTGCCAGCCCCATGTCTACCAGCCTCGCTGCCTGTCAGCCCTGCTCTCCGCCAGCCCTGCTGTCCATAGCCTCACTGCCCATCAGAGCCACGATCGCCAGCTGCCCCTCCTGCAGAGTGCAGCCCGCTCAGCCAGAGCTTTCCACACTGGAGCAAGCACACGGCTTCCTGGGATGGGGACCTGGGGTCAGAGCCGGAGTCAGGGGACGGATGCAGCAGGTGGGGAGCTCTTCCTGACACACCCCCAGGCACACGCCCTCCCAGCCCGGTGCCCTAGCCACCGTGTCTTACAGGCACTTGGCTGTGAGTCACCGGATGACAGGGTGGCGTCAGCTCCCTCCTGAGCTGCAGGGAGCAGAAAGCCCCAAACGTCCAGCCCAGTGTGGCTGCGTGGTTTCTGTGTTGCTCATTCCTAGAACTAGGTCCTCAGGAGGAGAGACCTGGGGCACCGTGACTCCTAGGAGGGGTGGACGGACAGCAGTTCCCTTTGAAGCAACAAAGAAGCAAGCAAGGAGAAGGATGTGGAATGTAAGGGTTGGGGAGCATGCAGGTGGGGACGGCAAAACCCTTACCAAAGTGTGCCAGTCTCCAGGTTGAATGCGATTTGGGGAGACCTTCTCCACATCAACTATCTATCCGTAAATCTACCACTCACCTCTCCACCTACCTGTCTGTCCATCCAGTGTTCCACCCACCGATCCATCCACCCACCCACCCATCCTTCCCATCCATCCATCCATCCACCCACCCACCCATCCACCCCATCCATCCACCCATCTACCCACCCATCCATCCACCCACCCATCCATCCATCCATCCACCCACCCACCCACCCATCCACCCCATCCATCCACCCATCTACCCACCCATCCACCCACCCATCCATCCATCCATCCATCTACCCACCCCATCCATCCACCCACCCATCCACCCCATCATCCACCCATCCACCCACCCTTCCACCCCATCCATCCACCCATCCACCCACCCACCCACCCATCCACCCATCCACCCACCGGTCCATCACCTGTTCTTCCTCCCATCCTCCCTCTCTCCCTCCCTCTCACCACCCGTCAGCTGGTGTATCGATGATGTGATTGTTGAAGCAGCGGGTATGGACCACGCGCTGTGCTAAGGCCTGGGGCCCTGGTGCTGAGCAGGGTGCAACGTTGCCTTGAGCTCGTTGCCCAGTGCAGCATTTTGCTCTGTCAGGAGCAGACGTGGAGGCAGGAAAGGCAGCTCTGTGTGAGGGAGAAGAGCCCAGCCGGCACCCTGGATGGGTGGAGACGCGACACAGCGGGGGGCAGACCACCAGCCAAAGGCCGGGTCTGGGGCAAGTTGTGCCCAGTGGGTACCTGGAGTTCCTTCCTCCTGGAAGCCTCTGGGGGCTTGTAGATCAGGCCTTGGGGTCGCCGCAGCTTAGGGGAGGTGGCACAGCTGCCTTGTGTCCGCCAGTGGCTATGAGCAGCTTAGGGGGTTCCTGAGCAGCCCCGGGGCCTGGGGGAG
This sequence comes from Sylvilagus floridanus, assembly GCA_949820135.1. Taxonomy (NCBI): domain Eukaryota; kingdom Metazoa; phylum Chordata; class Mammalia; order Lagomorpha; family Leporidae; genus Sylvilagus; species Sylvilagus floridanus. The sequence continues at coordinate 81,697,999 of OX463232.1, forward strand.
CAGAGCCAGTGCCCGCCCCCACTGACATGACTGACATGAGCTGCCCGTGGGTGGGGGAAGGGACAACACACACCGGAAGCAGCACTACAGCTTTTTATTTTTGAATATTTATGTATTTACTGTAAGGACAGAGAAACAGAGAAGGGGGATAGACAGAGCACTGTCCATCCGCTGGTTTACTTCCCGAATGACCGAAACGGCCAGGGCTGGTCCAGGCCGGAGCCAGGAGCCAGGAGCTTCTTCTGGGTCTCCCATGTGGGTGCAGGGGCCCGAGGACTTGGGCCATCTTCCACTGCTTTCCCAGGGCACAGCAGGGAGCTGGATCGGAAGTGGAGCATGCCGGTGCCGCGGCTCACTAGGCTAATCCTCCGCCTGCAGCGCTGGCACCCCAGGTTCTAGTCCCAGTTCGGGGCGCCGGATTCTGTCCCAGTCGCTCCTCTTCCAGTCCAGCTCTCTGCTGCGGCCTGGGAGTGCAGTGGAGCATGCCCAGGTCCTTGGGCCCTGCACCCGCAGGGGAGACCAGGAGGAAGCACCTGGCTCCTGGCTTCGGATCAGCGCAGAATGCCGGCCGTAGCGGCCATTGGGAGGTGAACCAACGGAACAGGAAGACCTTTCTCTCTGTCTCTCTCTCTCATTGGCCACTCTGCCTGTCAAAAAAAAAAAAAAGAAAGAAAAGAAAGAAATGGAGCAACCAGGACTCGAGTGGTGCCCACAGGGGATGCTGGCATCACAGGTAGAAGCTTTATCCGCTCCGGCTGCGCACGGCCACTTTTTGTGTCCAGAATGGACGAGCAAGGGTTGGGACTAGTCGGGGAGGTGCCGTGAGGCTCCGCAGGAGCTCAGGCCCCACATGGTAGCCACTGACCTCGGTGCCGGTGACAAGCCCTTGACCCACGCTGCACAACACAGCCCCGCACACAGGCTGTCCGCTCTGGCAAAGCACCTGGGAGTGACCTTGAACTGAGCGCATGGGACCCTGGTAGAAATGGATGACCTTGTGAGGCCGTAAAAGAACTGACCAGGAGAGTGACCCGCTGTGCAGGGGTGACCCCGAGAACTCGCTGAGCGACCGGGCCAGCTTGTTCCCCAACTTCCCGCAGAAGAGCGGGCCGTGACGGACAACCGGGGTCATTTTGGCCACGTGCCGGGGTTGAGCCACGCTTTGGCAGCATGGGCATCCCCGGCTGCTGTCCGGTCAGTGCGCACACTGTGTGTCTTGGGTTTGCCCTTCGCACGGACATTTAAACACCTGCAGTAACGACGAATCGTGTTGCGGTCACTCAGTCTCCCTGGCTCCGCGTTCCGATCCTTTCCAGGGTTCTTAAATCATACTTGTGTTTGTGCAAACCCCAGGGGAGAAATCTATCGCTATCAGAAACAGCTGTGATCCTCTGAGTAATGGTTTCGCTTTTGTTTTACGGGCACTGTAAATTCTGATATCGTCCCCCTTCCTCCCAATGTTGGGGATAAATCCGCGGCTGGTGCCAGGGACCCCCATCTGGGACCTCTCCTATTGCATGTTCACAGCCCACCTGTAGCCCGGCTTTAGGGATGGGAACGCAGTAGCCAGGTGTGCGCACTGTGCAAGGACGCGCGCTGCTCCTCTCTGCCTCTCGTCGAGCCCAGAGGTGACAGCTCCCTGCAGGGGCTGAGCGGTGCTCAGGGAGGTGAGGTGACCTCACAGAGCTGGAGCGGACGGGGCATGGCGGGGCCCGGAACCCAGTCTGCGTGACTCCTCTCCCTGCTGGGCTCCACAGCTGCCCCCCCCACGTCTGCAGCCACCAGCATCTCTTTGAAGCAGGAGAGCCAAATCCATGCTGCCCCTAGAGAGAACTGGTCAAAGCATGGCGCTGTGCGGGTGCAGGTCATGGTGGGACGGAGCGTCCCCTCCCGGCTTCTGTGCCTGGAAACCCATGGGGCCCTCCTCTCCCATGCGCACCAGAGGTGCCATCCGTCACTCAGGGAGCAGAGGTCGTGTATGCAGCAGGCGCTCAGCAGGCACCTGTGGGCGTCTCTGCTGCTCTTTGATTGGCAGCAGCAGTGAAAACCCTGTGCTCACAGACGCGCCGGGACAGTGCCCGCCTCGGCATCCTCCTGCCATGCCTCACGGCGCCCGTGGCCTGAGCACTGCTAACAGACTTGGAATGGCACCGGCGGGCACGGGGGCTGCAGCGCAGGGGCCGGGAAGGTGGGCGTGGAGGGGGCGGCACAAGCCCACCCCGGCCTGGCCCCCTCCGTCAGGATTCAGGCTGGGCTCTGAAGGTGAAGAACATTTCACGGTGTCACCGTGGGGGCCACGCTTCAGAGACCACGCCTTGCCCTCCCGCTGCTGTGGGCAGCCACAGGGCCTGGCCTGGCCGGGTGGCTGACCTTGGGGCCGTCGCTCCTGGGCCGCGGGAAGGCACGGTCCGGCCGTCACGGCAGGGCCCCTAACGGGAAGGGGAGGTATTTACGAGGGGCGAAGCCGCCCCTGGCCGCCGGCCAGCTCACATCCTTTGCAGGAGGCACGGGTTTTTTCTGACTTCCACGTTCTGTTGAGCTGAAAAAAAGCATTTCTGACCCTGGGGGTGGGTGCGGGCGGGAAATGCGAGGGAAGATGATTTTTGTCGTTTGTGTGTGGCTGGCATGAGCTTGGACAGGTCCCACGCGCGCTCCCCGTGGAAGAGCCAAACCCCTTTTTCTTGGGCTGACGTGAGTCTGGTTCCGTGGACCGTGGGCCTTTGACACCTGCTGAGTCAGCACTGGCTTACAACCATACTCGGGGCTGGCAGTGTCGGGGAAGCATCGCCTGTCACGTGACCAGTGGGGCATGGAGCCTCACAGGCCTTTGGGGAATGACTTAAAAATGTACAAAAACTATCAAAAGCTGTCTTGGACCTTGATTCAGCCCGGTCTCACTTCTAGAATACACTCAAGAGGCTGGCGCTGTGGCGCAGCAGGTTATAGCCACCGCCTGCAGTGCCGGCATCCCATATGGGCGCCAGTTCAAGTCCCGGCTGCTCCACTTCTGATCCAGCTCTCTAATGTGGCCTGGGAAAGCAGTAGAAGATGGCCCAAGCCCTGGGGCCCCTGCACCTATGTGGGAGACCTGGAGGAAGCTCTTGGCTCCTGGCTTCGGATCTGCGCAGCTCCAGCCATTGTGGCCATCTGGGGGTGAACCAGTGGATGGAAGTACTCTCTTTCCCTCTCCCTGTCTCTTCTGCCTCTGCCTCCCGACCTCCCCCCCCCCCACGCCGCCTCTCCTTCTCTCTCTGTGTAACTCTTGACTATAAATGTAACTGGCAGTAAATAAATAAGTCTTTAAAAATGAAAGAAAGAAATCTCTTAAAAAACCCAATAAACTAAATGAATACGGCCGAGTGCACAGGGCGAGCTGCTTTGAGCACAGGCGCCCTCCAGCCTCAGGGGCCCAGGCCTTGCTAAGCCCCATGGACAGGCAGGGGCTCCTTCCTGGCTTGGCGTGGGGTTACCTGTGCATGGCAGCAGCCGGCGTCAGTGTGAGCCGCTCACCGTGGAGATCACAGCCCTGTGGCTGTGGAGCCCAGAGCTCCCAGCTGTGGGACGTGGGCAAGTTTCCATCTTGTGCAGGCTTCCGCCTCCCCCACCCCACTGCTCTCCCGTCCAGGACACAGGGGCCCAAAGCAAGGGCCCCCGATGAGACCTCTCTGCAGAGGGCCAGGTGGCCACACCCAACCTGTCGGGACCCCCAAGTCTCCTGCGAGCGCCCGATCTTGCAGCCCGTGCTGTCTGCACAGGCTGGGAGATGTTCCGGAGCCCCAGTGGAGCTGCCTCGTCTCCCTGAATGCAAAAGCAGGTGGCCTGCCCTTGGTCCCAACAATCCACATTGTTGGGCTCCTCGCCCTCCGCCCCCACACCCTCACACAGGGCGCCCGTAAAAACGCATCGGCACTAACTTTCCTGTTTTTCCAGGTCCGGCACACTCAGGAAATGCATCACCGGGGGCTTCACTCCGGTTCCCAGGCGTGCACTGGACGCTCCCATGGTTTCAGAGGTGGCAGCCCCGGCTGGCGACTGCCCACATCTTGACTCCCCCAGGGACCAGCCATGAGCAATGAGCCTCCCGGGGGAGGCACCTGTGGCAAGGATGCTCATCAGCCAGGGGGCCGGCCCACGGGCTCTCACGGCAAGTGTCTCATCCACGCCCCAGCCGTGGCCCCCACAGGGATGGTGGAAGAGGCCAGTGCTATGGACCAACCACCCTGAAACCTTGGGCCTTCTAACAACAACCCTTGTCTTGTGCCCTCTGTTTCACATCGCGCACTGTGGCAGGAAATTCTCTCCAGGGCTGCAGCCCAGTAGTTCAAGGTCAAGGTACTTACAGAGCTGGGTCCTGTGAGGGCTGAGGATGCGCCGCCCCTGCCTGTCTCTCAACTGCCGGTGGCTTCTGGCAATCCGTGGTGTTCTGTGGCTGGCAGGTGTATCGCCTGACGGGCACCAGCAACTTCCCAGCCCCCCCCCCCCGTGTCTCTGGGTCCAGTTCTCTGCGTCTCCTGAGGACACAGGTCACGTTGCAGAAGTGCCCACCCTCACGTCCCCACGCAAACTTGACCACCTCTTCAAAGGGCAGCCGGGATGGCAGGCAAGTGAAGGGGCATGTCCGACATGGGCGGGGCAGACAGTGGGCGCCAATCCCCAGTGCCGACGGAAGTTTGCTCTGGACAGAAGTTGGGTCCGGGTCAGGGCTCCTGCTGCCTGCTCTGCGTGAGCCTGGATGTGGGGCTGTTCCCTGCTCTGCAGTCCCCTCACCATCCCCCAGGAGGGAGGAAGCAGCTACGAGGGGACCCCCCCCCTGCAAGTCGCCACGCTAGGGTGCAGAGGCAGGGCGCTGGCCGAAGGTCCCCATGTGGGCTTCCTGTGTCAGCCGCTCAGCCCAGAGCCCCGGGCCATGGGGGCCGATTCCCCAGGGATGGCCATGCAGCGTCACGGAGAAGCTTCTGTCTGGGGGCAGCTGAGCGACTGGAAAGCCCTAAGTGGAGGCCCAGGGCCTGGGACTGGACTCAGGACAGCGCGCCAGGAGACCCAGGATTCCTTAAAGACCCGGCCTCTGCGCCGGTCTAAGACGCCTGTCGGTCTCACGGCGGTTTACGCGATGGCCCGTCTTCCCCCTGAGCCCCCGTAAAGTGATTCTCAGACGGCGGCAGCACGGGGCCAGGCCTGAATCTGCATGGGGACATGGAGTTGGCAGTGGCCCTGCCCCGCTGGCTGCAGAGAGGCCCCAAGGCCCCGGGCAGAGTTCAGGATGGGGCTCGGCTGGAGGCAGGGACCGATGCCTTCCCACCCAGACGCTGGGGTGTTTCCTCCACGGGGCAGGCGCTTCCTTGAGCTGCGCACAGAGGAGGAAGACACAGGTGCCAGGCCCCGCGTGGAGCACAGCACACGCCTTCAAAGCAGGCCGGCCCCCCTGGGACGCCCTCAGAAGCACAAAGCCTCCCACGCCAAAGGCTTCCGTTGGAAATGCACGTCCACACCTCGGGACGCGGGCCTGGGGGAGGGGAGACTGCGTGCCGGGACCGTCGGCGGGAAACGCTCCGAAGGTTCCCAGTGCGGGGCGGGGGCGCGGGTCTCGGAGGCAGGTGGAGGCCGCTCCAGCCCCCCGGAGTCTGGCGTCCAGGCTGCTGCAGTTCTAGAATCTCCACTGCCCTCCAACATGCAGAAGGGTGTTCACAGCCAGGCCCCTCGTCCTAAACAGGAGAGGCCGTGACCCGTGATGCTGAGGCAGACAAGGCAGCAAGCGCAGGACTCTCCTGGAAGGTTCTGGAAAGTGGAGTCCAACTCCAGGCGCTATAGAATAGTTCTGATTACAGGAGGAACTCATGTTGATTTGAGAAAATTCAGAAAACTCCTAACGGCCCTAAGAGGAAAACTGAAGACATCTCGGACCCTGATCCCGGGGGATGGGCATCCAGGTTTTGCTAGGACCTAGGCCTGGGCCCGTGACGACATGGGAACTGGATGAAGGTGGATCGAGATGGCAATGTGGGGAGGTTACAGACTGATGTTCGTGAGTGACATGGGCTGGTCATGGAATGTTCTAGATGAGTGACATGGGCTAGTTATAGAATGTTCTAGATGATGATGTGGACTGGTTATAGAATGTTCTAGATAGTGGTGTGGGCTGGTCATAGAATGTTCTAGATGAGAATGTGGACTGGTTATAGAATGTTCTACATGATGATGTGGACTGGTTATAGAATGTTCTAGATGATGTGGGCTGGTTATAGAATGTTCTAGATGATGTGGACTGCTTATAGAATGTTCTAGATGATGATGTGGACTGCTTATGGAATGTTCTAGATGACCACGAGGATGTGGTTAGACTGATCCAGATGATGACGTGGTCACAGCAGGACTAGTGATGCCCACACTCTGGCTTCGCTGGCAGCCAAGCTGTTCAGCCCCTGTTGGGGCAGCCCCAAGGGATGGGGGTGGGACACCTGGGGAGCAGCCCTAACCCCATTCATGAGCTGCCAGTGAGTTCATACTGGTAGTGACACCATCGGTACCCCCAGTTCTTTGGAGCCTGGACAAATCTCCATTCCGGCCCCTGTAGTCAGTGGCCTGGGAGCTCTCTGCCTGCCACGCCCCATCCCCCATGCCCCATGCCCACCAGGGTGCCACGCCTGTCCCGGCAGGGAATCAGCACCCCAGGAGCTGTCAGAGGTGACGCCCCCCCCCCGTGGTAACACTGAGCTGCATGTTCCAGAAGCTCTGAATTCCCTGTGGGATGCAGCCACAGTGGCCACAGACACAGCCGGCCTGACACAAGCCCCCCCCCGTCCTGCTGCTCCCCCCCGCACCTCAGGATCCACAGAGAGGCAAGGGTGTGGCGCGTTCCCTGCAGGGCCTGTGACACAGATGGGGCACGTGCAGAGCTGAGAGTCCAAGTGTGCAGAGGGCAGAGAGCCAGAGGGAGGAAGGGTGAGGGCCGGGGGGTGGGCGGTCAGGTCCCCCGGCTTTGTTCATGGTCATCCCCGGAACCATGTCCACAGATGGGTGCCCCGGGCTTGGGGATGGCAGAAACAGCGTCTCTCCCTCATGGTGGCAGAATGGCTGCCTGAGGGCCACACAGGACTTCTGTGTTCCGGAAGGAGGAAAGGCAAGAGGCAGCATCAGTACCCCCCCCCCGCCTCTGGAATAAATAAATAAATGTAAATGCATATTTTAAAAAATGGAACAGGTGGTGCTGCGCTAGGCTCTGGGTCCCAAAAGGCGCCTGAGCTGCCAGGCGGAGTCGGGCCGCCCCTCTCCCTGCTTGCTCCCCCCTCCCCCTGCTTGCTCCCCCCTCCGTCCCTGCACCCACGCCCAAGCCCCTCCCCCTCCCAGCAGCACAGGTACTGTCCTTGCCCCCCCCCAGACCCCCCCACCGCCGGGGCGCTGGCTGCTGAGCCTCGCGGCTCACGGTGGCCGCCTCCGCTTCCTCCCCATGTCCTCGCCTGCCCTTGGGACCCCTCTGGAGAGGAAGGACAGGTTCCCCGGGAAGGGAATGAACCCCCCCAGCCACCCTGGCAGGGGGCGGCCGAGTCTCCCCGCGTTGGGATCTGTGTTGCCCACCCTGAGCCACCCCCGTGGCCGCCCGTGGATGGCACGGGCTGAGCACGGCCCCGCCCACGCCCTGCTGAGGAGGGCGGCTCTGGCAATGAGAGCCAGGTGTGTCTAAGGCAGCGTTACCTCCCCAGGCGTGAGTCTGATTACCTGACCAGACCCAGCTCAGACCTGCACGTCCCCCGCGGCCCCCGCCTGCGGAGTAGGGATCCCTGTTGTCCCTCAGGTGTGTGGTCACCCTCAGATGTCACACCCGCACAGGGAAAGCTGGGGACACCGACCCTACCTGACCACTGGGCCTCGCTCAGCCCAGGGAGCGTGCAGTGTGCAGGGCTCCGCGTGGCTCCGAGCCGCTGGCGGGCGGCCGCCGAGTCGCCGAGTTTCGGAACAGCTTGCTTTATGGTTCCCTGAAGCCACATTATCTTGCTGCAGACATCAGCCCCGGGCCTGGGCCGCTCCGTATTTGCTTTTACTGTTTTCATCCTGGGGAGCAGCCTGCGGGGAGGGGACGCCCCTCAGCGCCAAGGGTCGGGGGTCGTGCAAACACTGATTTTCAAGGTGGCTGAATGGCCATCTGGGGAGCCCGCGGCAGTTACGGGAAACAGACACGGCTCCCTCTGAATGGAAAGAGCTCATGAAGCCCGGGCGTTAATAACCACTCTGCGCGAGCTGGCGGGATAGGACCCTGGGGGAGGGCTTGGCGGGCGGCCGGCTCTGAAGGAAACCTCTGGTTCAACACTGGCTTCCTTGGGGGCTGGGGCAGGGCCGGGGACCCCACTCGCCCCCTGCACCCCGCCCTCCACCCTGAGCCGGGCTGGGAGGGCACGAGGCTCACAGTGTGGCCGCCCCACCTGTGTCTCCCCGTCTGTGAGGGGCGTGTCCTGGAGATGGGGCACAGGTCGCAGACAGCAGGGTGAGGCGCCATGGGCCGAGGCAGCAACGCTCGGGCCTGCAGCTGAAGCTATGGCTCCCCTGGGCGGCCTGGAGCGCTCCTTTCCTGCGTGGAAGTGACCACGGGGCCGCCTCTGAGCCCCCCACATCCGGGCACTCGGCCCCTCGCCTCTTCACAGCCCTGCCGAGGACGTGCCGGGCGCCGCAGGGAGGTGCAGAGGTGCCGCCCGGCAGGGTCTGTGCCACTCACACCCCAGCTCTTGCAGTCCCTGATTGTTCACTCCAGCAGCTCGTGGGGAACAGCTCCAGGCTGAGCCCACATCGTGGGCCGGCCTCGGGGGCAGGGGCCGAGTGCAGCCGCAGAACCCCTGAGCAGCACGGGACAGACCTGTCACGTGTGTGGCACACCATGAGCCTGCTGCGCACCAGGCCTCAACCCCCGGGGAGCGTTCGGCCTCTGAGACCTAAAGTCCCTGCCTCGACACCAGACGTGCAGCTTCCGCGGCGGGTGGGGCGCCACAAAGCTCGCCCCCAGTGCCTGCCTCTCAGGGGCACCTGCGTGTCCATGTCCTTTGCTGCCCAGTGTCCCTGCCCTCCTCAGACTCAATTCTAAGAGGGCACAGACAGGGAGATGAGACAGGTGCTGGCCGGTGGGCAGTGCTGGCTGGGCACTTCCTCCCAGAAGGGAGAAGCCGAGAGCCAGCGTGGGGTGGTCAGGGCTGGCCGCACAGAGAAGGGGGCAGCAGGCAGGGACCTGGGGTTCCTCCAGCTCGCTCAGCTCAGGGCTGTGCCTGGAGCCCTGAGGGCTAGGCTGGGAGGCGGGGCAGGGTTGGGGTGGTCCTCCCCGCTTCCTCCCGCGCGTGCAGCCCCCTCGCCTTCCCTCCCCCACACACCTCAGAAGCAGAAGCAGCTGCCTGTGTCTGGTCCCTGGGCCCCTGTGTCCTGTCCCCATCTCCCCCTCTGCCTCAAACGTTGAGTGACAGCTGTCTCCTGCTAAGGCTTTGGTCAGTGACTGTCCTGAGTGGGCCGGTGTGGGTGGGCTGGTGGGAGGTATGGATGCCCACAACCACCTGGGCCCATAGGGACCCCAGCTGCCATGCTGGTCCCAGAGACACACGGAGCAGGGGGCCCGCTGTCCAGTGCCACCACTGCTCCCTCCCAGGTCCGTGTTAGCAGGAAGCAGGAGTTGGGAGCCAGAGCCAGGCACTCTGATGGGGCGGACGCAGGCATCTCGACTGCCTGGGGAACGCTCGCCCAAGGCAGGGCCTCCCTGGGCCACCTTGGAGCAAAAGCTGGACATGGCAGCTCGGAGACCGAGGCCGCGAGCTGGGTTTGACCCGGACAGGGGCAGGGGAGGAGGGCTGAGGCACGGGGCCCCCTGCACGTGTGGCCGGATCTGAGGCCCCCCGGGAGAGCTGACCGCCTTCCCAGCAGCCTTTCGGTTGAGTAAAAGCCCTGTCATCGTGAACTTGATCGTGAGTCAGCCGTGGGGCTCCCTCTCGCCTGCCCCCTCGGCGTGGCCCCCCGGAGCAGGTGTTCACCGAGCCGAGGGCTGTGTGCTTACATAAGCCATGTTCCATTTGGAAGGATGAAGAATCTCCCCAGGCTTATTGTAAACAGGCTTACGCTCGCCCAAACACGGACACGAAAGGTCAGGCATTATTCATGGGCCTCTCTCCCCGCACGTCACCCCCGCCACCCCCTCTGCAGCGGGCGCCACCTCTCCCACCCCCACGATGGCCACGGCCTGGCCCCCTGCCCGGCCTCCCCAGGAGGCCATGCTGGGCCCAGGGCTCGGCGTCCATGTGTCTGTTCCCTGCCCTGCGTTGCCAACCACTTGGCTCTCAACGGGGAGGCGAGAGGCTGGGGGTGGGGGCGGAGATGTTTCTGGACAGGCTGCTTGCTCCCAGAAACAGTCTTTTATGACGACAGGCACGGAGCCAGGAGGTCACGGCCAGGGGCCCGCCCGTTCCGTGCAGAGGAGGGAGACCCTATGCACTCGGCAGCATCCGGGCCCTACCTGGTGGACGCACGGGGCTGTCGGGCTGCTCAGGGTGAGGGTGAGGATGAGGGTGAGGCTCAGCCAGGAGCATTAATCTTGGCCTCACCGGGCATCAGCTGGGCCAGCTCTGAGGATCTGTTTCCAAGATGGCGGCACGCGGCTGGGGTGTCGGTGCTGGCTGTTGGCAGGGAGCATGGGCCTGGTGGGAGCTGTCGCTGCCCAGCCTGAGGAGGCACAGGGTGGACAGCGAGGCGGGCCCTTATGCCACTCACCTACATGCGAGACAGCCCAGCCCAAAGCCTCGATAGAAAACACAGGCAGGGCCATCCCAGGGGGCCAGCTCGCCAGAGTGGCCCCCGACTGCAGCAATGGCGTCGGCAGGTTCTCAGGCTGCATCCCAGACCTCCTGAAGCTCAGGGGCGAGGGGCAGGCCCGGCCAGCTGCTGGCAACCCCTCGGGGCTGCCGGAGCCATGCAGATTGAGATCGGTCAGCGCCGACCCCAGCAGCGTCGGTTCCTGGAGCACCAGGCCTTGCTCCCATGGAGCAGCTCCAGACCAGTCCGACCGACCAGAGACCCAAGGCTGCATGCACGAGCTCCCCGTCCCTCCCCTCCTGAGTCCCGGGGCTCTTTGGGGTGTAGGCAGACTTCCTGTGCAGACCCAGAGAGGAGCCAGGCCATGTCCTGCAGCTTCTCGTGGGCTTGGCTAAACCAGGGGACAGTGTGGTCGAGGTCGGAGCCCACGTACGTGCACTGAGGGTGCTGTGCTGAGCCGAGTGGGAGCTGGGAGGACCAGGCCACGGAGGATGGCTTCGTGGGCTGGGAGGGGCAGAGGAAGGGTCGTAGCAGGGCTGCAACTCTCCGCTCACCGCTGGGCAGCTTTGGGCGAGTTCACACATGTCCTCGAGCCACGACGTGAGACGGGTGAGCCCACAGTTTATCCACAGTAGATTTCCAAAGAATGCTTCTGGTGTGTGTTGTTCACCCTTGTGGCTGAGGATGCAACACAGGGCCTGAGGAAGCCGTGGCTGGACGAAGGCAGTGTGGAGGAGCGGTGGGGGTGGAGGCAGGTGTCGGGCACTTAATGAACAGCTGCCTGCCGGGGCTACGCACCACATCCCTCACCACTGTCTCCCCACATCGGGTGGTCACACCTTGCACTGGCCGAGGAGGGACTGAACCCCAGCCCACACAGGGCGCCTGTCTCTGGATGCTGGTCCAGGGGCCAGAGCCCATTGGCACAGAGCAGCCCGGGTCAGCCCTGCTCCCAGAACAGGGAAATGGGCGGTAAGACGGTGAAGGAACAAGGGGCGGGGAAGCGAGATGCCATCCCCGCAGATAAACCAGGCCAGCCTGTGTCGCCTCTCAGCCGGCTGGGCAGGCCGCACCCACTCCCCGGTCTCAGTCTCCCCACCAGCCTGCCTGACATGTTTGGATTCAGGCTCCACCCCTCACCCACTATGAGGCGTGGTCACTAGGCTTTGCAAGCCTCCGCTTCCTTGTCCATGTCATAGGGAAGGTAGCACTCTGTCCCCAGGACAGCATGGACGGTGCCATGGACGCGGCCCTTGAAAACTGCCCCAGCTGGGCTGGTGTGGACGTGCCGCGAGTTAAGCCTTTGCTTGCCATGCCCACGCCCCGTATCAGAGTGCAGGTTCGAGCGCCATGACTCTGCTTCCAATCCAACTCCCTGCTAACGCGCCTGGGAAGGCAGCAGGATATAGCCCGAATACCTGGACCCCTGCCACGCGTGAGGGAGACCCAGAGGAAGTTGCTGGCCCCTGGCTTCGTCCTGGCCCAGACCTCGCTGCTGCGGCCATCTGGGGGGTGAACCAGCAGACGGAAGCTCTGCGTCCCCCTCCCTCTTCCTATCGCTCTGCTTGCAAACGCATCTTTTTAGAACAAAGTAGAGAAGGCCTAGGTTACTGCAATACCAGCAGCTGCTGCTGTTTCTGTGATGGTGGTGATGGTGGTGATGAAGATGTGATGATGGTGATGATGGTGGTGGTGATGATGGTGGTGATGAAGATGTGATGATGGTGTTGACGGTGATGATGTTGATGGTGGTGATGGTGGTGATGGTGACGGTGATGGTGATGAAGATATGGTGGTGATGATGGTAGTAATGGTGGTGGTGATGAAGATGTGATGATGGTGATGATGGTGGTGGTGGTGATGGTGATGGTGGTGTTGACGGTGATGATGTTGATGGTGGTGATGGTGACGGTGATGGTGGCAGTGGTGATGACTGAAGGTGACAATGATGGTGATGATGACAGTGATGGTGGCGGTGATGGTGATGATGGTGATGATGGTGGTGAAGATGATGGTGAAGGTGATGGTGGTGATGATGGTGATGACAATGATGTTGCTGATGGTGATGATGATGGTGATGATGGTGGTGATGGTGACGGTGATGGTGATGAAGATATGGTGGTAATGATGGTAGTAATGGTGATGGTGGTGATGACGATGATGATGTTGCTGATTGTGATGATGGTGGTGATGGTGACTGAAGGTGACAGTGGGGATGACTGAAGGTGATGATGAGGGTGGTGATGGTGTTGACGATGATGGTGATGATGGTGGTGGTGGTGGTGATGGTGATGGTGATGAAGATGTGATGATGACAGTGATGGTAATGGTGATTGTGGTGGTCATGGGCCTCACTCCATTCCACAGTGTGCAGACCCTACAGGCGCTGGACTCCAGCCCTAGCCTTGGTCTTGTCAGGGTGTGCCTCACTGAGGAGAGGATGGCAGCCCCCTCCGCCTGCCATGTGGTGTCAGGTGACCAGTCACACCGGGTCCTGGGGGTCCCTCCCACCTGGTCCCCGCCCCAGCACTGCCCCCTCACCTCCGCCCCCACGCTGCACTTCCTTCCTGTGACTGCCGGTCCCTTGGAATGCGCGGCCGGGATGACCTGGGTCTCTGCTCATCCTACACAGCAGCTTCAGTAAACACAGGAAGTGTGGTTTTGTTCCCAGACACAACTGTGTAAGGCTGCAGTGGATGGGATGTGCGCCTTCCAGGAAAAGGCCCCGCATCCACTCACAGAGCTGACCTCGCTGGTTCTGTGTGCGGAGGGCCCCTGGAGCCGTCCCAGGTCCAAACTGCGGCCCCCAGGGGGGACACTCTCGGGCTTGGTGGGGCGGGGGCTCTCGCACACTCCTGGGAGTGCGGTTACATCACTCTGTGGTTCCAGCACACAAATCGGGGAGTCACTTCCCTCCTTAACCCTTTGGAAGTGCCAGTTTGCTATGGGGTGGAGGGAGGGGCCAGCCTGGGCCCTGATGGGGGGAGGTCCCTGAGCCTAGCGCTGCCGGCTGCAGGTGGGTGGCTTTGAGCAAAACACTGTGCCTCAGCTTCCCGACATCTGCCTAGACGGCAAAGCCCGTACCTGCCTGGGAGGGCTGCAGGGGTTGACCGGGGGCTGCCTGGTGCCTTCTACAGCGAGCATAGTGGGCAAACGCTTTGTGGCACAGCAGGTGGGTGGATGTGTGGGTAACCAGGTGGATGGATGGACAGAGACATGGGAGGTTTAGTCCCCACCCCTGACAAGTCCAGACCTTCGTGGCGACCATCTGGGATGGGGGTGTGCATTACCCAGCACCCTCTCCTGGCCAGACTGGGACCAAGGAGGAGGCAGGGGGCATTTGTCTCAAGTATAAAATGTAAATGGACATGAAAAAGTATTGGGATAACGTCTTCATAGGATCAGTTTTTAAAATCAAAATTAAATTTTAAACAATCCTTGAAGAACAAAACATCAAAAAAATTTTTAAAGATTTATTTTATTTATTTGAGAGACAGAGTTACAGAGAGAGGTAGAGACAGAGAGAGAGGTCTTCCATCTGCTGGTTCACTCCCCAGGTGGCCGCAACAGCTGGAGCTGGGCCGATCCAAAGCCAGGAACCAGGAGCTTTCCCAGGCCACAGCAGAGAGCTGGATCGGAAGAGGAGCAGCCGGGACTAGAACCGGCACCCATATGGGATGCTGGTGCCTCAGGCCAGGGCTTTAACCCGCTGTGCACAGTGCTGGCCCCCAAAACATCAAAATTTTAAATAACAGGATCTGGGGCCAGCATTTTGACATAGTGGGTAAAGTCACCGCCTACCACACCAGCATCTCACATGGGCACAGGTTCAACTCCCCGCTGCTCCATTTCCAACCCTTCTCCCTGCTGATGGCTGGGAGAGCGGAGGAAGACGGCCCAAGTGCTTGGACCCTGCACCCACATGGGAGACTTGGATGGAGCTCCTGGCTCCTGGCTTCAGCCTGGCCCAGCTCTGGTTGCTGTTGTGGCCATTTGGGGAATGAACCAACAGATGGAAGACAGAAGATTCTCTCTCTTTTTCTCTCTCATGCTGCTTTTAAAATAAAATCTCGCCAGCACTGCGGCTCACTAGGCTAATCTTCCACCTGCGGCGCTGGGACCCCGGGTTCTAGTCCTGGTCGGGGTGCTGGTTCTGTCCCGGTTGCTCCTCTTCCAGTCCAGCTCTCTGCTGTGGCCCGGGAGTGCAGTGGAGGATGGCCCAAGTGCTTGGGCCCTGCACCCCATGGGAGACCAGGAGAAGCACCTGGCTTCTGGCTTCGGATTGGCGCAGCACCGGCCGTAGCAGCCATTTGGAGGGTGAACCAACTGAAGGAAGACCTTTCTCTCTGTCTCTCTCTCTCTCTCTCTCTCACTGTCTAACTCTGCCTGTCAAAAAAAAAAAAAAAAAAAAAAGATCTCTGGGGGAAAAAATGAATAGGATTCGGCCTTACCGGCCACTCCCTCATCCTGGCCCCAGCTCCGACACAACTTTATTTATAAACACAGGCTGGCTGGCGGAAGCAGGCAGTAGTTTGGCAATTTAATTTTTTTCAATATTTTACTAAAATCTCATTTGTCCCGAGGACAGAGAGTTTGGGCGCCCGGTCCTGCCCCGGCCGGGGGTCCCGCTGGCCGCCGGCCCCTCCCGGGTGAGACGACAGTGGCAGGAAGGCTCTCAGCTCCATCGCTGCTGACAGTGCGGAGCCGGAGCCAAGAGCTTTGCATCAAAGCCTCTTCAGCGCTAATGGTGTATGACATTTTCTGAGACAAAATACGGCTCGGCTAATCATATTTTAATGGCCCTACCTTTACAAGCGCGCGGGCTCGGAGTGCACGCAGCGATATTTTAATTCCTCGGCTCTGATGAGCGCCGTTCTAGCCAGGGATTCAGTTTCCCCACTTAGAAATTTCGCTCCCAGATGTCGGATGCCAGGGAACTCCACAGAACAGCTACACAATAGAATATTGAATATTGGATGTCAGTTGGGGTGTTCCACTCAATTTCCTGCAGAGCTTGAAGCCCCTCGTATTGGGGCCCAGTATCCAATCAGCCCTCTGCTCCAGGGCCCGGCCGGGTCGCTCAGCTCTCTCGTTTCTGACATGCAAATCCAGAGCAGATGTAGGCAAAGTGTGCCGTTCACTTCCAATGCAACAGCTTTCAGGCCCGCTAGCGGGAGGGGTAATTAGCAAGAACCCAAGCTCGTGGGCCTGGCCCTCCACCCCAGATCGGGAGGCTGCCTACCAGGGAGGGTGGGCAAAGGCGCAGGGTGGGGGTCTCGATGAGGAGGCAGGTTTTGCACGTGAAATTCCAAAATACCGTGGGGGATGAGGCCCACGTTTGACCTGGCGGCCATGGTGCCGGCCGAGATACCTGCACTCCGTACGGGCCGGACTCCAGCTTCCCACACACGCAGACCCTGGGCGGCAGCTGGGACGGCTCAGGTAGCTGGGTTCCCGCCACCCCCATGGGAGACCTGCAGGGAGTTCCCTGCTCCTGGGTTCGGCCCAGCCCAGGCCTGGCCGTTGTGATGTGTCTGTAGTCAGTGAGTCAAATCTGTCTCTCATACATAAATATCGGGCTGCCACAGCTGGGAGGTGGACGGCGTATAACCCCACCCTCCGCTTCAAACGCAAAGCCCACCCATCCCTGCCTGGGCCCATTAATTCCTCGGTGCGCCCCTTTCTCCACGTCGGGGAGCAAGGGGGGTCACTGGGTGTCCTGAGACTCGAGGCTGTTCCTGGACGTCCTCTTGGTGGCTGCAGCCTGCAGGGAGCTGAGCAGGAGCCTCCGGGGTGCAGACGCTGGGCCGGAGCCCCACCTGGAGCCACAGGGCCGAGCGAGGCAGGCCCTGGGCCCAGGGCGTCCTTCGCAGGTGGCACCTTGTCAGCTCCTCAGTGACGGATGGGTGACCCCCAGGAGATGAGAAACGGAGCCAGGGCTCATTCCTGACCCCGGGGCTGCGGGCGGCTCTGCTCCGAGTGTGCAGAGCCAAGATTGCCATGCGTGCAAAACAGGCCCCTCTGGGCTCTCCTGAGAAGTCAGGAGTCCTGGTGCTGACCCCGGCCCTCCGGGGACCGTGGGCCACTGCTGCCCTGCTCTGAGCCAGAGTTTCCCTGTAGTTGGACAAAGGAGCCACAGAGCCCCTTCCCATTCCCAGGAGACACCCCCTCCGACCTCAGCTGAGGCTGGGGGAAGGGGGCTTCTGGCCAGGAGACGGAGCGCGGGTCCTTAGCGTGCAGAGCCCCGAGCAGAAGTTCAGGAGCTGCCGCTGCAGAGCCACGTGGGGGAAGTGTGCGGGCCGGCTCGGGAGCTGTGGTCAGGCCTCTCGTGGCCAGGCCTGGCTCGGGAGCTGTGGTCAGGCCTCTCGTGGTTGGCCCGGCTCGGGAGCTGTGGTCAGGCCTCTCGTGGTTGGCCCGGCTCGGGAGCTGTGGTCAGGCCTCTCGTGGTTGGCCCGGCTCGGGAGCTGTGGTCAGGCCTCTCGTGGTTGGCCCGGCTCGGGAGCGGCCGCATCACGCATGTGGTTACGGCCACACGGGCGGCTGGCCCACCTGCAGGTGCTTCAAGAGCACTGCCCACGGCTGCCACCTGAGGCCCATCGGGTGCAGTCAGCCAATGCCGAGGAGCCTGCTGGGCGCCCCAGACGTGGTCAGCGCCTCGTGCCTGCTGGCCACTCGCGGGGCAGCCCTCCCACCCCCCCACGCAGGTACCTGTGCGAGCATCGCCAGAGCTCACGCACTGAGCGGAACGGCGAGCTCCGCGCTGGCGTCGGGTGCGAACGATGCAAACATCGTTTCCAATGCTCGTGTTGATTTTCCTGCACACACACACGCTGTGGCGTGTTACGATCATTTCTCAACCCGTGGAGCTTCAGATGGACTTGTAGGTACGTGTACTTGGTTTTCGGCCGTGTTTTTCACTGATAATCAGGATCACATGTCTGATCTCCACGGGTAGGATGGTCCTGGCCGGCATGTGAATTTGGCAAACGTTGGAATTGGGCTAAGATCAACAAGCGGCTTCCACGGGCGATTCGCGGCTTCGTGCTGCATCCCCCATGTTGTAGGAACAAACTCTCTTCTT
Source organism: Sylvilagus floridanus (assembly GCA_949820135.1). Taxonomy (NCBI): domain Eukaryota; kingdom Metazoa; phylum Chordata; class Mammalia; order Lagomorpha; family Leporidae; genus Sylvilagus; species Sylvilagus floridanus. The sequence goes on from OX463232.1 coordinate 81,715,850, forward strand.
ATTTGAAAAAAAGAAAAAGAAAAAAGAAAGCCCTGCCCTTTTATGGGAAAACGAGTCGGGCTCTGTGTATATTACGCCACATGAAAGCAGTTTCGCCTTCATTTGTGGCTGCCTGATTACAAAGACAAGATCTTTAATTAAAATTGGTTTGCTTGTGTGTATTCCTTTCAAAGGAAACCATTGAAATAGCATTTGTGACGCATTACCTTCTTAACAGCGAAGATATCCTATTCGCCTCATTATCTAGACCGTTTCCATCGAGATGCTGGCCCTGCGCGAGCGGGGAATGCGGCAGGGGCTGGGTTTGGTCCGGTCGGTTATCTTCGGGGCCCGGCTGAAGCCCAGGGCAGGCTCCCCTCGGTTTTCTCGCCGTCCCCGCACGCCCAGGGTGGGTTGGGATCACGTGGCTGTCAGGAAACCCCCCCCCAGCCAGGGAGCGAGGCCGCCCAGACCCGGGGCCGGTCTGACGTGGGCGCAACATCAGTGCTTAGCCATGTTGTCGAGAATTCTGTGGTGGAGAGTCTGGTGTTTTTTCCTTTGCCAAAACAAGCTTGCTAACTCTTCTGAGTCTGCTTGCTGCAAGGGAGAGCCCGGGACCCCAAGTCGTTTGCATGTTTCCCGCTAGCACGGTCCTGCTGGCGGGGGCTCCCGGGCCCCCTCCACCTGCACTCCCAGCGGCCTCGGGGCAGCCGCTCTTGCTGCCCCACCTCTCCCACGGCCCCAGAGCTCTGTGGGAGTGAGAATTTGAAACTTTGGTTTTCCTGAGTGTCCCCCTCCTCTCTCCGTCCGAGCGGAGCTAGCGGTGTTCGGTTCCCCCACCAGTCATGACAGGAGGGCTAATGCCTATCGCGCACCTGCTACAGGCCAGGGCCTTAGCCAGATGCTTTGTGAACCTGGAGCCAGGCGGCTGGGATCAGATCCCAGCTCTGGGACCGTGTGCATGTTGCTGGACGTCTCTGCCTCAGAAAGACCAAGTGACCGACTGGACGAGGGGTCAGCTGTCCAGTGCTCTCAGGAGCCGGAGTTGCACGCGCTCACTCCGTGCTGGCCTGCAGCAGAGGGATGGCCGTGGGGCAGCGTAGGTCAGTGACCGAGCTGGGCCTCGGGCTGGACTCCCGGGCCTGGTGCTGAAGCAGCAGCTGTCGCGCGGGTCTTTGGGGTTGCTGGGTGGAAGGGATGTGCACACAGCTTTCCTCGGCGGCCGGCAGCAGAGCACACACGGAGCTCGCGGAGGGCGAAGCCCGTGCCCGGGCATCCGTATGGCAGGGAGGACAACCCTGATGACCAGCACTTCCCGTCGCACCCCTGCCCGCTGCAGAGAAAGGGCCCTCACTGGGCCTGCAGTGCCGGGGCTGGTGGGAGGCGGGGACAGGGAGAGGCCGCTGGGCATGCGCCGGCCACAGCTCGCCAGGGGGCTTGGCTGTGTCAGCCACTGTGGCAGACGACGCAGCGCCACAGAGGACACGGGCACTGCACCCACCCGACAGGAAAGGGGCGCCGCGAGCTCTAACTGCCAAAGAATCCGCGTACAGCACCCGCCTGTGAAGGAGTGCTAAGATATTTGCACTTCCTGGCCTGTGCATGAAGGAACTCTGGGAGAATAACAATGGTGGGGCCGGCGCTGTGGCGCAGTAGGTAAAGCCTCTCTGTGCGGCGCCGGCATCCCACACGGGTGCCGATTCGAGTCCCGGATGCTCCACTTCCGAATCGGCTCCCTGCTGGTGGCCTGAGAAAGCAACCGAGGATGGCCCAAGTGCCTGCGTCCCTGGCACTCACATGGGAGACCGGGATGGAGTTCCATGTCCTGGCTCCAGCCTGGCCCAACCCTGGCCATGGTGGCCATTTGGGGAGTGAACCAGCAGATGGAAAATCAGTCACTCTGCATTTCAAATTAATAAATCATCATCTTAGGAAAGTAATAATCGCGTGTCCCCAGCCTGACTTCAGGTGTTTGGCGCCATTGATACCCGACGTCTTTGTCCTGACCACAGCTCCATGTGGTCGGTGCCACGGCGTTCGCCTCCCTTTGCAGAGCAGGAATCTGGGGCAGAGAGGGAAAGAATCTTTGAGGGTCTCCCAGCGAGTCGGTGTCGATGTCGGCCTCCGAGCGGGACGGCCGGACCTCAGCACCCACTCCAGCCGCAGGCCTGCCGGGCCTCCTTCCTCTCCCGGCACGGGTCTCCCACTGGCTGGCCTGGCGAGAGCATGGGCGTGCCAGGAGAGGGTCCCCCACCATGTCCCCCCACCCCCCGGGAGGGCCGACAGCGGCTCGGAGGCCCAGAGACGTGCTGCGCGGGGACCAGCGTGCTGGCCACAGAGGGCTTCCCGCAGTGAGCCACGTCTCCTCCGGGCAGCCGAGACCTCACAGGCGGCCAGGGCTGTCCCTGCACTGACGGGCGCCGCCCTCGCAGAGGGGCTGGGTCGGGGTGGCCTTGACATCTCCAGAGTGGGCAAAATAAAATAGTTTTTAAACACTCTGAGAGGCTCGGAAATTTCTGGGACCTTCTTTTAGTGCTACGAAGAATCCCTGCCAGCGTCCCGGCACCCTGGAGCTGGCTGCCCCGCCTCCTGCCCAGCCCCGCCTCCTGCCCCCGCGAGTATCTGAAGGCCCTGGACACGGCAGAGGCGGCTCCCCCGGCAGGGCACTCGTGTCCCCAGCACGGCGCACCGGCTCTGTCCGCCGGAGCAGATACACACGCAGCAGGGGCTCCGTTCTCTGACCCCAGTCCCCAGCATGCACCAGAAGCCCAGGCCTCCCAGGGTCGCCAGCCCCAGCGAGCCCCATGCCCAGGGTGGCCTGGGAGTGCGCCCCCCATCCTGGCCTGGGGACAACTTCCCAGGTGAAGCCAGAGCAGGGCTCGGCACGGGCATCAGGAAGTCACCGACACTCCAGGAGCCACAGCTCATCACGAAGTGAGCCTCGAAGCAGTGGGTTTTAGGTCTTCCCCAGCACACGCACTCACACCACTGACACAGAGGCGCACACGCACACGCGCACACAGAGACACACGTGCGCACAGTCACACACACAGTCCTCACGACTGCCTCTCTGAGCTGGGCTGTGCTCGGGGCTGCACGAGACGGCGGTGTTCCTGAGTGGACATGGGTCCAGCATTCCGGAGTCGGCCACAGCGGGGCGTGGAGCCTCCTGCTGCCCGTGGTGCACGCGTCAGCTCCCGCCGCTGCGCAGGGCCCGCACCGCAATGCTCCCGCGCCTGGGTCCAGGCGGAGTGAGTGGTCCGTGCGCGCTTGGCGCCTGCGCACCACGCCCCTCGCGCGCGCAGGGGGCTACCGAGCCCAGAGACCCTGCCCGCGGCCCTGAAAGGCCCCTTTGTGGGGGCGCCGCCGGTGCAGCCACAGTGCCCGCCTGTCGGGGCCCCGGGCAGCGGGCGGGCGCCCCGGGGAGGAAGGGAGCAATTTTCTGGCTTTCTGGTTTTCCTGACGCGGCGCAGTCGGTGCCGACTCACGTTTCTCCGGGGCCAGGCACGGCGCTGGGCGCGCAGGCGGGCAGCCGAGGCCAGGGCCCCGTTCCAGGCGGTCCCACGCGCTCAGCACGCGGGCACGTGGGGCCCAGGCCGGGGTTAATTTCTTGGCGGGAGGCAGTGGGACCACCGTCTCCCGTTCCCTCCCGGGGCTCCCTCTGAGCTCTCTGCAAATCTGCCTGGCACAGCGTGACCCGAGTCTGTCCGGTGTTGTTTCGGGGCCACCCTGAGGACTGGCCTATCACAGATTAAAAAAAGACCCGGCATTGAAAAAGTTCTGTTCATGTTTCCCCAAAGCACAAACTCTGAACACATTCCAGAGAAAAGGAACCACGACCTTGCGGGCAGAGTGTGACCTGGCCTCCACGCGCAGGTGGGGACTCCAGCCAGGTCCTGCTGCCCACTCCGGGGTGGACCCTCGGCAGACGGCAGCGCAGGCTCTGGGGCCACCTCGAGTTCCGGCTGCTCCGTGTACCAGCCAGGCAACCTCACGGCCGTGTGTCCTAACTGCTCCCGCCTGTGCCACTCAGGAGTTAGAGGCTCCCGGGGCCTAACGCATGCCCCGTAAGCACCGCTGTGGCCTTCCCCTTCCCGTGTGAGTGCCCTGAGCCAACCCATGGGCAGAGTCCGGCTCTGAGAACGCTGGCCACGTGTGGACTTGCTGGGTGGCAGAAAGGCCAGCTGGGCTGAGGCTCCGACGTTTTGGTCACAGTAAGTGGGGAGCAATGGGCAGAAAGTACCCGGTGCCAGTGAGGCCCTTGGCAGAGTTCTGAGTGGCCGAGCTGGGCCTGGCAGGAGACACGGCTGCGCGGCCCCCACCCTGGCCCCCGGAGTCACAGCCAGGCGCAACGTGGTCTGACCACGACACCTGCCACAGCCAGCTTCGTTGGCACTGTGGCCAGGCTGTGGGGCCCTCGCTGGGAAGGGGGCGTCTTTCACGTTGTCATGGTAACCGTGCGAGGAGGTGGGGCCTCCAAGGGGTGGATGGGCCAGGAGGGTGTCGCTGCTCGGGGTGGCGGGGGGGCGCCACGCGCCTCGCACGTGTATGTACCTGTGTGCCTTCTGCCATGGCATGGCACGCCGGGGAGGCCCTCGCCGAGGGGGACGCCATGCTCCTGGGTTTCCCAGCCCGCCCTCCCCGACCCCCAGCCATGAGCCCAGTCAGCTCCTTTGCTTAGTAAACGGCCCGGTCTGTGGAATTCTGCCTGCGACGGCAAGATGAGGTCAGCCGGCCCTGTGTCCCAGGACAGTGCTTCTAAGAGGGCCCAGGGAGCTGTGTGCGGAGGGACCGCCTGCACGAGCCAGGGGCTGCCTGGGGCCACCGGCTGAGCAGGAGGGGCGCTGCCCATAGCCTGGCTTCACCTCCCGCCCCAGCCGCTGAGGAGGTGGCTTCCAGTTGTTGGAAGTCGCCCGTTCTTGGCAGTCCGGGAGGCTCACCCCTGGCATTGTTCTTTTTCTGTGTCCTTGGGACCCCGGTCTCCCTCCTGCTGGGAGTGTGGCTACAGGGCTGAGCAGGCCCCCGCCCCATCTGGGGGACCCTGCGCTCTCACCCCGCCTCCCAGCTGCCCCACTGCACTGCCTCAGCCTGGCTGCTGAGCCAGAGCCATGTGGGGCCGGCAGGGAGCCCCCGCTTGTGGCTTCTGGGAAGCTCCTTGGCCTGCTGTGGGGGTCTGGCCCCTTGAGGCAGAGAGGGCAGGGGCAGGGGCAGGGGCGGGTCTGTGTCCTCAGGCCTGGGCCAGGGAGATGGAGCCTGTTTTGGAAGCCGTGAGCTGCTGCTCGCATTCCGACCATAACACCCTAATCCTCCCCATGCAGATCTGAGCTGCTGCAGGGAAACCAGAGCCCGTTCCAAAGCCCGGAGGGCTGCTGGGGGGAGGCCTGACCAGGCCACGCGTGGGCGTCGCCCCACAGGCCAGAGGCTCTGAGCTTGGGCACCCCCACTGCTCTGCCCCCACTGTGCCGCAGATGGACACCCGTGCACCCCAGGATGCAGCTCCCAGAGCAGCTGGGGCTCTGGCGCCAGCACAGACAGACGGGCACAGCACGGGCATGGCTGTCCACAGGGCCTGGGGGGTCGTTTCGGTCCGTGTTCCCCACTAGAACAAAACACCTGAGGCTGAGAACTTGGCAGGAAAAGAGGTTTTATTCAGGGTGCTGGGCAGCGGGTACTGCTGGGGGGTCGGCGGGGCAGTGAGGGCCCCAGGCAGCGAGGGCCCCGGCCCAGCCGGCTCTTGTGGCTCAGGGTCCTGTGAGAACAGCACCAATCCCTGCACAGGGCAGGCCCCCAGACAGGCCCCCGCCGCCTCCAGCAATGGAAGCCCCAGGGGCCCATGTGCGCCCACCCTGTTCCCACCGCAAGAGGGGAGCAGACGAGGGGCGGCCACATCCACACCCTGCTGCTTCCGAGCTGTGCGATCAGATGAGCATGAGCCGATGACCGGTGGCACAGAAAGCACTTGGCACGCGGAGCCTGCTCCGTGGCCATGGCCCATGCAGATCTGCGGCTATCTCTGATGCTGGTTCCTGGGCTGAGAGATGCAGCTGTCTGGTGCGTCCGCGCTGGCCATGGGAAACACAGCAAGGACGAAGTCTTGGACTTGCCCAAGTCGGGCAGCTGGTGCCGTCAAAAGGTCTTGAAAACCTCAAAGCGGGACTGTGAGCCCAGGGCTCTCACCCGGCCCCCCAGGACCAGCCACGGCTGAAGCAAAGCCCACCTGCTTACAAAGTGCACGGAGGAGAGCCTGTCCAAGGCCGACCAAGTGCAGCTCTGGCCGGCTGTGCCCCTGCCCCTGACCCCAACGCCTCCAGGCGGAGTCAAAGCTGGGCACCTTCTAGCTGGAACAAACACCAGTCAAAGCCCTACAGCGAGGGCCCTCAGCGCGCTCACAGTGCCGCCCCGGCTGCCGGGGCCATCTGGGGCGCCTTGCTGCCTGTTCGTCCTGGACATGTACACAGGGAGGTGTCGCATGCTCAGGCTCAGCCAGCGGGAGGCTGACCGACCCTCAGCTCCAACGTCAGCACACGGCCATGAAGTGGCTGCCCCTCCACTCTGGTTCCCGATGCCCTGTGCTTCGGATCTGTCTGTGTTGCACTGAGCAGTCCTCGGCTGTCACTTTTCACTGCTGCATAGTACTCCACCGTGTGCACATCCTGCAGGGTTCCTGTCCATTCCCTCCAAGAGGAGCGCCAAGGCCCCCTGGAGCCCTGTGCTGACGGACGTCCTCACACACAGGAGCCCTGGGCAGGTGCTCCATGGGCGTTCACGTAACGCACACGTGTGTGTCCAAGAGGAGCACCAAGGCCCCCTGGAGCCCTGTGCTGACGGACGTCCTCACACACAGGAGCCCTGGGCAGGTGCTCCGTGGGCGTTCACGTAACGACACGTGTGTCTGGCCTGTCCCGAGGTTGTCCATGGTGCTCTCTGCTGTGTGGCTGGCTGCCAAGATGACACACATGGGATTAATCGGCAAGCAGCTTCGTGCTGGACACAGGAGCCTCCCGTGGCAGGCTGTGTCTCGGGGGCCCATACCTGCTGCTGGTGGGTGCCCTGAGGAGCCACACAGAAGCAGGGGCTGAGGACCAGGAGCCTTGGGGAGGCCCTGACTCAGGCCAGCGCTGCGCTCGCGCCCGGGCCGCTGCACAGGTGGAGGCCGAGGTCTGGAGTCTCAAGTCCCGGCGGAGCTGGTGCGCTCCTCGCACTCTGCACCGCACCCCTGGCCCTCGCTCCCCGCTGTGCCGCCCCAGGCACTCCCCGCTCCTGTCCAGAAACGGTAGTCGCTTCCCTTCCCTTGAGCCCTAGCTGGGCTTGTACCTGCTCCGCGAACCTCCATCCCAGCATGGCTGGCGCCGTCTCCGTCTCCCTCTGGGGATCCAGCTTCTTGCTGCAAGCCAGGGCCACACAGCGCCGGGAACAGGGAAACTGAGGAGCTCTGGTCACAAGTCCCAGCCGAACTCCCAGCTGTCAGCCGTGCGGGCAGGAGGCAGTGGCGCCCACCACCCTCGCCAAGACACCTGGCTGAGCCTGAGTGAGAAAATGGTCGCTGATTTAGGCGCTGGATTGGGGGGCGGGGGTTGGTTTGAGGTCCACCAGAAATGTGTGCAGGTTCACTGAAAGGCGTGTTCTAGAACATTCCCAGCAGCGCCAGAGGTCCCCAGAGCAGAAGGCGGCGACTGTGGCCACCGTGCAGTGGCTGCTACACGGCCGTGAACATGAGCGCGCAGTGGCTCCGTGTGGCCATCACGCGGCAGAGGAAGCAGGCCCAGCATGGACAACCACGCGGGTCCACGGCCAGCCGGGGTGCACAGGGGCTTCCGGGGGCTCCTGGGAGGTGGCGCACGGTGCCCGAGACGGAGCCACCGGAAGAGCGCTGTGCCCCCGGCCTCACTTGGACTCCTCTGCAGCTCTGTTACATTTCGCTACAAAGTTTACTTTAAAAATGTAAATCAGATTTTTCCTGGTTATCTCCGGCCGCCTGCCAGTGTGCCAGCGTGCCGCGGCTTCGGGCAGCCGTCTCCTGTTATTTCTCACAGCTTCTGCGGCTCGAGCGGAGCGGGTGGGGTGGGCTCTGGCTCCGAGGCGCTCGCGGTCAGCCATCGAGTGGGGGGCCGGGGTCACGGGCAGGCTTCTGCCCGGCCCTGCTTGGCACCAGGCGGGGACGACTCGCACAGCAGGGGCTCCAGGTCTCTGATCTTCCATGGCCTCCCCCACCCGGGGTCTCTCTGCCCTTCCCTGCCCCCAGACCAGCAGGTTCACCCCGGCCCACGCCTCCCTTCCTCCGTCCCCAGCCACGCACCCCCCTCCCCAAGCAGGAAGACGGCCCTCTGCTGGGCCCGTGGACCGGGGCTCCCTCTCCCCAGAGCATCCTGCCTGTGGCCCGCCTGCTCCTGGGGGGCACCCCTGCTACAGCACCTCCCTCCCTCTCTCTCCCCCAACCTGGGCTCGGCCTGCCTGCACCTGAGGGGGCACCCTCTCCTCTAGCACCTATCTCCCCCACCTGGGCTGGGCTGTGCCCTCCTGCTCCTGGGGGGGCACTCCCTCCTCTAGCACCTCTCCCCCCCTCCCCCCTACCTGGGCTGGGCTGTGCCCACCTGCTCCTGGGGGGGCACTCCCTCCTCCAGCACCTCTCCCTCCCTCCCCCCACACCTGCTCCTGGGGGGGCACTCCCTCCTCCAGCACCTCTCCCTCCCTCCCCCCCACCTGGGCTGGGCTGTGCCCACCTGCTCCTGGGGGGGCACTCCCTCCTCCAGCACCTCTCCCTCCCTCCCCCCACACCTGCTCCTGGGGGGGCACTCCCTCCTCCAGCACCTCTCCCTCCCTCCCCCCCACCTGGGCTGGGCTGTGCCCACCTGCTCCTGGGGGGGGCACTCCCTCCTCCAGCACCTCTCCCTCCCTCCTCCCCCACCTGGGCTGGGCTGTGCCCACCTGCTCCTGGGGGGGGCACTCCCTCCTCCAGCACCTCTCCCCCCCTCCCCCCCACCTGGGCTGGGCTGTGCCCACCTGCTCCTGGGGGGGCACTCCCTCCTCCAGCACCTCTCCCTCCCTCCCCCCACACCTGCTCCTGGGGGGGCACTCCCTCCTCCAGCACCTCTCCCTCTCTCCCCCCACACCTGCTCCTGGGGGGGCACTCCCTCCTCCAGCACCTCTCCCTCCCTCCCCCCCACCTGGGCTGGGCTCGGCCTGCCTGCTGCTTGGGGGTACCCCCTACTGCAGCTCCTCTCCCTCCCTCTCTGCCTGCCAGGCTAGGTGCCCTTTCATCATCACACTTGACGGTCAGCCGTCTTCCCTGGGCTCTGCCCCCCAGGCTGGCGCTCCCTGGCGTGCTGTGAGCGGAGACAGACAACAGCCCCTCACGCCACTGTGGTGCTGGGATGTGAGACGGGGGGGGGGGGGTTGGGGGGGGTTGGGGGCACCCTTGCAGCTGCTCGCGGTTACGGAAGCGTCCTCTCTAGACACGGCCCTGGGTCACCTGGCGCTGGGTGTGGTCAGCGGGTTCCCCGTGTCTCCCCCCTTTTCTGATGAGTCTCCCTGATTTGCCGAGTGAAGGAAGCATGTTTCCCAGGCTCCCTTGCTGCCACAGGGCTGTGGGTGGCGGTGGGGGGATGAGATGCATTTGCACAAAACGGGGGTGGAGGTGGGGTGAGCGGCCCAGGGCAGAGCCCACGTCGCGGGCACCGGGGGCTTCTGCAGAGGAGTCCCAGCGTCCGGGGGCCCATTGCGGGCATCAAGAGGCCAGGGGGCCTTCCTGAGCTGGGGTGCAGGCACGGTGACCCCTGAGTGATGCCTGAACTCCAGGGTTCCGGGGGAAGCTCCTGAGTCCCGTCCTCCCTGTTTGGCTGACACAGGTGCTGTCTCGGCAGCAGCTACGGTGCTTATGGACAGCTCAGCAGACCCCTAACCATCCCAGGGAAACGTGACCCCAACCCACTACCTAGAAGCTGTGGCCGAGACACCGGGGACCGGGGCTGGGAGGGCCCAGGTGACGTCTGAGGCTCAGCTGCTCTGCTTCCAGCCCAGCTTGCCTTGAATGTGCCTGGGAGGCAGCAGAGGGTGACTCGAGTGCTTGGGCCCTGCACCCGTGGGAGACACCAAGATGGAGCTCCCGGCTCCTGGCTTTACCCTGGCCCGACCCTGGCTCTTATGGCCATTTGGGAGCCAGCAAATGGAAGATTTCTCTCTCTCTCCTTTCAAAGAAATAATGGTTTTACTTTTTTATTTTCTTTTTTAAAAGATCTGTTTATTTATTTTAAAGTCAGAGTTATGCAGAGAGAGAGAGAGAGAGAGAGGTCTCCATCCACTGGGTCACTCCCCAGTTGGTCGCAACAGCTGTAGCTACACTGATCCGAAGCCGGGATCCAGGAGCTTCTTCCAGGTCTCCCACACGGGTTCAGGGGCCCAAGGACTTGGGCATCTCCTACTGCTTTCCCAGGCCACAGCAGAGAGCTGGATGGGAAGTGGAGCAGCCGGGACTAGAACCAGCGCCCATACGGGATGCCGGCACTGCAGATGGCAGCTTTACCTGCTGCGTGACAGCGCCGGCCCCAAGAGATAAATGTTCATGAAGCCTCCTGCAAGCACCCAGATAGGGGCCGTCGGCGTGTGCCACGTAGCGTACCTTGCCCGCCAGGCGTCGCCGGGACCCCCTGCCTGAGGTGACGTCACAGAAATGTGCCGTGGGTCCCCTCAAATCCCTGCCTTGAATTCTCAGCCCTGACCAGGAATGAGGGCAGGAGGCACAGGCTTGGGCGGAGCTGAGGTCCCAAGGGTGCAGCCCCGGGGTGGGACTTGTGCCCTTGGTCCCCACCATGTGTGGATGCCATCGGCATTCTGGACCCGGCTGTGCTGGCCCCTGCCCGAGTTTTGGCCTCTATGACTGTGAGAAAATCGGCACCACTGACCCGCCGTGAGCTCCCCAGCCTGCCACATGCTGTCACCACAGCCCCAGCCGACGGCGTTACTTCTCCTGTGACGTGGCACAGTCACGGGATCAGCCCTGCTGCTGTGCCAGACCAGACGGCCACTCGCCCTCTCTGGTACCCCTATGTTGCTGCCATCAACACCCCACACTCACAAAAACCACACAGACACACATACACCACACTGACATGCACACACACACACACACCATAAAGACATGCACACACACACACCACACACACACACACACACACACACACACACGTTTCCTTTCGCTTTAAATGCCTGGGATTCCGTTCTGCTCTTTGGTCATTGTTCTGCTTGTTTTAAATGCATCCTTTTGGCCAGCACACTCAGCACATCTTCCTGTCTCACCCCCACCACGCTGCTGGCCTCGGCCAGTGACGAGGTGCTCCAAAAGGTGGCTGTGTTTTGTTGTAGGCGTAGGAAGAAAAATGCAATGCACAAAAGTGAAGCAGAACATGTAAGGAGCCCTCAGCTGTCACTCAGCCTCAACTCCCGGCCCCCCCCCCCCCGCCCTTCCTGTGTCCTCTCGGCCCCGCCCATGTCCCCTCCCCCCGGGGCAGGTTCCCTCTGTGTCTTTAGAAGCCCAGGGCTGTCCCTGATGGTGATGCAGGCGGCTCAGATGCAGTGTGCTACACCGGCACTCGGCACTCCCACCGCTTGACCAGCGCGGCTGTGAAAGCGCCCTCACAGGGAACGGTGCTGCCCACGGCTCCCGGCTCCCGGCAACTGAAAGCGACCGGGCAGCCCCTCCCTCTGCAGGGTGGCGGGTGGCGGTTAGAGCTCCCGTACCCTGCACTCGCTACGTGAGGCCCCTGCGCCCACGCCCCTCTGCGTGGCACCTGCTCCCTGCATCTCATCGTCAGGGTCCATGATGGCAACGAGCGCACAGCTGGGTGCCCCAAAGACCCCCGGTTCTGGGGCCGACACCGTGGAGGACCCCGTGGGGGTGACCGACAAGTTGCCACCCAACACTGATTAGGATGCAGAGACACAAGCAGGAACACCAGCCGATGCCTGGCACTGGGATGTGTGACACAGACCCAGGGACCCTGGCGTACACACTGGCTGTCCTCCCTGTTGGTCCCCCCAGGTCAACTGCAAGAAACCACAGGAGACCAGGGCCAGGTCGGCTCCCAAGGGGAAAGGGTGTCTCCGCCCCCTGGGCCTTCGCAGCTCCCGCTGTTTGGGCGCCCGACAAGGAGCACATTCAGCCCCTCCCCGATGGACAGAAGGCACAGAGGGAGCTCAGCTTGTGTAAGAACCGCAACTGGGAGGCCCTGGGAGACACAATGGGGGCATTGTGCTGCGCCCGACGGGCAGTCAGCGGCCGGCGACTTCTCAGATCCCCCAGCGGCGGCGGGCGCTGTGCTTCCAAGGGCGCATGTGCTGCCCAGCACAGAACCCTCCTGGCTAGCCTGCGAGGGGTTCCCACCCCGCCCACGATGGCATGCGCCTGGCCACCTGGGTCATTCTTTCCTGCCCCGGGGAGTCCTCCAGGAACCCAAGCCCTCTGCACACTAGTTAGGTTCATCCACGAGGTTCACGTCCTGCAACGTCCTGAACAGGACTCTGATTGGGGTGGGGCATCTACCTGCAGAAACGCAGACGCACTGGGCTTCTGTGCCTCTCAGATCCCCGGTCACCGGCCTGGCACAGCCCCTCCCCTGGAGGCAGAGGTCACCATGATGACGTCACTCCACAGCCCTGTGCCCTGGAGCTGGTCATTTAAATTCTCTGAACCCCCTGTGCAGGACCTGGTATGTGTCTGCCAAAGGTGATAGTGGCAGCGAGCAGAGGACGCCTGGGTCAGAGCAAACCATGGGGAGGAAGGAGGGTGAGGCAGGGGGCCCAGTCTGTGCCCAGTGAACAGAGTCCCCAGGGACCCAGAGACAAAGTGGAGCTGCCACCCAGCGCGTCCTCAGAGCTACACACATTCTAGAAGTGACCGCGGTGTGGGAAAGACCAGGTTCAGGACTGGGTGCAGGAGCCTGGGGCTCCCTCCAAGTCCAGCCGGGAGACTTCCCGGACGCTTCCCCAGGAAGCCAGCGCTGGGGACCTGGTGGCTGGCGGGGTGTGGCGCCAAGAGGTACTGAGTACATGCTGTGGCCTAGCACAGCCCGAATCGATCGGACAGAAGCTTCCAGAATCTGAGCAGGACGTCCATGAGATAAGGACGGATGGCTGGCCTTGGCTAGCGAAGAGCTGGGGCGTGGGGGGGGGGCACTGCCACTTTGCCGTAGGACACACTGGTCCTGCACGGGGGACCCCTTAGCCTGGTGATGAATCTGCCCCCTTGCAGACGCTGGGCGAGCATTTAGACTGGGGACTCCCTCTGCTTTGTCCAAATATGAGTAGCTTGTGGGTCACTGGGCCCCTCCCTGAGAGGCTCCACGTGGGGGTGTTCCGGCCCACGGCATCCCATCCCCCTCACCTGAGTGCACATGAGCATCACCTGTGTCTGGCACGTTTCTGGGCCCCCACGGAGCCCGGGGAGGACGATCTCGATCTCGCTGAGCCGGGTGCTGAGCGCGGCAGCGGGGAACCTGCCCTGCCCCCGGCTCCACCGTGGGTGGTCTGGGCCCCTCGTCTTTATCAGCGCCCTCCTCTCCAGAATCCCACCCTCCAACCCCCACCCCCGCAGCAGCACTGGCTACAGCCTGCGGTTTAATGCAGGACAGTTAGCCCAAGCATTTCGTTTTCTAGTGGAGGCTCCTGGGGAGGGAGGCGGCCCAGCGGCAGTGCAATGCGCACCCTGGCTGGAGAGCCGCCGCCGCCCAGCCCCGCAGAAGGCTGTTCCCCTGCAGGGCCGGGGCCCTGGGAGCCGCCCGCGCGTCCGCAGCCGGAGCGCCCCCAGGCCGCGCCTTCCAGGGCTCGGGGGTGCGTCGCGGAGGGCGCGCGCGCCTGATGCCAGGCCTGCGGCGGGGGCGCGGACGGAGCCGGAAGGGGCCTGGAAGCGAGGCCGCTCCTGCCGGGGTCGCCTGGGAGCCCCAGTCTGTACTTAGTTCTCCGTGGTAAATAACAGCTCTGGTTTCTGCTAAAAGGATTCATTCCCAGAACACAATAATTTTCATCTCCTCCTCGCTACAACCAGTATTTTATAGCTAAATATACTCCGTAATGAGCCGCTGGCCTGATAGCGTCGTTAAGGAGATATTTGACCTTGGGTTTAATTGCAGGATGGGATAAATGGCTGGGACGCGCACAAGGGGCCCCGCCGGCTCGCATCTGGCATCCTCCAGCCTCGGCGAAAGTGGTGCGGGCAGAGAAAGCGGCGCCCAATGTGGACCTGGGCCTGGGAAGACCCGGGAGCCCGCCCCCGCTGTCCAGGCCGGGCGACCCCTGGCCCTGGGGATCGGGGCTCGCGGGACTCAAGACTCTCCTCCAAAGAGGGTCGTGAGAAAGCCGCCCCGCGCCGCAGCGCCAGGCACTGTGCTGGCTGCAGACTCCAGAGCCTAAACCCGGCTGCAAGGTGTTCCCACTGCGAACCTGAACCTGCCCGGGCAGCCCGGGTTGAGAAGAGCCCGGCACCTGCTGAGGTGATCTAGAGCATGCGACTCGCTGGCAGCCACGCTGTGGCTCTGAGCAGAGGGGGCTGGCAGGGAGGGCTCTGCCCAGCCATGGCGCCCACTCTCCCGCCCCTGGGTCTGCAGGAAAAGCAGCAGCGTGGCCCAGCGCGGCCTGGAGGAGAGGCCGGCCGGGTGCTGTGGACCAGCCAGGGTGCTCTGCTCTGATTCTCCCCCTGCTGCGCAGCCCCCAGCGGGTGCCCGTCTCTCGGCAGCCATGACTGACAGCCCTCTTCCTTGGGACAGCGGTGTGTCCGGTGCATGCAGGCCCCAGAGAAAACTGTTCCCCCAAATCAGCCGCATTGGCCCCTCAAGATGAGAGCTCCGATCCAGAGCCTCCCCTCCCCCAGCACACCTGCCAGGGGTCCCATCAGCACCTGTCCCCTAACTCACAGGGCAGCACCTTGGCAGCCTGCACCTGGGCGTGGAAGAAGCAGTTCCCTTGCTGGGGCAGCTCACAGCAGCCCCGCGGAGGCCTCTCCCGACCTGCTCCTCCATGCCTGGGTCTGCCCCTGCTCCTCCACGCCTGGGTCCGCCCCGCTGCCGGGCGCTGAGTGGAGTTTCCAGGAGAGCGGGAGTCGGCCCTCAAAGTGTTTTCAAAGTAATGCGGACGGATGGTCGCCGGGCCACAGCAGGGACGCAGAAGCGGGCCGTGGCCCCCAGGCTGCTGGGAGGCCCGGATGGCCGGGATGTCCTCCGCAGGCAGCTGGCACCCTGCGCGGGGAGCTGGGGGCCAACCGGTGAGAACGTGCGGCAGCTGCCTCTACACAGACAGCACGTGGGAAAGTGTCAGGTGCCCAGGTCTGCCCAGGAGCAGGTCAGACAAGGCCCTGCGTAGTCCACTGCGCTGGCGCCCCAATGTCCCTTTGCTTTGTCTGGAAAGGGCCCCGGGGCAGGCCGGGCGCACCTCCATGAGGAAGCGCAAGGCTGGGGTCGCGTCATGCCCAACTGCCCAGCTGCGCTGGAATGGGCAGCACCAAGCCCAGCCCACCCAAGGCAGAGCCAGGGCCAGCACCAGCCTGCGCGGGTGGGCTCGGGATCTCCCTGCAGCCAGCGGCGCTGGGACTCCCGGCTTTTGACTCCGCGGGTGCTGCAAACAGCAGAGGGACGAAAGGAACGGTTCTGTTGGAAAGGGGAGCTGGGCCGCCTCGGGGGAAGCGTTGCCGGGACGTAAAAGCCGGGGCTAACCCCATAGTAGAAAAATAGAAAAGGCAGGGGAGGGCGGGGAGCTGGATTCTGCCCCCGGAAGAGGTATCAGAGCGCCTTTTAAAAGGCGCTGCAGGACTTAAATGAGGGTTTTTCTTATCCACAAACCTGATTGCACTCCCGCGGGCTGGGAGGGGCGAGACGGGCCCATGATTGCAAACAGAGTTCCCGATTTTGTGCGTGGGGGTGGGGGGCCGGCGAGAGAGGAGGCAGGACCGCGGCGCCCGGCTGAAGGTCCCCGGGCTGGCCCGGCGCGCGCCCTTTGATTGGGCCTGGGACGCGGCGGCGGCGGCGCGCTCGGCCCGGCTGTTTGTAATTCCATCCTTTTTTCATTAACGTAAACACCACTTGAACAAAAATACACACACGGCCACCTACTTCGCCAGGAGAAACGGTCCAGCGCTCGCCGCCGCCCCGGGGGCTCTCCCCACGCCGTCCACGCCGCGCGCGAGCCCCACTTTGGGTGGCCGTGAAGCGCGGGAACTCCTGGCCCCTGGCGGCGCCCCCACCGCTCACGCTGTCACTCGGCCCGCCGCCGTCCGAGCCGCGACGAGGTGCTGAGTTGTCAGCGCGCATTCCTCGTTAAGCCACTTGTTGATAAATCCCGGGGGCCAATCGCTTCCCCTCTACCTGCCCGCGCCCGCCTCAGCCCCCGCCGGCGCGGCCCTAATTGCAGGAGCTGCTCGCCGGCGGCGGCCTCCGTAGCGAGCTAATTGAGCTGGGACCCGCGTGGTCTGCGTTCAGCTGGACGCCCGGCGGGGATGGGGGAAGGGTGGGCGGTGGGACCGGCCTGGGGTGGCGGCCTCCGCTTGCGGGGTTCGGCTTTTCGAGGAGGAAGTGCAATTAGGGGAGAGGGGGGGTCCCACGCCGCCCCGAGTGGACGCAGACTACCGTCTGGGAGCGGCTCGTCCAGAACCGTTCCCCGCGCGTCTCCGCTGCCTGCGTCCGTGGTTCCCACCCGCACCCGCGCACTGCCTCGCTCGGCGCCTCCCGCAGCCCCCGCGAGGCTTGCGCCCGCTTTCCACTCCCCCTCTGCCTTCCACTGCACCCTCACTTCTGCCCAGACGGCTCAGGAGGGTGCCCGAGCGTGCCACGTCCGGTGGCTCAGGCAGGTGGAGTCCAGAATATGCTTCCCGGATAATTCGAGTCCCGAGCCACGCTGTGGATCCCGGACGCACCTCCGCCTTTACCTGCGCGCACCGACTCCAGTATCCGCGGCTTGTCACCTGCGTAGACACGTCCCACGCAAAAGCACTTTAACAGCAATTCTCGGTTTAGATGGGGGGGGATCCCCAGGTCGAGGCGCCCACGCTTCACGGACCTGGTCCCGGCTGAGTCCACTCTCTGGGGGCAGCCCAGGTAGCTTCCAGAGCCCCGCGCAGCGGCTCCCCTCTCTGCTCCGGGCCTCAGGGTGGAGGCGGCCTCCGTCCCAGGTCTGGGCACCCCCGCACATGTAAAGGGGGCGCCGGGGGACTCGGGCTCAGCTTCCAGAAGGTGCCTCCCCACGGGAGCGGGCTCCCGCTGTGTCCGGGCACCCCAAGGCCCCGCAGCCTGCCAGCACCCCAGGGCGCCGCACAGGCAGCTGGGTCCGCCCCTGGCCGCCACCGAGTCTAGGACAAGCCGGGGAGCAAACGGCGCGGCCCGTGGGAGCCCTAGGTCCCTTCTCCAGCACGCGACGTCTTCGGAGTTGCAGCTCCACGGCTGCGCGCCCGGGGTCGCACCCCCTCCCTCGAGCCGGTGGCGGTAACATAAACACGGCATGCCTGCTCCGAGGACCCATCATTAACCCAGCCCCGCGGTTAAAAGCCCCAGCAGGGTCGGCCAGGACCCTCCCGCCGCCACCGCCTCCGCGCACGCGGAGCCCGGGAGGAGCCGGCCCCGCAGGGGCGCGCCATGAGCTCGCGCAGAGCGACGCGGGCCGGGCCGCGCGCCGGCGTGGGATGCACCGCCTCGGCCGAACGCCGGCCGGCCGCAGTTCCAAGAATGCTCAGAGTCGCCAAACCAGGGTCTCTGCTGCGTACAAAGGAGAGAGAGGGAGAGACGGGGGAGGCGGGGGGGGGGGGCACAGGTAGGCGGCAGTCCAGGGCCGCTTCCCCCGCAGCGCGCCGCTCCGCTCTGCAAACACGCAGAGGAAAACGTGGGGGCGGCGGCGAGGCGCGCGCCGGGGCGCTGTTGGCTCCTCACAGAGAGCGGATTGACTCCTAATTAAGTTGTTTTCATGGTGCATTAAATGGGTCTCAGCCCAATTTGGGGGAAAAACAGTGACCCCGGCGGGGCGGAAGCCGTGCGCGCGGCGGCGGCGGCGGGCAGCGGCCTGGTGGCGCAGACTCCAACGAGCTGGGAGCGCGCAGGGGAGCCCTGGGCGGCGAGTACCTGCCGCGCCCGCAGCAGCTTCCCGCGTTGGGGACACGGGTTTTTGGTTTTTTGTTTTTTGGTTTTTTTTTTGGTTGTTGGTGTTTTTGTTTGTTTGTTGCGGGCCGTTAATCGCTGTTCAGGAAAACACTCAGCCTGAAGTCGCCGGCGCTGCGGCAGAATGTGCGCCAACCGAGCCAGCCCAGGCAGTCGCTTTCGAGAGTGGGCACCCGCGGCCGGCTCCGCAGAGTCGCAGCATTGCGAACGAGGGAGTGCAGAGGCCCAGCGGTTGCTCCAATGAGTTCCACCTGCGCGGGGTGGAAGGGCTGGAGAGTCACCCCAGGGGCCCCACGCCGGCCCCGGGCAGAGTGGAGTCTCCCGGACCTGCGCTCCCAGGATTTCCTCCCTGGAGGTGGGCAGGGTGGAGGGGACGCGGGCCCCCTCCGGGTCCCTTTACTCCAAGTTCTCCAGCTCCATACCGGGCACCGGGGAGGGGGCGCCTCCTCCGCAAAGCAGTGGCAGCCGCAGCGGATGCCCGCTCCCTCCCTCCCTCGCCCTCCCCCGAGTTTCTCAGAAGCTGAACCTTAGGGGAGCGGTGCCGGGAAGCGGGGGTGGGAGCTGCTGGAGCCGCAGAGAGGCCTGGGATCCCGCGCCCCCCTGGCCGGGAGGGAGGAGGAGACCGGACCGCAGGCTGCAGCCTGTCATTTTGTTATTCCGCCCGGTGGAGGGCGGCGGGCCCTGGGGGCAGGAGCGCTCTGCAGCCTGCCCCAGCTTCGAGGCAGAGCTCGGAGCCCAGGTCCCCTCTTCCTCCCCGACCCTGGGGCTGTGGCGGCCGGGAGCTGGGGCTCCAGCTGGGACTGCACCTCTGCCCTGGAGGGCGGGTGGGAAGCGTCCACAGACGGATGCCGCATTTGTTGGGCCGTTCCTGTGTGCTTGTGCTGCGCCTCGGTTTTCTGTCTGTGAAATGGACATCCTAATTACAATTGTGGGAACCCCGGCCCCTCCTGAGCGCACTCCGGGATCTCAGGAGAGTGCTGTCCCTGGGCTAAGGTGCAGGTGCCAGGAACCCACACACAGCGCCTGTCCAGGCCTCTGCTCTATCTTGGGGAGCCCCTGAGAGGCAGGGACTCCTGCCACTCCCTGAGCCTGCATGGTTCTTGCCGTGTATTGAGACATAGATCCCCCACTTGCGGCCAGTCCACCAAATCCTTGGTCCTGCCAGGCCAGGTCCCCAGTGGAGCCCTGGCCTCCGGGGACAGCGGGACAGCCCGGCAAGTGGAGGGATCTCACCCACCAGCTGTCCCCCAAATACCCAGCCCCCCCCAACCAAGAATCACAGCCACAGCTAATAATTCCTAACGGATCCAGGCCCCTCGGCTCTCCAGGAGGGCGGCACAGAGAGGTGAGGCGGCAACAGAGCGCAGTCTTAGCCGGCAGGCGAGGCCGGGTACCTAACTGCTCCTGGTCGTATCTGCCTCTTCCACCGTACTGCCCTGGCTGGAATTCATGGTTGCCACCCCAGCCCCCAGAGGTTAAATCACTTGCCCACGGCTCAGAGCTGGTGCCTGGGGCAGGACTGGACTCTTAGCCACCTGCAGGGCTCCTCCTGCTTGGGTGAGGGGCTACACTCAGGACAGAGGGCGGGCTCCTCTGGCGGGGGCTGGGGTCATTCCTGCAGGAGACTGGGGAATCTGTCTGTCCCGGCTGTCCTCTGTGTGTGTGTCCGAGCCTGCTCTGACACAGCTGTGTCCATGAAGCTCTCCCTTAACTCTACGGGCCCGTGTCTGACGACCCAGGTCTCGGGCTGGGGCTGGGGTGGGGTCTCTGTGTCTCTCTGCCCCTCTGTTTACACACACGCCATTCGCTTCCACCGATCACCCCCCCCAAAAAAAAAAAAAAAACACTTCAGAACAGAAACAGACCGGGAGAGGCAGCTGAGCCCCCAGGCGCCCAGGGCAAGCCCATCCCCAGCTCCCAGAGCAGTAGAGTTACAACCCGGCTGGGACAAAAGGGGAGAGAGCGCCCGTTCGTGGGAAGCCCCGCCTCGCTCCCCAAGCACAATTTGTTTCCTCCCTAAAGTCACCCGTTTGCTGCCACTCCCGACGCCCTCCAAACGGGACTAGGACGCCTAGCACGGGCTGGAGCTGCAGCCCTGGAGGCTCGCACCCTCCGGGCACCGGGCACCAGCAGACTGCTCAGCGCTTCCGGAAAAGACGCCAGCCCTCACCTCGCGCCATTCACCCTCCCAGCTCCCGAGCAGGACGCGTGGGTGGGGGGCGATGGGGCATCTCTCGCTCTCATCTGAAAAATATGAACTACTTGGCCCTTGAAAGTCAGTGTGGTTTTCCTTTGGGTTTGTGTCTGTGGAAACTCATTTGCTGTCGCTCTCTGCTGGGAGCCCGCCGGTGGGTAGGATTGGAAGTCCCTTTGCGCCATCACCGCCTGCTCCCAGAGAGCCATGCCGCCCACCCCCCTGCCGCACACACCCCTGCAGGAAGAACCCCCCCCCCCCAGCGGCGGGGACCAAAACGCAGCGAGTGCTACGGGGCCTCTGCGGGAAGTCGGGCTGCACGGGGCCAGCACCCCACACAGGACAGCCGGGAGGCTCGGTGCCCCCCAGCCCACCCCGCACTTTCTGTTTCTTAGAGCAGCGCGTGCTAACGCCAGGAGACTCCCGATGTCTCGAGGGGCAGAGCTGTAAATTCCTGGGCTGCGATGTTGTCAAATATTTCATTGAAGAACGTCATGGAAAATGCGCGCTTTCGGGTAAAAGGGCCAAGTGGAAGGGGCGAGCGCGGGGCCGCAGCCCGGCCTCTTCCTCCCTGACCAAACGACGACCCTCTCCCTAATGTGCGCCTGACAGGGAGATTAACGGCCCGGGCCTGCGTCCAGGGAGAGCCCGCACACAGCTGCTCCCCAAACTTGACCCCCGGCGGTCCCCGCAGGTGGGCCTGGGGCTTCTGTGCCAAAGGGGTGGGGCAGCGCCGGCCGGGGCCCAGGGGCCCCCGATTCTGATTGCTGCTGGCTCTTGGTTGAGTTTGAGTGGGTGGCGATGGATGCAAGTGGGGGCGTGCACCCCAGACCGGGAGCTTCCCCAGCACCTCTGCCCGCTCAGGCACTGGGGCCCCCTGGCCGATCCCCACCGCCCTGCTCTGGTGGCCGCAGACAGGGGCCTTCATGGTCTCCAAGCTCACAGCCCCTTGCAGACCCACTCGGGACAGAACGGGCCCTGCCTCCCCACAGCTTCCTGCCACAGCAAACATGGCCGCCATCCCTGGGTGGGGGTGCTCACACACCCCGCCCAGGGCGGGGAGCGGGGGAAATAAAGCAGTACACTGTGCTTCCCCGGAAATCAGACTCTGCCTCCGAGGGCCACCCGTGCCCGGCTGGCAGTGACCTTGAGAGCACAGCAAGGGCACAGGCCTCAGAAACCGGATCAGCGCAGGGTCCTGCCGGCCCTCCGTCCACACAGCCACAGAACGCCCCCCGACACTGCCTGCAGCACACTGGGCCCGGGTGCCACGCCGTGTGCCCACGGGCACCGCACGCCACACACTGGACAGCAGTGCATTTTGTGTACTCCCCATGATGGCCCTCACGTCGGTGCCTGACCTCCTACAGTCCACGGTCTGCAGGACCCACAAGGACATCCCGCGGCCCAGGCCATCCCGCGTGGGTGCGGGAGGCACAAGGCACACCTCGGAGGGGTGCTGTGTGCACAGCGCTGCTGCACGCGCACACTGTTACGCCTCTGAACGCGCTCACCCCGTGCACACACAGAACGCTGCAAATATTCATGACACGTGAAACCGCCACACGGTGCCCACATGCTCCCGAAACGCTGGACGCCCACCTGCCACGGTTGGCTGACAGCACAGCGAGGCCGGCCTGACTCACACCCAGGCTCGAGGCGGCCCGGTGTGCTCACATCTGGAGCTCGCATGGGAACAGCCCCTGTCATTTTGAACGTGGATTATTTTGTAATCCAGGCATGGGGTCGGCCTCGATCCTGACCCTGGCGTTTCCCTGGCAGTCCCGTCCCTCAGGGCTGCATCTCAGGTCACAAATGTCCCTGACGATGGTGATGTCTGGCATCCCTCCCCACTGATGCCCCCAGGACAGGCCACTTCCTACCGCTGTGGCTGGCTTCAGGTCTGGGGGCCTCCCGCCCTACCTGGGGGCACCTCTGGACTTTGCAGGGCGTTGGCGGGAACCGGCGAGGGGGCTCGGGGCCTGGTGTTAATGCAGAGCAGGGGCGGCTGCCCTCGCGGTGGGTGGTCGTTGGCCGCCCCGCCCCCGCCATGAGGCCGGCCCGGCACAATCCAAGCTGGATCTGGTTGCCCGCTCGGGTTACGGCGGGCTCTCTGGCCCGGCGGCTTCACTTAAGCAATTAGCCAGTAAAAATACCTTGTGCCCGGGGAGTAGGAGCCATCGCAGGCGTGTCTGTTTTTACCTAACTCCCCAACACACACCGGGCCATTTTGAGATTCCTGGGGCCAGCGCTGGGGCGCACACTGCAATTGGGGTGGGAGGGGGTTCTCTGCACAGTCTATGCTGTCCCTGTTTGCAGCACGCTCTCCTGGGGTCTGCTGGGAAGGCCCACCCTCCGCCAGCTCTGACCATCAGTATGAGCTCCATTTCGCAGAAACAGCGGATGCAGCACCCTGGTGGCCGGGTGCACAGCAAGACCAGAGGCCCAGCTTCCTGGTCCTGCACCCCGACTAGCCTTGGCGCCCGGCTCTGCAGGGGGACCCAGGGCAGGCGGGAACCTGGCTAAGTCCCATCTGTGCGAGCGGAGGGTGACACCACCCAGCTGGTCTGAGCCTCTGTGAGACTGAAGGCGTGCAGGGGGCACTCACCAGGGTAATACCTGGGTTTGCGGATGGGCCACGGGCCTTTGGTGAAACCTGGAAGAAAATCACTCTACCAGGATCACAGGTGTGCACCGGGCGGGGCAGGCAGCATCGTAGCTGCAGAGCGCACAGCCTTCGAAAGGCTTGGCGCTTGGCGCGAAGGCAGCCGTCAGCACGTCCCCTGAGGCTGGTGGCTGCGGCTACGGCTGGCCTGGGTCTCACAGGAGCTCTCCCCTCTATCGCCTTGGGCCTGGAGAGCTGGGGGCTGTGCGAGGGACAGAAGCCCCCCAACCCCGCACTCCCAGCCCGGGAGGGGGCACTGGGAGCTTGGGGCGCTCTGAGATTTCAAGGAGAGGGGCCCCATTCACCAGAGCCTGGCCGGGCCTCAGTTTCCCCACCCCCAAAATGGGGGCTCAAGGGAGGCCTCTGGGAGCATCTTAGGAGCAGAGAGTGTAGCCCCTGGGTCTGTGGGGGGAGCCCTCCTGGCTTCAGCTACAGTTGCTCCAGAATGAGGGGTGCTCCCAACCAGGGAGCTGAGGGCCCCCCTGCCCTGGCAGCTCCACGCTGAGTTCAGCAGAGGCGAGGGTTTGGGGAGCTCCCTTCTTCCAGGTTTCTGAGGCTCCCTGGGCACAGACCTCCTAGGACGTCAGGTTTGCTGTCAAGGCCGCTGTTAGTGGAGACCAGGGGAGACCCCAACCCTCAGAAAGATGGCCACCCCTTCACCCCGACCGAGAGGCCAGGAAGAGAGGCAAAACTGACCTTGGGGTGGCCCCTAAACTGACAGCCCCTCCCACCTGGAGAGGGCCTGAGAGGGAAGGGCCCCCCAAGTTTGGGCTCACTCTGGAGGCCGCCCATGAGTGGACGTGAGGAGGACACAGCCGGGCACGGCTGCACCCTCAGCAGCTCAAGCAACCTCCCCCGCTCCTCTCTGCTACAGGCCAGGCGGCAGCGGCTCCTTCCCGCGGGCCTCCGCACAAGGGGGGGCGGGGACCGAGATGGAGGAGGGAGAGGCTAAGGACCCGCGCGGGTGCACGCTCCTGTGCGCACGTGTGGCACGGCCGCGCGAGCCTGTGTGTGGCAGTGCGCGGGAATGCCTGTGCCTGCGGGCCGGGGTCGCGGGGAAGGCCCGCGGAGGCCGTGGGCAGGGAGCGAGTGGGCTGTGGGAAGGGGAGTGGGTTTGCCAGGGCGCGTCTCTCTCTGGGCAGGCACACAACCACGGGCGCCGCGGCCGCGTCCCACGCTCCGCTTCCCCCGCGGAAGCGCCGAGAGGGGCAGGCTACTTTCTTCTCCCGCAAGCCCGGCTCTGCCAGCGCCGGCAGCCACAGGCTCGCAGGCCACGCGGGCAAGGCGCTCTCCACCCCACCCCCACTCCAGCCCCTCCTCGCAGGGACTCGCCAGGCGCCCTCCGAGGCGACAAGGCGTCTCTCTGCCGAAGCCAAAGGCGTCGGGAGCAACCCAGAGGCCCGGTGAGCTTTGAAAGAGCCGCGGGCGGGGTTCACAACCCCGCACACGTCCCCGGCCCCACGGAGCGCCTGGACGCGTCGGCTTCCCTCCTTGCTCCCTGCCCCTTCCTCGGCCCCGGAACCTTGCAAAGAGGGAAAAAGAAAAGAGAGAGAGAAAGGCCGGGCTGTGCTGCGCGTCTAGCCCTCTGGTCAGCAAGGGCACTCACCTGGTCCAGTGCGTGCCGTGGCGCGCTGCGGGGCTCCTGCGCGGTCCTGCGCTCCTCAGCGCCTGCCTCCCACGCCCACCGCTCTAGCTCGCTCCCCGGCGCTAGGAGGTTGGCGAAGGAGGGCGTGCGTGCGAGCCCCTCGGGCTGGCAGCCAGGCGCGCGACGGCCGCCCTGGCCCGAGCTCCCCGCCTGCGCCGTCTGCTTTCCGGAACCTGGCCTGGCGCGCAGTGTCAGAGGCCCCCGCGGCGGCGGCAGGCCGAGCCCACCGGGGCACGAGGCCAACTCCCCCCGCGCTGCGGAATTCTCTATTATTATTATTAAAGAATCCCCCAGAAGGTGTTTACGTTCAGCCGTGTAAACTTCCTGCCAGGGCCTTTGCCATCTCTCGGGGAAATCGGAACCCGCGCTTGGAAATTGGGAACTCCGGGGCCGAGGGGCCAAATAGGAGGATTTTCAGTGTGTGTGTGTGCGTTGGGGGGCAGGCAGTGCATGCGAGTTCAGACCAAGCCTGGTGTGTGTACGCGTGGACCCCGTGTGCGTGAGCGCGAGCGTTGGGTGCCGTGTGCGCAGGCACCCATGGGTTTTTGCACGCCTGTGGGCATAACGCGCTGGGTGTGTGTGTGCATCAGCGCTTGCGTGCTTCTGCTGTGCATTAGGTGCGCACATCGCGCACCGGTGAGTTTGTTCTGGAAGTCTCTGCGGTTTTGGTCCCAACCCGGCCAGCGATCCCCAGTCTCCCCCATCCAGCCCGCGGCGCCGAAGACAAAGCGACCGCGACTCGCCCTGAGCTTTCGTTTTCCGCCCTCCCGCGCCGCTGGGCGAGTCCGAAAGATCCCGGGCGCGGCGCAGTCCTGCCCGGGGCGGGGAGAGAGGGTAGGCGGTCCCTCTCGGGAACTCGCGCCCGCTGGCCACGGGAATCGGGAGCGGAGCCGGCCGTGCCCGCGATGGTCGCGACCTGGCGGCCACCGCCGCCGTGAGAGTGGCGATTTGCCGAAGGGCTGTGCGCGTCGGGCAAGGCCCGAAGCCGAGGGCGCTTTCCTCTCTGCGCACCCCGCGGGCCTGCAAGGCTGGGGGCCTGCGCGCACCGGGGCTGAGCCGCGGGCGGAGGGCGCGTTAACACTTGCTCGCCAGGTTGGTGGAGGCGGGGCAGGCTCTGCCGGCAGCCGCGGGTCGGCAGGGGTGGGGGCTCTTTAAGCGCCCACCGACGCGGGGGACAGCGGGGGGCAGGGCGGGGAGGGAACTCCAGGAGGGTCTTGCGCCGGCCCGGCCGGCGAGGGGCCGCGGAGCGAGCGCAGATGCAGGGAAGGCGGCCTCGGCCCGAGTGGTGGAGCCGAGCGCCACTCCCGGTAGGCGCGCACGGCCGCAGGCCCTGGAGGTGGTGCCTCCCCCCGTAAAAGGTCTGGGGGGAACTTCCTCCGGCCTCCGCCCCGGCCGCCCTCGGCCTCCTCTCCGCTCCTTCCCTAGTGGGAGGGAGAGAGGGAGGGAGGGAGGGAGGGGGTGGGGGAGGAGGGAGTTGGAAAGCGAGGGGGGGCGCCGAGCCAACCGCCGGCGGATCCCGCGGCTCCTCGGGGAGGGCGGGCGAGCGGGGGAGGGCGCGCCGAGGCTCGCTCGGGAGAAGTGGCCGCCGATGACGGCAGAGGTGCAGCCAGCCCCGCGCACGCAGCCCCCTCCCCCGCGCCCTCCTCCCCCTCCTCCTCCTCCTCCTCCCCTTCCTCCTCCTCCTCCTCCTCCCGGCTCCTCGGCGGCGCAGAGCAGCGGCGGCAGCGGCGGCGGCGGCAGCAGGCACCCGATGTCTTCGGCGCCCGAGAAGCAGCAGCCACCGCACGGCGGCGGCGGCGGCGGCGGCGGAGGCGGCGCGGCCATGGACCCCGCGTCCTCCGGCGCGTCCAAGGCCAAGAAGACGAACGCGGGCATCCGGCGGCCGGAGAAGCCGCCCTACTCGTACATCGCGCTCATCGTCATGGCCATCCAGAGCTCGCCCACCAAGCGCCTGACGCTCAGCGAGATCTACCAGTTCCTGCAGGCGCGCTTCCCCTTCTTCCGCGGAGCCTACCAGGGCTGGAAGAACTCGGTGCGCCACAACCTCTCGCTCAACGAGTGCTTCATCAAGCTGCCCAAGGGCCTCGGGCGGCCCGGCAAGGGCCACTACTGGACCATCGACCCGGCCAGCGAGTTCATGTTCGAGGAGGGCTCCTTTCGGCGGCGGCCGCGGGGCTTCCGAAGGAAGTGCCAGGCGCTCAAGCCCATGTACAGCATGGTGAACGGGCTGGGCTTCAACCACCTCCCGGACACCTACGGCTTCCAGGGCTCGGCCAGCGGCCTCTCCTGCGCGCCCAACAGCCTGGCGCTGGAGGGTGGCCTGGGCGTGATGAATGGCCACTTGCCGGGCAACGTGGACGGCATGGCCCTGCCCAGCCACTCAGTGCCCCACTTGCCGGCCAACGGCGGCCACTCGTACATGGGCAGCTGTGGCGGCACGGCGGCCGGCGAGTACCCGCACCACGATGGCTCCGTGCCGGCCTCGCCTCTGCTGCCGGCCGCAGCCGCCGCCGCCAGCGGGGTCATGGAGCCACACGCCGTCTACTCGGGCTCCGCGGCCGCCTGGCCGCCCTCGGCCTCCGCAGCGCTCAACAGTGGCGCCTCTTACATCAAGCAGCAGCCCCTGTCCCCCTGCAACCCCGCGGCCAACCCCCTGTCCGGCAGCCTCTCCACTCACTCCCTGGACCAGCCGTACCTGCACCAGAACAGCCACAACGCGCCGGCCGAACTGCAAGGTGAGTGGGACCCCGGCCCAGCACGCGGCTTCCCAGGGGGCCGCTGGGCCCTGGCGCTGCCCCCCGAGGGGCCCGCCGCTTTTGGTCCCCACTCCAGGCTGACTTGTCCTCCTTCCTGATACAGCTCCCACACCAGACCAGGTAGGCCCCATGCTCGTCCAAGTCTCAGATCCCAGAATCCTAAGTCCTTTGGGGTCCTGTCAACCTCAGAAGGGTGCCAGTGTGGAAGTGGTGGTCTCGGCCCACCCTGCCTGCCCCCAGCCCGCCTGGGCTGTCCCAGAGCTGCCTCTGCCTCAGGCCCTGGGCAGAGCCGAGAGGTAGGCCCCATGCCTCCCGGCCACCCCCGAGGCTCGGCCCGCGGCCTCCGGGGGAAGCAGGCCTGGTGGGGCAGCGCTGAGGTCCGGGGACATTTTGTGATGACCGAGGCAGGGCAGTGCAGGTCCCCAGGCCCAGTGCCGCGGCTGCTGGTTACTCAGGTCCCCGGTGTCCAGGTCTCCGGGCCACCCCCCCCCCCAATCCCTCAGAGAAAGTTGCAGCCACCCCCAGCTCCCAGCTCCCCACCCCAGAGCCCACAGTGGCCCCGGCCTGCCTCTGGACCTGGTGCCCAGCGAGCTCAGCAGGGCGCTCAGGGGTCAGCTGTCAGTGGCCTGCGGGAGCCCGGTGGGCTTGGGCTGTTTTAAACGCCAAAGGCCCAAGCTGCGCCCGTGGCCGGCTCTGGGAGGGGGGCTTCTCCTGCTCCGGTCAGAGCTCTCGCTGTCTGCGGCGCCCTTGCTGGCTTCCGCAGGGGGAGCGGGGCCGGTGCGGGATCCGGAGCGGAGCGGGGAGGCCAGGGTGGCGGGGGCTGCAGGAGCAAGGCTGCTTCCCCGGGTCTGGGGTGCCTCCCGCCGCCCGGGACGAGGGAATCTGGATGCAGCCGGCAGTGCCGAGCGGAAGGGCGGGCGGGCGTGCGCTGGAGCCGGGCTGACTGCAGCGTGGGCCCGGCTTCTCCCCTGCGGCTCGAGGCTCACGCCGGGCTCCCCGCTCCCTCCTGTCGCCTCGCCCCACAGGCATCCCGCGGTATCACTCGCAGTCGCCCAGCATGTGCGACCGCAAGGAGTTCGTGTTCTCCTTCAACGCCATGGCGTCCTCGTCCATGCACTCGGCGGGCGGGGGCTCCTACTACCACCAGCAAGTCACCTACCAAGACATCAAGCCGTGCGTGATGTGAGCCGCGGCGGCGGCAGCGCCAGGCACTGCTCCACTCTCGAGGTATAACCGAAGGCAGGAGGGGAGGGCTCGGCGCCGGCTCCCCTCGCCCCCAGCGCCCTGCGTGCAGCTCGGGCGACGCCGACGGCCGCTTCCGCCGAGGCCGCTCCGGACAAGTGACACCCGCGGCTCCCAAGGACTCGCGCCCTGGGCCGCGTATTTATCTTTTTATTTTTTACCGTTTGGAGAGGATGCCTGGGAGCGCGCCGGGCGGCCCGCAGCGTCTTCTCGTGCCGGGAGGAGCGCGCGGCCCGGGGCGCGCACCACGGAGGAAACCTCCTCGCCCGCCGCAGGGGGACCCCGGGGCCCGCAGCTTGCGTGTCCGAAGCCGCGCGCTGTCGCTCTTCGGAAAGGGCCGCGCGAGTGCCGGGCCTGCGCCCCCGCCGGGCTCCCCTCGGGCGCGGCTCTGCGGGCGGCCGGCGTCGGCGCGGGGGCGCCGGCACTTGGGCGACCGCAGGAGGCGCGTGCTCTTATTTATTCCCCGTCCGCGGCCCAGCACCGCCGGCCCGCAGCCGCCCCTCCGCTGATCAGTGTTAATGGTGTAACTTTGTTGGCAATATTTGCCGTGTAGATTTTTTTTTTTAGAGACCCATTGTAAATTTGAAACAAAGACCCATCTGTGTAAAAACAAATTTCCCTATGTTTTATATAAATATATATATGTAATATGAAGGACCGCCCCGTTTCTAGTACCTGGCTGCTGGCGAGCAGCGTCTGCCACACGTATTTTAAATTTCCTCTGCACTGTATAAAGTTACAATTTGACGATGTTTTGCCTTTTGTGTATTTTTTTCCTAAAAAAAGAACAAAAATAAAAATGTATAACGTTTGTACGTGGCCTTTAACATCGTATCAGCTAGAAATCAGAGCGCATGGGTATTTTATTGGCATTAAGGTTGCAAAATATCTCCCAAATCCCCAAATACGGAAACACAAAAACCGTACACCGTGTGGTAGATGGCTGGGCTTCCGCTCCCTCCGGGCCAGCCTGGCTCTGCCGTCGCCGCGCCTCTTGGCTCGAGCCCTCTGGCCCTCCGAACGTCTTCTCTCGTTTTAAAAGAAATCGTCAAACGTTTACAGCAGAACAGCCGTCTCTCCCAGGGGGAGATGGAGCAGGCTCTGTGTGTGTGTGTGCGCGCGCGCCGTGTGCACCGTGTCCGCGTGTCTGTAGCTGATGCCAGGGTTCTTGGAAAAGTTTGTGGAAAATGGAATCCAGAGACAGGCTTCTTTTGTATTTCTCTGTAATGGGCGTTTTCTGTGCACTCTCTGGAGACCCCGGCAGGGTGCTGTACATGTATGTAGACAGATAGGTACATATATGTAGATAGATAGAGGTAGCAAGATTTTTGTCATCATATTCCAGCTGTTAGAAATCACAAAGAAAATCGGTTTTGGTCTGGTTCTTGTTTGTGGGTGTGCACGTGCGTATTCTGGGTATGTGGGCATGCATGTGTGGTGTGTGTGCTCGTGTGTGACATGTGTTTGGTGTGTGTATGCGTGTAAGTGCATTCTGATGTGTGTATGTGTGTGCACGTACATGCATGTGTGCCTGGTGTCCTATGTTTGATTTTCCCCGATGAACCCGGTAAGGTTGGAGCCTGGGCAGGGCGCAGGTGGCAAAGCAAGGTGCCAGGTGCGTTTGCGGTGGGGCCTCGGCCGAGTCCAATCCCGCAGCTCCTGCCCCGGACAGTGCACACAGGAGCCGCCGGGCTGGGCGACGGGCGCCTTCAGACCCACCGCAGCGGCTCCGCGTCGTGGGGTCGCGGGTCTCAGCTCCTGTTGCATCTCAGATTTGACATTTGGGACGTGGGGGTAATTTCTCCTGAGCTCGGCACATCCAAATTATCAATAAACGCACCAGGGCAATTCACATCCCTAACCAACGGCGGTCTGTAAACCGAGATAAGCCGGGCGGAAAAGGCCCAGGCGGCCTGAGGCTCAGCCCTGGCCGAACGCGCGCCTCGCGGGCCCCTGCGCTCCCGCAGCCAGGCCGAGAAGGGGCTGCTCCCCGCGGGGGAGGCCGCCCGCCGCCGGAGCGGCAAACCAGTCCAGCGAGGAAGAGGCGCTCGCGCCCCTCTTCTTTGGAGACTGCGCCCCAAGAAGGGGCCGATTAGGAAAACCCCAATTTGGCGGCTGCCGGCGCGCTCCCCGGCCTCCTCCAGCAGCCCCTCGTCTCCCAGGAAGGTGCGTGGCTTTGGCGTGGACACCCCGGCTCCAGGCTCTTCTCCTGCGCCGCGCCTTCGTTCCCACCAGCTCCTCAGCGCGCCCCAGCCCCGGCCCGGCTGGGTGGGAGGCACCAGGCAGGGCTTCTGTAGGAACACCGTCCGGGTTCCCCGGAGACAGGGCCGGGCCTCTGCCTCCAGGCTGGAGCCGCCGCCTGCGGTGTAAGGGGGAGTGCAGGCAGGCTCGGAGGACGGCCCCGCAGGCAGATTGCCGCCGCTGCCCCACGTTTGGGGCCTCAGGCCGCCGCGCTCAGGCCGCGCCGGTGGGCCTCCTCTCCCCGGGGCCCACCCAGGCCTCGGCGGGCACACGGGCTGTGGGACGCGCGCTGCGGCGGGAGCAGGATCCCGGGTGCAAGTCACCAGCTCCAAACGCAAAGCCGCGTGTGAGCGTGGTGCCAAGTTACGTGCCCCGCGCGCTCCACGGGCACCAGGCGGGCGGCCTGGGAACCCCGCATCTCCCCGCACAGCCGGTGGGGCGCGCGGTGGAGCCAGCAGTCAGACACTGAGCATCTATGACGCTCGGGAGGGGAGGCGGGTGGGGGGCGCCGATCACCACCCCCCAGAAGCGTCTCTGTGTGCCCCCCCCCAGGCAGGGACTGCAGGCCAGGCCGCGCCCCCGCGCCCGCGCCGGGCTCCCAGCGCGAGGCGTCCGGAGGGCACCCGGGTGTAGGCTTCTGGGGCGCGGGCGCTTCTTCCTACTGTTTTCTTTACTGCGGGGCTGCAGGGTACAGGCGGGGAGGGGTCGCGCTGAGACGCTGGGCTCCCTGCGCGGTTTTCCTGCTGGGTGACAGGGCTGGAGCCCCTGGGCTGCCCGGGTTCCCCCACGCTCGGCCCACTGTCCTGAGGCACACGGGGCAGTTAGCGAGCCAAGGGAACCCCACACGGTGCACCTTGGACGTGTGGAGGGGCAAGGGCGCACCCCCCATGTGCCCCTGGGAGCACGGGCGCTCCCACCCTTCCCGGTAGAAGGAAGACCCCGCAAGGTTGAGAGACTGCGTTTTCACAGTGAGTTGGGGGCTGGCGCGCTGGTGCTCCGACACAGACCCGATGCCGGGATCTCCTAGGCCCACCCTGCAGCCAGGGGGGGACGGGCGGTCAGCCGGCTGCGAGCGGGACCAGAAATGCTGGGGTGGCGGCGGCCGGAACTGCAGATTCGGGGACCCCCGAGAGCCACTGGTCAGTCCCTGGCGATGCGTTCAGAACCCCACAGCCTCGCACCTTCCCATGGGTGTCCTCATGACTGCCAACGTCCCTGTCGATGTCCACTGTGTCTCAGGCCCGGGGAACCCGCTGCAGGGGCTTGGCTGGCCTCTGCTGCCCCCTCCCGCCCACCCACAGGCTCCGGCTCCCCGAACAGTGCTGAAGAGAACTGGGGCGGGACGCCGGCCAGGCGCCGGCGGGGGCCAGGCCCTGGGCATCTGCCTAGGTGTGTTGGGTTGCTGCTCCTCCTCCGGGCTGACTTGTGCTCCCCAAGTTGGCCTGGCTCCGGGGAGCTGGTCAGAGGCAGACCTTGCACTGAGACCCGGACTTCCAGCCCCAAGGCTGTGTCGCTGACCAACAGGCCATGTCCCGCCAGCCCTGGCCTGAGGGAGGAGGAGGGGGAGAGCTGAGCCCCAGCGGGAGGCGGCAGTGCACGGGGACCCACGCATGGCCGGTCGCTATGATCGGAGCTGGGAAGTGGCCCCAGGCAGGATGGGGAGCCTGGCCCAGCTCTCTCAGGGCCACCGACACATGTTCCCCAGGTTTCCACGGCGGACCCCAAGATGCTTCTGGGCCCCGGTGGGGCTGCGCAGAAAAAGCTTAAACCAAATCAGAGCTGGACTGGGGCCGTGCTCTATCCCCAGCGTGTGGAGGAGGGAGCCCCCTGGTGTCTCCCACAGGGACTGCACCTCCATGTGTGAGCAGGTGACCAGGAGAAACGGCTCCTTGTAGGCAGAGACGGATCCGGGCGTTGCACACTGTATTTCTCTGTGTGCTTCGGGGACGGGCGGAAGAAGAGAGATGGCTGACGTTTGCAGGTGTAAAATATTGTTGACCTGGACCACAAGACCGAAGAAAGAGCTGCTGCGGACTCCCACACTTGGTGGACACCGGGAACCTGCTGCCTTCTCCCTCCAGGCCACCCTGGAACAGGCGAGCAGGTGACACCCACGGCAGCCAGATGAGGGAGGGGTACGGAGGAGGGGGGCTCTGCTTGCAAAGTGCGGCGGGGAGGGGCTTCCAGGCCTCTTTCAGAGTGGGCGCTGGGTCCCCCGTGGCCAGCACCTGGGTGCACCAGGACCTCAGAGGACCCGGGAAAGGAACGGGCAGGTGTGCCTGGGGGCACAGCCCAGAGCGAGTGACAGACGAGGCCCAGTGCTCTCGGCCTCTGGGAGGCTGCCATCCTGGGCGTGGTCACCAGCTCCAAGGGGCAGGGAGGGCTGGGGGCAAGATGGTGGGGGAGACAGGGGCGGCTGAGGCTTGGGGGCAGCGGGTCTCCATCTGGTTCCTGGGACCTTTTACTGTGATGCCTGCTCCTGGGCGGAGCTCAAGGTCAGGAGACCCCCTCCCCAGGGAGGAGCAGCCCAGGGCCCCGGGGTCTGGCAGGGAAGTGGTCACTGCCCAGGGAGCGGGCCCTGGCTGTTCCTCCACGGGGAGGCAGCGCCACCTGCTGTCGGCGCCGCGCGGTGAGAGCTGGGGCCGAGCGTTCGGCCGGCGAGGGCGCTGGGTTCCCCCAGGGTTGGGTAGAGTGCACCCCGCCGTGGGGTTTCGGGCCTGTGACCTCTGCTGAGGAGCAGCCGGCGATTCCTAGAAAGGGGCACAACGAATTCCGTCTTTGCCTAATTGCACAGATGATGGGGCGTATTTAAAATAAACTTCAGAAAAATGAGAAGAAAGTAAACATTGCTTCAACAGCTGCGCTGGCCCTAGGAGCAGCAGATAATGCAGGGGGCGGGGGGAGGGGTGGCAGAGGCCGAGAGCCCTGGCGGCGGCCACCGGGTCCTGACCTCCCCTCCTGACCTCGTGGGCGGGGGCCGGAGCTGCTCCTCTGCCCCCCCCCCCCCCGCCCTGTGAGCCTGGCTGTCCAGCGCTGTCGCAGGTTGGAGGGAAACCGTCCTCACGGGAGAGGATGCACGCCGTGGAGGCCACACTGCAGCCAGCCGCCGTGGCCCTCAGCGATCCCCGAGGCCGGGCTTGTGTCCATGGTTCTCTGTGAGACCTCGGGGAGCTGCAAAACCCCTCCCAGCCACACCTTTCCCATCTGGACAACCGGGAGGTGCCGGTGCCCGCCACGGGGAACTTCTCTGAGCGTTCACTGAGCCGGTCACCCTCCAAGGAGAGAGAGAGACTTCATTTGCTCACAACTCAGCACCTCGGGGACCAAGCTGCTGGCTTCCGAACCATCCAAAGTGCAAAATATCCACATTACACGGCCCCATGTCAGCTCCCATTTCGCCTTTATGATTTATGGCCGGTGGCAATAAAGGGCTCCATTGACGGGAGACGCCCCGCCCTGTGGGAGGGGCTGCTTGTTGGGAAGGTGGCCCGGGCGGTTCCTGGGAAAGCCCAGGACTGAGCTGAGCCCCGCACAACGGCTGGGGCTCCGCGGGGGCGAGGCTCCCGGACCCTGTGGACCTAGGACGCCCCTGCAGCGAGGGACAGGCTGTGCCCAGCGCCCTGGTCGGCAGAGGCAGTCAGACACGGAGCCGTTTGGAGCCACAAGGCCAGGTGAGCCCGGGGCGAGGAGGGCGGGCTGGCACCAGGTGTAGCTGCTTAGTGGCGTGGCCACGAGACCCCTGCAGGCGCGGGCCGTGGCCGCCGGCATGAGTCCACCTGTGCTCTGCGTGCCCTGAGCCCTGGTGGGAATCAGCAGCCCCTCCGCCCCCTCCCCGGCGCTTCCTGCTGGCGTTGCCCCTCTCTCCCCCGGTTGTGGCTCGTGGGGCCGGCGTGGCACGGTCTGTGAACGGCTTGGTCTCGGCTTTGCTGCCTGCTCGAGGGGGACGGCGGGCATTCGGGGTTGGGAGATTCGGCGCGCGTGTGGTCTGTGGATCGTGGCGTCTGTGCTGATGCGCGGTGGTTTATAAGCACATCTGGATGCTGTAGTGTGTGCGTGACTATCAGCCGAGAATCACGCAGCTGCTCGAGGACAAACCACTCCCCCGGGACTCTGGGCTCCCTTCCTTCCTTCATCCTCCGACTCCACAGCCCGGGCAGGTCTCGCTTCTCCGCAGCCGGCATCAGCCGGGCAGCTTGGCTGGGGGACCCGAGCTTGGGTGCCCTGTGCGGGGTGCTGGCTGGCGCCTCCTGCGCGGACCCCTCCCCGGGGCACCAGGGTCCCCTCACAGCCAGCACCTAGCACACGAGGTGGAGCCCACAGTCTCAGGGGCTGCCCGCGTGGTGGTCTCCGGCCCGAGGCCGGCTGTCATGGGGGGCGCTCTGCAGTGTCAGTGCCCACAGCCTTGCGCACAGCGGTACCCGCCCCGTGGCATGCCCGCCCCCTCCCTCAGCTGCTGGGGGACACCCTGGGGGAGCGGGGCAGCGCACCTGCACCCCGGCCGTCTCCTCCTGCTGGGAGATGCACCGTGAAGGCTTCTGCGAAGCCCCGAGATGAGACGCGTGAAAGGATGCGGGGAGTGGGGTTTGGCCCAGCAGGGAGGACACCAGGTAAGGCGCCTGTGTCCCACGCGCGGGGCCTGGGTTCGAGTTCCGGCCTCGGCTCCCGACCCGATTCCTGCTCATGCAGCCCCGGGAGACGGCAGCGAGGGCCCGAGCGACTGCGTTCCTGCACTCACTCGGGGAGACCGCGCTCAGTTCTCTTCCCTGTTGTGGACTTATTTGAGAAGCAGAACTAAAGAGGGAGAGACAGAGAGGTCTTCCCTCTGCTGGTTCAGTCCCCAAAGGGCTGCAACGGCCAGGAGCTTCCTCTGGGTCTCCCATGCAGGGGCCCAAGCAGCTGCGCCGTCTTCCACTGCTTTCCCAGGCCACAGCAGAGAGCGGGATCGGAAGAGGAGCAGCCAGGACCTGAACTGCTGTCCGTGTGGGCCGCTGGCGCTCCGGGCGGTGGCTTTACCCACTACACAACAGTGCCGGCCCCTGGACCGCGCTCTGACTCCAGCCCAGCGCTGGGCACTGCGGGCATTCGAGGATGCTCTGTCTCCCTCCCTCTTCTCTCAAATACTTTCATGGCTGGAGCTCACAGTCCGTACGTTTGAGGGTCCTGTTCCATTCGGAACTCTGGCTTGACTGAACCCAAATACAGGAGACCAGGAAGAGGGAGCGAGACTCCTGCCGTGGGCGGGGCTGGGCGGATAGTCAAGGGGCGACATCCTCGCCTCTCCCCGTGGGTAAGGGCAGGGAGCTGCTCCTCTGTGCCAGCAGACCACAGGTCCTGGCTGAGCAGCGAGTGCTGGGATCGACTACTGATGTCTGCACATGGGTGCAGCGACCCTGGAGTGACCAGGCTGCTGTTTCTGCATTTTCCATTTTATTTGAAAGGTAGATGGGAGGAGGGAGATCCATCCGTTGGTTCGCTCCCCAAATGCCTACAACAGCCAGGACTGGGCCAGACTAGAGCTGGGAGCCTGGAGCTTGAATCCAGGCCTCCATGTGGGTGGCAGGGGCCCACGCGTCTCCAGGGTGTGTGTGAGTGGGAAGCAGGGAGCAGGCTGGGACGCAAAGCGGGCATGGGACGCCGGTCTCCGGGTGCCCCTGGCTGCTTCCTTGGACGCTGTGTGTTCATCTCCCCCGGTATCCGCTACAAGGTGCCTCTCCCGCGGTTTGTGGGGCTGTGCTCCTCGTGGGTCACTTCCTGTGTCACGGTTCTCAGCCCTGGTGTAGGCTCTGGTTCTCTTCCCTTAGGAGGGTGTCTGGGGCCCGACTGTCCTGGGCGCTGGTTCCAGGCGCCTCTCAGTCTGAGCACAGGTGCAGATCCGGGTTGGCACAGTGAGATCAGCCAAGGGAAGGGACACACTCGGGCGCAGCCTGGGGTCCCGGCTGCTCAGAGCTGCAGCCCACCTGTGTGGATCTGGGGGTGGGGGTGGGGCCTGGGCGGAGGCTCCCAGGGATTTGGAGACTCTGCATGATGGGAGTGGAGTGTCAGCCCTGGTGACTCCTGATGGCCGTGGGCGCAGGCCACAGCGGGGCACAGTCGGCAGCCTTGGTGGACATTTTGCGTTGGCGCCGGCTCGGGGCGGTTTCACTGCAAACCCACAACGATTGAGCGAGCAAAAGCTGCATGGGGGGGTCTGTCAGCCACAGGACGGGCACTGTGGCAAGGAGAGGGAGGACGGACTGGCCACTGGCCCGGATCCAGGCGGATGTGCAGGCCGAGGAGCAGCACCAGTGTGACGCGGCGTTCTCGGGGAGCCCGGGGGCAGGTGTGGCAGCACGCGCGTCCCTCTGCTGAGGCCCGGGGGCGCTGCAGACGCACGCTGCTGAAACCTGAGTGTGCGACACACATGCATTCGCCCGCGATCACTGTAGGCGCGCGTCTGCTGAGGGCAGGGCAGCCAGAAGCATGAGGGGGACCAGGGACCCTGAGGCTCTGGGCCAAGCCAAGCGTGTGGGCACCCGTGGGCCTGCGGTAGCCGTGAGACCAGGCCGCCTGCCCGGGCTGGGCGGGGCTGGCTGGCGGTGCGGGAGGCGGCCCCCAGTGCAGTTCTGGGCGTGGGCTCCCCTGCGTCCGACCAGGTGAGCCCAGGAGCGGTCTCCGCCGAGGCACTGCACTGCCACGCCTTTGTCATCTACCTGCGGCTCCTCCAGCCTGGCCCGGCCCGGGGCAGGGGCACAGGGCGCCCCCTCCGAGACTCAGGCCAGCAGCAGGCCATCACGCACGCCTCTGCCGCCCGGGGCCGCCCGCTGGTCATCTGTCCCCCTGCTGCTCGGCCAGTGCCGCCCTCAAGGTGCTGGTGCCGAGGCTCAGGCCCTGCAAGCAGGAGACCGCCCGCTGGGCCGAGGCCGGGTCTTGGTAGTGGAGCAGGGCCGGGCGCCGTGGCCCCTGCCAGGTGAGCCGCGGGGGCATCAGCCCGAGTTCCCGGAGGGCCCTCTTGAGATCGCTCACGCGGGCATCGTGGGGGAGGTTCCCCACAGAAACGGTGGCAGCCGGCAGCGGGGAGCCGCGGGCCACTCCCTGAGGGTCCTGGGGCCTTCCGACGCCTCCCGGGGGAGCTGCCCGCTGGCTGCCCGCCGCGTCCCGAAGGGCGACGTCTTTCCCGGCCTGCTCCTCTCGGCGCCGGAGGCTCCGCAGTATGGGGATCTTCTCCATCATCTCAGGGCTGATCTGAAAAAGCCAAGCGGTCCTGCTGCTCTGAGGGTGCACAGAAGGGACGGGTCACCCGGGACCTCCCAGCACGGACGTTTCTGGCTGTCCCTGGCTGTCGGTGAGCCGGCGCCTCCAGACACCGCAGGCGAGACCCAGGGGCGGCAGCGCCCCCAAGAACCTGCTGACCTCATGGGGAGGCCCAGAGCCGGGAGGACAGAGCAGCCCCCGGGGCCGGGCAGGGAGGGGAGGGCACCGGCACACAGAAGACCCCCACCCATCTCTGGTGCGCTGCCTTTCAGAATAAGGGGGGAAAAATAAAAACTAAAGTGACTACAATCAGATAATCTCGCTCTGTATTGGGCTGGTCTGTAGCTCGAGAGGGAATCACTTTTTTTCTTTTTGAAAAAAAAAAGTCTTAGTTTATTTTTTTGAAAGGCAGAATGACAAGAGAGAGGGAAAGACCCAGAGAGAGAGGTCATGCACCTGCTGGCTGACTCCCCAGCCGGCACAGTAACTAGTGCAGGGCCGGGCGGCAGCCAGGAACCAGAAACTCCAGGTGGATCTCGGCGCAGGCAGCAGTGGCCCAGGCGCGTCCCCCAGGCATGTCATAGGAAACGGAAGCGGAGCAGCGGGGACCTGAGCCGGCGCCGGGATGGGCGGGAGCGTTCCCAGCATTCCCAGCGTTCCCAGTACGGAGCCCTGACACAGGACCCAGGGAGGGAGTGGACGGAGGGGCAAGAGGCTGGCGGTGGAACCGGCTCAGCACGCCTTCTGTGCCCCGCCCCCAGCCGGCCGGAGACGCTCAGGAAGAGGGGCATCGAGGACCCACTTCCACAGGCCGTCGGGAAGGTGCTCGGGCACTGGCCACGGTGTCCGTGCCCCTCTTCCCCCCAGTCCCTGCGACAGCGTGGGGTCCCCACCCCTGCCCAACAAATGTCCCTGAGAGCTCACCTTGCTGCAGGAGAGCGGGGCCCAGGCTGGGGCAGCCACTGCGTTCTTCAGAGCCCCACACGGGGGCGACCCCAGGGCCACAGAGGAGGAACAGCCTGGCCAGCGGCCGAGGTCGCAGCTCATGGCCGGCAGAGCGCGGGTCAGGAGGCTCCGGCACAGCCAGGCCGCGTCTGCTGCACCCAGACGGTCCCTCATCTGCCCGTTGTTTTCATCCCCCTACGATTTCTCGCTCATTCCGGGCATCCCATACGGGCGCCGGTTCCAGTCCCTGCTGCTCCACTTCCCATCCAGCTCCCTGCTATGTCCTGGGAAAGCAGTTGAAGACGGCCCAAGTCCTTGGGCCCCTGCACCCACGTGGGAGACCTGGAAGAAGCTCCTGGCTTCAGATCGGCCCAGCTCTGGCCCTTGCGGCCATCTGGGGGGTGAACCAGAGGATAGGAGACCATCTTTCTCTCTCTCTACCTCTGCCTCTCAGATAAACAAATCGTAGCGCTTAGAGAGGAAACGCACAGGGCTGCAAACCGCCGCCTCCTCGGACGGACTGGTGGAACTCGGCCCCAGAGGTTTGTAAGCAGCCCCGGGGCCTGGAGACGCGACCCGGCGACCCTCACGCACCAGGCCAGCGCCGCAGACAGCTGCACGTGGCCTGGCCACCACCCACCTTGGACCACGCGATGCCGGCTGGCTGCGGGCGCTCCCGGCCGGTGGCGATGAGCCGGGTGGGAGTGAGGATGTAGTCGACCATGATATCGTGGTCCTCCAGGAGGGCTTCCGGGATGTCCACGACCTGGTCAGGCAGAGGCAGGTAAAGGAGCCGCCGGGGAGACGCCCAGCGGACAGGGGTCACACAGCCAGCCCAGAGCAGCCCCTCCCCCAGTGGGCGCCGTCACAGGAAGCACCTGGCAGTCGTGGACGATGGTGACCACCGGCGTCCCCTCGTGCACGGCGCCCATTGACACCATCATGGCGTACTCCAGGTCTGCGTAACCTTCTCCCTTCCCGATCCTGCAGCCTGCGGGCAGAGGGAACAGCACCTCCCTGGGTCCAGGGTGCCGCCGGGGGGTGCACCTCCCCCCAGGTCACCTGGAGGCAACCGCATGGAGCCCACCGGAAATGGACGGCGGCTGGGACACCAGGCAGGGACCAGGTCCCCGTCACAGAGCCCGCGCCTTCCAAGTCATAAGGAAGAGTTCCCAACAAGAGCAGGGGCAGATTCCTCCTGCCTGGGCCCCGCCCCCTCACCTGGCCCCCAGGGGCCCGTGCTGATGCTGTCCCCCCCTCCCCCACCCGTCTCTGCAGGACCCCAGCCCAGGGGGCTGGACTCGCTGCCTCGCCCACGGGGGCGGGCGGGGGGCACACGGGAGGGGCCATGCTTCCCAACGCGCACACGGCGGGCGAGCGGCTGGGGCCCAAGCACAGAACAGCAGTGACCGAGCTGGAGCTCGGGAGGGCGGACACGCGCTGTGGGTGCCACCTGAGGCCTGGGGACAGGCCAGAGTCCCTGCGAGCACACGCCGCTCCAGGCGCTCGCTCGGCCTCGGGGCAGAAAGCAGTGAGTGCCCTGCAGGTGTGTGTGGGGGGTCAGTCAGCTCTGCAGCGCCAGTCACGGCCGGGAAGCGGCAGCGCGGAGCGCTCCTAATGGCCGCAGGGAACCTGTCACCCAGAGACGTCCTGTGGGCGAACCTCACCTTTCTCAGAAACAGCGACGGATCCCACCACAACCAAATCCACGAGGACCTTGGAGTCCAGGCCCACGGGCACGCTGTGGCTCCTGACGCCCTGCAGGGGGAGATGTGCGCCAGGCAGCCCGGCCTCAGCCGGATTCCAGCCAGCCCCCGGGAGCAGCCAGCGCAGGCTCTGCCCCAAGCGCACGCCGGCATCTGGCTGTGGGAAGTCTGCACCCCCCACGTCCCTCCCAGGAAGGAGGCAGAAAGAGCCACCAGCACCAGGTCATTTCTTCAAGTCTAGCGCGTGTTCTCCCATGAGGCACAGAGCCCAGGGTTAGCACTCGGGCTGGGCGGGGAGTCCCAGGACCGAGTGCAGAGCCTCCCAGCACCGCGGCTGGGCCCCACGCTGAGCGCCCGAGGCACGGGGCACGCGCAAGCCTCGCACGAGCACTCTCCTGAAACTCTTGCTCAGGGGCGGGAGCTGCATCCCGGCCTCCCGAGCAGACGGCAGGAGCTCAGGTTCTGGGCGTGGCCGTCGTCTGCTGCCGACAAGCTGGGAGGCAGCTGCGTCGGGGGCCTGGAGTACCGGGACTCGGACCAGGCGCTCTGATACGGCGTGGCTGAGCCCACTGCACCACAGAGCCCACCACGGTGCACGCCTCCTGAAACCACGCCTAGTCTGATCAGTACCAGTTCCCATGAACACTCTGGAGGCCTTCGCACCCGACTGTCCTGCGCAGCCTCCAGTTAGGCCCATTTTGGTAATCCCATCCCATCGCCCGATGCTCTGTGCAGCCATGCCAACACTAGAGGGCGCCAGCGCCCCGGGAACCTGCGGCACCTTGGCTTTCCACCAAGGAACCAGTAACTTGCCAGCCTGGTGCAAAATGGGAGCTCAGTACAGAGGCCCAGCGGCTCCCGGGAGTCCTCCCACGCGGCTCCTCCACGGGAGACAGGGCCGTACACCTCTGCCTTGTGGCGCTGCTTTGGGCGGAAGGCTGGCAGGGCGCAGGTGTCTCCCTGGCGGGCGGCACCGCTCCCGGCGCTTACCTGGGAGGTGGCGCACCGCCTGAGGTCGGCCTTCGAGGCTCCGGGGGGAGGCGTGATCTTGTTGAACAGGCCCGTCCTCAGCCGCGGCGTCGGGACCAGCAGCGTTTTCTTGCTCTGTCGGGGCAGAGACAGTCAGTGTGGGTTCTGTTTCACGAAGGGCATTCTTGTTCGCTGGGACTGCTTCGGGAGGGAAGGCAAACGCCAGTCCGCATCGGCTGGTGTCTGCCGAGGAGGTCCGAGAGAGCCGGCACCCTGCTCAGCATCTCACCGCCGACGTCACAGGCTCTGCTCGGCTGTCAGGTGCCGCGGGGCCGGTGCCAGGGCCTGTCGTGGGCCAGTCACTCGTCTGAGGGCGGGGAGCTCAGGGAGGCTCCCCGGGTGCAGACACACGTGAGGACCACCTCTCTCTTATGCAGGGCCCAGGGCACGGACACCTCTCTCTTATGCAGAGACCCAGGGCACGGACACCTCTCTCTTATGCAGGGCCCAGGGCACGGACACCTCTCTCTTATGCAGGGCCCAGGGCACAGACACCTCTCTCTTATGCAGGGCCCAGGGCACGGACACCTCTCTCTGTATGCAGGGCCCAGGGCACAGACACCTCTCTCTTATGCAGGGCCCAGGGCACGGACACCTCTCTCCTATGCAGGGACCCAGGGCACGGACACCTCTCTCTTATGCAGGGCCCAGGGCACGGACACCTCTCTCTGTATGCAGGGCCCAGGGCACGGACACCTCTCTCTTATGCAGGGCCCAGGGCACGGACACCTCTCTCTTATGCAGGGCCCAGGGCACAGACACCTCTCTCTTATACAGGGCCCAGGGCAGGACCACCGCTCTCCTATGCAGGGGCCCAGGGCAGGACCACCTCTCTCTTATGCAGGGCCCAGGGCATGGACACCTCTCTCTTATGCAGGGGCCCAGGGCACAGACACCTCTCTCTTATGCAGGGACCCAGGGCACGGACACCTCTCTCTTATGCAGGGCCCAGGGCACAGACACCTCTCTCTTATACAGGGCCCAGGGCAGGACCACCTCTCACTTATGCAGGGGCCCAGGGCACGGACACCTCTCTCTTATGCAGGGCCCAGGGCACGGACACCTCTCACTTATGCAGGGGCCAGGGCACGGACACCTCTCTCTTATGCAGGGCCCAGGGCACGGACACCTCTCACTTATGCAGGGGCCCAGGGCACGGACACCTCTCTCTTATGCAGGGGCCCAGGGCACGGACACCTCTCTCTGTATGCAGGGACCCAGGGCACGGACATCTCTCTCTTATGCAGGGCCCAGGGCACGGACACCTCTCTCTTATACAGGGCCCAGGGCAGGACCACCTCTCTCTTATGCAGGGACCCAGGGCACGGACACCTCTCTCTGTATGCAGGGGCCCAGGGCACAGACACCTCTCTCTTACGCAGGGGCCCAGGGCACGGACACCTCTCTCTTACACAGGGCCCAGGGCAGGACCACCTCTCTCTTATGCAGGGACCCAGGGCACGGACACCTCTCTCTTATGCAGGGCCCAGGGCACGGACACCTCTCTCTGTATGCAGGGCCCAGGGCACGGACACCTCTCTCTTATGCAGGGGCCCAGGGCACGGACACCTCTCTCTTATGCAGGGGCCCAGGCTACGGACACCTCTCTCTTATGCAGGGGCCCAGGGCACGGACACCTCTCTCTTATGCAGGGCCCAGGGCACGGACACCTCTCTCTTATGCAGGGCCCAGGGCAGGACCACCTCTCTCTTATGCAGGGCCCAGGGCACGGACACCTCTCTCTTATGCAGGGGCCCAGGGCACAGACACCTCTCTCTTATGCAGGGCCCAGGGCACAGACACCTCTCTCTTATGCAGGGCCCAGGGCACGGACACCTCTCTCCTATGCAGGGGCCCAGGGCACGGACACCTCTCTCTTATGCAGGGCCCAGGGCACGGACACCTCTCTCTGTATGCAGGGCCCAGGGCACGGACACCTCTCTCCTATGCAGGGACCCAGGGCACGGACACCTCTCTCTTATGCAGGGCCCAGGGCACGGACACCTCTCTCTTATGCAGGGCCCAGGGCACGGACACCTCTCTCTGTATGCAGGGGCCCAGGGCACAGACACCTCTCTCTTATGCAGGGGCCCAGGGCACGGACACCTCTCTCCTATGCAGGGGCCCAGGGCACGGACACCTCTCTCTTATGCAGGGCCCAGGGCACGGACACCTCTCTCTGTATGCAGGGGCCCAGGGCACGGACACCTCTCTCTTATGCAGGGCCCAGGGCACGGACACCTCTCTCCTATGCAGGGGCCCAGGGCACGGACACCTCTCTCTTATACAGGGCCCAGGGCAGGACCACCTC
This sequence comes from Sylvilagus floridanus, assembly GCA_949820135.1. Lineage (NCBI taxonomy): Eukaryota > Metazoa > Chordata > Mammalia > Lagomorpha > Leporidae > Sylvilagus > Sylvilagus floridanus. Next base: position 81,759,915 of record OX463232.1, read on the forward strand.
TCTCTTATGCAGGGCCCAGGGCATGGACACCTCTCTCTTATGCAGGGCCCAGGGCACAGACACCTCTCTCCTATGCAGGGACCCAGGGCACGGACACCTCTCTCTTATGCAGGGCCCAGGGCACGGACACCTCTCTCTTATGCAGGGCCCAGGGCACAGACACCTCTCTCCTATGCAGGGACCCAGGGCACGGACACCTCTCTCTTATGCAGGGCCCAGGGCACGGACACCTCTCTCTTATGCAGGGGCCCAGGGCACGGACACCTCTCTCTGTATGCAGTGCAGCCACACAGCGTGTTTAGAAAATCTTGCAGCTAAGGATGGAGCGGCTGCCCTCGTGTCAGGGCAGAAGGCAACCCCAGGCCAAAGACAGCCCCGCCGAGCCACAATTGGCCGGTTTGAGCCATGGTTTTCGGCCGTGAGGAAGGGGCGCTTCCAAGGGAGAGGTGGGGTGAGCAGAGGCTGGGGTTCGGCGCGCCCAGGCACCTGCGCCCTCTCTACAAGCCCCACATCCTTCAGTTGAGCCGTCTCAGCTCCAGCCGCCACCAGCCTGGCCCGGCGCTCACTGCAGGGCCGGCCCGGAAGCTGGTGGGCAGCATGCAGCGCCGTGTGCAGCCAGAGTCCTGCCCGCCCTGAGCCTCCCTCCGGCGAGTGGTGTATGGCTCGCCACTCAGCCTGCGTCTGGTCCCTTCAGGTGGCAGAGGGGAGCAGCCGGCTGCGGGGGGAATGCGTTCAGACCCCACTGTGCGTGCACGGGGCCGCTGCAGGTCCGCTCTGCGGCTCCGCTGAGCTGGCTCAGGCCCGGGAAAGGTCACCGACATGGACGCGCACCGGGGAGAGCCCCACGGGCCCGGCTGCAGGGCCAGCAGGGCCAGGTGCCGCCACTGTGTTCCTGTGCTCCCCGGTATCCACCTCCCTGCAGTGTGCGGCCCCGTCCCCCCCGGAGGAGAGCTCCCTGTGCTGCGGCCCTGCGCCTCTTTCCGGTCGGCGGCCGCTGCCTCGCGCCGGCAGTGTCTGGGCCTCTACGCCTTTGTCTGTATTGGATTTAGGAGCTTATTTTGATTTTTAAAAATTTTGTTCACCCTACTCCTGCTTGTATGTATCAAAACTCATAGTGGTCGATGAGTTCTGGGTTGCAAAGGAGGATTTACCCTTTGCACCTGTGTCAGTCTGCACACGTTAAACAAGAACCTATACAAGCGCAGTTTATTTTGCTTTTAAACGGGTGCCTAACAGATATGAGCATTAAAACTGATGCCGGATTTTATGTCCATGCGTGTTACATTACGATAAATCAGCGTAACCTGACCCGGGCCCTGAGAAGGAGCCGCCCTGCAGGCCTCCGGGGACGCAGCCGGGCGTCCTGTCAGTTCTGCCCTGACTCTCGCCAGGATCACAGTCAGCTGCAGCAGCAGGAAAGGAACCCCGCACCGGCTCTTCCGAGGAAGCGCACGGTCCGAAAACCTCGGGGCCGCTGCCAGCCGACACCGCGAGCGCGCTCGGAGCCGACAGCGCCCGGGCACACTGCTGCCCGGGAGGGCGCCATCTTTCTGGGCAGCGCCGTCGCGGGGTGGGGTTACCTGCAGTGCCAGCAGCCGGGCGCCTTCCAGCGGTTTATCGGGGTCCACTTTCACTTCCTGCGCTCTGGCGAAAACGTCCATGTCTGGCAGGTTTTGGCAAGCCACGTAAGACCCCTAGTTGGGCAACCAGACAGAGCACACTTACGTCGAGGACCAGGAAGCGGGCACTTTGCTGGGGCGCGTCAGGGTTGACTTTGATGGTCCTGGCCGTCTGGAAGGCCTGCAGGCGTGGGAGGAGCTCAGCCGCGCGGGGCGCGCCCTGTAGTGAAGGTCACTGCCTGTCAGTGAGCGTCCGCGGCTCCACGGCCCGCCGGGGCCTGAGGGGGCAGCCTGGCCCTGGCTCGTGTCAGACACGGCAGGCAGAGCACCAGGCCCGAGCGTCCCCGTGAGCTTCCACGGAGACACGGTGCCACAGCCGTGCACCCCACCTGAGCGGAGGGCTCCCACCCCGCCAGGGGGCTGCATCCGTCGGCTCCCCTGTACCTCTCCTGCTTCTCTCCCTGGAGAGACAAGCATGGGACAGGACGTTCTGGGAGCGGCTCAGCCGGCCTGGGTGCTGGGGGACAGAAGGTCCCATGGGGGGTGTCTCGTCGGGCCCTCAGGCCTGCTGGCCGCGATCCACCTGCTGCTGTCACACGGGCTCTCCTGGGACATGCACCTGCAGGCCACCTCTCTCCACCACCCGGACACCCTGGACACTGCGGCCCTGCGTCGCCAGGGAGGGCCAGGCACTCATTCCTGCACAGGGGTGCCGGCGGCTGGGCCTCTCGGCACCGTCACTGCCTCAGGCCCTTGGGGAGGCCAGCTTTGTGACAGGCGTCCCAGCCAGGATAAACGCCGTGCCTGGTGGCCCCAGGGGCGGCAGCTGAGGGCCGTGCCTCACGGCACAGCGCCCGCCAAGCGGCTCCCATTTCTCATGGCTCCTTGGCCAGCAAAGCCTCGGCCACCTTGGGGCAGCGCGGGTAGGCGGGGACCCTGCGACAACGCTCCCCGCGGCTTCCGTACCTTGAAGTTGGGGATCCTGTGGTGCACAGGCCGGGGGAAGTCAGCCAGGTTTTGTGACTCCATGTGGTCCCAGATGCGCTCACGGATGTCCTGCTTGGAGACCCCTACGGTGACAACGGGCGTGACTCACTAGCGCACCACCCGTGCACTCGGCGCCACGCTGTGCCCGCTGAGCTCTGCACTGAGAAACCAGGCCCAGGAGACCGCTCACCTTCAGGCCCAAGTGGCTAAGGGCCCAGACACAGCGTACGGAATGCACCCCAGGACCCGCTCGCCAAGCCCTGGCTCCCCTGGGCCACCGCGGGGCTGGACCGTGCGGTCATCCCCACACGGGATGGCTGTGTGTCAGCCGTGGCTCTGGGTCGCCAGCTGCCCTGCCCAGGCGCTGTGGGAGGCCGGAGAATCCCGTCCGCGGGCCACGGTGCGCCAGGCACGATCGGGCAGTGCTGATAAAGTCCGCACTGCCGGGGGCTCCTCTTGGAGAAACGTAAAAATCACTTTCCCGTGAAGTCGAGCCACAAAGCCAGCGTCTGGACGAGCCCGTTTTAAACTACTTGCTCGGCCGGGGCGCGCCGGCGACCTGTCACCCGGCCAGCGGCTCCCAGCACCAGTCTCAAGGCAGACTTCACGCCCAGGCCGGCCAGGTGCCCGGTCTCCTCCCCGCATCTGCACACAGGAGACGTCTCCCTCCCCCTGAGCGGTGAGCCAGTGCGTGGCCAGGGCGTCTGAGCCCTGGGGGCAGGAGACCGCAGGTTCGGCTGTGCCTGCAGACGAAGGCTGCGGGGCGCTCCGTCCCTGGCGGGCCTGGGCTCTGCAGGAGTCGGGCTCCCGTCCTCCGTGCAGCCGGCGCCCCCTGCCCGGGGACCCGCCCCCGCTGCCCTTGGTCCGGGGCCGGCGCGGTCGCATCTCCCGGGCGCCCTCCCTGAGCGCGCGGCTGCTGGGCAGACCTGGGGGCCCTCCCCGTCCCGGGCGTCGCCTCCACCAGCTACCGCGACGGCCCTGCGGCACAGCCGACTCCGCGCGAGCGGGCGGGCGACCCCGCTCCCGGGCCCGGGGCCGATGGGCAAGGGCAAGGCCCGCGAGCCCGGGGCGCGAGCAGGCGACGCCGGGGCCCTGTTCTGAGGCAGCCGGCGAGCCCCGGCCGGCCCCACGCCGTCCCCAGCCTCCCGCGCGCCCGGCGCCGCCGCGGACCAGCCCGATCGCGGCGCAGACCCACCGCAGGCCGGCCCGCCGCGCCCCTCACCCGCCCTCGGCTCCATTGCTACGCGATCTCTGCGCGACGGCGCCCGGTCGTCATCGGCACGCGACGTCGTCGTGCGTCATCGGCACGCGCTGTTCCCGCGCCTGCGCGGTGGCCGGATGGGGGACGGGAAAGCACAGGCGTCGCCGTGGAGACTTCCGGGAGACGCCCGCGCGCGCATGCGCTGACGCGGGGCCGCGGCGCGCCGCTCGCCTGCCCTCTGCGCCGAGCGCGCCCCGGGCTCACCCCGCCGGAGCCGCGTGTCGGCGTCTCGGGGCTCCCTGCGGTGCAGCCGCGCCCGTCCCCCTCCCAGGCCCTGGAGGCCGCGCCCCGCGGGTGCCGGGAGGCGGCCGGCCCGGTGGAGGGGGCGCGCGGCTGCGCCCTCGGAGAGGCCCCCGCGCCCCGGCGGGCACGGCGCTCGGTTGTCCCCGGGCCCCGCACGCCCACCGCACGAGCCGCCAGCTGCGGGCGCTCGGATCGCAGGCAGCTGGCGCCGCGGGAGTGCGCGGGTCCAGCCGCGGCCGCTCGGCTTCCGCTCCAGTTCCGTGCCGGGGGGGGGGTCTCTGCGCCCCACGGGGACCACGGTCAGCTCCGGGCTCCTGGCCCGTGGACCGGGTGGGGGGTCCCTCCCTGCCCGTCTCTGCCTTTCTGATAAACCGTATTCCCGCTGTGCTCTCGACTTGCGGGCCCTGACCCCTCCTCCCGCGGCAGCGCGCGTGGGCTAGGGGCGAGCTCCTCTCCGCAGCTGTCAGCAGCGCCCACGCGGGGGCGGCTCCCCCTGCCGGAGGCCCCCGCCTGCCCCTGCGCCCGGGCGTGCCGGGGACGGTTCCCGCAGCGGGCCTCAGCCTAAGGCCGGTCACGCGGCGTGGAGAGGCGGCGGCCGACTGAAACCGCGGCGTGGGCGATGCGCTCCCCAGCGTCCCCCGGGGCGGCCGGGCCAGGCGTGCGGGCTGGGACCACCCCGGGCTCCGTGCGGGGCGGGCGGCCCTTCCCCCGGCCGGTTCTGGATGTTCAGAGTGATGGAGGCGGCTTTTCCCTCCCCCCTGGGCTGCGCCCGCGCCCCGCCCCGCCCCTGTGCCAGAACGCCAGGAAAGTGCGGAGCGGCCGACCGCGGGGCCCTGCGTCTCCGCCGTGACCCGCCGGGCCTGCAGCGTTCGCGGTTCCCGGGCCGGCGCTCGGCGCTCAGCCGGCTGCGAGCGTCTTCGGGCTGAGCGCCCCTCCGCCCAGCCTGGGGCGGCGGCCTGGCCGCGCGCGCAGGGCTCCCCGACCCCGAGGGGCTGCCGGGAGCCGTGCAGGGGGACGCGGGGGCGCGGGAGCTCGGACAGCGAGAGCAAGTCTGTCTTGTCCCAGCCGCCCCCCAGGCACAGGGGCGGCCCCGGCCGCTGTCTGGGCAGGTCCTGGACCCCTGCCCCCCTCGCTCGCGGAAAGGCACCCGAGCGGCCGACGGCCGGGGCGAGTTTCCCGGGGGTGGGCGGCACTTGTCTCCCCGCAGCTTCGAAGACCTTTCTGCGCCCCCCGAGGTCACCGCGGAGCTCGGGAAAGCGCCGTGTTCCTGCAGGCGACCCCCCGCACCCGGTTAGCGTTCTCACACCGGGGATTTGGAGGCGGAGTCCCTGCGGTGCGATGCCGAGGCGCGGCCGCGAGGTGGCAGCACCTCCCCGGCTACCGGGCGCGCTCCGGTCGGCCCGCGGTTCCCGCACCGACCTGCAGGTGGCGCGCCGCCTCCAGGTGTGCCTGCCCGCGGAGCGAGCGCGCGGGGAGCACCTGGGCTAGCTCACTGGTGGCGTCGCTGGTGGTACCGGGACCCCCGGGGCTCCCGACGTCAAGGGCTGGGGAGTGGGGGCCGAGGAGGGGCAGTCAGGCAGGAACGAGCAACCCCCGACCCAAAGCATCCTAGCAGGTGAGAGCGAGGGTGGGAAACGTGGGGCTGCCCGCCCAGGGGTGTGCACGGGCGATGCTCTAAACCTGCGCGAGCACCCCCCCCCCCCAGGCGCAGCAGAAACCCAGCTCTGGCCCGAGGCTCCAGGGCTGGGACGCCCTCCCGCGACGCTCGGAGGGGAGGACAGGGCCGCCCATGGGCGTGGGCTGCACTCGGGGCGCTCTCTGCACACACAGGAAGAAACTGCTCACTTGGTCTTAGTTCCTCGTGTCCTTAGCTTGTCTTTCCCCCATGCTGTTATAAAGGCATTTAACATGTGTACACCTGCATCAGTGAACAGGCACACACATGTATGCACACACGCACATGCATGCATGAACAGAGTAACTGGATCAACAGTTTGCATTTCCAGAAAATCCTGGGTCACCCCTCGCGCACCGCAGGGGGAAGGCACCTAGGTCAGCTTTGTTTTTCTGAGGATGAATGTGAAAACACAGGCGGTATTAAAGATAGAATACGGGTGTTGAGCAGTGGGCGAGAAGGCTGAAGACTGGGCGGCTGTAGTGTGTATTGCAGAGGGAGATGCCTTGTTGCAGAGAGGGAGGGAGAGATGGGGGAGAGAGAGGAGGGAGAGAGACAGAAACAGAGAGAGGGAGAGAGGAGAGGGGGGAGAGATGAGGAGAGAGAGGAAGAGAGAGAGGGAGAGAGGAGAGGGGGAGAGAGAGGAGGAGAGAGAGGAGGGAGAGAGAGAAACAGAAAGAGAGGGAGAGAGAGATGGGGAGTAGAGGGGGAGAGAGATGGGGGAGTAGAGGGGGGAGAGATGGGGGAGAGAGAGAGGAGGGAGAGAGAGACAGAAACAGAGGGAGAGAGGAGAGGGGGGAGAGAGAGGAGGAGAGAGAGATGGGGGAGTAGAGGGGGGAGAGAGAGGAGGAGAGACAGGAGGGAGACAGAAACAGAGAGAGGGAGAGAGGAGAGGGGGAGAGAGAGGAGGAGAGAGAGGAGGGAGAGAGAGACAGAAACAGAGAGAGGGAGAGAGGAGAGGGGGGAGAGATGAGGAGAGAGAGGAAGAGAGAGAAACAGAGAAAGAGGGAGAGAGATGGGGAGTAGAGGGGGAGAGACAGGAGGAGAGACAGGAGGAGAGACAGGAGGGAGAGAGAGACAGAAACAGAGAGAGGGAGAGAGGAGAGGGGGGAGAGATGAGGAGAGAGAGACAGAAACAGAGAGGGAGAGAGGAGAGGGGGGAGAGAGGAGGGAGAGAGAGACAGAAACAGAGAGGGAGAGAGGAGAGGGGGGAGAGAGAGGAAGAGAGAGACAGAAACAGAGAGGGAGAGAGGAGAGGGGGGAGAGATGAGGAGAGAGAGGAAGAGAGAGAAACAGAGAAAGAGGGAGAGAGATGGGGAGTAGAGGGGGAGAGAGAGGAGGAGAGACAGGAGGGAGAGAGAGACAGAAACAGAGGGAGAGAGGAGAGGGGGGAGAGATGAGGAGAGAGGAGGGAGAGAGAAACAGAGAGAGGGAGAGAGAGATGGGGGAGTAGAGGGGGGAGAGATGGGGGAGAGAGAGAGGAGAGGGGGAGAGAGAGGAGGGAGAGAGAGAAACAGAGAGAGAGAGGAGAGGGGGGAGAGAGGAGGAGAGAGAGGAGGGAGAGAGAGAAACAGAAAGAGAGGGAGAGAGAGATGGGGAGTAGGGGGGGAGAGAGATGGGGGAGTAGAGGGGGGAGAGATGGGGGAGAGAGAGAGGAGGGAGAGAGAGACAGAAACAGAGGGAGAGAGGAGAGGGGGGAGAGAGAGGAGGGAGAGGAAGAGAGAGAAACAGAGAAAGAGGGAGAGAGATGGGGAGTAGAGGGGGAGAGAGAGGAGGAGAGAGAGGAGGAGAGACAGAAACAGAGAGGGAGAGAGGAGAGGGGGGAGAGAGAGGAGGAGAGACAGGAGGAGAGAGAGGAGGTAGAGACAAACAGAGGGAGAGAGAGATGGGGGAGTAGAGGAGGGAGAGAGGAGGGAGAGAGAGATGAGGGAGTAGAGGGGGGAGAGAGAGGAGGGAGAGAGGAGGAGAGAGAGAGGAGGAGAGAGACAGAAACAGAGAGGGAAAGAGGAGAGGGGGGAGAGAGATGAGGAGAGAGGAGGGAGAGAGAGAAACAGAGGGAGAGAGGAGAGGGGGGAGAGAGAGGGAGAGAGAGGAGAGGGGGAGAGATGGGGGGGGAGCGAGTTGGAGAAAGGGCGCAGAGTCCCTGTGGAAACGCAGGTTGATCGGATATTCAGAGCCGGGAGCCTGTCTGCAGTTTGTGATTTTGCATTTCCCAGGGGACCAGGAAAGCGCACGTGAATTTTCGGTTCTCTTTCCGGCAGTGAACGCGACGCCCCTGGCGCCTTCCCTCCATCCCCCAGCCCACGGCTAAGCGTGCGCGGTGCGTTTCCCCGCGCGGTTCGATGCGGCGGCGGCAGACCCGGGAAGCCGAGCTGAACTCTCCCGCACCGGCCGGGCCCGCCGAGCCCTTCCAGGGACGGGGACCGCGCTGCGGGGAAACAGGCTGAGGGCGGTCCGAACGCCCGAGGTGCTGGAGTCCGCGTCGACACGGAGAGGCAGCGGGAGAGCTGCGGCGGGCGGGCAGCGCCGACCGCTCCCGGTCAGGGCCAGGGCGCAGCTCGCGGTTCCTGGCACCGCCGAATCGGAGCCCAGCGAATCAAGAGTTGAATCGCCAAAGTCCCCTGGGGAAGTCCCCGGGGGTCCGCGCCAGGCGCAGTGGGCAGGGTCTGCCCGCGGGGTGGGCGTGAGCGGCCGCGCGTCCCGGGGCGAAGTCCACGGAGCACGAGCTCGGGCTCTGCTCCAGGGCGGGAGCGCGCGAGCGCTGCTGGGGCGCGGGGAGTCGCTGTCCCGCTCGGGCGTCCTGGGGTCACAAGGGCTTCACACCTGGGAAGCGCGGGGAGAGGCGGCCGGGCTGGAGGGGAGGCGGGAAGGCGGCGCTAGGCCCTTGCCCGCAGCCACGGAGTCGCCGACACCCTGTGTGGCTCAGGACGCGCGCGGTGTGGGGGTCGAGGCCGCGGGCTCGGCTGCCCTCGCAGCCCTGACGGATTCGCCTTCCACAATTTACCTCTGAGAACCTGGGTTCCTGCTGCGGGTCCCGCGCCCGGGGCGCCCCGTGGATTGCGCACAGCTCGGTTAAGTAGGGACCGCACCCAGGGGGCCTCTCCTTGCGCGATCGCCGGGGTCCACTACACCTGGGCCCCCATAACCAGGCGGCCCGAGATGCGTCACTCTCAAGAAGGAATCCTGGCTCCTTTCAAGGTCTTAGGGGAGACCTGTGACCACATCCCTCAATTCCCACATTTCCAAGCTGGTTTTTTATTTTATTTTTTGCAAAGGAACGTCGCCGTTCCGTTGGGGGCACGTGGGCCTATCAGCCGAAATGTGATAATGAGATAAATTTTTATCAAGATAAAAACTCTCTTTTTTAAAGAATCTTTTTTTATTTTTTTCCGAGGCGATACCCAACTGCAGCCAAGGCTGGGGCTCGGGCTGGGTCTTAGAGCCGACGGATTCCGGTGCGCCTCGCCCCGATTGGCGCCAAGTCCTCAGCGCCGTCGCGGATTGGCCCAAAGTTCCCAGAGGGGGCGTGGCCTGCGGAAAGTAAAAACTCGCTTTCAGCAAGAAGGTTTTTGAAACTTTTCCCAATCCCTAAAAGGGACTTTGCCTCTTTTTTTTCCTTTTTTTTTTTTCCGGGCTCGGCCGGGCAGCCACTCTGGACCCCGGCTCGCCGACCGCCCAGGGCCGCCGATCCGCTGCGGGGCCGGGGGAGCCGCCTCCTGCGCTCCGCGCGCGGACCCCAGGGCCAGCCTCGGTGCCCTGCGCCCTCGGCCCGCGCCGGCCGCGAGCGAGCGGGCCGGGCCGGCGCTGCGGCCGCCCGGGGCGCGCCCTCCAGGATGCCGATTCGCCCAGTCCGCTGAAAGGAGCCCCGGTACCGGGCCGCGCGCCGGCGCCTCCCGCGCCTCGCCCCGGAGGCGCCCAGGCTCGCGGGGCCGCCCCCGACCGCGCACCGACTCCCGGCCTCCGCGCTCGCCCTCCGGGCCTCCCTCGCTCCGCGGCCGCAGCCCGTGCGCGCGGGCGGGGCGCAGCATGCAGGCGCGCTACTCCGTGCCGGACCCCAACGCCCTGGGGGTGGTGCCCTACTTGAGCGAGCAGAACTACTACCGGGCGGCGGGCAGCTACGGCGGCATGGCCAGCCCCATGGGCGTCTACTCGGGCCACCCGGAGCAGTACGGCGCGGGCATGGGCCGCTCCTACGCGCCCTACCACCACCACCAGCCCGCGGCGCCCAAGGACCTGGTGAAGCCGCCCTACAGCTACATCGCGCTCATCACCATGGCGATCCAGAACGCGCCGGACAAGAAGATCACCCTCAACGGCATCTATCAGTTCATCATGGACCGCTTCCCCTTCTACCGGGACAACAAGCAGGGTTGGCAGAACAGCATCCGCCACAACCTCTCGCTCAACGAGTGCTTCGTCAAGGTGCCGCGCGACGACAAGAAGCCGGGCAAGGGCAGCTACTGGACGCTGGACCCGGACTCCTACAACATGTTCGAGAACGGCAGCTTCCTGCGGCGCCGGCGGCGCTTCAAGAAGAAGGACGTGCCCAAGGAGAAGGAGGAACGCTCCCACCTCAAGGAGCCGCCCCCGCCGGCGGCCAAGGGCGCCCCGGCCGGCCCCCCGCCCGCGGAGGCACCCAAGGAGGCCGAGCAGAAGGTGGTGGTCAAGAGCGAGGCGGCGTCGCCCGCGCTGCCCGTCATCACCAAGGTGGAGACGCTGAGCCCCGAGAGCGCGCTGCGGGACAGCCCGCGCAGCGCAGCCTCCACGCCCGCCGGCTCGCCCGCGGGCTCGCTGCCGGAGCACCACGCAGCGGCGCCCAACGGGCTGCCCGGCTTCAGCGTCGAGAACATCATGACGCTGCGAACGTCGCCGCCGGGCGGCGAGCTGAGCCCCGCGGCCGGGCGCGCGGGCCTGGTGGTGCCGCCGCTGGCGCTGCCCTACGCGGCCGCGCCGCCCGCCGCCTACGGCCAGCCGTGCGCGCAGGGCCTGGAGGCCGGGGCCGCCGGGGGCTACCAGTGCAGCATGCGCGCCATGAGCCTGTACACCGGGGCCGAGCGGCCGGCGCACATGTGCGTCCCCGCCGCCCTGGACGAGGCCCTCTCGGACCACCCGGGCGGCCCCACGTCGCCCCTGAGCGCCCTCAACCTCGCCGCCGGCCAGGAGGGCGCGCTCGCGGCCGCGGGCCACCACCACCAGCACCACCACCACCAGCACCACGGCCACCACCACCCACAGGCGCCGGGGCCGCCGCCGCCACCGCCGCCGGCCCAGCAGCCGCCGCCGCAGCCGGCGCCGCAGCCCGGGGCCGCCGCGGCCCAGGCCACCTCCTGGTACCTCAACCACGGCGGGGACCTGAACCACCTCCCGGGCCACGCGTTCGCGACCCAGCCGCAGACTTTCCCCAACGTGCGGGAGATGTTCAGCTCCCACCGGCTGGGAATGGAGAACGCGACCCTCGGGGAGCCCCAGGCGAGCGGCAGCGCGAGCTGTCAGCTGCCCTACAGGTCCACGCCGACCCTCTACCGCCACGCAGCCCCCTACTCCTACGACTGCACCAAGTACTGACCTGCCCCGGCCTGCCCCCGCCGCCCCCAGGTCCTAACCCCTTAACACGGCTCCGGAACAAAAACGCGCCCGCCGGCTGTTTTCTCAGACCCGACGCGGAGGGAGCGCGCGCGCCAGCCCTCGGCCCGCCGCGAAGCGTGCAGGTAACTTCCGCCCGCGCCCCGGCCCGGCCCGGGGGTCCCAGGAGGCCCCCGGCAGTGCGATGCGGCCCGCTCTCACGCCCCCTCTCCCGCCCGAATGGCTGCGCCCTGCTCCACGCCGGGCCTCGGAAGTTAAGTTCTGGACCGAATGCCACCGCGGGCCACTGGCTGCTGACTCTCGGGGAGACCCCTGTAGGGGCGTGGGGGCCCTGGCAGATCCCGTCTGTGCGGTGTGTCCTGGTGCGGCGCGCCCCCCGCGCTGGCTGACGCGTGGGCTTGGAGTCGGGCTCCTTGGTGGGGGCGGCGGTGTTCAGAGCCGTTAATATAATATTTAAAGTTACGTTCACTGGATAGTTCTGCATCCTGCCCGACCGCTTCTGACAAATCGCAGTCTAGAAGCCCGTTCCCCACCCCGCTCCATTCTGAGCTGTAGGTCTTTTACAAAACAAGGAAATAATTTATTTTTTTGTTGTGGTGGTGGAGAATAAGGAAGCATCTGGTATTTTTAGAGTGTGATGGTTGTGTATAGTAGATTCCACCCGAAAAGAGAAAAAAAACCTTTAGAAATCTTCACGCAGCCGTGTTGTCTCATGTGGCTTTCGTTGTATTTGCCTTAAAATAAACCCTTGTTGTTCTTCTGCTCAGAGTTCTGACAGTGTGTTTGTGTTCTTGCTCTAAAAAAGAGAAGCAAGGTGTGTCTGCAAACCCACCTGCTTTGATTTTCATTATTTTACACAGGTGGGTCTATGACACATGAGGATGACCGCAGGGGCGGGGGACGGCCCCCCTCTGGTCTTGCTTAGTGACAGAAAAGGCATCTAATTAAAACATCCCACCTGGATGCATTCGGGAAAGGGGCCGGTGGCCTGCAGGGTGAGCCGGACCCTCGCTGTACTGCGTTTTGTGAAATGCAAAAAAACATGCCAATTGTCAAAACAAACAGTGGCACTCCGTCCGTCCGTCCAGTGACCAGCTGTCCCCAGTTGAGGGGCCGCGGAGGGGAGCGATAAGTGCTTCCCGTTTGCCAACTGCAGCCCAGGGGAGTCCTGCTTTGCTTCCCTAACAGCGTGGACCGTGGACTGTTTCCCCAGAGCAGGAAGTGAGCTGGGAGAAGGCCCACGGAGCGCCGGTGCGGTGGCGGTGGCGGTGGCAGCGGGGCGGGGGTCTGTGTGGACTCCTACATCCTTAGCGCTATTGCAGTGGAAACACCGTAAACCCCTTTGCTCTTCAAAAGTGGTCCATGCTGCTCTGGAGCCCTGGGATGGTCGCCTTTGCGAGGTCGTAGATACCAGGGAGACTGATTTTCTTTTCGGTTTTGATATCTCCTCTCTCTCATTTCTGGTAGCGGCGTGGCCGCTGTGCAAGGCCGCTGGGGACGGCGGGCGACTTATCTTTCTCCTGGTCTCGGACCTCCGACTCCCCTGCTGGGCTCTACGTGTGAATTTTGGGACCCGAGCCTCACCAATTCCCACCCCAGCAGGTGAGCTGCGGTTTTGGGGCATTTAACACGGCAGGCGATGAGGATTTTGCTGCGCGCAGCTGCGCTGGTGGTAACCGGGCAGTGGTGGTTTCTAAAGGCCGTTTTCTCTCTCTCCTGAGCTGGCTAGGGGGTGTTAAAAAGCAGCATCCGCCTGACCCAAACGGGCGCATTCTTTCCATCTGTGTCCCCGTCCCCGGAGCTGGCACTGTGTTTCGTAAGGTGCGGGAGCCGGCAAGTTGCCTTCTCCCAGCCCGCGGGGCCAGGCCAGCTCTGGCCCCCGGAGCGGCCAGCTCCCTGGGCCCAGCCCCCACCACTTCTCCCGCAGACTCCAGGCCACTCTCCGGAGCAGGGGCTGCTGCTTCCCCACGTGTTTCCAAGAGAACTCGCTGGAAGCCCGGCCTGAGCGTGAGCTGGAGCCCTGGTGCCCTGTTAGTGAGAAGTCGGGAGAGACGTGGGGGGGGGGGGGCAGAGAGGCGCGGGTGCAGTGGGGCAGCCACAGCGGGGGCGTCGGTACCTTTGGGACGCTCTGGAGGTTGTGCGGTGTTCAGACACTAACGCGAGTGCGCAGCTCCACTCGGCGCCCCTACCCGACCCCGGCGGAAGCCAGGCGAAGGCGTCCTTCCGTCTCTCTCGTGGGTAAAGCAGGGGATTGCATCTGGGGCTTTGTCCAGGCCTCCAGAGGCGAAGGAGTGGAGTCAGGCCCCGGCGGGCGCTTCGAAGGCCGACTCAGCCCGAGGCGGCGTAGACCCGGTGAGGCGCGCGGAATCGCCGCCAAGTCCCGGCCTCCGTGTGCTGGGCTCGGGCCGACTTCTGCAGCTCCCTGCGCGGACCTCGGGCCTAGGGCTCGGGTGACCGGTCCCCGAGCGCAAGGGGAAGATCCCGCAGAGCCAGGCCGTGAGCCGCACGCAGCCGATGCGCCCGCCAGGCTGCGTTCACTGCTCCCTGGCGCGCCGCTGCGGGCTGAGGCCGTGCGGATTCACGCAGCCGCTCGGCGCCCCCTCCGTCCGCGGCTCGGTCCTTGGGAGGCCAGGGGACTTTCAGGAAAAGGGGACACGGGGTAGAGGTCGAAGGTGGGAGGGCCGCAGGCGCTGGGGCGGCTCTGTGCTCTCCTCAAACGCAGTTTGTACAATGCGGTATCTGATGACCACGTTCCTTCCAGACGCACTAAGCAGATACGACTGGGCAGACTGCAAAGATTTTACAAATCCAGTGAAAGCTATCCCGACCCCCAGCAGAGCCCGACTGCGTGGAGTGACTCCTGCCTCCTGGGCTGGCCTTGGCCGGGTGGACTACCACCCCACGCAGAGTCCCGATGCCTCTGGGCCGGGCTGCGGGGCATCCCTGCTATCCTGAGCCCCAGCGAGGCTGCGGCTGCAGCGGCCCCCTACCGCTGGCATGCTTGGAAGCCTGGGAGACTGCTCCCACGCCCAGTCGAGGCTGGCAGCAAGAGGGCCCTGGGTGCCGCCATGCCCAGGACCCTCTGAGCACCAGCTGGGGTCTGTGGCCGGGCCGCCCTCCCTGGGCTGGCAGACCCACATTTCGTGGTGACCTACAGCCCCGAATTGCCCCAGCCCTGGGCTAGGAATTGGACGAGCACAGTCCTGGCGTGAGTCCTTTGATCTGCAAACAGGGCCACCTCCTCTCTGGGTGCCGCCAGGGCTTCTGCTGCCCTCCCCTGCTGGTAAGAAGTGAAGACAGGAGTTAGAGGGAGCAGAACACAGCAGGGTCCTGGGAACTCCCGGCTCGGCTCATAAATCTTTCGGGGTCCATCACCTCCCTGGTGCTGGCCTGGGGGTCTGGCCTGGGGGTCGCTGCCTGTGGGGGGGGGCTCTCAGCTATCCCTGCAGAGGGGATTAACTCTGGGCTCCTCATCCCCACCCCCAAATCCCAAAGTGGGGCTGTGGGCGAGTTATTGCTACCACAGCCCTGGGGGGGGGGGGGCATGTGTGGCTGCCGGGGCAGAGCCACACTCCTGCAGAAGGACTGTGGTCTCTGAGCCTGTGCGGGTCCCCGGGTCATCTCCTCTGCCCACGCCTGTCTGCCCCTCTGGTGTGATGTCGGGGGCTGGGGAGGGGGCATAGGTGGAGGCAGGAGGCTCAGGAGGACTGGGATCTGGGGCCGGTGCCTCTTTTTCAGGTGGGCGGGACGCTAAGGGTCAGAACATCCCCAGGGCGAGCCCTCCCCTCCCAGGGAGCGCCTTCCCACTGCACATATCTGAGATGTTTTCCTAACTTTGCCAAGCCTTCCTTGCCTGCCGCATTCTTGCCTGGCCTCAGCTCGCCAAGGCGCTGGAGGAAGGAGGTGCGGTGGTTCCCAGGCAGCGTGGAAGGCTGGCAGTAGCCGCTGCGCCCGGGGACACCCCCCCTTCCCCTGAGCCAGGGCCCCCCGACTTTGCAGGAGAGCAGAAAGCCCTGTCTTGCGTGGAGCTTGGTCAGGAGTGTCTTCAGGTGCGACGGTTTTCCCAAGGGCCAGGCTCAGGGCTTAGTCCTGAGGCTGTGCGTGTGAAGTTGAAATGGAGGGCCAGGGCTGGGCACCAAGGTGCCGGCACACAGGTCCCTTTAGGGGGCCGCAGTGGGTGGTGCTGGGAGACTTCTGCCCTCCCAGGTTCTTGGTGCTCAGGGACCTCATGTCTGTGCCCCTTGGCCGGGAGCTCGAGGAGGCCGGAGCTGGCCCTGGTGGATTTTAGCGGGTGGCTTCCCCAGCAGGCTTTCTGCCTGAGGCCGAGGCACCGGCTCACGGCCATGGTGGCTCCAGGCTCCGTTTTGTCAAGTGAAAAACAAAACCGCGAGGTTCACTGCGGAGAATTAAGGCGCCCAAGCCCGGGCCCAGCGCATCCACGGTGCCGTTTCGCGGGGCTGGCCTGGCGAGCCGCGGGGAGGGAGGCTTTGTCTGGGATCACCATGCACAGCCCACACTGCCTTGGGTGGGGCGGGGCTGTGCCCCACTGTCTCTCCTTAGGGCCCTTCAATCACAGCGGGGACCAGGTGAGCTGTAAGTGAGTGAGTGCGTCATTTGGAAAATCCTGTGCGGGGCCCACAGCGTGAGCTGCCCACCCAGCGGCCACTGCCTCCCTGTCCCTGCCCAGGCTGGCCTCACCTGCCCCCCCCCCCCAGCTCTGGAAACGCTCTGCTGTTTCTCACAGTGGGCGTGGGGGAGGAGAACCTTCCGGATTCAGCGGTTTGCAAACGATGACTCAGTTTCTAGAACTTTCATCTCCTCTATGGAGGGCTGTTGCTCTGCTGCCCGGTGGGCGCCGTCCTTGGAGGACACCCGTGTGGCTTCGCCCCTGTTCTGCCAGTGACCTCCACGGTCCTGGGACCACGTGGTTCTGCAGAAACCTATGCATCCGTCACGCCTGCCTGGCAGAGAGACGTGAGGGCCGGGAGAGCTCCGTGTTGCAGCAGGAGAGACCTGAGTTAAGGGACCGGGCCTCGGTGTTCTGGTCTGCAGAATGGGAATGACGGATCTCCATTTCCTAGGGTTGATATGACAAGCCCAGTCCTTGGTGCCAGCGCCCCAGAGCCCGCAGGAAGCCTCACTGTCGTCATCCCCGTCCCTGGGGACCCGGCTCAGCCTCGCCTCGGTCCACCCTCACTCTTCTCTAAGGGCGCTGGTGGGGGCATGGCGCACACCTGCATTGTCCACACCTGCGCAGCTGTCTGCTCTGCGTGGAACAGCACGCGGGTACGTGAACATCCTGGCTGCCTATTGCGTTCTGGTACGCAGAGAAGGGTAGACGCATGGGGGGCAGCGGGAGGAGCCCCACACCTCTCGCGTCCCCAGCCTCAGGGCGCAGCCCAGCCTCCCCGGAGGAGCGCACGACCGCGTGCTCTCAGGCCTGGGAATGGGGCCGTCCGCCCCCGACCCACGCTGCTCCCGATTTCTGCTCGCCGCAGAGGGCACGAAACTGGTGCGCTCTGACCGCGACGTGGAGCCCAGGGCTCCTGAACCCGGCTGGGAATCCTGCAGGGAGGGTCGATCTGCGGCTGGGGGGCTGGGGGCGCTGCGCTGGTCGTCTCTCTCGCGGCCGCGGGCCGCCTGAGCTTCCGCACGGGGGCGCTTCCGCCCCGGGCGCTCGAGCTCTGGCCTCGCACTCCCCGGAAAGAGGGGGATCCGCCCCGGCTCGGGGCTCCGTGCCGCAGCGGCCGGCTCTTCAACCGAGAGCCCAGGGTTTATCCCGCGCCGGAGCCGGGCTGGGGCGCGAAGCGGCACGACGAACTTCGATAAACGCGAGGCGCTGAGCGCGCGCCTCCAAACCGCGGCCAGAACGTGGGTTTTTTTCTTTTTTCGTTCCTCTAGGCGCCCCGCCCACCAGGCGCGCGCGTCTCCGCCCGCGTCCAGCCCCTGTCCAAATTGGGCGGTGTTTATCGTGGTGCGGATTCGGGATCCGCGGGGACAGCGCGCATTTCGGGAGAGGCAGGGTTGTGCGTGGCGGACCAAGTGGGCCCGGGAGCTCAGGAGGGGCTGCGGGGTGCGGGGAGGAGGAGGGTGCTGGGCCGTTGCACAGGCTGAAGACGCATCCAAACTCGAGCTTGTCGGGAGCGCGCGGGCCGGGAGCTGGCGCGTGACCCCGGCAGCCCCGGGGCCCTGGGTTACGAAGGCGCGGGCGCGGGGCTTCTCTCTTCGCTCCGGGGCTGAAAACGGAGCACGGGATCCTGAGGGGACGGCGTCCCGCCTCCTCTGGGCACTGGCCACCCCGCCCAGGGGTGCCAGGAGGTGCCCCGAGCCTGGCCTGGCGCTTCCGCAGGCGGTGCCTGCACCCAAACCGGTTTTTCCACCCTGCCAGCGCTTTCCTCTGGTACCTCCAACGCACCAGGTCCCCTGCGCGCTTTTGACTGTAGCGGCGGGTGGGCGGGGTCCTCGGGAACCCGGAACACCTGGGCCACTTCCCGGGCGGGCGTCTACACTTTGGAAGGGGCCGCTCTCCGCCCCTCCGTGCTCAGTGCCCAGCCTGGGGTCTGCCTCCGTCGCGCCCCTCGGTCCCTCCCCAAAGGCGCGCGGGCTGTTGGTGCGCCCACCTGCCGCTCTCAGCCCTCCCCCCTCTTTTTGGCATCGCCACAGGGTTTACTCAGTGAAACGTTAATTGGGTTATCCCAAGTGTTTTCTTTTTTCCTTTACAAAATACTCAGCGGAGGCCACAAACAGTTTGGACCGGTCACGCTGCCCGCCCGCGCGCCCCGCGCCTGCCGGACAGGGAGCGAGGAGCAGCCTCCTTCCTGTCGCCCCCATTCAAGAGTGGGGGCTCCAACCGAGCCGCGGCCCGAAGTAAAAGGAGCCTGGCGTTGGGGGGCGCGTCCACCCCAGGGTGGGCGGCGCGGGGAGAGCCGGCCGGCTTCCCGACGTTAATGTAATCACGGGCCAGCTGCGTGCACTTGCGAAGTTGTTATAACCCTCTTGTTATAAACAGGAAAGCGCGGAGCAGAACGCGAGAGACCCGCGTGCGCAAACACCGGCGCTGCGCCCGGCCGCGCCTCCCCCTTCTGCGGCGCTCCTCGCCCGCCGCGGCCTTAGGCCCACCAGAAGGACCTTCGTTTTGCCCCTGCTCTCCAGCCGGGCTTAACTGGAAGCCTTCTGCCAAGGGCTAGGGACCTGGTCCCCCAGTCCCTAAGCTGGACTTCCGGGTCCTCTGCTCTCTGCCTGGTCGGGGAGTCCTGTTACTGGTGGCCCTGGTGGCGGTGGGGGGTCCTCCTGGATGCTGGTTCGCCTGTGGGGTCCGCCGGGTTCTCCTCCAGGGAGGCTTGGCCCCCTCTGCACACACCGGAGCCTCTGCTCTCAAAGCGTTCAAGACCCCCCTCCCCAGGAGAAGCGTGTTAGAGCACCACATCTCTCAGGGAGGCTGGGACATGACAAGACCTTCTGTGGGACGCGGGGGCGCTTTGAGGGGCTCCCCCAGGGCAGGGGCAAAACTCATCCCGGGTCCCCCCCCATCTCCTTCCTGGCCGCACGGCACTGCTCACAGCCACCGTGGTGCACATCCTGCCTCGCGGACTGTGTGTGCTTACAAGGGGTGGACGTGAAATTTCAAACATCAGATCAGTGCGTTTATATATTGGGTGCCCGGAAATTTTTCCAAATAAACACAGCTTGATTCAACTTGGGTGGGCGGACTTATCAACAGACTAATTCTATAAACAAATGAAGGAATAGCCCCGAAACCGATTGGCTGGTATCAGACAGACTCGTGGAGGGAAACGCTTGGAGTTTTTCAGCAATGAAATTTTAATTAATGTGGGTGGGCTGAGAACACAACGACTGTTTATCATAGACAATTTATTTTCCAGCGCTAAGTCAACATATAATAGCAAACTTACAACAATTATTTAACGTTTTTAAAGCAATGAGGAAGGGACAGAGCGCCGAGCGGCCGGGGAGACGAGCAGAGCGCAGGGCAGGCGCGCAGCGGGCTCCTGGGGCCGGCCCTGGCGGCGCGGGGCGCACTCCCTGAGCCGTCGCGGGGAGCGCAGCGCCCGCTCTCCGTCGACATGAGCCACCTCTTCGGTGCCCGGCTGCCTGCCCTGGCCGCCTCGCCCATGCTCTACGTGTACGGCCCCGACAGGCCCGGGCTGCCGCTGGCCCTGGCCCCCGCCGCTGCCCTGGCGGGCTCCGGCCGCGCGGAGCCCCCGCAGAAGCCGCCCTACAGCTACATCGCGCTCATCGCCATGGCGATCCAGGACGCGCCCGAGCAGAGGGTCACCCTGAACGGCATCTACCAATTCATCATGGACCGCTTCCCCTTCTACCACGACAACAAGCAAGGCTGGCAGAACAGCATCCGCCACAACCTCTCGCTCAACGAGTGCTTCGTCAAGGTGCCGCGCGAGAAAGGGCGGCCGGGCAAGGGCAGCTACTGGACGCTGGACCCCCGCTGCCTGGATATGTTCGAGAACGGCAACTACCGGCGCCGGAAGAGGAAGCCCAAGCCGGGCCCCGGCGCCCCAGAGGCCAAGCGGGCCCGCGCGGAGACGCAGGGGCAGGGCGCGGAGGAGGGGAGTGGGGCCGGGCTCCCGGGCCCCGCGACTCCTCGCCTCGGGGGAGCGCCCGCGCGCCCCGCGCCCCTCCCTGAAGGCCCTGCTCCCGAAGCGCCCAGCCACTGGCTGGGGCCGGAGGAGGACGCGGGCGACGGGGTCCGGGGCGCAGCGGCTGCGGCTGCCGGCCCGCCCGCGCGCCCCGCCTCCCGCAGCTCTCAGAAGAGTTCCGACAAACCCAAGAGCTTCAGCATCGACAGCATCCTGGCGGGGCGGCAGGACCAGAAGCCGGCGGGAGGAGGCGACGGCCCCGGGGGCTCGCTTCTGGCCGCTTCCTCCGGCCTCCGCCCGCCCTTCAACGCGTCCCTGATGCTCGACCCGCACGTCCAGGGCGGCTTTTACCAGCTCGGGATCCCCTTGCTCTCCTACTTCCCGCTGCAGCTCCCCGAGGCGCTGCTGCGCTTCCAGTAGAGCGCACGGCGCCCTGCGCGCTCGCTCGGAGCCTCCCCGGAACCGCGGGCGGGGGACCGGCCCCGGTCTTTGTAAAGTGACCGTCGCCGGGCCCTGTGCGGGCTCCGGGAAGCGCGCCCCTCTCCTCGGAAGTGGACCCAGCGGAGCGGCTTCGGGCGACTTGGCGGAGACGCGAGCATCCCATCCTGGACCTTAGGTCGGTCTGAGGGCGCGAGCTTTACCACCGCCTGGGGCCCGCGGACACCCGAGGGCTGGCCTCGTGGACCCAGGGTGCTGGTTTCTGCGGGGAGCCAGGATCTGGCCACCGCGCCAGCTCAGTTGTCCCTGGGTGGCCCAGGCCTTGGCTCTGAGCCCGCCTGGGTGGTGGGGGCTGCACCTGGGTTTGTCCCAGACGTCCGGTTTTGGGGGCGCCGGGGTGACCCCCGTTTTTCAGCCTCTCCAGGAGGTGAAGGGCCCTGCGACGATTTACCGCGGCCGGAGCCCAGGTGGAGGCAGAGAAGCCGCGCAGAGCAGTAACGTTTTTGTTTAAGTTGAGATTTTTTTTTTCCTCTTAATTTCTTTCTAGAGAGTGAAAGTAACAGCTCCACTCTCCCTGAGTACCTGAACAAGTGCAGCACAGCAGGGGTCCCCTCGTCCTGCTTTGGTTTTTAAGGGGTTCAGGATTCCAGGGGGTGCGGAGGCTGGAGGGGGAGGGGTATGGCCCTGACCGCCAAGGGCTTTCCATTTCCGCGTTTGTTTATTGCTACGTTTTCCATGCTCACATAATGGAGGACTAATCTAATAAAAAAGTTGGGGAAACACACAAACAACTCGGGCGGACGCAGGAGAGCGAGGGAAGCTGCCCGTGTCTGCCCCTGGGCAGGGGGCCGGCGGGGGGGCTCCTCCAGACCCAGGAGGCTCCGCGGAGCAGGGCATCTCCCAGGCCCCCCGGCTTCCTGTGCCCCCAGCCTGCAGTCACCTGGGGGCCGAAGTGAGACACACCTTTCGGAGGGGGCTGGGCTCTGATGGGGGAGACCTTCTCCCTGCCAGGCTCCGCCCTGCCCTTAGCCAGCTCCGACGCCCGGATCCCACTGGGGCCACGTGCAGATCCTGAAGCCGGATGTCCTGGCCCTTGGTCCGGTGTATTTATCTGCTGTGGGAAAAGCACAGAAGCCAGGGTTTCTTGGGCACGGGCTGGGGTGAGGGGCGCAGAGCTGGCTGCCCCCAGAGCCGGCCTTGAAGCCTGCTGGAGCCTGCGCTGCTGGGGGACGCCGACGAGACCCCTCGAGACCCCTTGCTGAGGTCCAGCCCCCCTGACTCACAAGGCTGCCAAGGCCTGTCGCTGGAGATGCTGTCACCGCAGACGCTCAGCCTCTGCGAATAAAGTTGTTTTCTCATTAACCTCTCAGTGCCTGGTTCAGTGGATTACTGGGGGGGGGGGGGGGAACAGTGTGATAGGGAGGAGGAGCCTGGGTTAAGCTGGAGAAGCAAGTGAGCCTCCCAGGGGGCTCTGGCTTGGGAGGGGGAGGACGGCCCCGCCCGGCACAGGTCTCTGTTCCTCAGCGCCTTGGAGATGCTGTGTGTTTTGTTCGTCTGTGATGACTGCTTTCCAAAGACGCCGAGAGTCTCACCACTGCTGTTATAGGATAGTGTTTCCGAGTTACAACTCACAACGTGTGAACGTGTTCTCTAAACTCGTTTCTGCCAGGGAAGCGTGCGGGCATGTGCATCTACTGTGCGTGTTTATGCGACATAAAGACAATCCCTAGCCAGTCCCCACTCAGGGCTGGAGGAGTGGAGAAAGGGTGTTCCTATGCCGTCCACTGGACAGCTCTGCCTTCCCGGCGAGGGAGACCGGGCTCAGGGGGGATCTGAGCAGCTGTGGGCACGTTCCGATGGCAGCCTTGGCTCCAATGATGGCTCGATGAGCTCAGAGATGGTTTCCATTCCTGATTAGAACCAAATCTCAGCTCTATTTTGGGCGAAGCGGAAGCAAGCGTGTGCTCCGTAGGCAATCAGAACCCCCCCCCATCAGTGAGCAGAGCCCCCCTGCTGTCACTGAGCTGTTTCCAGCCTGGATGGCACTCTGTCTCTCTGTCTCTCTGTCTCTCTGTCTCTGTGTCTCTGTGTGTCTCTGTCTCTGTGTCTCTGTGTCTGTCTCTCTGTGTCTCTGTCTCTGTGTCTCTCTGTGTCTGTCTCTCTGTGTCTCTGTCTCTGTGTCTCTCTGTGTCTCTGTGTCTCTGTGTCTCTCTGTCTCTGTGTTTCTCGCACACATTCTCACATCCACACATGCAGAAGCCCTGACTGAAATGGGAGATATGGGAGGCACATGGACGACCAGTGTGTGTTCACCTGCATGTACACGTATGTGCATATACAAGGATTCTTTAAAGGTCTGTGGGAAGCCAGAATTGAGACAATTTTGTTGTAGTGCAACAGCTGGGAAGCCGTGGTTTTCTTTTTGTTTTCCTCAGGGACTTTATTTAAGAGATGCAAACTTCATCTATTTTGTAATTACAACCTTAGGAGCACGGTGACCCCAGCGTCTCACACTCCCCCCCCATTCCTGTTCTCACTTGGACTAAGGTCTATTTTCAGTTAACTTTGCACACGTGTAATTAACTCTATGTTAAGCAAAGGGTTCAACAAATAGCGTGGGGAACAAGCCTGATCCTCACAGTGGAGACAAGGGCTGTTCACAGTCACGGCTTCACCAAGCGCCGGTCTCTCGTGCGTAGACTCCCCTTTAGCTCCGTTAGCGATCACAGGGCAGGGAGGGGGTGCTGCTCTTCTCCAGACTGCTCGTGACCTCACAACATGCCTTCCCATGCATTTGTTTTTATAGATTTATTTGAAAGGCAGAGATACAGAGAGAGAGAGAGAGAGAGAGAGAGAGAGTCTTCATCCTCTGGTTCACTCCTCTAATGGCTGCAGTGGTCAGATCTGGGCTGATCCGAAGCCAGGAGCCTGGAGCCAGGAGCTTCTTCCGGGTCTCCCACACGGGTACAGGGACTTCTGCTTTCCCAGGCCACAGCAGAGAGCGGGTTGGGAAGTGGAGCAGCCGGGTCTTGAACTGGCGCCCATATGGGTGCCGGCAGTACAGGCAGTGGCTTTACCTGCTGCACCACAGCGCCGGCCCCTCCATGCATTTTTTTATTTTAGTGCGACAGTTTGGGGATCCACGATTCTCACAATCTGCCTTTCCACGCATTTTTAAAGGCCCCTTGTGTGCTTCAGAATTTTTAGCTTCAAAACGGCCCCTTTTCCTTGCATTTCTCGTGAAGGTTTGGAGGACGTGATCTGGGCAGGTACATGCTGGGACTCTCACCTGGGGCCGCCTGCAGGGCCGCGTGCGGGTGGGCTGCGTCCCGTCCCCGCACACGAGCGCCAGCCCTCGGAAGGTTTTGTTGTTCTGTGCAGTTCTGCAGTTTTGTTTTCCTGTCTAGGTCGATCTGGGGGTTGTTTACGTCTGCTTTGTTAGAGTGAAACTAACAGAGACTTTATGAAGGGCGCAGGGAGGAGGCCTGGGGCGTGCACTCGAGTTGCAGGGCCTTTACAGGGAGCGTTGCACAACCGGCCCTTGAGCTCGGCCTGGCCCCGGGGGCCGGCGGGGCACCATGAGCCTTTCAAGGCCCCGACGACCCCTGAGCCCTCCCCAGGCCACTCTGCGCCGCTCCGAGCTGGGGCCAGGTGGAGCCCCCAGCGTCTCACCGCGTCATCCGTCCTGTGGGTGGAGGACGAGGCACGTGCAGTCATCGCTATGGCTGAAGCCACGGCCAGCTCGCCCAGACGTGGGCACGCTCAGGTCAGCGTCGCAGAAGGGGGTGACATTGGCCCACTTCCTGTCTTTGTGTGGTTGGAGCTTCGCTTCCATGCAAAGCTGTTTCATACATTTATTATTTCAAAGAAAGAGCTTGCGTTTGTTGGAAAAGTCAGATTCTCTTGATCCGTATTTAAAACAATTTTAAAAGTGTTCCTCAATAGCCAAAGGTCGCTGCCCCCCTGCAGGGGCCCAAGGGCCCAGACAGAGGTCGTGGGTGTTGACAGTGACAAAGGGGGTCCTGGGTGGAGGAGGTGCCCCTTCCCAGGTGCTGACCGCACTGAGCACACGTGGACCCTAGGCAGGAAGTGGGTTCAGGGCCAGGATCTGCTTCCTGGGGTGCCCATGGGGCCCGGAGGGTACACGGTCGACGCAGGTGTCTATTCACCCTGGCAGTGGGACCCCGGCCCCTTTCCCGTCAGGTAGGAACAGCAGGGTCCTGGCGGGAAGTAGCAACCCATCGAAAGTCGTGAATGCAAGAGAGCAGAGCCGGGGCCAGGGGCCAGGACCCTCCAAGGTCTACCCAGGTGAGGGCGCCCCAGCCCCAGCCTGCAGGGGCGCCACACCAGGAGCGAGAAGGAGCCAGAGGAGGGAACGCCCCACCTGCTTCCTCTGGCCTTCCTGCCGCCCTGCAAAGCCTCTGATTGGCTGAAGACAGCCAGAGGGGACTCCGAGGGTCCCAGGAATCCACCTGTGTGGTGGAGCAGGGCTGGGGACAGACCAGGGTGGGAGGGGCACAGCGGGGGCCTTCCCCAGTATCCCACTGACGTGCAGGAGCTGGGGCACGGACCAGACGCTGCTGGCAGTGCCAACCACATCCCAGAGGGCTGGGGCCTCCCACCTACCAAGAAGGTGGTGCTGGACCCTGGTCCGGGGCCTGCTGGACATCCGGGAGCCTGGGAAGGACCTGCTGAGCTGTGGGCGGCGTGGGCGACCGTCTGGCTTTGAGCCCTGGGCACAGCTGCCACTCACTAGGTGGTCTTCTGCATGTGGCCCACGCAGACTCCCACAGCCACGTGTTGGCGCGGAGGCCCCGAGCCTGAGTTTGGAGGACAGCTGGTGCCAAGGAGGGTGGCTCAGGCCGGGGACAAGTGCTGGTGCTCCCGGCTTTGCCGACCCAGCAGCCCGCACTTCAGGGCACAGCTCACGTCCTGGTGGTGAGTGGCGTCCCGACCGGCCGCATGCCACCCCAGGTAGCCAGGCCCCACACGCTCTCCCGGTAGCTGCCCACCGTCTACTGCCCCGCCTCTGCCTCTCTGGAGGTGGACAGACCTCCCAACAGAGCGTCCGGCCATTGGCGTCCCACGGATGCCTCCCCATTGACCACGATGCTCGGGTGGGCGGGCCGGCGAGCGTCAGCTTTGTGGGGAGCCGGATCTTGGGGCCTCCCAAGCAGAGGCCGATGCCCCAGCTCTGCTCTTACGTTGCTGCCGATCTTGGGGAAACCAAGTCCCTTAACTTTCGCCACCTGGGCAAAAGGAAACCCCATCGGCCACTGTCTCAGGGAACTGTGCCGGGGGGCCAATGAGGCGACAGATGGACATCACCGCAATGGTGCCTGTCTGTCCCCGTCCTGGCCGGCGGGAGTGGGTTGACACACGAAACATCTGGCAGGCAGGAGGCACTCAGCGCACGGCCAGGTCTCACCGCCAGCTGCAGCCGCAGCCGCTGGTCCCCCTCTGGGGGTCCACGGCCCGCGACAAAGCCAGGGCCCAGCTCCACTCTGGCTGCGGGCATCTGTACCAATCAGCTGTCCCTGCCCCCACGCCCCGGGCGGCTGCAGCCCGATTTTTCTTTATCTTGCAGTGTCTCATGTCTTGAGATGACCCAACCATTTGAACACGAAACCAAAAGCAAAACAAGTCACTGCCCGCCCGCGGCAGGGGACCGTGGGAGAGCCGGGGCGCGTGGGGGGGGGCAGCTTCCACAGGCGCAGGGCTGAGGAGCCCCCGCAGCAGCAGGAGCTCGGGGAGACTCAGGGCTGGGGGGGGGGGGGCCCGCCGTGAACGCAGGGGCCCTGGGAGCGAGGCAGCTCTTTCTGCCTGCACCCCCGCACGGGGCCGCCCCCTGGGCCGGTGGAGATGGGGCCCGGCCGGCGGGCAGACCTTCCTGACCCGGGCATTTTGGGGCCCGCCTCACACAGCGCAAACAGCATTTCTCCTAAAGGCTGCGGCTAAATATAGCAGCGGGAGCGTTTTTAGAAAGCACGTTACAAATCAGGAATGTTTCGGAGAAATAAATAAACTTTCCCACATTTTTGGACTTGGAGTCGGCACTGCCGGCTCCATCCTGAGAGCGTGGTGGTGGCGGCGGGTGAAGGCTACTTCCTGGCGGCACCGCCCCGGGCCCGGCCACCGCGCGAGGCCAGCACAGCCCCGTCTCTGCGGCTCGCTGGGTGGAGATGTGTGTGTTCCCTTCCTGCCCGCGGTTGTCTCCCGGTGTTCCCGAGGATCCACATCCGTGCCTGCCGGGGACGACCACCCTGCTCTGTGTCATGGGAGGCTTCGGCCCTCCCTGCGCCTGTGTCCCGTCTCTGCCGTGGAGGGGTCGGGTGCCGTGGGGGCAGCGTGCAGGGCGCGGCATCACACAGTACGTCTGCCTCTTCTCTCTCCACGGTGCTCGGTCTGTCCCCAGGGGAGCTCAGCACCTTCCCTGCCCGGCCCCCCTCGCCCCGTGGCTGGGGAGAGTGAGCCTCTGCTGACGTTCACGGTGGAAGCTGCAGGGACGTGCAGTGTCGCAGGGGAATGGAGAGCAGAACAAAGCTGCGACCCCACCACCGCCTGTAGTAACCCTGTCTCCAGCTGGTGTTTCCGGTCAATGTGTTTTGGTAGTTTGGAATAATCAATGTATTTTGCTATTTCCTCTTTTTCTCTGTTTATACATAAGTATATACACATAGTATCTATATGACTTTACCATTGCACCACCACCATCACCATTACTGTCACCAACATCACCACCACCACCATCACCATCACCATCACCATCACCACATCACCATCACCATCACCACCATCACAACCACTACCACCACCATCCCCATCACCACCACTACCACCACCATCCCCATCACCACCACTACCACCAACATCACCATCACCACATCACCATCACCACCATCCCCATCACATCACCACCATCACCACCACTACCACCACCATCCCCATCACCACCACTACCACCACCATCCCCATCACCACCACTACCACCAACATCACCATCACCACCATCACCACATCACCATCACCATCACCACCATCACCATCACCACCATCACCATCACCACCATCACCATCACCACCACCATCACCATCACCACCATCCCCATCACATCACCACCATCACCATCACCACCATCACCATCACCACCATCACCATCACCACCACTACCACCACCATCCCCATCACCATCACCACATCACCATCACCATCACCACATCACCACCACTACCACCACCATCCCCATCACCACCACTACCACCAACATCACCATCACCACCATCACCACATCACCATCACCACCACCATCACCATCACCACCATCCCCATCACATCACCACCATCACCATCACCACCATCCCCATCACATCACCACCATCACCATCACCACCATCACCACCACCATCACCATCACCACCATCCCCATCACATCACCACCACCACCATCACCATCACCATCACCACCATCACCATCACCACCATCACCACCACCATCACCATCACCACCACTACCACCACCATCCCCATCACCATCACCACCATCATCACATCACCATCACCACCATCACATGACCTCTTCACTGTCAGTGTGAAGCGTGTCAGCACGTGTCTGCAGCAGCTGGAATGAGTACGTGGCTCCGGGGTGTGCGTGGCAGAGCTGGTGGCTGACTCCTCCCTGATGAAGATTGGGCCTTGCACCCAGGGGCCTTGGTAACCAGGGGAGCTTGTCACTTGCCACCTAACAAGTGCTGGTCGCCCACTGTGCCAGGCCTGGACTGTGCCTTAGCAGTACACAGGAACCAGATCCAGGCCCAGGAGCAAACTGACACGCATCATCCAATGCACCAGTCTTTTTATTTTTTTAAGATTTATTTATTTATTTGAAAATTAGAGTTACACACAGAGAGAAGGAGAGGCTGAGAGAGAGAGAGAGAGAGAGGTCTTCCATCCGCTGGATCACATGCCAGTTGGCTGCAACAGCCGGAGCTGTGCCAATCTGAAGCCAGGAGCCAGGAGCTTCCTCCTAGTCTCTCATGGGGGTGCAGGGGCCCAAGGACTTGGGCCATCCTCCACTGCTTTCCCAGGCCACAGCAGAGAGCTGGATTGGAAGTGGAGCAGCCAGGTCTTGAACTGGCGCCCATGTGGGATGCCGGCACCGCAGGCGGTGGCTTTACCCGCTACTCCACAGCAGCATCCCCGAATGCGCCAGTCTTTTAAACGTTGCCCGCTCCCTGAGAGTCCTGAGGGTGAAATCCTGACTCCCTCATGCTCCTTCTTGTGTGTGAAGGTGGGGCCACCGCCCAGACACGCCAGTGTGAACGTGGGGTTCCCCAGGGAGCCCCACAGGCTAAGACGAGGGCTTGGCTTGTGGACCTGGTTGCAGTGGACATGGAAGCCACGCCCCTGCAGTCCTCTGACCCTGGAGCAGGGAGCAGCGTCCGTGGTCAGCTGTGCAGCGCGGGGCAGGGAGGCTGGGGGAGCTCAGCGTGGAGTCCCCTGCAGTCCTCTGACCCTGGAGCGGGGAGCAGCGTCCGTGGTCAGCTGTGCAGCGCGGGGCAGGGAGGCTGGGGGAGCTCAGCGTGGAGTCCCCTGCAGTCCTCTGACCCTGGAGCGGGGAGCAGCGTCCGTGGTCAGCTGTGCAGCGCGGGCAGGGAGGCTGGGGAAGCTCAGCGTGGAGTCCCCTGCAGTCCTCTGACCCTGGAGCGGGGAGCAGCGTCCGTGGTCAGCTGTGCAGCGCGGGGCAGGGAGGCTGGGGAGCTCAGCGTGGAGTCCCCTGCAGTCCTCTGACCCTGGAGCGGGGAGCAGCGTCCGTGGTCAGCTGTGCAGCGCGGGGCAGGGAGGCTGGGGAGCTCAGCGTGGAGTCCCCTGCAGTCCTCTGACCCTGGAGCGGGGAGCAGCGTCCGTGGTCAGCTGTGCAGCGCGGGGCAGGGAGGCTGGGGGAGCTCAGCGTGGAGTCCCCTGCAGTCCTCTGACCCTGGAGCGGGGAGCAGCGTCCGTGGTCGGCTGTGCAGCGCGGGCAGGGAGGCTGGGGGAGCTCAGCGTGGAGTCCCCTGCAGTCCTCTGACCCTGGAGCAGGGAGCAGCGTCCGTGGTCGGCTGTGCAGCGCGGGGCAGGGAGGCTGGGGGAGCTCAGCGTGGAGTCCCCTGCAGTCCTCTGACCCTGGAGCGGGGAGCAGCGTCCGTGGTCAGCTGTGCAGCGCGGGGCAGGGAGGCTGGGGGAGCTCAGCGTGGAGTCCCCTGCAGTCCTCTGACCCTGGAGCGGGGAGCAGCGTCCGTGGTCGGCTGTGCAGCGCGGGCAGGGAGGCTGGGGGAGCTCAGCGTGGAGTCCCCTGCAGTCCTCTGACCCTGGAGCAGGGAGCAGCGTCCGTGGTCGGCTGTGCAGCGCGGGGCAGGGAGGCTGGGGGAGCTCAGCGTGGACTCTGCCCGGGAGCCGTGGCGGAGCCTGCAGCTCTGGCCGCCTCACCTGACCCTCTCTGTGCAGCCCGAGGGCTGGACCCGACGCAGCGCTTTCCACTGTGATTTTTAAAAAGATTTATTTTTCATTTATTTGAAAGGCAGAGTTACAGAGAGAGAGCGAGAGGGAGAGGGAGAGACCCTTCCTCTGGTAGTTCATGCCCCAAGTTCTGCACTTGGCTGAAGCCAGGAGCCAGGAGCTTCTTCCAGGTCTCCCACATGCGTTCAGGGGCCCAAGGACTTGGGCCGTCCTCCGATGCATTCCTAGGCCACAGCAGGGAGCCGGATTGGCAGTGGAGCCGGGGCGGTGGCCTCGGTGGTCGGAGCCTCCTCGACACGGGTGGAAGCTGCAGACTCCCGCTGCGCCCTGAGAGCAGGCGCTGCCGCTTGTCTGCCCAAGCCTGTCGTCTCTGAAAAGGCTCAGAACTCAGGCCCCTCCCCTCTTGCTGAGAACCCCATGGGGGGGGCGCAGGAGGCCTGGAGCCCCCGGCGTGTGAGATGACCTTGCTAAGGGCTGGGGGTCCTGGCCCCGGGTCCCCACGCTGGCTGCGGACTGAGGCTGCGCCATCTCCTGCCACCGCCCGCGCGGGGCCTCCCTGGAGTCAGAGCAGAGGGCGGGTGTGCTGCTGGCGTGGCCGAGGCCCAGGTTCTGGCCTTTATCCTCACGGCCTCCTGGGAGGGGGCAGGGAGTCCAGACTCCAGGCTCGACTATGGTTTTACAGGGTTTTGAGTGCCGCTTCCCTTCCCGAATGCCGGAGGAGCCGGGACAGGACTGCCGGGCACTGGGAGGAACAGGGACAGTCTTCCCGGCTCCGTTCAGAGCCAGCGCTGCCTTTCCCAGGAACGAGGGCTCCCGGCCGGGTGATCCTTCTCACCGCGGACCGGGCTTGACTGTGGCCGCAGAACCACGCAGAGCAACCACGTGGGCGGCGGGTGGGGTGGGGCCTGGGGGCCCGGAGAAGCTTCCTCACTGCGTATGGCTGCACCCCTACCCCAGAGCCGGCCCCTGGCGTGACCCCCTGGGTTCCCGAGTTGGGCCCCGGCTGCTCCCCAAGCCTGTATTTCCATCCGCCAGCACTACGTAACAGGGTTCTGCTTTACATCGCGAAGACGGAGCGAAGCAGCCCGAAGCCAGTTGTGCGATCTCAGCGCGCGCGCTGCCCGGCCCTGGGTTCCCACCACCACCAGGATTCCGGAGCCGACTTCAGAGACCGGGCGGCCGCCACCGAGGGTTATTTATAGCGGCTCATTCATCAATAAAAAACTTCAAACGCGATCTGTTACTCTTCTTTTCGGAGGCCCAGGCAAAGCAGCGTGAAGACGTGGCCCCAGCACAGCTGCCCGAGCCCAGAGCCGACCCCGACAGAGCCCTCGAGGCGGGGGAGCTCGGACGTGAGTCTGCTCATGGGGGCAGAGCTGGAGGAAGCTGTCAGTTGGCTGCATTTATGTGGCTTCCAGGGCTGGGCCCCCTCTTGGGATTTTAGAAATCGAACAGGGCCAGCGTTGTGGCCGTGGCTTGGCGGGTAATGCCCGCAATGCCGGCGTCCCATAGGGGCACTGGTTCGTGTCCTGGCTGTCCCACTTCCAACCCAGCTCTCTGCTCTGGCCTGGGAAAGCAGCAGAAGATGGCCCATGTGCTTGGGCCCCTGCACCTGCGTGGGAGACCTGGATGAAACTCTCTTTCAAATAAATCTTCAAAAAATGTAATCGATTTGCCCTCTCCACCTGGAGGAGTGGTTCTTTCCTCTTAAGCAAGCCCAGGGGTCCGCTGCTCCTGGTTTGGACCTGCCATTGCCTGGATCCTAGGGAGGAACCGGACTGGGGTGTGGAGCGGAGCGTCTGGCCGAGCGCGCGCCACTCACCGCACGGCCGATGCTCTCGGCACTGCCCTGGCTGCTTGCCTCCTCAGGAGAGAGCCCTGCTGCTGCTGGGGGCTGTGCCCCTCCGTCACACTGGGCAGGAGACCCGACGTGTGGCCCTGGCTCTCACAGGGGTCCTGTCCGGAGCAGGTGTCCAGGCGCAGTGGACTCAGCCCCCTGCGCATTCCCAGACACGGCATGGCCGAGCTCCAGGCACACGCACGACAAAGCCCAGCGTGTCGGTGCACGGCCACAGGCCGCGGGGCCCTGTGTTTCCGTGCCTCGGTCCTGGCCATGGCGGTGAGCTGTTGAAACCGCGTGTGCAGGGCTGTGTGCGGTGGCGGCCGTTTGTGCTTCTGGAGGTGGGGGCTGGGCACCGACCAGTGACAGCAGGGTCGCAGCACTCACACTGACGGGCAATCTGCAGGGCTGGGCACCGCGCCGGGGGAGGGAGCTCAGTGTGAGCTGTCATGACGTTCCCAGCCGTGAGGGCAGAGCTAACACCAGGCCCGGTGGATTCCTGCGCCCCGGTGACCTGGCCCCAGGGGTCGCGGCTGGGGTCAGAACTCAGACGGGCTCTCGATGCTGCGCTGGGCTGGGAGCCCAGCTCCTGGGAGCGGCGGCTGTGGGATGGGCAGAGGCTCCTTCGTTGCACCCAACCTGGTGGCCCGGCTGCACTGGGCTGAAAACCAGCCGGCCCCTGCTTGGCACACTGAGCGTCTCCGAGGAGAGACGCCTTCTGGGGATGAGGTGTCCCGGGAGCCAGCCCTGTGGGGCCTGCAAATCTGGCTTTGCTGTTGTCACTCAACATCTCGCAGCCTCAGATTTCCAATCCCACAAACTGAGCTGGGGGATGAGGTCACTGCTAGGTGGCGGCCGGCTCCTCACCGTAACAGCGTCTGCGCCACCAGCCCTGGAGCATGGAGGCGCGGGGCCTGGGCCAGAGGGGCTGTCACAGCTTGGTCCACCCTCGGGCCGGCCAGGCCTCCCTCAGAAAGACCTGGTAGCTTGCAGAGGTGCGGCCAGGCGCCATGGTTCACTCTCTCTGCACTATCCCAGCCATCAGGGTGACGGTGCGGCCACACGGAGCCCTGCTGGGCAGGGAGGCAGCAGGTGGCTTTGTTCTGGAGCTGTGTCGGCCACTTGTGCACCTCTGCACAGCTCCAGGGGCACCTGGAGCCCTGCTACCAGGTTCCCCGGGTCGTGCAGCCTTGACCCTGGTGCAGCCGACGCGTGGCCTGCAGATCAGGATCCTTGGACTCTGTCACCAGCATGTGAGCCCCAGGGGCCCCTGGGAATAACGGCTGAGCTGCAGGCCTGCGGCCCCACCATTTTTGCGCCTGCAAAGTAGCCAGAGCACAGGCGCTCCTTGTAGAGCGGGGATTGGCCTCGTAAGGATGGGGCTTTGCTTCTGTGCAGCGCGGGGTGGGGTGGGGGCGTCCCGGGCAGACGGAGCCCTGACCATGGAGACACTCTAGGGGGACCTGGACGGTGGACGCCAGCTGCCGCCAGACCAGAACGCAACAGAAACGCGGCCCTCCGCCCCGGGGAAGAGCAGGCGGCCACGCGCGCGCACGGACGGACGCTGACGGCACCTCTCCACAGATGGCGGGGCGGGGCGCCGGGGGCGGAGCGCGCTCCACCGACAGTGCCGCGTGCTGCTCTGATGGGCTGCTGCGTGCGCTCGCCCCTCACCTGATGCGGTTTCTAGTACGCTGGGGGCAGGCGCCTCCCTTGTCCGTTTTGCAGTCCCTGGGGGTTTTCTGGGAAATTTAACCCACATGTTTCTGATTCAGTTGCTCGTCACCCCCCTCCCCCCCCCCCAACTTTTTTTTTTAAGGCAAAGGTATTCGATGCGCAGGGAGCTCTGGCTTGGATTTTCAGTGTTCGTTCTCTGCTCGGCTTTGGAACGAGACGTTTGCTTCTGCCAAGGGTATCTGAGCTCCGAGGCGCGTGCCTGCTCCCAGCTGGAGCGCTGCGCACCACTGGGGGCTGTGACACGGCCCACACCTGCCGCCCGCCCCGGAGCGGTCAGGGCCCCCAGGTCGGAAGCAGCGCCGGCTTGACTGCGGGACGGGATCCACCGCGCCCTTTGCGGGGCGCCTGCGCAGGGCAGACTGGAGGAGGCTCTGAGCCCCGCACTGCCCCGCCCCGCGCCGGGCAGCTCCAGGAGAGCGTTGGCAGAGTTTGTTGGCAGAGTGAGATTTCAGACACGCACAGGAGCTGCGAGCGAGCCGCGTCCCCGCAGGCGTCTGAGTGGGGCTGGGGCCTCCGTCCGCGTCTCTGCGTCCGATCCTAAAGGTAAGGACGGAGTGGCTGAAAATCCACAGGTTGCGATCCCGGTGGCCGGTGGCCGAGGGACCCCAGGGCCCTGTCGCGTCCCTGCTGTCACGTTTTCTCATCGCGTCTGGCTTTGATTCAGGATCGAATCGCGGGTTGTGTGGCACGTCTGGTTCTGTCTCTCTCTGGCTGTTTTGTTGTTGTTGGTACTAGACTACCATGGTTTTTTTGGTTGTTGTTTGTTTTAAAGATGTATTTATTTATTTGAAAGGCAGAATTATAGAGAGAAGGAGATGGAGATGGGGAGAGAGAGAGAGAGAAAGGTCTTCCATCCGCTGGTTCACTCCCCAGTTGGCCGCAACGGCTGGAGCTGCGCCGATGTAAAGCCAGGAGCTTCATTGGATTTCCCATGTGGGTGCAGGGGCCCAAGGACCTGGGCCATCTTCTACTGCTTTCCCAGGCCACATCATAGAGCTGGATTGGAAGTGGAGCAGCTGGGACTAGAACCAGCACCTATATGGGATGCCAGCACTGCAGGTGGCGGCTTTACTCACTACGCCATGGTACTGGCCCCTTTGGCTGGTGTTAATCCGGGAGTCCTCACTGCCCTCTTACCTCCTGCTCCTCCTCCTCCTCCCCTCCTCCCCTCTCCCCTCTCTTCTTCTCCTTCTGCCCCATTCCCAGCCCCTCACTTGGTGCCTTACTGATCGGGGACCTCCTGGGGGGTTTCCTGACTGCGTTTTTGGCCCTGAGCATGCTTGGCCCCGACCAATGTCAATTTCTAAGCCTTACATATAAAACATTTCCTACAGCCAGATCCATCAGAACAGTTCGTTTAGAGGTCTGATCAGCTTGGTGCCGACTTTTTCCCACCCTGTTATTTCTGCTCTGGGTGCGCCTGAAGCCCACATGCCACGCACACAGGCCCCGAGAGTGAACCCCGCTCCAGGAGGCCTGGCTGTCAGCGCCCCGGAGCGAGCGCCCCGCAGTCTGATTGCATAAGGAGTCTGGGCTGCTGGCGGCCGGCTGCCTGCGTGCTCACAGCTGCTCATCTTCTGGTCTAACAGACGGACTGGGGGCGTGGGGCCCGGGGCAGGTGGCCCTGTCTGCTTGGCTTTTAAACATGTTTACATTTAGTCCTTTGCTGCTTCCGCAGAGACACGGAGAGCACGCAGCTTGGACGGTGGTGCTGCTGGGAGCCCCGGGAGGTGGTGGGGAAGCGTGGGCGCCCACGAGGCACGTGACTGGAGCCTGTGGGCACCCTGTGGGCAGGGACAGCATCTGTCCCGCCCGGGGCTGTGCCCTGCCTCCTGGGCTGCAGACACCTGATGCTTGTCTACGTTAATTACTGGGCGTGGGCTCCGCGTCCAGCCTCCCCCTTGCTCACCCTCCACCTGTCGAAGTGGGGGACAGAGGGAAAGCAAGCCGCAGGCCGGCACTGGGGATGCTGGGAGACGGGGCGGCAGCCCAGGGCCTGTCCCAGCTGCAGCTTTCCGTGTGGGCGTCAGAGTCCACCCAGGGTGATGTGCCCGGCTGTGGACACCTGACTCCTGTTGGGCCCATCAGCAGCTGTAGGCAACCCCCTCGTCGTAGAGAAGATGGGCAGGGGGAGCCGACCCCAGGGCCCTGGCCACTCAGTGGCCGGTGGAGCTGCCCGAGAGCCACCCAGGGAGAGACCTCCGGCTTGTCTGGCTTGTCCGTTGTCTCCCGCGCCTCCTGACTGCGTGGAGCAGAGTCTTGGGGGGTGCTTGTTGGAAAACAACGCTCGGGGGCAGGGAGCGCCTCGGAGTCCCGGCTGCTCCTGGCGTTTGCCCAACAGAGCGAGGACTTCCTCAGCCACTTTGCTGAAGTGGTTTGCGCTGGATTTGTCACCAGGACGCGCAGCTGCTCCCCACGGGAGTGGCCGGGGTGGAGCCGTGGCTCGGTGCTTCCCATCCACTTCCGGCTAATGTGCCTGGAAGCAGGTGGTGGCCCGAGCCCTGCGTGGCTTCTGCTCCCCTCGCGGCTGAGCCACAGGGAGCTCCTGGCTCCTGGCTCCAGCCGAGCTCAGCCTGGCTGTGGCTGCCGTTTGGGGAACCGGCAGGTGGAAGATCTCCCCTCACTTACAAAGCACGTTGAAAAGCAGCTGTTGCTAGTCTGGTGTCTAGGAGGTCAGGGCTTCTGAACGCGGTTTGGAGGGGCCGCCTCGCTGGGCCCTGGGCTTGAGAGTGGGAGCCAGCTGG
This sequence comes from Sylvilagus floridanus, assembly GCA_949820135.1. Lineage (NCBI taxonomy): Eukaryota > Metazoa > Chordata > Mammalia > Lagomorpha > Leporidae > Sylvilagus > Sylvilagus floridanus. The sequence goes on from OX463232.1 coordinate 81,796,153, forward strand.
AGGCGTCCGACGCCCGGCCAGTGCCCGGCATCTCTGTAGCCTTTCTGATGTCTGAGAGTCTGCGCTGCTCCACCCCTTCGATGCAGGCAGGAGCTGGTTACCGGTTCATTCACTGGACCCAGCAGCATTTGCTAATCGCCTGCTGTGAGGCAGGCAGCTGAGGGAGGCTAGAGCTGTGAGTGGGGGAGGTGTTTTTCCTTTCACTCGCTCTCCCTTCCTTCCATTTATTTCTTTACTTGAAAGGCACAGAGAGAGAGGTCTGCCATCCACTGGTTCATTCCCCACATCGCTGCATCAGCCAGGGCTGGGCCAGGCTGAAGCCAGGAGCCTGGAGCTCCATCCGGGTCTCCCACATGGGTAGGTGGCAGGGACAGAAGCACTTGGGCCATCCTTTGCCACTTTCCCAGGTCATTAGTAGGGAGCTGGATTGGAAGTGGAGCAGCTGGGACTTGAACCAGTGCTCATATGGAATGCCGGTGCTGCAAGCTAACCCCACTGCACCATAGCGCCGGCCCCGGAGAGAGGGTTTCTGTACCCAGGCAGGCGGCACTCAGGAATCACTGTCCACTTGCAAAGGAAACAGCATGGCTGAGGGTAAGGGACTCACCCAAGAGGCCCAGGGCTTTTGGGTGGAACCAGCAGTAGCGCCTGGTCTCTGGCTCCCGCTGGAGCCCTCCCTCCACAGTCTATTAGCCACACTCCTGCACCGTGCAGCTGGGGGCCGTTGTGGGAGGAGCTGGGGGAGCACCCTGCCCTCCCCTCTGGGGCACACACTGCTCTCAGGTTGACACCCAACAGGTGTTGCCAGCTTGTGGGTCGTGAGCCCTTGACTCGTCCAGACTGCGACCTCCCGAGGAAGAACCTTGGCTCCTCCATGCCTTGCTCGTTTCCTCCCCTGTGCACACTCAGTGAGGCACCTCCTCCCCTGTGCACACTCGGCTGTCTCCTCCCTGTGCACACTCAGTGAGCTGTCTCCTCCTCTGTGCACACTCAGTGAGCTGTCCCCTCCCTTGTGCACACTCAGCTGTCTCCTCCCTGTGCACACTCAGTGAGCTGTCCCCTCTTCTGTGCACACTCAGTGAGCTGTCCCCTCTTCTGTGCACACTCAGTGAGCTGTCTCCTCCCCTGTACACAGTGAGCTGTCTCCTCCTCTGTGCACACTCAGTGAGCTGTCTCCTCCCCTGTGCACACTCAGTGAGCTGTCCCCTCCCTGTGCACACTCAGCCGTCTCCTCCCCTGTGAACACTCAGTGAGCTGTCCCCTCTGTGCACACTCAGCTGTCTCCTCCCCTGTGCACACTCAGCGAGTTGTCTCCTCCCCTGTGCACACTCAGCGAGCTGTCCCCTCCTCTGTGCACACTCAGTGAGCTGTCCCCTCCCTGTGCACACTCAGTGAGCTGTCCCCTCCCTGTGCACACTCAGTAAGCTATCCCCTCCTCTGTGCACACTCAGTGAGCTGTCTTCTCCCCTGTGCACACTCTGTGAGCCGTCTCCTCCCCTGTGCACACTCAGTGAGCTGACTTCTCCTCTGTGCACACTCAGTGAGCTGACTCCTCCCCTGTGCACACTCAGTGAGCTGACTCCTCCCCTGTGCACACTCAGTGAGCTGTCCCCTCCCTTGTGCACACTCAGCAAGCTGTCTCCTCCCCTGTGCACACTCAGCAAGCTATCCCCTCCTCTGTGCACACTCAGTGAGCTGTCCCCTCCCTTGTGCACACTCAGTGAGCTGTCTCCTCTCCTGTACACACTCAGTGAGCTGTCTCCTCCTCTGTGCACACTCAGCTGTCTCTTCCTCTGTGCACACTCAGTGAGCTGTCCCCTCCCTTGTGCACACTCAGTGAGCTGTCCCCTCCCCTGTACACACCCAGTGAGCTGTCTCCTCCTCTGTGCACACTCCGCTGTCTCCTTGCACCCTCTGTGAGCCAACTCTTCTGTGCACACCCAGTGAGCTGTCTTCTCCCCTGTGCACACTCAGTGAGCTGTCTCCTCCTCTGTGCACACTCAGTGAGCTGTCCCCCTCCCCTGTGAACACTCAGTGAGCTGTCCCCTCCCCTGTGCACACTCAGTGAGCTGTCTCCTCCCCTGTGCACACTCAGCTGTCTCCTGTGCACCCTCTGTGAGCCAACTCTTCTGTGCACACTCTGTGAGCCATCTCCTCCCCTGTGCACCCTCTGTGAGCCAACTCTTCTGTGCACACTCTGTGAGCCGTCTCCTCCCCTGTGCACACTCTGTGAGCCGACTCCTCCCCTGTGCACACTCAGTGAGCCGACTCCTCCCCTGTGCACACTCAGTGAGCTGTCCCCTCCCCTGTACACACTCAGTGACCCATTTCCTCCCCTGTGCACACTCAGCTGTCTCCTCCCCTGTATACACTCAGTGAGCTGTCTCCTCCTCTGTGCACACTCAGTGAGCTGTCTTCTCCCCTGTGCACACTCTGTGAGCTGTCCCCTCCCCTGTGCACACTCAGCCGACTCCTCCTCTGTGCACACTCAGCTGTCCCCTCCCCTGTACACACTCAGTGACCCGTTTCCTCCCCTGTGCACACTCTGTGAGCCGACTCCTCCCCTGTGCACACTCAGTGAGCCGACTCCTCCCCTGTGCACACTCAGTGAGCTGTCTCCTCCCTGTGCACACTCAGTGAGCTGTCCCCTCCCCTGTACACACTCAGTGACCCGTTTCCTCCCCTGTGCACACTCAGCTGTCTCCTCCCCCGTACACAGTGAGCTGACTCCTCTGTGCACACTCAGTGAGCTGTCTCCTCCTCTGTGCACACTCAGTGAGCTGTCTCCTCCCCTGTGCACACTAAGTGACCCGTTTCCTCCCCTGTGCACACTCAGCTGCTGGGCCCGTAGGAAGCATTCTGCTGCCACAGTGAATATATGTGCGGTGACTGCTGAAGGACTCCTAGGGCCCCACCTCCTGTCCTGCTGAGGACATGGCTCCCTCCCACCCTTGACCCCACCCCGGCAGCCTGGTCCCCAGCACAGGTAGCATCGTGGGCTGCACCTTCCACACGCCATGACCTGGCACCCTCATGCCCACTTCACAGAGGAGGATGCCGAGGCCCAGCCCGGGTGACCCCAGCCCCACATTTGTATGTGGTGGAGGCGGGACATGGGCTGCCCTCTTCCCATCGCCCTGGTGTCTTCAGCACCCCGGCTACCGCTCCTCAGTGAGCTCCCCGTGGCTCGTGTGTCTGGCGACTTCACGTCCAGGGACAAGAGCGTCTCCGGGGGCCATGATCTGTTTATAAATGGCCCGGGGCCTTCTCCTTTCCTGGCTTCTATTGACAAATAAGTGCCTGACTCACCAGGACGAGACGGGCGGCCCGGTGGAGCTGCGTGCAGCTACTGGAGGTTTGTTGTGTCTACTCTGCGCCACAGCTGCTACCCCAGAGACTATAGGACAGGCACTGGCCCGGCTGGCTCTGCCTGCGCCCTGCCTGCCGGGTGCTGGGTGCTCTGGGTCTCCGGGCTGAGGCTCATGGGCTCCAGCAGCCAGGTCCCCGCTAGTGCTTTGGCAGAGGCCAAGCCCTGGGTCTGGAGCCAGGGGATTGCTGGGTGCCTCATGGCCCTGGCCACGTCCTCCCCTTGTGCCCGCTTCATTTGTGTGACATGTACCGCATACTTGGGCTCTCAGCGTTGTTGGGAGGTGTGAACAGAGGTTGTGCGGAGTTTACAAGGAGCTGCCAGAGGGGGTGTTTTGAGATGGGGAGGGCTGGCCAGATACGAGCCTGGGGGGCAGGGCTGGGTCAGGTCACAGAAGCCCTCAGAAGATGTGGGACGGTGAGGGTGTCGGATACATGGCCCGTGCATGGCTGTCTTCTGTCGTGTGCCCTCGGCAACATCGCTAGTCAAACACAGAGTTCTGCCTGTGGTGGTATCCGATCCTTCTGGGACGTGGCCCTGGGCAGTCCCCACGAGTGGACCAGAGCTGGCAGGGAGGGGAAGGCGCACCGGTGGTCCCCGCTGGGGGCTGGTGTGGCCCAGCCACGTCCTGCCGGGCATTCCTAATGGGGCTCAGGTGCACCTTAGGTCGGATGCTAACAGTGCCTGAGTTAAAGATGCTGGGAGTTACCCCCTTTCCTTCCGCACCAAGACTCCTGGTTGTGTGATGGGAACCCTCTGACAGCGTCTTCGCCTGAGTGGAGGCAAAGCTTAGCTCAGGGCCCCAGGCCACCGGCGGGGCGGGGTGGGGGGGGGGGGGCCGACCCTGTTCTGTTTCCACGGCGCTGGTTACGGAGCTGCTGTGTCCTCACGGAGTCTGCTCCTGGCGTTCTGTTTCTGCGTCAGAGCCGGCAGGTGCTGACATGGCGAGCGGTCACAGGACAGCGAGGCGCTGTGGGCGAGGGCCTGAGCGCACAGGTGCAGGAGAGTGTAAGCGCCTGGGGCCGTGGGAGAGTGAGCAGAGCAGGAGGGTTGGGGGCTGCTCCAGGAGGCCCTGGGGCGCCATGGTGGCAGCTGGAGGAGGGGGCTCTCCCAGTGCCAAGGGTCAGAGAAATGAGGGCTTGGGACTGATGGAGTGGGGGCAGAGGGAGAGGAGGGGTCTGTCGCCTTGGAGAGGAGTCCCCTGGACGAGCCCCTTGCCAGCTGCTCCCTGGAGTTAGCTCTCTCCAGTGCTCCAAGTTTGTCTCGTGTTTCTGTTGTGTAAATGTGCATCTCGGCCATGTTCAGTGCAGGTCCAGCGGCGTTGGGTCCATCTGTGCCGTCACGCAGCTGTCACCATGCGCCTCCCCGCTGGACAGAGGTACCCCTTACCCTCCGGAGCCCCTCCTTTCTCGCTGAATGTGACTGCAGGGGGATGGTGAGTGAGGGACCCCATGGGGCGTGTCTTCAGTGCCTGGCTCCCTCCAGCGGCAGTGTCCCCAGGCTCACCTGGATGCCGCTGTGCCGGGCACGATTCGCTTCCTGTCCAAGGCTGCTGATGTCCACTGTGGGGCAAATGGAATCCATGCCCCAGGGAGGAGTGGCCCCAGGGCCCTAGGCTTCCACTTGGCCTCCTAGAACCCTGCATTGGGCTCCGTCCACCTGCCTTGCCCCTCCCAGGTGAGAGCTACACCTCCCATGGGGGGCACTGGGGTGGGGTCTCTAGCCCTGCTCCTGGCCCTGGGGGTGGAGCCTCCTGTTGCCTGGGACCAGAGAGCTGGGGCCGACCCACCCGGCTGCGTGCGAGGAGTTTGTGAAGGGGTGAGGGCGGTGTTAACGGCTCGGGGCAGACGTGGATGCACCTGCACGTTCTAGCTTTGTCTCTCACTTCTGGGCCAGCCTCTCACAGTCGCTGGCGCTGCTTTGGGGGAGGAAATTGCTTTTGTTCTGCACTGGGGTCATGGCTTCGGCGTCCATTGTCTCGGCTCCACGCTCCGCCCTGCTGTAGCCCTGCAGCCTCTGGAGGGGCAGCCCTGGACTCCGGGTGGGGCGAGCCTGCGCGTTCTTCCTAGGAAAGCAGGGCTCCCTGGCAGGGAAGGCCTTCCCCAGACCTGCAACTCCCCCGGGCAAGGCTCCTCTGGTTCTGTGTTTTGGTATCAGGAAGGGGTAGGAGTTACTGAAGCACAGGTCCTCGTGACGGCCCCGTGGGAGGCGGAGCTGGTCCCTGCTCGCAGAGTGCATCCGTCTGTGAGTCCTTGCTGCCCATCAGACTCCTGGGAGCAGCTGTCTGTTCAGACTCCTGGAATGGAATTGCAGGCAGAGCGTCTTTGACCTTGGGCAGTGCAGAAGCCTGAAGGAGCAGAACCTGACACCGTGAAGCAGAGGCGTGGCTTGAACCCATGAGCAACCGGGCGCTGAGGGGCTGTGCTGGGGATAACGACTCATTTGACTTTTTTCTTCCACCATTCCGAGGTTGGCGCTGTGTCTGACACGGACACGCACCCCCGTGCCTTGAACTTCGAGCAGGATCCTGTCAGCGGAGGGGAATCGGCTTGGTTTGCTGGGCCACCAAGCAGTGCTGAGTCCCTCTGAGCCCCCGGGTCCCGGTGTCTGCATCTGTAAATGAGTGATTTGGGCTAAGCCATCTGTGTAGCTCCACTGTTGGACAGGAAGAAGCTGGATGCCATTGGGGTGGAGACTGCTGTGTGGTTAGGCAGCGCTGGGAGCCCTCCCGGCCGGAGCCACTGCCGGCTGTGGGACTGAGGCACCGAATGTCCTTAACCTTACTTAGCACTGGGTTACTCCCCCAGTGTCCACAACAGCTGGGGCTGGGCCAGGCTGAAGCCAGGAGCTAGGAACCCAGTCCGGGCCTCCCATATGTGTGCTAGGGACTTGAGTACCTGAGCCATCACCTACTGCCACCCAGGTGAGCACAGACGGGAGGCGGGGCTTGAGAGCCGGGCCAGGGCTCCAGTCTGGGCCCTCCGGTGTGGCATCTTGGCTGCTGCAGCCTACAGCTGCCCAGGTCACTGGCTGTGCAGTCAGATGAGAAGTCAGTTCATTTAAATCTGTGTTGGACTCTTGACGGGATGGTGCAGGCTTACAGAGAAAGCCTACTGTTGCTGTGGAATCATTCTGAGAGGAGGAGCGTGGTGGGGGCAAGAGGCGTGGAGTCACCGCACAGACCCCAGGAGTCGGGTGAAAGTGGCCCAGAGGCGAGCAGCCCACAGACTCATTCATTTCAGTTAGTACAGCAGCTTATATAGCCAAGGCAGCCAGTCCAGTCAAGGGGCGGTCTATGCCCTAACCAATCACAGCCTGTTGCCAGGCAGGCTCCGTTGCCAGGGGGTTTCTGAAGCCAGTCCTGAGTAACTGGCACTTCCTTACCAGTGGCCATCTTGGCCTGGCCTTCTCATTCCACCACAGCCTATGCACGGACAATACTGCCCCTGGGTCTCCATCTGTGCTTGGTGTTCTCATCAGAGAAGGGGAAATGAGGATACATCAGGAGGTGTGTTTTTTTTTTTTTAAGATTTATTTTGTTTATTTGAAAGGCAGAGTTAGAGAGAGAGGTCTTTCATTTGCTGATTCACTCCCCAAATGGCCACAAAGGCTAGGGCTGGGCCAAGCCAAAGCCAGGAGCCAGGAGCTTCTTCCGGGTCTCCCAAACGGGTGCAGGGGCCCAGGGACTTGGGCCATCTTCTACTGCTTTGCCAGGCTACAGCAGGGAGCTGGATTGGAAATGGAGCAGCTGGGACTCGAACTGATGAGCCGCAGTGCTAGGCCAGCAGATCATTTTTTTCTAACAGGATTCCTGGCTGTATCGGGTTGATGTCGGCTGTTACAGTCATCACTGAGCCAACAGTGGGTTGACGTCAGCTGTTACAATCATCACTGAGCCGACATCAGGTTGACGTCGGCTGTTACGGTCATCGCCGAGCTGACGGCGGGTTGACATCGGTTGTTACGGTCATCGCTGAGCCAACGGCGGGTTGATGTTGGCTGTTACGGTCATCCCTGAGCCGATGGTGTGTGGACGTCGCTGTTACGGTCATCCCTGAGCCGACAGTGGTTGACATTGGCTGTTACGGTCATCCTTGAGGTGACGGCAGGTTGATGTTGGCTGTTATGGTCATCCCTGAGCCGACAGTGGGTTGACGTTGGCTGTTACGGTCATCACTGAGCCGACAGTGGGTTGATGTTGGCTGTTACAGTCATCCCTGAGCCGACAGTGGTTGACGTTGGCTGTTACAGTCATCCCTGAGCCGACAGTGGTGGACGTCGGCTGTTCCGGTCATCCCTGAGCCGACGGCGGGTTGACGTCGGCTGTTCCGGTCATCCCTGAGCCGACAGTGGTGGACGTCGGCTGTTCCGGTCATCCCTGAGCCGACAGTGGTGGACGTCGGCTGTTCCGGTCATCCCTGAGCCGACGGCGGGACATGGCCCTTGTACCAGCGGTCGACATGCCTGCCTCCCGCGTTGAGCGGCCGACTTTGATTTCCCGCTCTGGACAGTGAGCAGTGGGCGAGGAGGCCTCGGGCCGTGGTCCCTGTGGCTGCTGAGCCGCCTCCAGGCTCTGGGCGCGGGATTAGGTAAGGCAGCTTTGGAAAGGCTGTCGTGCCTGGGTTTTCTGTGTCCACAGCCAAGGTCACTCCTGCCGCACACAGGCCGTGAGATGTGTGGTGGCGCCAGCACCGGTGCAGGGCAGCAGAGCACCGGAGGGGGGGGCCGCGCTCTTCCCGACGCCGAGGTCTTCATGGTGCATTGTGAAGTAGGGAACAGCACAGGCTCCGACAGCGTTTCTGCACAAACAGTATTTGCGTGGAAGATACACACACACACACAGGCACTTAGCTTTGCCGTTTTCTCTTCGTAAGACAGACCGTCTGGGCCGGTGTTGTGGCTCGGCAGCTAGAGCCGCCACCTGCAATGCTGCCATCACACATGGGCACCGGTTGGAGTCCTGGCTGCTCTTCCGCTCCAGCTCCCTGCTGGTGCGCCTGGGAAAGCAGCAGCAGGTGGCCCCGGTGCCTGGGTCCCTGCACCCCTGTGGGAGTCCTGGCTGAAATTCCTGGCTCCTGGCTTCAGCCTGGCCTGGCCCTGGCCTTTGCAGCCATCTGGGGAATGAACCAGAGGATGAAAGATCTCTCTGTGTCTCTGTCTCTAACTTCTAAATAAACAAACACAGCTTTGTATTAAGGAAACACTGGTACTGGAAGTGGAGGGATGCTGTGTGTGGTGGACTTCAGGAAGTGTCCCATCTTGCCTCTGCAGTTGGGGTTTTGTGAGCCCCATGCGCTGAGTCACTTCTGTCATCGGCAAAACCCACAGCTGTGGGAAAGCGGAGCACTGCGCCCGGGAGGAGCCAGGCTCCCTCTCCCAGGAGGCCGAGCACAGCTCCCTGCCCTCTCTCCCTCTGTTGCTCCATGTCCTGCTCCTGCAAGGCGCCCACCGTGCCCCCTCCAGGGCCCCAGAGCTCCGTCTGCCTGGCCCCCGCGGCACCGTGCTGGGTCGGTCCTGCGCGCTGGAGGACGCCCTGGCTTTGCCCTCTCCCTCCTCCTGTGCACCGCCCAGCCCTCCTCTACCTCTCCCCCACTCCCCCACTCCCATCCTCTCTTGTCGCTTCCTCCTCTCTGCCCCCTGCCTGGGCACTGAGAGCCCACCCTGAATGCACAGCTGGTGGGGAGCCCGGGGCCCGGGGCGGGTCCTGGCCGTGGGTGAAGCCGGGGGGGGGGGGGGCTTCGGCGCATGCCCCGTTGTTTCTGAAGTCTTCTGCGGCAGCCCTGTGGGCACCTGGGCGGTGGCCTCTCTTCTTGTGACCGAAACCCCGCCAGGGCCCTGGTGCGCAGCTCTGCCTTGTTCTGGGCCCTCATCCCAGCCTATTCCCCGCATGTGCCCAGGTGTGGGGCTTCTGGGCGCTGCTCACACCTCCCAGGCTCAGGGGCCCCGTGAGCTTCGCCCACACCTCACTGCCTCTGCCCTCTGCCCTCCCGTGGCTGGGCTGGGGCCTGGCCCTGCTGCCGCCACCGCCCAGTGCTCTGCTCTGACTCCACGCAGCACCTGCCCCCTCCCAGAGGCTCTGTTGTATGCATTTGGTCAGCGGCTCCCCCAACCCTGTCACTGTTGGGACCCACGTTCCTGGTGCTCCTCCCAGCCCTGTGCCGGCCGGCTGGGTGGGGAAGCGAGTCAGAGATGTTAGGTTGCCTCCCACCCCGCCGTGTTCCCACTGAATCTTTGCCAGTGCTGTTAGGAGCCAGGCCCGTTAGCAGCCCGGTGAGGCGCTGACCTTGGAGATGCATCAGGCCAAGAGAGAACCCCTGGCTTGGGGCTGACCTGAAACCTGGGGGCAGGGGTTGGGCCCTGGGCCCGAGGAGGAACATCGTCTCTCTGCCCCTAAGGCAGCCAATCCCTGCGGTCCCTGTGGAAACGGCCACTTGAGTTACTTCTGTCACCAACATCGAAACGGCTAAATGACAGGGTTTGGTTGAGGGTCATTTGGAAACTGGTGACATCGACAGAAAACAGGCCACTCAGGTGTCAGGCCCCAGGCCAGCTGGGGTGGGCAGCAGGGTCTCAGCCATCCATGGTGAGCCACCGTGGGGCTGCAGGCTCGGCTGTCTCCGGCACCGAGCAGGGAGAGGCCTGTTTGGTGTGTGGCCTGACTCAGCGGCAGAGACTGCGGGCTGGGCGTGGGAGGTCAGGGATGAGAGGAGGTTCAGATAGGCCCTCCCTGTGCCGTGTGGGTGCTGACTCGGGGAGCTGGTGAGCGGGACAGGCTCGCGGTCTAACAGGAAGCGGCCCTCATGCATAGACAGGCTTGATGGGTTAGCGGACAGACCCGGCTCTGCACTGGACGCACAGCCCGCGGGACCCAAAGGACCGCGGCGGCTCTCTGTGGGGAAGGACCGCGTGTGGGCTCGGGCACTCTCCTGTGCCCCAGCGGTGAGCAACCGGCAGGCGGCCCCCTGGAGAAAGGGCTGCGGGGAGGCCCGAGCCCCACTTCCTCCTGAGACCCCGGCTGGGGCACCCCGGCCAGCACCCCACTCCTGCTGAGCTGCTGGATTCCTTAGTCGGCAGCGTCTCTGTGTGACTATGGAATTGTCTGGAACTGGCTGCCTCATGCAGTCGCCGTTACCCCACATACAGCACTTGAAATTGGCGGATGCAACCGGACTTGAAATCTGACGCCACTGCCTGTGTTTTCACTGCGGCTGGCGGCTGGCGGGCATGGTGTTCTCCGGGGCTCGAAGCTGCCTCCCCGTTCGCCTCTGCCCCTCCCCAGCCAGGAGTGTGCCCGGCGGAAGTCAGCCCTCGCCAAGCAGGGACCTTGCTCTTCTCTCCCGCCGGCTCCGGCAGGTGCCACAGGTGCAGGAGGTGTAAGGGGAGCCTCCCTGCTCAGCGCCGCCTCCGGTTCCTGGGGGGTGCCGCCCGGCCAGGCCTGCTCACACGCCTGCTGCCTGCGCCGGCCACACACCTGGGGGAAGCAAGTCTTCAAAGCAGCCAAGCTTCCAGCACTCGTTCAGGTCCTGGTTGGCATGTCTGTGGCCCCACCCCTTTCTCTCCCACATCTAGACCTTTGTCTAGGTGTCTACACTCATACATGTGATCTGCTCTGTCATCCATTTGTCTACCTCTCCGGCTATCCATTCATCCATTAGCCATCCATCCAGCATTTATGTGTGCATGTATGTATCCACCCATCCACCACACATCATCCATCCGTCCATCCGCCCGTCCATCCACTTACCTATCCATCCATCATCTATATATCCATCCATCTATCATCTATCCATCCATCCATCCATCCGTCTGTCCATCCATCCATCATCCATCATCCATCCACTTACCTATCCATCCATCATCCATCCACCACACATCATCCATCCGTCCATCCGCCCGTCCATCCACTTACCTATCCATCCATCATCTATCCATCCATCCATCCATCCATCCGTCTGTCCATCCATCCATCATCCATCATCCATCCACTTACCTATCCATCCATCATCCATCCACCACACATCATCCATCCATCCACCCATCCGTCCGTCCATCCATCCATCCATCATCTATCCATCCATCCATCTGTCTAATGACCCATCTGTACCCCCCAGGTCAGGGCGCACACAGACCTGTCCTTGCGTGTGACATGAGGACTTTCACTCTTCATCATCATTTGGTGGCATCATCCCTCGCCCCTGGGCAGAACTGGGCTGTTTTGCCTTCCAGTGTGTGGCTCCTTCCTCCTGCGCACGCTGGCTTGCCCAGCCCAAGGACTCGCCCGGCCAGCTCCGGGCTGCCTGCCACGCCTGCCCGCCTGTCTCTGCATCGCTTGCTGAAGATGGTGCTTGTTGTCACGGAGGCCCCGCGCCGGCAGCCCCCAGCCGGAGTGGGCTCCGTCTCGGAGGTGTCAGCGCTGTGTCATCTTCTAGGTCCTGGCACCAGTCCCTTGGCCGCTGACTGCTGCCAAATGGCGCTGTCAGGCCCCACGGCTGTGCTCCACATGCCTGGACATGGCCAGGCCACGTCCAGACAACCCTGTGTGCCGAGGAAGGCCGGCCAGGCTCCCATGGAGGCAGCAGGTGTCTCACAGCGCTTGCTGGGCCAGCTCCCTCTCCCACCGAGGGGTGGGCGGGGAAGATGTCACAGATGGAAACAGGTTTCCTCAGGGCTGCGCTGTGGCGAGGCAGGCTAAGCTTCTGCCCGTGGTGCCGGTTCATTTCCCGACTGCTTCTCTTCCGATCCAGCTCTCTGCTGTGGCCTGGGAAAGCAGTAGAGGATGGCCCAAGTCCTTGGGCCCCTGCACCTGCATGGGAGACCCAGAGGAAGCTCCTGGCTCCTGGGTTCAGATCAGCCCAGCTCTGGCCATTGTGGCTGTTTGGGGAGTGGACCAGTGGATGGAAGACCTTCCCCTCCCCCTCCCCCTGGCCCTCGTCCTCGCCCTCCCCTCCTCTTCATCTGGATCTGCCACGTCGTTGGCAGGTTCTGAGCACTGGGGCCATCTTCCACTGATTTCCCAGGTGCATTAGCAGGGAGCTGGATGGGAAGTGGAGCAGTCGGGACTCGAACTGGCAGCCATGTGGGATGTCCCTGGAGCAGCCCCGGCTGCTGCGCCGCCCCTGTAGCTGCCTTGTGGCTGGAGCAGGCTCCTCGGACCACGTGGTGAGCTGTCTCTGTAGGATGAGTCCCAGGGCAGTGCTCTGAGGGTCTTCTGCGTGTCACGGGGCTGTTTGGCTCCGTGGTGGGACCGAAGCTCCCAGCAGCGTCCTGGGCAGGCAGGCCGAGAAGCCCTTGTCTGGCACATGAGTGACATCACTGGATGCGGCCGTCTGCCATCTGTCAGAGCAAAACAAGATGCAGCTTGCCGGCTCCAACCTGCCACCGTCAGGAGAACCTCCCAGCATTCCAGCCGCGTGAGCCGGCGCAGGCAGGGTGCTGTGCGCTCACACGTTGGTGGAGCACCAACGGGAGCGAGTTTCCAGCGCGGTTTGAAACAAGCGGAGCAACGCTTAACTCAAGGGCCAGGAGCTCCGGCTCGCCGGACCCCGCCGTCCTGCTGGAGAGGACCGGCGCCGCGGCTCCTGGAGCAGCCGACACGACACGGCTGGCTTGCCGCGGCCGCCAGGGGCACACAGTGGGCCTGGCGAGGTTGTGCGAAGGAGGCCCGGCCACTCCCAGGCGACTCGTTTTCAGAAAAGACGTCCTTGAGGTGCAGGGGGCACCCGAAGCTGTCCCTGCGACAGGCACACAGCTCGATGGCTTGGAGAGGAGTGTGCGCTGCAAGCCCCCAGCCCGCCCCAGCCTGTGCCACAGACCCCTCCCCGCCCTCTGCCTCCGGCCTTTGTGGTCACTGCTGTTTTGTGAGCAGATCATTTCACACAAATCTGACAGCTTCTGTGCGCAGCTGTGCCGCGCCTCCTGTGGGGCTTGGGGCCGGGACCCCGCACGCTCACCAAATCGCCCTTAAATAGGCGTGGACCCCGCCATCCCCGCTGCCTGTCAGGTCGTCTGCGGGTGGGGCTGTGTCTCCTGCATGGACAGGCTTGACCGTTGCTGTCCTGGCGTTTTAACGAGTAGAGATCTGTCCCCGTTTTGGTTCGGATGCAATTGATATTTATTAAAGATTTATTTCTTTATGGAAATTCAGAGTTATGCCTAGAGAGAAGGAGAGGCAGAGAGAGAGAGAGAGGTCTTCCATCCGCTGGTTCACTCCCCAATTGGCTGCAATGGCTGGAGCTGCACCAATCCAAAGCCAGGAGTCAGGAGCTTCTTCTGGGTCTCCCACATGGGTGCAGGGGCCCAAGCACTCGGGCCATCTTCCACTGCTTTCTCAGGCCACAGCAGAGAGCTGGACAGGAAGTGGAGCAGCCGGGTCTCAAACCAGCGCCCACATGGGATGCTGACACTGAAGGCAGCGGCTTTACCCACTACGCCACAGCCTTGGCCCCAGGTGCAATTAATTTTTCAGAGAAGTTTTGATCTGAAGGTGGGGTGACTCCACGGACAGGGACCTGTGGGCACGGAATGGGTGAGCACACGCAGCGTGGCCCTGTGCGCTCTCGGCCCCCAGCTTCTGATGCCCTGCCCCAAGCAGGAGGCCAGTTCTCCCCGCCGGAGCCCCCTCGGCATGCGTGGCCACCTGGTGTCCACCTGGCATGATGCCTGCAGCCCACGAATGCCTCCACGGGGCTGCCTTTGGAGGCTGCCTGTGGGCTGTGGGCTGTGGGCTCAGGCCTGTCTCCCATCCATTCAGCCATGCTCACTGCGCAGCTGCTGTGAGGCCTGGGCTGGGGACCCTGCCCTGGGGAGACAGGTGAGGACCAGCAGTAAGCGGAACAGGCTGCCGCAGAGCCCGGTGGGGCCAAGGGACAGAGTGACAGTGGGGAGGGCTCCCAGAGGAAGGGGCCCTGAGCGTGGTCTGAGGCCGTGCCGAGCAAGGGACCCCTAGGAAGGGAGTGCGGAGAGGCCGGTGCTGAGGTCCTGGGGCAGCCCTCCGTGCAGACGCTGAGCTGGGCAGCGAGGCTGCCCCAGGGCAGGGGTGCAGGGGAGAGGAGTGTGGGGAGCTGCAGGACCTGGGAAACGTGTGTGTTCAGTGAGGCGGGAAGCAGGGGGCGGCTGGCATCAGAGACGCGACCTGGCGCTGGGCTTAGGGGAGTCGTGGTGGCTGTGGGTGGGGAAGGGGTTGCAGGGGGTCAAGGGGGACGTGGGGCGACCATGTCATTGCCGTCTGCGTCCCCCAGGGGAGCAGAGCAGGGGCTCAGAGCCGAGAGGCCTCCTCCATGGCTCCTCTGCCCGGGGCACCTGCCTTCCCCACTGGCCAGCTCTGGGCTGAAGCTGTGGCTCCCAGGTCACTGCTCCGCACTGCCAGCCTCCTGGGGGCGCGTCACGATGTCCCCAGTGTCCCCGCAGCGTCGTGTGACCCATGTGGAGGTCAGGTCCCAGAGGGCGGGGCCGGTGAGGAGCGGGCTGTTACCCAGCAGGGGACGAGCGGAGCACTGGGCATGAGACCCGTGTCCCCCTCGGCTGGCTTGACCTCACTTGGCTCCGTCTCGGTCGTTCTGTAGGATAATTACCTTGGCTTTGTCATGTGCAGAGCTGCGTACACAGGTGCTGGGACACAGTGGACACGGATAACTGCCCCGCTGTGTCCACGGTTCCCGTCCCTTTATTCACACTCTCACACTCCCAGTGGTTCAGGAGGGCACATGGCTGCCCAGCTACGGACTACATTTCCCAGGCTCCTGTGCAGCGGTGTGGCCACATGACTGCTGGCCAATGGGAGACCAGAGGGAGTGATGCAGCTTCCCATCTGACTTAGGCCAGGGAGAGGGCTGGGTGAGTGGGCGGAAGCAGCTGGGTGCCGGTTCTTGCCCTGCTCAGCTCCCTGCGTGGTCGTCTGGTCATCCTTGGTCCAAGCCACGTCCGGTTCTGCTTCTGGTTCCAGCCTCCTGCTAACAGGCACCCCGGGAGGCAGCGGGGGTGGCGGGGGCACTTGGATCTCTACCACTCACATAGAGACCTGGATTGGATTCTGGGCCCCTGGCTTCAGCCTGGCCCAGCCCTGGCTGCTGTGGGTGTTTGGGGGAGTGGCCAGTGGGTGAAAGGTCTGTCTTTCAGATAAAATGAAAATCGAGAAATAAGAATTTAGAAAGAGCTGCTCTGGAGACCCCAAGTTCTACAGCCACGGATGGGCAGACTGGGTGACCCCCACCTACGGGGACTGTGTCCTGAGCGCCCCTCCTGCTGTCCCTGTGACCCGCACACCGCCGTGAGCTAGTCCACACGTGGCAACGTCCAGCTGCCTCTGCGTGGGGGACCCCGCCCGGCAGGCCCGGCCACGTCGGTTCTGGCGTCCAGTTTTGCTTTCATTATCACAGTCTTGCCCCGTGTTTGCAGCGTGTTCTCCAGACACGCACAGTCAGGTCAGAGTTCACGGTCTTCCCCTCGGCTCTCTCCTTTGAGGCCTGTTTGTTAAACAAAACCCGCAGTCGTCGTCCCAGCCCGGCCAGGCTCCCGTGAACGAAGCCGTTTCCAAATTTGGGACACATGAGCCGACTCAGGGCCGGGCATGAGCCTGCATTCCAGATCAATCAGGGAGAGGGCTCACAGCAGCCCCAGACGAGGGGAGACACCGCTGCTGAATGTCACTGTCGGCAGGAAACCGTCAGGCGCTGCGGTCCGGTTTCAAGAGCGGCTGCCACGTGGGAGGAGCAGGCCCGGAGTCTCAGCCACCGAGGACTCCCCCTGTCCCGGAAGCCCCCCACCCATCCGCAGGGGACACGGCCACTCGCTGGCGGTCACAGGCACGCGGGCTCTGCCGTGCCGGGCCAGGGCAGGCCTTCCCCAGGGATGGCGGGACACCTGCTGTCGGCCAGAAGCCCCCAGAGGACCAGAGCTCGGCGGGGGAGGTGACCGCGCCCAGTGCCCCGCCGGCCAGCCCCACGGGGGGGGGGCATCGGAGCCTCTGGCGGGCGAGGGAGCAGCGCACACAAGCCTGTGCGTGCTGGGCGCTGTCCCCTGGTCTCCGGGCCGGAGCTCCAGGACGAGTGCTTCCCTGCAGGCCTGCGCTGCCCCGGGCGCCTTGGGAACCGGACACCCCCTTCTCCCCCGGCGTCCCTCCTCCCTGGAACCCATCGGTCTCCGCTCAGCAACCCCATCGGCCTTGTAACGTCCAGTTTTCGGACACTGAGAAAAACATACACGTGTTTGAACCCCAGCCTGGGCCGTCGACTTTGCAGCCACACGATAAGGAGAAGGGGAAACAGAGGCCGGCGGGGGTGGGGGGCGGCAGCTGGGCTGCGTCACCGAGGCACGGTGGCCTGGGGGCCGTTTCCGGCCCAGGCCCGGCCACTGTGGCAGCCTGCGGGCGAGTGTCCAGACTTCCGCACTCCGGGACACGGCTGAGCGCCCTGGAGAGGGAGCGACTCAGCGGGAGCGCAAACAAAATACTCGAATTTTCCACGGCCAGGAGTCCACGCTGTTCGGAGGCAGGGAAGCCGCTGGCTTTGCCACAGCGCTGGGGTGCAGGGAGAGCCTCGATGCCCCCAGAGTGTGGGGGCACTGAGCCCCTCCACACCCCCTTTCCCCATGAGCCCCCCTCTTGCCTTGGCTCCCACGGGGCCCCCGCTGCTCTCCGAGGTGGGCGCTGCTCTTGGCCTATTGCCATCTGCGGCTGCTCGGCTCATCCGGC
Organism: Sylvilagus floridanus; assembly: GCA_949820135.1. Lineage (NCBI taxonomy): Eukaryota > Metazoa > Chordata > Mammalia > Lagomorpha > Leporidae > Sylvilagus > Sylvilagus floridanus. Next base: position 81,813,207 of record OX463232.1, read on the forward strand.
GCCTGTGTAGCCGAGCCCGCGACGCAGGTGCCTGTGTGTGTCAGCCCCTCGCCAGGAGCGGTGCGGCCAGCGAGTCCCCACAGCAGGCCTGGTCCTGGGCGTTCTCGGCGTCTGTGTCGTGCCTGTAGGAGGGCAAGGTTCAGAGGTGAAGTGGTTGGGGGAGTCGCAGGTGTGGAATCCGCAGCTGGGGTCACGGCTCCTGATCTGGGAGACGCCTTGGCTGGTTGACGCAGGGAGCAGAGGCTGGAGCCACACCTTCGGGAAGGGAATCCCCTCTGGCTGCACGTGGCCCGTGGCAGGAAGTGGGCAGTGCTGGGGGGGCAGAGAGCACACCAGGGGCTCTCTCTGGGCCCCTGGGGCGGGGATGCGGGAGCCCCAGGTGACTTGGGCGTCTCTGCCTGGTGGGTTCTCCTCCCTCTCAGCCTTGGCTTTTCCAAACCTTTGGGGTTTCTAACATGAACAGTAAGCTCATCAGAGACCAAGCGCTAAGCAGGGGCGGCCCTGGCCCGGGGGCAGCTGGCGGCCCAGGGCAGCAGGACACTCAGCACGTCCCTCCCCATGGGCCCCCACAGCTGCCCGCCCTGTGCCCGGGCCTCGCCCCCACCTCTGTCCTAGCTGGAGTTCCTGCACGTGGCTTCTGACGGGTGTAGCCCAGTGGTGGGTGCTGGGAAGCCAAGGGCTGGCTGCTCGGGGGCTGAGGCCTGCAGCGGAGCAGCCGGAGGGAGCCGGGAGCCGCGGTTCAGAGCCGGGACGCCCAGGCTGAGCCCACGAGGGTTCGGGGGCCGGGTGCTGCTCACCGTCCCTTGTGGCTCTCAAGGCGTCACCTTCTCTTCCTGTGCGTCTCACACCTTGTCCCGGGTGATTTATGTGTTGCCTGTGATTCTGTGACGCCGCTCTCAGCAAATCCACAATAGAGAGCTCACGGGAAGGAAGAGACAAGCCGAACCTCCGCTGCTTAGGAATCTCCGGACTCTCCTTCAGGCACTGTGCACAGAAACAGACACGTCACCGCACGGGGCGGCCGGAGTCGCGTTCTCCCTGGCTTGCTGCAGAGGGCGTGGACGTGGGGTTCAGGGCTGCCCCAACCCACTCTCTACCTCCTTTCTCCCTCACTTCCTCCTGCTCAATGTCAAACCCTTTCTGCTCCTTTCTGAGACAGATTCTCAGTTCCTTCTGTGGTTGTAGGATAGGTGCTGGCGTCCCACGAGCCCATCCCGGCTACTCCACTTCTGCCCCAGCTCCCTGCTGTGGCCTGGGAAGGCAGCAGAGGACGGCCCAAGCGCCTGGGCCCCTGCACCCACGTGGAGACCTGGAGAGAGTGCCAGTGCTGGCTTCGGCCTGGCCCAGCCCCGGCCACTGTGGGGAGTGAACCAGTGGTTGGGAATCTCTCCCTGTCTCCATAACTCAGCCTTTCAAATAAATTAAAAAATCTTTAAAAAAAAGATAAATTCTACGATTTTTAAAGCTGTTTGGCCGCGAGTAAGAAGAACAGCGCAGGGATGGGCGTTTGCCGATGCTGTGCGGCTTTGAGCCGGCGGCCAGGTGCAGCGCCGGCCGTCGCCCGTCTGCTGGCGCAGGGGCAGAGCCAGCGCTTCCCAAGGACCTGTGTGGGTTTGGGCCGGAGTCTGGTCTGTTCTGTCCTGAGAAAGTCGTTGGCTGGCATTAATCTGAGGGAGAAAAAAGGGGAATTTAAGGGGAAGTCGTGACCGGAGGTGGAGAGAAATGCCAGCAGGTTTTAATCGGGCTCGGGAACCTTATGGACACAGTTACGCGTGCATGGCTCACAGTGCCGGCCCTGGCCGGAGCGGTAGTGACGAGCAATCCTGTCAGCCCTGCTGGGAGTCCGTATGAGGGTGTCGGAGATCAGTGCACGTTCCAGACGGTAGTTGAGTGAGAATCCGATCCAGGGCAGCCCCTCGCTGTGCAGTCCTGCCCGGCCCGCAATCAGATGTTCGCCAGGTCACACTTCTGCCTCGCCAGGCGCCTTGGCAGCTACGCGTAAACAAGCCTTGAACTCATTACGTGGCTCTGTGTCGGCCTCTGATTAGTGAGGGGCTGCTCGTGGCGGGCGCGGCGCGGCGCGGCGCGGCAAGGGCTGGCTTCCAGGCTCTAGCCACACGGCTGCGTTGAGAACGCTGGGTGTGGGCGGCTTGGTGCTTGGCTGATCTTGGACTGGCCTCCCCAGGTGAGCCCGGGGGTTGGAAGGGACGCCGTCAGAGCGCGAGCTGTTCTGCTGTCTGCAGAGTGCGCAGCCTCACTCCGTCTCTCTGAAAGCGGCGTCCGAGGTCTGGTCCCTCCAGCACTGTGCCTGATGCGCAGGTTGGCTTTGCCAGTCCAGTTTCCCCTCGGTGACTCTGCACCAGCAAACTTGGCCACACACCAGGCCTTCCCATGGAAACAGGTGACTTCCCACCCACCGCACTGGGCGCCTGCACTGGCCGCGTTCCACTAACTCCTCAGCTCCCCGTCCACGCTCGCAGTCCAGTGGCCCTGGAGCAGAGAGCGAAGCCCCAGGGTCAGGACAGGGGAGAGCCTGAAGCCGGTTGTCCCTGGGACTGGAGCTCACCAGCCCCACTCTCTCTCCGTCACCCGTGGTAACAGGACCTCCTGGTGGAGTGGCTCCCTGGCTCCTCATGGGGAGACTTCCTCTCCCAGCACTTCAGTCTTCCGAGCAGACTGAGCCCTGGCCCAGGATGGACAAGGAGGGGGCACCCATCTGGCCACGTCCTTGGGAGAGGAAAGCGCTTCCCTCCACTTCTGTGTCCCCGGGGCTGGGGGCTGCCTGCGGGGGCTCGCAGATGAGGGTCACACCCAGGAGGGGCACTGGGTGCTGGAGTGTCCCGCAGAGCAGGGCGTCCGTCAGCTCTGCCCACTTCCCTCTGGGCTGGTGCAGGAGAGAGGAGCATATGCTGTCATTGTAGCGTAGCACATGCGTGACTGATGTGCCTGGGATCCACACTTACACATGTGTGCACACATGCACACACACACGTGCGCACACACATACCCATGCACACATGCACACACGCACACACGCACCCACAACACAGCTGCACACACATGCACACACATGTACACATACACACATGCACCCCCACACCTACACACACGTACATACACCTGCACACACGACACACATGCACGTACACACATGCACACACGACACACGTGCACACATGCACTCCACATGCAACCCCACATCTACACACACGTGCACATACATGTACACACGCACACACATGTTTCAGAAACACATGTTTCAGAAACACCGCTTTTGCTCATCATCTCCCTCTGGCCTATTTTGTCACATCGTCGGATTTTTGAAAGGTGGCGAGAACCCAGTCCACTGATCCCGTGACCCCGCTGGCGGGCTGGAACCTTCCAGGCTAACACAGCTGGAAACGTTCACCAAGCCCCACAGAGCGGCTCCCAGACAAAGCACGTAGAGAGGAGACGGCTGACGGCACCCGGCCTGGCAGTCGGCACAATCCGAACAGTGGGACCGGGCTGGCGCTCAGGACAATGGACAGGGCACAGGCCGAGGGGCTGCTGGCAGGAAGCGGCTCCCACACACGAGGCCTTCCAAGGCAAGTCCCGACAGGGAGACGAGTCAGCTGAACCCCGAGCATCCGAGGTGCCCGGCCTGACGACCCGCGGTGTGTCCCCTACTCCGTCCGCTCGGCATCCGCGGTGCAGGTGCTCTCTGTGAGCTGGGGTCGGTCACTCGTGTTTTGGTTTGCTTTCTCCCTTTCTGGCCTGGCGCTGTTGGACAGGAGCTGGCTGTTTCTCTCAGACATGTCCTGGGTGCCCGGCCCAGTCAGGCCCGGGGTGTGCTTCCACACAGCCTTGGCTGCGAAACGGACGCATTTCAAATAGGACGCGGTCTCCTTGGAAGTCATTTAGGAACTTGGACTCGGACACACGGCACTTCAGAGATGAGCACGGGCCTGCGTGTGGTCTGTGGCCTGGAGAGCTTAGGCGGCGGCATGGAGAGGTGCTGCTGGGGAGCAGAGCGGCCGCCACGGCCCATCCAGGGGCGCCCAGTCTGGACGAGATCAGGGCGTGTCTGGGTGTTAGTCTCTAACCCGTGTGACTAGGGACGTGGACAGGCTCGGACCTGATCCTTTGCCACATACTCTATGCAGTTCCCAGGGGAGATCTCCAACCAGGGCGAGAATAGAATGAGGACTGATCCTCATGGCAAAGTATCGGTCTAAAGATAGAACGGCCTCAACATACAGTGTCCGACAAGTTTAGAGCTGTTTTTGTTGACTACAATATAAGACCCCGAAGAGGGGCGGTGCTAGGGCATAGTGGATAAAGCTGCCGCCTGTAGTGCCGGCATCCCATGTGGGCACTGGTTCAAGTCCCGACTGAACCACTTCTGATCCAGCTCTCTGCAGTGGCCTGGGAAAGCAGTGGAGGATGACCCAAGTCCTTGGGCCCTTTCTGCTGAATGGGAGACCTGGAGGAAGCTCCTGGCTCCTGGCTTCGGATCGGCGCAGCTCTGGACATTGCGGCCGTCCGGGAGTGAAGCAGCAGATGGAAGACTTCTCTCCTCTCTCTCTCTCTTTCTCTTTCTCTCTCTGCCTCTCCTTTCTCTCTGTAACTCTGACTTTCAAGAAAATAAATAAATCTTTTAAAAAAAGACACATAAGAAATTAGTGCCTCAAAATATCCACTGTTTTCTAATTCTTGTCATTCTCGGTGTTGACTAGGCTCAGCTGGGTGGTTCTTCTGCTCTTCACGGATCGGCGGGGCTCTAGATAGGCTGAGCAAGGCGTGTCACGCCCGCAGCTCAGTGAGAAGCGTGGTTCAGCCCTCGGCTGGTGGTGGGCGCTGGAGCTGCCCGCTGTGGCCTCTCCATGGGGTCCGGGCTCCTGTGTGCACGAGACTGGGTTATGCAAGGAAGTCAGTAGAAAATGTCAATCCTCTCATGCTTAATTAAACTCGGCGTTTTGGAATTTCACCGCTGACACATTCCGTTCATTGCCTCGGAGGGCCAGCCCTGATCCACGGGCAGGAGGGACCAAACTCACGCCTTGGTGAGCGTCTGCCGTGAGGAGGGAGGGAGGGCGGGCGGGCTTCCTGGCAGCCATCTGGTAGACCTGCTTGCCTCTGCGGTCCCCCGTCAGTCAACCCACCACCAGTTCCTGCATGGCAGCAGTGGCCACCGCGCCTTCCTGGTGGTCTCAGCGGCAGCACCGTGGGCACGCAGGCCTCTTCCCTGTGTGATCTTGCCCCAAGCCTGACTCTCTAGTGACCAGGGAATAACTGCGTCCTGATGCAAGACAATTGTCACTGCTGCCCGTGCTCAGAGGTGGACGGTAGCCAACTGTGGGTGCTGCAGCCCCGTGTGCCAGGGAGAAGGCACCTGTGGTCATGACCCCTCCTCCCAGGCAAGGTCTTAGACTATGCCTCCATTTTCCCACAATTCCTTGGTGTTTTCGTCTCCTGCTCTGCTCCCACCACACCCCTGCCTCTTTGCTAACTTCATGAGCAGCAGGGAGCACGGGTTTAAATGCTGCCTGTGTGCTCTGGGCCAAGTTACCTCAACGTCCTTTTCTGAAATGTTTACTTTTATCTACTTGAAAGGCAGACTGAGGGCAGGAGAGATCTTCCATCTGCTGCTCCACTCCCCAGATGCCTAGGGCTGGGCCAGCAGAAGCCAGGAGCCAGGAACTCCATGGGGGCCTCTCACGTGGAGGGTGGGGGCCCAAGTACTTGAGCTGCTACCTGCTGCCTCCCTGGATGCATCAGAGGGAAGCTGGATCGGAAACAGAGGAGCCGGGACTCCAGCCAGCCCTGCAGTGCAGGGCCGGCACACCCAGCGCTCTCTCTGCTTGCTCAGCTGTGAAACCAGTGTGGCGCTCCCTGCCCAGCTAGCATGAGCACCAGTGAGAAGCCGCTGTGCTGGTATTTTTTAAAAATATTTATTTATTTGTTTTGAAAGGCAGAGTTACAGAGAGGCAGAGGCAGAGAGAGAGAGAGAGAGAGAGTCTTCCATCTGCTGGTTCACTCCCCAAAAGGCTGCAATGGTCAGAGCTGTGCTGATCTGAAGCCAGGAGCCTGGGGCTTCCTCTGGGTCTCCCACGTGGGTGCAGGGGCCCAAGCACTTGGGCATCTTCTACTGCTTTCCCAGCCACAGCAGGGAGCTGGATCAGAAGTGGAGCAGCCGGGACTAGAACCAGCGTCCATATGGGATGCTGGCACTGCAGGCTGCGGCTCTACCTGCTGCCCACAGCACCGGCCCCCTGGCATTTTTTGAACACTATGTGAGAAGTTCTAGAACGGGTACTGGGTCCACAGAGGATGCAGGAGGTCACCTGTGGCTGGGGCTCAGCTGGGGTCTGGCAGGTGTCTGGATCGTGACGTTGTGTGTCTCCCGAGTGTCACTTGTCATGTTTAGGTTATCGGCCTCTTGGAGACTTGGGGAGCAACTTGAAGTCATTGACGTGGTGGTGAACGCGTGGGGTCAGAAGCGTGAGCCCCTCACTCTGTGCCCAGTTCAGCATCTGCACAGGAGTCTGCTGATAGTCCCTGTCATTGCTGTTGCTTCTTACTATGAAAGATTTGTTTATTTATTTGAGCGGCAGAGAGGGAGGCTTCCATCTGCTGGTTCACTCCCCAGATGGCTACAACAGCTGGCACGGGGCCAGGAGCTGCTTCTTGTCTCCCAGGCAAGTGCTGGGCCCAAGCGCTTGGGCCGTCTTCTACCGCTTTCTCAGGTGCATTAGCAGGGAGCTGGATCAGAAGCGGAGCAGCCGGGACACAAACCAGTGCCCATATGGGAGGCCGGCGCTGCAGGCGGAGGATTAACCTACTGCACCACAGTGCCAGTCCCGGCCCCTGTTAATTGTTAAAAATGAGAGAGAAACAGCAGCACCTGGTATCCACCCAGACGTTGAAGAGAAACCAGGTTAAGGAAAGAAAAGGCTAGGAAGGGCCCAGTGCTGTAGGGTAGTGGATAAAGCTGCCACCCGCAGTGCTGGCATCCCTTACCGGCAACGGTTCGAGACCCGGCTGCTCCACTTCCCATCCAGTCTCTGCTGTGGCCTGGGAAAGCAGTGGAGGATGCCCCAAGTCCGTGGGCCCCTGCACCCGCGTGGGAGACCTGGAAGAAGCTCCTGGCTCCCGGCTTCAGATCAGCGCAGCTCCAGCCATTGCAGCCAACTGGGGAGTGAACCAGCAGATGGAAGACCTCTCTCTCTCTCTCTCTCTCTCTCTCTCTGCCTCTCCTTCTCTCTGTGTGTGTAACTGACTTTGAAGGAAAATAAATCTTAAAGAAAAAAAAAAAACAAGAAAAGGCTAGCCAAGCGTTCCTGTCGCTTGCCACGGTCGAGTCACCAGACGAGAATGTGGGAGACTCGCAGAAAGCAGGTGCTTTGCCTGGCATGAAGTGGGAGTCCATTGGCATTGTGGGAAAGGCAGCAACAGGGACCAATGGCGTGAGGACCTGGGGTCTGTGGGCGGAGACTCAGCTTGGCTATGCCCTTGCGTCCCTGACTGTAAACCGAGGTTTCCGATTGCTTTACGCGGCGCACAGGCCTGCCAGGCGGTTTCTATTCAGCAGCTCTCCACAGCCCAGTCGTTTCCCAGGCGTGTGACTCTGCCGTGGGAAGCAGGCACCGGGCCCCCCGGTAGGACCCCGAGTTCTCAACACTCCCCCTTAAGAGCCCTGCTTTTTGGGGACAGAGGATCCACAGAGTGGCCACTGAAAGCTCCATTTCCTGTCCTGGGTGGGCCCGGCGCTTGCTGGGGGCCCCGGCCCATGCGCCGCCTCCCCCAGCTCACCATTGCCGCCACACCATCGCACGAGTGCTGATGCGACACCACGAGGAGGATCTGTTGTCCTCTCTTGTGCAGGTGCAGAGGCTGTGGCTGGGAGAGGGGAGGCAGCCGAGCCAGCTGCACACACCTGGACGTGCAGCTGCTTCCTCTCCCGGCTTCTGGGCTTGGCTGACACAAGCCAGAGCCGCCCCGGCGTCCTCGGCGTCCTGGGGGCTGGGGCCGCCCAGCTCCGTCAGCCCTGACGGGCGCTCGCTCTGGAGGGTTCTCTCTTGCCTCTGGAAGACACGGAATGGGGCCTCAGGTTCGTCTGTTCCAAGTTGCTGGCTGTGGGGGCCGTCGTCCAGGACCTCGTGGGGGGGGGGCTCTCACCTGGGAGGAGCCCACCCCAGAACCAGAGTTTCACTGGGGTCACGGCGGCCTTGGAGGGAAAATTCCAGTTTCAGCGAGGAAAGGCGTGTGTTTCCATGCATGTGGGTTGATGGATTTGTCCATTGGAGCCTATTCGAAACTATATATATTTTTAAAAACGACATTAGGTTTATTTAGAGTTAAAATAAACCTTGGTAAATATTTTTGTGCTCTCTTTTTACCCTGCCACAAATAAAATATAATGAGCTGCCTCTGAGATATCCCTCTGATTTTTCTCAGTAGACATTTTAGATAAAAGACAAAGAGTTTCTTATTTTTGGGTTCATAAAACATTCGGCATTTATGGCTTCATTTTTCTGAAACGCAGATCAAAGCCTGGCTGTGAAATTTTACTGTCCCACTGCTCACGGGTCTGTTGACTTAGTGCATACTTCAAAAATCCCCCCAGCCTCAGACCCTCCGACCACCTCCTTTGAAAAAAAAAAAGCCCCTTTGCATCCGGGACCCGCAGGACGCAGATTGACGGGCGGGGCGGGCCGTGCCGACAATCTCCTGGGCTCCAATGAGAAGAATCGGCCTCATTCACGGCCGGCCAGGCGCGCCCGCCGCGCCCGCCGCTGCGCTCCCGCCTCCCGCCCTGCGCTGCGCTGCGGTCCCCGTTCCCGCTCACTGGACGCCTTCAGGGTCTTTGTTTATATTAATCCCCAAAGAACTAAGCTTCATTTCATTTTATTTGGGAGGGAAACCCAGCAGAGAAGAGTTCAGGAGAGCCAAATGTTTCCGTAATCGCCCTGGGTTCTGAGCGTATTTCAGGCTGACAGCTAAGACAAAAAGCCCCTCCCGCCGGCCGCGGGGTCGTATCCAGGGCTGTGTGTGGGAAATTGAGCGTGGACTGGAACCGGGCAATGAGGCTGCCGGCAGAGGGGCCCGGCGGGCACCTAAAATCATCCCGCAGTGCGAGCGCCGAGCGCCGGCGAGGAGGGGAGGGAGCGTGGCCGGGCTGCACCGGCGTGCCTTAGCCGGCCGTCTCCTTCCAGCCATTCGGCCAATTCCAGGCTGAGCACAGGCCAGCATCCCCACGGTGCCTGCAGCCGAGGCCCAGGCCAAGGCCATGAGCCGACCATCCTGAGACAGGCCGTGTGGAGGCCATCTCCTGCTGCCGCCAGAGTCCGTGCCCACTCCTGGCCTTGCGTGGGCCCTTCTCAGGATTCTGGACTTCTCTGTGAATGACTCCCATGTGCCGGGCAGCCTGCGGAGCGCTGGGGTCCGGAAGGGCCTGCTGGAGGCTCAGAGGCAGGGGCCCCACAGCCCAGCGCTCTCCCGCGCAATCCCTTCCTCCCTTCCTCCCCCCCCCAGGAGCTGTCCCCACAGGGCTTTTATTTTGGTATTCAAATTCCTTCCTGAGCTCCCTGGGAGCCCCACTAGCCTGTTGTCCATCTGGGTTCTACCAGGTGACAGTCACCAGTGAAAACCCAGAAACTTCTAGAACTTTTGTGAACTACCTGAAAACCACAGCAATGAGCTCATCGCCTAGATGATGCTTTTGAAACCCGAGAAGCGGTTCTGTGAGAGGTGCCGCTCCCCACCACGCCCGGCCCTGCAGAGCTGTGTGCCGGCAGGCACCGCGGGGCTGGCTGGGCTTCCCCACCTGCCTGGGGCCCGACGGCCAAGGCTCTGGCTGCTGTCGGTGATGAGAATCGGTTCCCTGCAGCCGTGCATCTGTGGGGTGGTGAGGATCTCCATCAACCCTCCGGCGCCAGGCCACGGCGGGTGACAATCCTGGCCGCATGGAGACCCAAGTGTCTGTGGGTGGTCTTTTCACCTCGGTGCCGTGGGAACTGGGTGGATCTGCACCGCAGGCATCGTGAGCGGTGGGGGATGGGGGACAGCGACAGCAACTTGTGGGTCCTCCGGTGCAGGGCCACCACGTCAGCCGAGCAGAGCTGTCACCCCAGGGGAAGCTGAGAGCGGGGTTCTGTCCCCTCAGACGGGCGCTGTTGGTGACAGCCCAAGCATGCTGCCTGGGGGAGCCTGGTGACGTCCTGCCCACGCTCCTGATGGACGTGGAAGGGCGATGGGGATCCGTCCCGTGTCTGCCGAGGGAGAGGCCGCGAACGCCGTTCCCAGAATCCCCTCCGCTGCACACTCCAGGTTCCCGCGTCCTCACAGCTCAGTCTGTGCACGACTGAAAGGCGGGAGGAGCAGTGGTGCCATGCTGGGGCTCATGCGCACTGCCCGGCTGCCCCGGTCGGCCTGGGACGGAACCACCTGCGGCTGTCCCCCCACCCCCACCCCGAGGGTAGGGTTCTGTTCCATGCTGGAGGGAAAGGACTCGACCCATGCCCAGGCCCACGTTTTTCCACCTCGTTCTTTCCTCGCTTCCTCCACGGATGCATGCAGAACACGCTCCCAGAATGCCACGCGGCACCATGCAAAACGTGGGGCTCCCCGTGGCCGAGTCCCGCCTCCAGGAGCAAGCGTGGGCACAGATGCAGGCGGCAGCGGGGGCCAGACAGAGCTCAGCTGGCATCTGGCGTGGTCGTCGTGGACTGTGTTTGTGTCCTTGGTCCCTGGGCTCATGAGTTGTGGGGGCGCAGACATGGGTTCCACGGAGCTCCCTGGGGACAGCAGTCCCGGGCTGACAGTCTCGCCCTGGGGGGGACCTCCCGCCCATGCTGCCCAGGAGCTGGCGTTCGGAGAGGGCGAGGACCTTAACCCAGCTGTTGCCTGGTTTGTGGGGGAGCCCAGGCTCGAGGTGGTGCTGCTGACGGGCCCACTGCCAGGGTCGGAGCCGCCTCAGCTTGCAGGTGTGAGTGTGCAGTGTGTGAGTGTGTGTGTGTGTGGTGTGTGAGTGTGCGGTGTGTGTGTGTGGTGTGTGAGTGTGTGTGTGTGAGTGTGTGTGAGTGTGTGTGTGGTGTGTGAGTGTGTGTGTGTGGTGTGTAGTGGTGTGAGTGTGTGTATATGTGTGTGTGTGTGTGAGTGTGAGTGTGCGGTGTGTGTGTGGTGTGTGAGTATGAGTGTGTGTGTGTGGTGTGTGTGTGTGGTGTGTGAGTGTGTGTGGTGTGTGAGTGGTGTGTGTGTGTGGTGTGTGAGTGGTGTGTGAGTGTGTGTGGTGTGTGAGTGTGTGTGGTGTGTGAGTGGTGTGTGTGTGATGTGTGAGTGTGTGTGTGTGAGTGTGTGTGTGAGTGTGTGAGTGTGAGTGTGTGTGTGTATGTGTGTGCGTGTGTGTCTGTGTGTGTGCGTGTGTGTCTGTGTATGTGTAGTGTGTGTGTATGTGTGTGTGTGAGTGGTGTGTGTGTGTGGTGTGTGAGTGGTGTGTGAGTGTGTGTGGTGTGTGAGTGGTGTGTGAGTGTGTGTGGTGTGTGAGTGGTGTGTGTGTGATGTGTGAGTGTGTGTGTGTGAGTGTGTGTGTGAGTGTGTGAGTGTGAGTGTGTGTGTGTGTGTATGTGTGTGCGTGTGTGTCTGTGTCTGTGTGTGCGTGTGTGTCTGTGTATGTGTAGTGTGTGTGTATGTGTGTGTGAGTGGTGTGTGAGTGTGTGTGGTGTGTGAGTGGTGTGTGAGTGTGTGTGGTGTGTAAGTGGTGTGTGTGTATGTGTGTGGTGTGTGCATGTGTGGTGTGAATGTGTGTATGTGTGTGGTGTGTGCATGTGTGGTGTGAGTGTATGTGTATGTGTGTGTGGTGTGTAAGTGGTGTGTGTGTGTGGTGTGTGCGTGTGTGGTGTGTGTGTGTCTGTGTATATGTGTGCGTGTGTGTGGTGTGTGATTTCCCACTGCACTCTTGCTTACATCCTCCACATTATTTCTGACCTCCTGGTCACTTTTTAATGTGAGAGGCAGAGACAGACACACACGGAGAGATGGAGACACACGGAGAGAGACAGCCACACACGGAGAGAGACAGCCACACACGGAGAGAGACAGCGTTCCACCTGCTGGTTCACCCTCACGGTGCCTGTGACGTCTGAGGCAGGGCTGGATCCGAGATTGGCAGCCAGAACTTGAGCTGGGTCTCCCGCGGGGGAGCAGGAGCCCACGCTGGAGCCGGCACACTGGCTCCCAGCCCGAGTCCCAGTCTTCTCTCTCCTGCTGAGCTGTCGGCCCCTGGAGGGGGCTTCCTACACCCGCTGTCCCCCCTTGCTGCCTGCCTGTGCCCCACCCATGGCGGGTGCTCGTTGGGGCTCCCGGATGGCGTCACTGGGCCCCGTGTGCAGCTCCAGGCTTTCTGAATGTCTTTGCCACAGGTCTCTGCGGTGGACCTGGCACTGGGTGACTGACCTCGTGTCTCTTAGCGTGAGATCCGCGCTGTCGGCACACTCAGCGCAGACACAGGACCCAGGAGGCGAGCCCGGAGCTGCGAGGCAGGCGTGGGTCCCGGGGACAGACAGCCGAGGCGAGGTCAGCTCCTCGCTCGATTTCCGGAAGATTTTCTTGGACGGTATGATTTCATTCCTTGGTTCGCACGCCTCTCTCGAGCACGTACCTCGTGCGCGCCGCCGCGCGCTGGGCCCTTGAGGGCTCTGGAGCCCGTGGTGAACTGTTGAATCCCAGGTTCTTTGCTGCTCGCGTTTCCAGAGCTTCCGCGGGGCCGGGGCGCAGGCCCTTAGCGTGAGTGCTGCGCGTCGAACCTGCTTTCTGTCAAGTCAGCTCCGTCTCCCGGCCTACAGAAGCACGCGGGCTAATCCCTTCCTTTTCACGGGTTTTTGGGAGCCTCCAAGGGGATGGGGAAAAAAAAAGTCGGCAAAGCATACAGCGAGCTCAGAAAAGTCCAGAGTAAATGAGGCTCTGAGCCGAGCCCACGGCGAGTACATAATTCATTAATCACTCTGCGAAACCAGGTAAACCCGCTCCCCGTTCGTCTCTCCGTGCCAGGTGGGGCCGTTTAGTCCGTGGCTGTGGCTACTGAAGCTCTTCACATAAGTAGGAGAGCAAACAGATGTGGACGAGTTTCCTGGCCGGGAAGCGGCGGCGAGTGTCCACTGCCAGATCACGGAGGCGCTTGCTGTGCGGTAGGGAGAAAGGCGTCCCCCCGGGGGGTGCGTGTGCATGTGCGTGTGGCTCGGCCGCAGTCGGCTGGCATTATGCAGTCACAGAGACCCAAGCCGGTTCAAACAGGGCAAAGAAGAAGACTGAGGTAGCCCCAGGTGGGCCGCGGTGAGCGTGCCCCATGAACCGACCGCTGTTCTCTGTCCCGAGTCTCCCGGCCTCCACGGAGACCTCCAGGAGTGCCTGGCCGACGCTCGGGGAGGAGAAGGGATCGGCCCGTGCCCGTCGTGAGGCCCTGGGCTCATCTCCCGCCAGCACCTGCATGGAGACGGCAGCAGTGTCTGCCCTAGGGCCGTGGCCAGCGCTGCCAGCCCCCGTTGGGGTACAGACGCACATGGGCGCCTCTCAGGTGCCCCCACACGTGGTTGTCACAGCGGCCGTGTCGGGAGAGCTCTGGTGGTTGTTCCCGTTTCTGCACGAGGGCCACAGACAGGGCAGGGCGCTTGCTGAGGATCGGTGGGCAGGTGGAGGCAGCTGCGTCCCCAGGTCTGTGCTGTCCACGTGTGGCCCCCGTCGATGCAGAAGGGACGGGCTCGCCCTGCATGGGACACGGGAGCTTCTGTGGTGAGGAATGTGCCAGCCCCTCCCGGGACGGCCAGGTGGTATGCGTCTCCAGGGAAACCTCGGAGGTCTCGATACCCCAGCTCTTGGCTGGGACGTCACCCCTCTCCGTAACTGCCGGGAGCTGGGAAACACGGCGACAGGACAGTGCGTCCACAGAGCGGGGCACCCGGCAGGGCAGGGCAGGGCAGGCAGAGGTCAGCAAGGAGCTTGGGACCCACAGGGAATGGGGCGGGCAGAAGGCTGGGGCAGGGAGTGAACTGAAGCAGGTGACCGGCTGTGTCGGCCACTCAGGCTTCACCTGCTGAGAGGCTGAGGTCCCTCAGGGCGGGGCAGAGTTTGCAGGGACGGCTGTGACCTTGCCAGGGTGGGTGGCTCACTGCAGCCGCGGCCTCCACCAGGGGCCGGGAGGGTCCCGAGGCCTGTGCACACTCATGCTTCCTGCGTGCACACGCTGCCACCACAGTTCAGTTCTGCCTCTGATCCGCCCAAGGTGCCAACTCGGGACACACCCTGCCCTCCCCGGCATGGCCACGGCAGATGTCAGCGCCCGGCCCCTCACCCGCTCTCCCCCAGGCCGCGGGCGCTGCTGGGTGATGGTGGACGGCTGTGCACCAGGTCCTTGGTTCCCCAGGGCGAGCTGCTCGTTAAGGAGAAAGAGGATTGCTCACAAGGCCTGAGGTTGCCGTTGGTGCAACTGGGAAATAGTCGATCGGCGTTCATGGGTTCGGAAGGAGCTGCCCCCGATTGCCGGGGGAGGAGGGGTCAGCAGCAAGTGTTCCTGGTCCCCGGATGGGAAGAGCCCTCTGCGGGAGAGAGAATTCTTCCATCTGCCGATTTGTTCCCCAAACGGCCGCAGCCAGGAGCCTCATCTGAGCCTCCACGTGGGTGCAGGCCCCAGGCACTGGGCCATCTGCTTTCCCTGGTGTGTCAGCAGGGAGCTGGATTGGAAGTGGAGCAGCCAAGGCTCCAGCCGGAGCTCTGATGTGGGATGCCAGCAACGTAGGCAGCGGCTCCACCCACTGTGCCACAGCACTGGCCCCAAAGGCATCATTTTTTAACTCACTGGCTGTGACAGCGCTTGGTGGGGGGTAGTTATGGCTGTGAACCCCAGGAGGAGGGGAGCAGCCTGCTGGGGTTGGTGGACAAACCCAGGCCCCTCCCCCGCTGGTGTTCGTGACATGTGGCACCCAGGGCTCTGCAGGTGGCGCTCAGGCTGGAGGGGAGGGGATGCCCATGTGTGTCCGGGAGGGGGAGTTCCACTCGCTGCCTGCCCCAGGCCAGACACTGCCCAAGCCTGGGGCAGAGGAAAGACCCCTCTGTGTGTTGGGGGACACGGGTGGGGAGGGTGCGGCGCCTCCATGTGCTGTGGCATCGTCGTGTTCTCTGCCTGTCCACCTCCAGACCATCAGCGCCAGGGACTGCCTTGTTCACACCCTTGCCACCAGGCCCTGGACCAGCTCCTGGCCCCGGGAGAGGCATCTGACGTGTCGTTGTCACTCGGTGAGTGACTTGGGCCTCCCCCGTGGACACACAGGCAGCGAGTGGAGGAGCTGCAGGGACCCTAATGCACGCCCCAGCCCCCCGCCCTCAGACTCCGTCTAGCCCACCGGGCAGCTGCGGCTCTTCCCGCCTCGCTCTTAGGGCTGTTTGGCATCCAAAAGACCCACTAATCCCCTGCCGTGTGCTGCTCCCGGCAAGGTCACGGGCCTCCCTCGGAGCTCGAGGCTGACAGCCGGCTCCCACCCTGCACTTGGCGTCCGAATGGCAGGTTTACGGGGAGAAGCCCGGCGCGCCCCTTTGCAGCCTGGGTAACTGGATGCTGTCGGCAAGCAGGGCCCCGGACGGCATCTCCAGACGGAAGGAAAGCGCAAATCCCGGCTCTCACCTCCCCGGGGAAATCTTCGGGGGGCTCACGCGGGCCGCTGCCCCAGCCCCTGGGACGCCGTTGGGCGTCACTGGGTGAAGCTGGGATTCTAAGCCCTAGACGTGGCCAGGACCACGGTGCTGGAGAGCGGTGCCTCTCTCGCTGCCCTGAAGTCCAAGCCCGAGCAGGACCCTGCGTGGCTGTCGTCTCGGTGGACGGTGGGAGCAGAGCAGCCGCATCTGTGCTCTGGTGCCCGTGTGGAAGTGCCCAGGCGCCTGCTGTGCTGGGAGGCCGGACCGGACCAGGCGTGGGTTCCGGCCCAGCCCCGGCCCGGCCCTGTCAACCGCAGAACTCTGGCCGCTTGTGTCGGTTTCGGGGCTTCAGCTTCCCTGTGGGGCAGCGGGTTCCCTCAGGCACCAGTCACTCAGTCGTCCCGTCTAGAACCTTCCAGATCCACTGACCGTGGCCTCAGGGGCGCCCGTGATGACTAGGAACCGCCCCAGCAGACGGGGACCGTTTGGGGGTCGGCACCCCGGTGTGCACTTCTCTTCTCCGTTCCAGCTCCATTTGGGGGCCCTACTCACGACCCTGGAGTTCCGGTTTTTGCTTTTGTTGGGGGCCCTGGTGGCACGTGACACGAAGGGGGTGCAGTCGCCACGTGGGCGCTGTCTGGGGGGTCCACTGCTCCCAAAGCTACGGGGGCCTGGCGCCGCCCACCGCGGACAGCGTGCCTATGGCCGCTGGTGGAGGAATCCGGCGTCGGGGCGGGCTCGCTCCTGCAGGCCCCGGCCCTGTGTCTGAGGCCAGCGTCCGTTCTGAGGCGGCCTGGGAGGAAGAGGGCAGAGCCGCCCATGCGCTGGTCCCCGTGCGGCCACCGCTCCTGGGCAGGAGGCCTCCCGGTGCCCGCGGCTGGACGCCCCCTACCCGGGCTGACATCTTCCTGCGCGGCCCCTGAGTCCAGCTTGTTTTGCTTTCTGTCTCCACAACAAGGACACAGATTTATTTTTTATTGCTCTGGTTGACTCTGCCAGGACCACACTTCCTCTCGCTTCTTAAAGGAGCAGTGAGACCCCCGGCCCGGGTCTGGTTGGGCTCAGGGGAACCAAGCATTTTCATGACAAAAATGAAAATAAAAAGGCTGGACTCATCTCGTAGCAGCGGGCCGTCGCTGCCCCCTGTGGGATGCCCGAGGGGCCCAGTGGTGGGGCCTGGGGTCTCCCAGCAGGGCTGGCTGCCCCCCCCAGAGGACAGAGAGACCAGCTTCCCCACGCCCCTCGCGGGCTCCACAAGCCTCTGTAACTGATTTCTTACACGCCGACAGGTGCACCATTCTCAGGGGCGAGGTGCTCCTATGGGCTCTGGCGGTGTCAGAGCTGGCCGGGTTGGCCTGGGCTTTGGGTCCGGGAGGCCACGTGGAGACGGCAGCCCCTCCACGCAAGGGGTATCCCTGTTCCTCCAGGTCCTGCTGTGTGACCGTTACTCACCCTCTTGGAGCTCAGCTCCTTGCTGGAGGGTGGGGGTGACAAGTGTACCTGCCACCCGATGACCGCAGATGATGGTGAGCTGGCACAGCCTGGCCGTGGTGCCTGCAGTCGGCTGAATGATGGATCCGCCCTGGGACCTGTGCCTGCTCTGCCTTGACTTGGCAAAGGGACTTCCTGGTGGTGGTTGATGAAGGACCTCAAGACAGGAGGTCCCCTGGGCGGGCCCCTGGAATCACAGGCAGGAGGGTCAGAGTCCCAGAGGGAAGTAGGCGTGGAAGCAGGGGTTGAGGGGCGCACCCGGGAGGTAGGGGAAAGGGGCAGCTCCCCGTGCTGAATGGGCAGGAACCCCAGGCCGCCTGCCTCTCGGTTTCAGCCGAGACCCGAGTCAGACTCCAGCCTTCAGCCTGCAGAGCAGGTGGAGGGAAATCTGGGTTGTTTGAAGCCAGTGAGTTTGCGGCCATTTGTTACAGTATCGACAGGACAGGCCTGCGTGGCTGTTAGCACTGCAGGTGCTTGGGGAATGGATGAGTGCCGGCGGCCAGGGTCTACGCTCCGTCCTCATCATAAGGTCTCTGTTCTGCTCACTTTGGCTCCTTGCTGCGCCGTGAACACCACCGTGTCTCCCTTAGGCGCGGTGCTTGAGCGCAGGCGAGCAGCTCCTCCGCCCGGCGAGCTCCTGCTCAGCCCTCAGAACCCACCTGCTCAGCGCGGTTCTCTGTCTCGCCCGCCCTTGGCTCCTCCTGTTGGTCACAGAGTGTGTGTTTGTCTTGACGCGTCTCCCTCGCCCACCCGGCTGCATGGTCTGTGTTACTTTTGAGTTTCCTGCACCCTCTAGTGTCTGGCCCACAGCGGATGAGCAGAAACTGTGGGTGCGTGAGCGAATGCGTGTGGGCTGGCCTGCAGCCGTGGGGGGTCCCAGGCACACAGGGGGCCCTCGGGAGCGTCCTTGTCCCTCGGCTGTCCACCGTGCTCCCGGCAGGCAGCACCTCCTGGTGCTTGTGCGCATCCCCCTCCCCTCCCTTCACCCCCTCTCTCCCCCTCCCCTCTCCCCCCCCCACCATGCTGACCCCTATCCTCCCACAGGCCTGCAAGGCTGAGGGGCCTCGTGGCTGCCATAGGCAGGCATTGCCAGACCTCATGCAGGTCTCTCTTACCTGCTGCCCACACTAATCGCATGAATTGAAAATTGCCACATACACACGCACACACATGCACACAATGCACACACAAACACGCACACATGCACATGCAGCACACACATGCACAAACACGCACACATGCACATGCAGCACACACATGCACACACACGCACACACGCACACACACATGCACACACACGCACACAATACACACATGCACATGCATGCACAAGCACACACGCACCCACACACACACGCACACACATACACACATGCACACGCATGCACACACACCTATTCACTTCTTCCTAACTAGTGGTTGCCGGGGCCTTTTCCCACATAGGGTCGCCGTCCGAGGCCCTGGGAGGTGGGACTGATTGGACCCCTGGGGGCAGGTGACCCCGCAGGTCCCAGGCCCCCGACACCCACACCGGCCACCGGCCACAGCCCCCATCCTCTGAGCATTTTCCTGCTCCTCTTAGTCCACATGTCACGGAGGCGGGGACTTGGTCTCTTGATGGCACCCCAGAGTGGCCGCCAGGGACGAGCCTCAGCCAGCGTCTGTGGGGTTGGGGAGGCAGCAGCGCATGCCTGGGCAGTGGAGTCACTGCTGGGCCCCGGCGAGGCTCCCTGCGAGTGCGTGAACCACTGTGACTGATGGAGAAATCCCGCTCCGAGAGCGGCAGCCCCACTGCGCGGATGATCTCGTCAAAGGACCCCGTCCCCGGGCCGCCCCCTCTCTGCGCTGCCGCGCCAGGAATCAGTTGGTGGTTTTGTTTTGTTTTATTTTATTTTGGTAAATAATGTTTTTGTGTTATGAAAATAAAGTTTAAAAAAGTTACAGAAGTCGAAGGAATGAAGAGAAAAGACCCCATCGGCCGCGGACAAAGCCGGTTTGTCCACGGCGAGGAACAAACCCCGAACACAGCCAGGCTGCTCCAGGGATGCAAAATCTGTCTCCCAGGAGTCCTCTTTGCACGTGGTTTTAACCCTGCAGGGGCACGGGCAGCTGTGGCTGTGGCTGGGGGTCCAGCAAAGGAGAGGGCGCTCAGGGTGTGAGGACCCAGCCGGGCACCCAGCCTGAGGCCGAGGCTATGGCCGGCGTCGGCGTGGCGGTGCAGGGAGCAGGACTCGGCCGCCGTGCGGATGGCGCCCCAGAGGAGCAGAACCGGGACCAAGCCCTCGGCGGAAAGAGCCAGGTCCTGGCTTGAGCCCACACGGGGCCCGGGCACTGGGGCTCTGCAGCCTGGGCGCGGAGCTGGGCAGCTCCCCCTGGGCCCGGGCCAGGCCCTGGCGTCCTGAGAGTGCTGGGTTTTCCGGGTTCCGGGGGCCTGATGTCATTTCAGAGAAGGAGCTGCAGAACCGCTGTGTTTTCCAGGCCGTGTCTCCGAAGCTGTCGTCTTTAACAACAACAACAAAAAATCCTGATGTTATCCGAAAGCGGACGTTCCAAACCCCAAACCGCTAGTCCAGGCCCCTTCCCCGGCCGGTGCTGGCGCCGGGCGCTGGCTGCAGCCTGGGAAACGCGGGGGTCGCCCAGTTCAGTCCACCGCAGAGCTCACAGCTGGCGGGGGCAGGGGCAGCGGCTCGCAGACGGCCCGTGGGGGCCCGGGAGGTGGGTAGAGGGCACGGAGGCCGGGCTGGGGGCGGGGCGGGGCGGGGGCTCTCGTCTGGCGGAAGGCAGCCCTCGGCATCCGAGAATGCCGCAGCGTGTGTCCAGAGCCCTCTCTCCCGAGCGCGTGGGGCTGCTCACCCTTGGCTGACACGCTGGGAACAGGGCGAGCGACGCTCGGAACCCTGGCACGCGGGGCTTGGAGGCGGGGGCTCACGCAGGCTCCAGCCTGGGTGTTCTGTTGCCCTCCATGCCCCTGGTGGGGTCCCCGCCCCCTGGGGGCTGGGTACCCAGACTGTGGCTGGCCACTAATTGTCAGAGAAAATACACCCGGGCAGCTGGGTTTGGAGGCCCTGCTGGGCGACGGAGCTGAGCACCGGGGGCCTCCTGGGCACCATCACAGCTCATCGTTGGATGATCTATTTCATAGAGGAAGAAGCCCAGGCTCCAAGAGCTTATGGGAGCCATGGAGCTGGGCTCGGAGCTGGGCTCTGATGATCGCAGGCAGCCTGTGGGCAAAGACTGTGTTGTGGGTCAGATGCGTCCCCGAAGAGAGTCCTTCTGTTTGCAGGAAGTGAGAGAGAGTGGGCGCCTGCGACCAGCAGAGAAGGGGCAAAGAGAAGGAGTGGGGTGGGGGGGCTGTGGCACAGGGCGGCTGGGAGGAGGCTGGGCTGGATTCTCCACTCGGACAGCCTAGAGCTAGGACCCCTGGGGCTTGTGCAGGCTGTGTCTGAGGGTCCCTGCCTCCCTCCCTCTCTCTGGGTGCCTGTGAGTGTGTCTCTCCCTCTCTCTGTCCCCCCCCCGTCTCTGTCCCCATCTCCATGTGTCTGTCCTCGTGGTGGCCGCAGGGGGCTGGATGCCCATGGAAGGCCCCCCAGGGACACAAGGAGATGTGCGCCAAGCCCTGGAGTCCGTGGTCTTCCCGAGATGCGGCCGCCGGAGCAATCCTCGTCGTGCGCGACGTGCGTGTGCGGTGTTGGAAACGCCAGCTCTGAGGCCGGGCCAGGTGTCTGCGATCGGACGCGATGCCCTGGCTGCCGCAGGTGTGGGTTTGCACGTGGACAAACCCCGGGAAAGACCACAGAGCCTGCCTGCCCTGTGGCGGGAGACTCGGGGCTCAGGCCACAGCCCTGCTGTGGTGTTGCCCACCGATGCGCACCCCAGGCCCGGCCCCGGGATGAGTCTTCGTCCCCGTCACAGCCCTGGGTCCTCGGAGCTCCTGTTGTATTCTCATTTCAGAGAAGGAAGTGGAGTCTCCGGGTCACGAGCCAGCAAGGGGCAGAGCCAGGTCGCGTCACCACTCGATGCCCAGGCTCCCACGGCCCTGCCGCCGAGGCTTCTTTGTAGGGGCCGAGGACTTCTGCCTCTGTGCGCTGGCTGGGCGTCTGGTGCTGTGCCTGGGGTCCCGGCTCCTCCTCTGCTTCCTGCTCACGCGCTCCTTGGGAAGCAGTGGGTGACGGCTCAGCTTCTGAGTCCCCGCCACCCACCAGGGAGACCCCGAGGGAGCTCCTGGCTCCTGGCTTTGGCCTGACCCAGCCCTGACTGCTGGGGCGTTTGAGGAGTGAGCTAACAGAAAATCTCTCTTCCATCTTCCAGACGAAGTAAAAGTAAGAAACACGTTTTGAAAATCCGTGCCTCAGTTTCCTCGGCAGCACCTGGTCGGAACCTGTGCTTTGGCAGAAGTTATCTGGAGATGTGAACTTGGGGTGTTGGGCTGGGGGCTTGGAGAGAAATGGAAACTGGTGCAGAAACTTATTGTGGGGCTCAGCTGTGGTGTGGGGGAGGGAAAGACCTGGGGGGGGACTCCTGGTGTGTGTTGGGGAAGGGGGAGAGCCCAAGGGGGACTCCTGGTGTGTGTGTGGAGAGAACCCTGGGGGGACTGATGGTGTTTGGGGGAGAGCCTGGGGGGACTCCTGGTGGTGGAGGAGGGGGAGCCTTGGGGGGACTCCTGGTGTGTGTGGTGGGGGGAGCCCTCGGGGACTTCTCTGGAAGGGAGAGGCCGCACAGCCGTGGATCTGAACAGGAGAATAGAGGAGGGAAGATGGGGAACCAGACTGATCAGGGGAGGGGGCAAAGGCCGAGCTCCGTGATGAGGAATGGGAGTGTCAACAGCTCCACGCGTCCCACGGACGACTCAGAAAGCAGTGGGCAAACTGCTGGAGAGACAGTGCAGCCGACGCACAGAGAGACGCAGGCCAGAGTGGGCCACTCACGAGGTCCTCCCGGCTGCCGCTGTGCCCTGTGGCTTGGCTGGCGGGGCCGACCGGCCGCCTGGGAGAGCCACGTCCCAGTGTCACCAGAGTTCCGAGAACGCTGGAGAGGACGGGTGCTTCCCAACTTATTTACAGGGACAGCAGCGCCCAAAGCCGGGAGGAGACGTTTCCAGGAAAGAGTGACAGGCGAATGTTCCCCGTGGACACGGAAGGGAAAACTCCAAACAGGATTCCAGGAAATCCGATCCCGCACTGTATCGAAAGGACAATGTGTGTTGACAAAAGGAGATTTGTCCCAGGGATGAGAATGGTTAATTAGAAATCAAAATCAGGGGCCGGCGCTGTGGTGTAGCGGGTAAAGCTGCCACCGGCAGTGCCGGCATCCCATGCAGGCGCCAGTTCGAGTCCTGGCTGCTCCTCTTTGCATACAGCTCTCTGCTGTGGCCTGGGAGAGCAGTAGAAGATGGCCCAATCCTTGGGCCCCTGCACCCACGTGGGAGACCTGGAAGAGGCTCCTGGCTTCGGATCAGCGCAGCTCCGGCTGTTGTGGCCATCGGGGGGTGAACCAGCAGATGGAAGATCTCTCTCTCTCTCTCTCTCTCTCTCTCTCTCTCTCTCTGCCTCTGTCTCTCTAGAACTGTGCCTTTCAAATAAGTAAATAGATAAATCTAAAAAAGAAATCAAGATCAATAAGCTGAAAAAGCAAACCGGTAGTCACCTAGCAGTGGCAGTGAAGGGATGTGACGAAATCCAGGATTCATTCCTGATTTAAAGAAGTTTTTGTTTTTGCAGAACTAAGAAGAAACCCCTTTAAGTTTGCAAACCACAAAGGAGCACAACTCACCCAGTACGAGCAAGATACCTCCAACAGCCCCGTAACTGTTAGGGAAAGGAGAGGAATAATTAAAAACTGCCCCCAGAGACATGTCCCGGACCAGACGGCCTCACTGGACAAGCACCTGGCCATCCTCTGCTGCTTTCCCAGCCATTAGCAGGGAGCTGGGTTTTAAGTGGAGCAGCCGGGACGTGAACCAGCACCCATGTGAGATGCCGATACTGCAGGGGTAGCTTTACCCGCTGCAGCACAGCGCCGGCCCGGGCTCGCACGTCTTGGCTGAGAGCCCGGCCCAGCGGACGAGGTGGGAGATGGCGTGCTAGCCGGCGTGAGGCCTCGTGGCCCTCCTGCGGCTGGGCTGCGCTGTTTGCTGTAGTGACAGGAGCATCCGGCGCCTGCCTTTCAGCTGCTGTCCTCGAGTGTCGCGCGGAGCCCGGCCGTGGTGTGGCCGTGTTGGGGGAGGGTGCGCCGTGTGATTCGTGCTGGAATCTCTGGCGTTGCGTGGGCCCAGGTCCCTGCTTTGTGGCTTCACAAGTAGGGGAGCCAGAGCAGCTGGGCTCGAGGGCTTGTCATCCCCGAGAGGAGATCAAGGTTACCCGTCTTCTGTCTGGGGCCTGCAGCACTGGCATCCCATATGGGTGCTGGTTCGCGTCCCAGCAGCTCCACTTCTGATCCAGCTCCCTGCTAATGCACCTGGGAAAGCAGTAGAAGATGGCCCAAGGGCTTGGGGCCCTGTACCCCCGTGGGAGACCTGGAGGAAGCTCCTGGCTCCAGATGTTGCAGCCATTTGGGGAGTGAACCAATAGATGAAAGTCTCTCCCTCCCTCTCTCTCTCTCTCCGTAACTTTACCTCTCAAACAAACAAATAGAATCTTTAAAAAAAAAGGGGGGGGGAACGTCTCTGATGGACACGATGTGCTGGGCGCGTTTTAGACAGGAAGGGACCTGTCTCAGCTCTACGCCGTGGGGACCTGGTGGCAGCCTGGAGGCGAAGTCCAGGGAAGTGTGGACGCCAAGCCTCGGGCAGCTCCCGTCTCCAGTGTGCGTGGTGTCCGCCGTGTGGCTCTGGTGGCTTCTGCTCCCACAGTCACACCCACTTTTTCTGGTTTTGCTGCAACCTCACCTCTCTGATGTGGCCGAGAGAGGCTGTTGGCTTCCAGGCTGCTCAGGATTTGGCTCCTGTATGGACAGGAATCCCTCCGAGATCTCTGCCTGTCAGAGCTGGAACCCACAGTGAGGATGGCCACCTCGGAAGAAAGTCTGGCCGTTTGTTAGAAACGCAGACACGGACATAGGACCCCACCGTCCCATGCCCAAGTATTTGCCTCCGGGCGGTAGAAACACATGAGGGTTACTTTTAAGTTTGTGGGAAAATTGAATGAAATGAATTTGCTTTGGTACAAAAAAATGTTTGAGGGCCGGCGCCGCGGCTCGCTAGGCTAATCCTCCACCTGTGGCGCCGGCACACCAGGTACTAGTCCCGGTTGCCCCTCTTCCAGGCCAGCTCTCTGCTGCGGGAGTGCAGTGGAGGATGGCCCAAGTGCTTGGGCCCTGCACCCCATGGGAGACCAGGAGAAGCACCTGGCTCCTGGCTTCAGATCAGTGCGGTGCGCCGGCTGCAGCAGCCATTGGGAGGTGAACCAACGGCAAAGGAAGACCTTTCTCTCTGTCTCTCTCTCTCACTGTCCACTCTGCCTGTCCAAAATGTTTGAAAGCCACACACAGTTTTTCTTTTCCATGGACATTTGGAGCCCTCGTGTATCTTCCTAGCAGTTTTGGTTCAAAGTTCGTCTTTTAAATTAACACTCTCTCATTCTCTCATTCTTTCATTCTCTCATTCATTCAAAGGCAGAGTGACAGAGAGATCTTCCACCTGCTGGTTCATTCTCCAAATGGCCACAGAGGCCAAGGATGGTCCAGGCCAAGTCCAGAGCCCAGAATTCCGCCTGGGGTCTCCCACGTGGGTGCAGGGGCCCGAGCACCGGGGCCGTCCTCGGCTGCTTTCCCAGGCCACAGCAGGGAGCTGGACGGGAAGTGGAGCAGCCGGGACTGGACCCAGCGCTCCAGTATTGGATGCTGGCGTTGCAGTCAGCAGCATAACTGGCTGGGCCACAGTGCCAGTCCCTATCTTTTAAACAAGAATGTGTGTTCATTCGAGAGACAGAGAGACAGGGAGCGAGTCCCCTGGTTCACTTCTCAAATGCCCACAACCGCTGCGGCTGGGCCAGGCGCCGGAGCTGGGAACACAGTCCCAGGTGGGTGCCAGGGGCCCGGTACCAGAGCTGGCAGTGCTGCCTGGCGGCGTGCACACTGAAGAAGCGGAGCTGGGACTGAGACGCAGCCACTCCAGTACCCAGTGTCGTAACCACGGGCCCAGCACCGCCCCGCCTACAACAGCCGGAACCTGGAAGTCGTGGGAATGTCCATCAAGTACAGGCGCCTTGCCGTGGGCAGTAGCACAGAGTCTCCCCCAGCCCTGGGAACGGGGTGCATGGCCGGCTCGCAGGCAGCACGCGCCCCACGATTCCATGTCCATGGAGTTCTAGAAGGCAGATCAGTGGTTGCAGGGGACGGGGGTTCCAGGGGCAGGGAGTGGGTGGGAGGGAAGCCCCGTGAGGGTGGCGTGTGTGTTCCCTGCCCAGACTCTTCGTGCGTGAGGGCTCATCGAATGTCCCGCCTTAAACGCGAGGCTCCTTGCCCGCCAATCACATTATACATCAAGTTGTCGTCTGACCGTGTTGCTTGGAAGTGGAGGCAGGCCGGTTTGCAAAGGTGCCGGGACGTGACCCCGCCTCTCCGTCCACTGAGATGCAGCTCTGACCCCGCCCTGGAACCCACGCCTGCCGGCCCTGGAGGGGCCACGGTGGCGGCGACACTGGCCTTTCGGCAGCTGGGTCATGGGAGGCACAAGACATCCCCTGGGTCTCTGGAGGAAGCCGGCAGCGGGATCAGGGGTGTGCCGGTCCCGAGGACAGCTCCCTGGAGAGGACCGAGCGGCACGCTGGCCACCACGCCCCACTGTGGTCCCAGCCAGCGGCCAGCCGCGATGCCAGCCGTGTGACTGGGACACGCAGCTGCCTGCAGCCTGGGGGACGCCTGACCGCACACACGGTCAGGAGGGAGCCCACCCTCCCCACGCCCAGAGTCACCAGCGAAACAAAACACCATGGAGCTCGGGGTGTTCTGTCCAGAGCCAGGCTGGTCCCGTCTGGGCCCTGGGGACAGCAGGGGGAGGGCAGGGCGAGTCCAAGTGGGCGGGGCTCTGGCCTCACACCTTGCCACTCAGTTCTCCCGGCCAGCAGCCCCTTCACCCAGGAGGTGAGGACACAGGCCAGACAGGGACGCGCTGGGGTGGGTGGGTCTCACCCCGGCTTCTTACACCCCAGGTCCAGGGCTCCATCCCAGCTTCAGCCCCACACGGGGCCAAGTGCAGAGCCCAGACCCTGTAACCTAGGTAACACGGAGTGTTGGCTTTTTTTAAAATTATTTTTTAATTCCCGCTTTGAAGTGCCCAGATGCACATCCGTGTCAGCAGGCCACGGGGTCGCGCGCGTCCCAGCCAACTCTCGGTCTGCTTCAGCCTGGCTGGCGTGCGCGTCCCCGTCATTCCCAGAGACGGCCGGCTGCCCTTTCATGGGCTCGCCCTCGCGCACTTCCCGTCGGCGCTGGCAGCTCCTGCAGGCTCTGCGGTGCTGGCTTCTCCCTCCCTCCCCTCTCCGCCTGCACCTCCCTGGACCAGCAGCCTGGAGCGCGGGCGTGAGCGGGACTCCTCCAGGCGGAGTGCAGGAAGCACAGGGAGAAGCAAAGCCCGAGCCAGCGAGTGCAAAACAGCCATGAAAGGCCTTTTCAGGAGGAGTTTGCTCTGGGATTAAAGGGGTTTATTCAGGGATTCACAGATGCCCGCCAGAACCTGGGAGCCTTGGAAGGCTCTCCTGGGCATAATTGGGCGACACGCCCTCAGCTGAGATGAAAGGCCCAGAGCATCCTCCCGAGACCGGCCACCCCGCCCGGCCCTGCCGTCAAGGCGTCTCCAGTGTGGGAGCTGCAGCTCCAGTAACGACCTAGGTGCTGAGGACACGGCGGGGCGGGCCGTAGGCTCCTCCCTCTCCCCCCTCCCCCCCTCTGCCCTTCTCCCTCCCCCTCTCCTTCCTTCCCTCCCTCTCCTTCCCTCCCTCTCTCCCTCTCCCCCTCCCTCTCCCCCTCCCCTTCCTCCTTCCTCCCTCCCTCCCTCTCTCCCTCCCTCCCTCCCTCTCCTCCTCCCGCCTTCCCTCCCTCCCCCCTCTCCTTCTCCCTCCCCCCTCTCCCCTCCCCTCCCCCCTCCTTCTCTTCCTTTTCACGTCACCCCCCCCCCCCAGTCCTCCTCCTCTCTGGTTGAGGGAGGGAGCGACAGAAATCTTACTCCTGTGTCTCCTCCTCTCCAGGTGACAACGCTGGTGCTGGGTGGGCTTCCAGCCAGCCAGGCCCGGAGTTAATGCCGCCTCCCACCAGACTCCCTGGGCCTCCGCAGTGGCCGCCCCCTGCTCCTGACTGCTTTGGTCTTCCCTGCTGATGGGGTGGAAAAAACCCATGTCCACCAGTGACGGTTCCAGGTCTGACTCCGTACCCACGACACCCAGGACGGGCAGGTTTGGGTGGCGGAGGGCCAGGGTCACTCGGCTCCCCCCAGAGAAAAGACAGGACTTCTCACTCCTGGGGCCGCGCACCTGCTGGGAGCCCCTGGCCTGGAGCCCGGGTGGAGTCCGGGACCCTGAGCCCGGCAGCCGAGCTTTCTCCCGCTGTGGCCCCTCTGAGTGCGCTCCACACTGGGCCTTCTCTGCTCAGCTGCCCAGCACTCATTAACACATATTTAAATAATTATGGAGAAATCCACATTTTATGCGCCCTTAAGCACTTTGCCCTGGGGTCTCTTCAGCTGGGGCTTGGGAGCCTCAGAGCCTTGGCACCCTCGGCTGCCACGTCCTGCGCCTGTGGTCCCGGAGCGGCCCCCCAGCGCACCTGCCTCGCCGAGCCCGAGGCCCCAGATATGCACCCAGACACTCGGCGCTTCTTTTCCCCCTGCTGCCCCAGCCGCCCGTCCTGGCTGAACTCGGCACAGAATGAATGTGCTATTGAGCCAGGCTGGTCTGTACTGGCAAAATTGTTCCAGTTTAGCCCAGGGCTGGATGCGACGGCGTTCTTCAGCCAACACGGGGCAGCTGGAGGCAGGAGATGGGGTATGTGTGTGCATTGTACATGTGTGCATAATGTGCTCCCTGCTTGCATGTCATGTGTGTAATGTATACATCACAGCATGCAATGTGCATGCTACATACACATATGCAACATGCATGCAAATAAGGCACACTGAATAATGTGTGCATCACACATGTGCCTATGATGCATATGTGACATGCATACAAGCACATATTGGATGCATGTGTGCAATGTATATGTCACAGGTGTACACGATGCATGTTACAGTATACACACATTACATACACATATGATGCATGCATCGCACATGCAATGTATTCGTTGTATGTGTATATAGAACAAACACGCTATGCGTATATAAAGCATACACTCATGCGTGAATGTAATGCATATGTGTATACAATGCATGTGCTACATGTGTACAAGTAATGAATGTTACATGTGTGCATATAATGTATACATCACTCATGTGAATAGAATGGATATACGACATGTGCAAATATGCATGTTACATGTGTGCAGTATATACAAAGCATGCATGCATGTGTCATATGTGTATAATGTATACACCACACACATAACGTTACACATGTGTCTGCAGCATGCACCGTGTGTGTAACGTGCACATGGTATGTTGCTCACAGCCTCAGACAGCGCTCGGTTCTTCTGAAGCCCTTGTGCGGGAGGCGGCAGCACAGCCCACCTGGGAGGGCTGCTCTGATGACAAACACTCGCGACCCCTCCCCACGCACCTGCCCGCCCCCTCCCAGCCGTGCACATGTGCGCCCAGACCCTGTCTCGTTCCACACGCTGTCCGGTGCTTGTCGGCCATCCCCGCGGCAGGCACAGCACACCTGGAAGCTGCCGTCGGTCAGAGCCGTCCAACCTCAGCTCCCCCGCGTGTACCACTGTGCTGGGGGAGACACGGGGAGGGTTGCTGAGGAGACTATGGCCCACCCCCACTACGCCGGCCCCACAGACCCCCGGGAGCTGCCCTCGCCCATCCGTAATTTGCCCAGCTGAGGTCTCCGGCTGGTTCCGCAAAGTCCCTTCTCCCCTCTGCTCCGTCCGCGTGGGACTGACCCGAGACAAACATGGAGAGGACGCTCGCACGAGGCTGCTTCCCGACGTTAAAGCCTAATTCCCTGGCGCCAGCGCTGTGGCGCAGCGGGTTAATGCCCTGGCCTGAAGTGCCGGCATCCCACATGGGTGCTGGTTCGAGACCTGGCTGCTCTACTTCCTGTCCAGCTCTGCTTTGGCCTGGGAAAGCAGCACAGGATGGCCCAAATCCTTGGGCCCCTGCACCCATGTGGGGACCGGGAAGAAGCTCCTGGCTCCTGGCTTTGGATGGGTGCAGCTCCGGCCCTTGTGGCCATCTGGGGAGTGAACCATCGGATGGAAGACTCTCTCTCTGTCTGTCTCTCTCTCTCTCCCCGCCTCTCCTCTCTCTGTGTAACTCTTTCAAATAAATAAATACATCTTTTAAGAAAAAAGCGTCATTTCCTTTTTGTGTTCCAGAAGCATTTGCAGAGAGGAGGAGATGAGGAAGAATCACGCTGACCCCCAAGTTGACAAACGCAGGAGCAGCTGGGCTTCATCCTCTTCCTGCAGTGAAAGCTGGGGTCCCCCTACACCGTCACCCTTTAACAAGACGGACCCCCTGAGGGAACGGAGGTGGCCATGGATGGCGTTGGCTGGGCGTCCACTCCCAGGGGCCCCAGCGGCCAGCAGGGGTCGGGGAGGGGGTGGGGAGTTGGTGTTTGAAGGGGGCGAGGTTTCAGCTTGGGAAAGTTGTGGAGACGGAGCGTGGAGACGGCTGACAGCGTGCATGTCCTCCGCATTGCTCAGCTGTGACAGGCAGCGTAAGACGCCGAGTACTGTGCGTGTTCCCTGCAGTTTAAACGGATCCCACAGCAGCTTGCACCCGCGCACAGCCGCATCCTCACCACTGGCCTGGAGCCACGCGCGAGGCTCAGGAGACACAGACAGAGGCACAGGTGTTGGGCCCCACCCCCGCGCCCCATCTGCAGGCCCAGGTGCCAAAAGGCCCCCCGGGGCCAGGCTCCTCCACAGAGAGGCTGCGGGCTGCCGGGGTGTCGGCCCTCAAAGACCAGAATGCAGACGGTGTCACCTCCCTGTCATCCAAAGCTATGGCTCCACTTCAAAGGCGGGGCCAGGGCAGAGGCCCAGGGGCTGGGCCCCTCCCACCTGACTCGTGGTGACAGGGGTGGGGGCTGAGCCCCGGCTCCAAGGAGCCCGCATGGGCTTGTGGGGAGGGGTCCTGGCTCTGCCCTGAGTGCTTACCGGAGGCAGAGAGGAAGGGTGGGTGGCAGGGCGTGGCATTCCACTCACAGCCCAGGAACCCAGACCCCCAGCTAAGAGGACAGCAGCAGGACACCCTGCAGTCCCCGAGGGCCCCACCCCAGCAGCCCAGCGCCCCCTCTCCAAGGGGGGCAGCCCAGGGTCCTCTGTCACAGCCGGTCCTGTCTCCCCAGCACTGCGCAGCCCAAAGCCATTGGGACCTGGAAGCCGTGGGCACATGCGGGGTGTCCTGGGTGGGGGGCAGGAGGGCGGCTGACTGCTGCCTTCCAGGGGGATTCCTGGGGCTGGGGGGAGTGGGTCCCTACCCTGGGCAGGAAGACAGTGAGCGCAGGCGGACGGCAAAGCAGCCCCTCCTCAGCCCAAGTCAGGAGTCAGCTTGAGGCCGGGGGCGGAGCGCACACATGACCTCCCAGTGAGGCCTTCACGGGGCTGTGGGTCTGGTCCAGGCCTCAGCGGGGCAGAACTATTATGGGGGAGCCGAGGCTGTGGGAAGCAGCAGAGACGGCGACAGCCATGCCCTGGTCCTCTGCCAGCTCCGCTGGGTGGGCACGCCCGTCCCCCAGCATGGGCAACGTCGGCATGGACGCGGGAGTCGGCCCCCGCCTGGCCGCTGGTGAAGCCAGCGCTCCACCCCGCCGGGCTGTGTGGCCCTGAGCAGCCTGGGCACCCTCAGGGTACAGAGGCCAGGCCTGGGCCGCTCCCCGGGGGCAGGGCTGTGGGTGCCTCGCGGGGCGCCCAGATCCACGAGCCGGCCCTTGGCTGTCATGGCAGCAGGTGGGGCGCCGGCTGAGCACCAAGTACCGCAGCTCCCAGGCACTGGGGCGCTGGGGCGGCCGGGGGGGTTGAGGAAGCCGAGGGCCAGCAAGGTAAGGCGGGGGACCAGCCCTGCCCGCTGGGAGGCCACGGTGGGCAGATCCCACAGCTGACCCAGAGCGAGGGAGGAGACCGAGGGTCCAGGTGGACCTGCCAGAGCAGCCAGACGGCGCCGGAGAGGACCCCAGCTTAACCAGGAGCCCTGGTGGGCAGGGTGCGCCCGGTGGGGGGGGAAGAGCCCACACCCGGGTTCGAATCCCAAACGGACGCCGGGGTTGGCGTTGAAACCGCTTATGGAAGCCAAAGAAGTTGATCTGCAGGCAGAGGGAGAGGCCAGGCCGCGGCAGGCCTGGGGCAGTGGGCGGCAGAGCGAGAGGCACGGGGCGGGCACAGGTGTGCCTCGGCCGTCTGCGGCGCAGACAGCACCCGCAGGATCCCGCGGCAGGGCGGGAAGTGACGTCAGATGGGAGGGGTGACGCCACACAGGAAGCGACGTCAGGCGGTGCGTGGCGTCACGCAGGAAGTGATGTTATTCGCAGCGGTCAGGACAGGCGGTCCGCAGCCGTGGACGGCGACGCCGGGCCCCGCAGGTATGTACGCGTGGGGTCGGCGCGTGCGTGGGTGCGGGCCCTGGGCGCGGGAGCCGCCCGCGGGAGGACGTAGGCGATGCAGAGCGGGGCCGGCGGCTCCCCCTTGGTGTTCGCGCCGTCTGAATGTTCTGGAATCCGAGACAAGGTGCAGGCCCGACGCTCTGGCTGCTCGGTGCCCTCCTGCGGGTGGGAGCCGGGACGGGCGCCCCGCCCGGGGCCCGCCAAGGCCTTGGTGGCGCCACGGCTGCTCCGCTCCCGCTGTCAGCCCTGAGTGACAGCCCCGAAGAGCGGCCCGCAGCGTCTCGGGCTTGACGGACACGCTGCCTTTGGGGTTAGTCAGTTTCTGGAATGTTCTGCCCGCTGCCAAAGCCGGTCATGTCGGGGCACAGCTCCCCGCGCGGAGCCGGCGGCCAGCGCGGCGGGCAGGAGCGGCCGTCCTCGGCCGGGGGAGGACAGGGACACTGGGCAGCCTGCGCGCTTCGAGCCCGGGTCCTGCCACGTTTTGAAAACCCGGAAGCGACGGTTCCGACCCAGGACGTGAGGACAAGGGTTTGTGCGGGGCAACAGGCCAGCGCCGGCAGCCCCACCTGCAGGCCTTCCTCCTGCCGTCCTGCTCAGGGCTCGGAGGGCGCCTCCTGCTGGCCGCCGCCACCATGCGCACCTCTGGAAGTGAGTTCTCGGAGGGGCTCCCCCGCCTCTGCACCGCAGGCTTGCGTGGGCGCGGGTCGTTCCTGGGAAGGTGGGCCGTCCCCTTGCCTGTTTCCTGTCTCCCCACGAGACCGACGGCGGCACTGACCGGGGGCGGCGGTGGCGAAGTCGTGTCTGCCTCGGTAGCAGGTGCAGCGCAGGAGCCCGACAGGCGCCCCCCGCAGGCTACACGCCGGGCTCTGCGGGAGGCCTGACACGCACACGTGCACCTGGCGGCTGCGTGTGTGCCCGCCCCTGCTCTTTGACGAAAGGGTCTCAGCCTCCCCTTACGGACAGGAAGCTGGGGCTCAGAGGGGTGCTGACCGGTCAGCGCACGCAGCCGGGGAGCGCGGGCTGGGGCGTCTGACCGAGCGCCGCCCTCCTCCCTCCTTCCCGCCCGCTGGGACCAAGGGGGCCTCCCCTGCACCCGCCCCGGACCCCTCCCCAGGGTGCTGCTTGAGTGGGCATCCCCCGTGGATCCTGCTGTCCTCAGAGTGCCCACGCCGTGCCCTCTGGCCTGGGGGGGGGTCCTGGCAGCTGGCTCCTGTGGGATCTGGGCTGAGAATGAAGTTTTGGGGGGCAGGGGGGTATCGGGGAGTCCGAGGGTGACAAGCACGGTGTCGGCGCGTCAGTTCTTATTGTCACAATACATTAGCCCGCCTCACACACACGTGTTCATGCGCCCACACACGCACACATCCCGCAAGGCTCACTCAAGGGTTACCCTGAGGATCCCTGCCCCACAGTCGTGAGCAGGGCTCTTACGCCCAAACCCCGGGGGCTGGCTCCCCCCGCTGTTGGCTGGGCCCGGGAGTCAGCCCGTTGTCTGTGGTCGTCGGCTCTGAGGGCTGAAGACGCTGGGCCCCGCCCCGCCGGGTCCCGGTGCGGCCAGCACCGTCAGCTGCTGCGTCCAGGCGGCGTGGCTAAGGACGGCGCGTGTGAACGCACTTGTCTTGGAAAGTCGAGTTGAACGATGAGTTTGCTTTGGTGAGAAGCCTCTGAAACCCTGCACACGTGTTCCGTATGACGCACCCCCCGGACGTCCTGAAGGCCGCCCGTGCCTGTCGCCGCCGCTCCCACTGTTTGAGGTGCCTCGTCCACTTCCTCCTGGAGAACCCACTGGTGAAAGGCGGCTCCTGCCTCTGCGTGGGGCCGCAGGGCTGAATCCAGGCGACAGGAGCACCCGG
The DNA here is from genome assembly GCA_949820135.1 of Sylvilagus floridanus. Classification (NCBI taxonomy): domain Eukaryota; kingdom Metazoa; phylum Chordata; class Mammalia; order Lagomorpha; family Leporidae; genus Sylvilagus; species Sylvilagus floridanus. The sequence continues at coordinate 81,846,913 of OX463232.1, forward strand.
TTCTCCCGTGCGTGACGCTTCCCTCGCCAGCCGGCGCTGAGCAGAGCCCCCGCCTGTCGGTTGCATCGGCAGCCCCGGCGCCCGGCAGCCTGGCCCAGCTGGCGTCTGAGCCTCCTGCAGGGTCGCAGCGCGGCACAGGGCTCAGGTGACGAGGTCGCCCTGTTCCATTGTGGGGGGGGGGGGACGAGTGCCAGTGGACAGCAGCCAGTCCTGAAGCTGTGCGGAGCCGTCCTGTGTTCTGTGTCAGTGTCACCTGCGCACAGACATCTCACCTGCGCATAGTCAGACGTCTCACCTGCGCATAGTCAGGCGTCTCACCTGCGCACAGACATCTCAGCTGCGCATAGTCAGGCGTCTCACCTGCGCATAGTCAGGCATCTCACCTGCGCACAGACATCTCACCTGCGCACAGACATCTCACCTGCGCATAGTCAGACGTCTCACCTGCGCATAGTCAGGCGTCTCACCTGCGCACAGACATCTCAGCTGCGCATAGTCAGGCGTCTCACCTGCGCATAGTCAGGCATCTCACCTGCGCACAGACATCTCACCTGCGCACAGACATCTCAGCTGCGCATAGTCAGGCGTCTCATCTATACATGGACGTCTCACCTGCGCACAGTCAGATGTTTCTGAGCTTGGAGTCGGGCCTGCGCGCTCTCCCCAACAACAGGTTCCCCTGTGTCTGGTTGACAAGGATCCCTGGCGCTCATGCCGGGCAGTCCTGGCATGGAGGCCAGGCGTCCAGGCCCGCAGCTGGCAAGACTTCGGAAGGTCATGCAGTCCGGTTGTCCCCTCCTGAGAGACCCTCTGGCCGCCGGCAGGACCAGGAAAGCTGCTCTGGGCAGGCGGCCGCAGCGCCTTCTCCGAGCTGCCTGATCGGTAGAACTGGGCTAATCGTTGGGCGTCTGAGCAGGCCCTTGTGGGGGCGGAATCAGATAGGCGTGTCACGTTCTTAGCGCCTGGCGGGCGCCGTGGGCGGCGGGGTGACGCTGTTGCCGTCCAGCGCACAGCCCTTCCCCGGCCCACCCCGCGCCTGCCGATGGCACCGGCGTGCACTCCTTTCTGATGGAGGAGGCAGGCGCCCAGGCTCTCCCCTGTGGCAGGGCACGGTCAGACGGGCACCCCCGAGCCCGTGTGGGAGAGGGACTCCTGCCCCGCCCACCGCAGGCAGACCCGGAGCAGGTGTCACTGCCGCAGCCCTGTGGCTGGCTCCTGGGGTGCAGGGGAGAGAAGGAGGGGAGGCCAGGGGTGTGTGGGGGCCCCCGAAAGCGGCTTCTGGGGCCCTGGAGAGAGAGGGCAGCCAGGGCCTGCGGGGAGGGGGCGGAGGCCGGCCTCAGAGTGGGGTGACCAGGCCAGTGACGGGCGGGTCCCGGGGCCGCCCCAGCTCCTTCCACAGCTCCTCGCGCTTGCTTGCTTTTTGATTGGCGTGTAGTTCTGTTTACGGGGTATGCCGTGACGTTTTCATACACGTGTCCCTTGTGCCGCCATCGAGTCAGCTGGCCTCGCGGGGGCCACAAACTCTCGCGGGTTCCACAGCCTGGGGAGGACAGAGGGGCGGCAGGTTATGTCGCTCGGGTGGAATCGGGTCCGGGCCCCCGTGCAGAGGTGGCCCTGCTCTGGGATCGGCTCGGGGCGCTGGCCGGGTGTGCCACGGCACATGCTGAGCGTGGCTGGCAGCAGCACACCTGTTTCCCGAGGCTCCGGGATGCCTGTCCGCTGCGGGCAGGGAAGAGCACCGGGCTTTGCGCGGCCACTTTCCCGGTGAGGACGGCTGGGCTCTTGCTTAAGCTGCTTCCTTCAGTTCCGATCCTCACTGCTCAGCCGTGGTCCTTGGACATCGCCGGGGGCTGGCTACTAAGCCTGAGCCCAGAGGCCCCGCGTCACCATCTGCGCTCCGCGAAGCCCTGGTGACTCGGCTGCACTCAGCTGTGCTGCGAGCTGTGCCCCTGGGGCTGGGAACAAGCTGCTGTGGCGACTGAGCCACACCAGAGCGGGAAGTCACGGCTCCCCGGGCAAGCCAGGTGCGTCCGCCTCGGCGCTGGCTCTCAGCCCGTCTGAGCTGGCACAGGTGGAACTTAGTTGCAGGGGTCTGGAAGTTAGCGCCCACTTACAGGTGTTAGCAGAAAGGTGAGGTCCATAGATCACCAGAAAAGAGCAGCGTGCTCATGCCCGTGCCCACCTCGTCCCCACGTGCCCTGCAGTGCCGGGGCTCGGGAGCCGAGAGACTCCACCTGCTCCCGGGTGCAGTGCGTGGCTCCCACGGGAGAGCTGTCTGTCCTCCCTCCCACTGAAGGGCAGGAGGGTGGGCCCACGCGGCCAGGGGACGAGGCCCAGGGGACAGAAGTCCTTGGAGGCAGAGAGGAATGGCGCAGGCCACACGGGAGGTCAGGTTCCGGGCTCTGCTGGCTGGCCACCACCCAGGGACCCCGTGGGGAAACAGCTGCTCCCTCTCCCTGGGTCCCAGGCGACAGAGGAGTCCTGTCTTTGAGATCACTCCGAGCTAGGTGGACACAGAAACCACGGCAGCCGTGCCGGTGCGGGCGTGGCAGCGGTGCTGGTGTGGGTTTGGCACTGGTACCGGTGAGGATTTGGCACTGGTGCCGGTACATATTTGGCACTGGTACTGGTACGGGTTTGGCACTGGTGCCGGTGAGGATTTGGCACTGGTATTGGTTTGGCACTGGTACCAGTGAGGATTTGGCACTGGTACTGGTACGGGTTTGGCACTGGTACCGGTGAGGATTTGGCACTGGTACTGGTACGGGTTTGGCAGTGATGTTGGCTGTCAGCGGTCGCAGGCTTGTCTGAGAAGCCTGAGCTCAGGCGGGTGTTCTCTGCCCGTATAGCTGGAGGAGACGCGGGGCTGGGCCGGGTGCCCACCCCGTGCCCAGGCCCTGGCTTTGGGTGAACCAGGCGGGAGTGATGGAAGTGGTTGGCCTGGTGCGCGGTGCCCTGGTGGGAGTCCCGTCGAGATGGCCCTGCATGTGCCGGCACTGGAGTGTCCGGGCCCCCGCAGGCCTGGCCGCTGGGCCCTGGGAAGGTGAACAGGAACTTCACGTGGCACTGGTGGTCACGCTCAGCGCCCTTGCCGCACACACACGGCTGCCTGGCGCGACGCTGCCACGCGGCACGGAGATGAACTCTTCGTGTGCTGGCTGTGCCGCCCGACGATGACCTGGGGCCCTGAAGGAGGCAGTGGTGGCGTTCAGCCCAGCCCCTGGCGCTGGGGAAGTGTCCGTGTGTCCCCCAGCACGCATGTTAAATGAGGGGCGTGGCGATGCTGGAGGGGGCCAGCACCCAGGACTGCTGGGTGTCGGGTGTGCGGGCGTGGTTCAAAGCCGCAGGGCCACCGTGGTCAGAAGTGTGTCACTGCAGACGATGCCGGTGGTTCCGTGCTCTCCCAGCCGTCACCGCGGGTCTGGCGGAGGCTCTTCCTGGCCTGATGCCGGGGCAGTGCAGTGTGGCGGAGGTGCCCGTGAGCACGTGACCGCGGTGTGGGAGGCAGGTCCGGGAGGACCACGTCGGGCAGGGCTGTGGCCCCTCCTGGGCTTTGGGCTTCAAGGAGATCCCCGAGGCCGCCTGCCTCCCCGGCAGCCACCTGTGTCCCCTGCTCCTGCCCTTGACTGGTTCTCTCCCTGGAGTGCACACATCCTCTTTAACAAGATCGTTTGAAAGAGAGAGAGCGCACTCGTCCATCTACTGGTTCACTCTCCAGATGCCCACAACGGCCAGGGTTGGGATGGACTGAGCTCCATCCAGGTCTAACGTGGGTGCAGGGCTCAAGCCCTGGGCGTCCTCTGCTGCCTTCCCAGGTGCATTAGCAGGGAGCTGGACTGGAAGCAGAGCAGCCGGACTTGAACGGGTGCTCCAATGGGGTGCTGGTGTCGCGGGTGCTCTGATGGGGTGCCGGTGTCGCGGGTGCTCTGGTAGGGGTGCCGGTGTCGCGGGTGCTCCGGTAGGGGTGCTGGTGTCGCGGGTGCTCCGGTAGGGGTGCCGGTGTCACGGGTGCTCCGATGGGGTGCCGGTGTCGCGGGTGCTCGGTAGGGGTGCCGGTGTCACGGGTGCTCTGGTAGGGGTGCCGGTGTTGCGGGTGCTCTGGTAGGGGTGCTGGTGTCGCGGGTGCTCCGATGGGGTGCCGGTGTCGCGGGTGCTCCGGTAGGGGTGCCGGTGTCGCGGGCTGAACCCCCTGCAGCACTGTGCTGGCCCCACGTCCTTTGTCCGGATTTCTGGTGCGAAGAGAAGGAGCGCAGAGGCCTCGCGGCGTCCTCCGCCCAGGCCCCCATCAGCGCTGCCCGCGCTTGCCGCCGCCTCTCGGAGGTCGTAGGCCCATGTGTGCTGCTGCGCCGTGGCCGGCACGGGTGTGGCAGCTGCAGGCCTGCTCACGCAGAAGGGAGCCCGAGACCACACGTCATGGCCGGGCGTTGCTGGAGGTCCCTTCGCGCTCGGTGAGGCCGGAAGTTCCCGCGCTGTTGTGTCCGCGACGTCGGCGTCTGTTTTGCAGAGCGTCCGTCAGTTTCTGGTTCCTGCTGTTTCCTGGCCGTCAGGTTGGAGCCCTGGGTTTGTGGCCAGAACGCCAAGGTGCGTGTCCTGTGGTGTGTGTGGTATCAGGTGCACCCAGGGCCAGGGCCCGGCCCCTCAAGGCTTTTTTTTTTATTCTACTTGAAAGACAGAGTTACAGAGAGAGGTAGAGACAGAGAGAGAGAGGTCTTCCATCCACTGGTTCACTCCCCAGATGGCCGTGACGGCTGGAGCTGTGCCGATCTGAAGCCAGGAGCCAGGAGCTTCCTCCATGTCTCCCACATGGGTGCAGGGGCCAAAGGACTTGAGCCTTCTTCCTCCTCTTCTTTTTTTTTGACAGGCAGAGTGGACAGTGAGAGAGAGAGAGAGAGAGAGAAAGGTCTTCCTTTGCCGTTGGTTCACCCTCCAATGGCCGCCATGGCTGGCGCACCGTGCTGATCTGAAGCCAGGAGCCAGGTGCTTCTCCTGGTCTCCCATGGGGTGTAGGGCCCAAGCACCTGGGCCATCCTCCACTGCACTCCCAGACCACAGCAGAGAGCTGGACTGGAAGAGGGGCAACCGGGACAGAATCCGGCGCATCGAACAGGACTAGAACCCGGTTTGCAGGCGCTGCAAGGCGGAGGATTAGCCTGTTGAGCCATGGCACCGGCCTTGGGCCATCTTCTACTGCCTTCCCAGGCCATAGCAGAGAGCTGGATCAGAAGAGGAGCAGCTGGGACTAGAACCAGCACCCGTATGGGATGCTGGCGCTTCAGGCCAGGGCATTAGCCCACTGTGCCACAGTGGGAGCTTCTGCACCTGGTGGGCCAGCTCAGGTCAGGGCCCACCCTTGCCCTAGCAGCAGTTGCCAGGGCACTGCCAGGAGCTGATTGGCTGAAGCTTGGGTCCCTGAACCAGTCAGATCCTCTCAGGAGTCAGGAGGCGGGTATGGGTGCTGGGACAGTAGCCAGCTGTGTCCGTTGTAACATTGTAGTCCCCGTGTTTGCCCTGAACTACTGAGGCCGAGTGAGCTGGCTCCACGTGGAGCCCTTGCACCCAGCTAGGATCCCACTTTGGGAGCCGTGGGTTTTCTGTGGGTCTGGGACAGTTGTGCCAACCTGCTGAGTACACCCCCTCTTCTAGGAATGCGTGCTTTCTTTTTGTTGTTCATTTTGTTTTAATAAAGATTGGGGTTTACTTATCTAAGAGGTAGAGTTACAGACAAAGAGAGGGAGAGACAGAGAGAAAGGACTTCCATCCACTTGTTCACTCCCCAAACGGCTGCAGCAGCCAGAAACGAGCCAGTCTGAAGCCAGGAGCTTCTTCCGGGTCTCCCACGCAGGTGCAGGATCCCAAGCACCTGGGCCATCCTCCACTGCTTTCCCAGGCCACAGCAGGGAGCTGGACCAGAAGAGGAGCAGCCGGGACAGGAGCCAAGGAATGCCTGTTTTAAAAACTGTCCACACGGGCACTGCTCTCAGCAGCCTGAGCGTCCGTCTGTGCCAGGCAGTGTGGCACAGCCACGCAGCGGAGCAGCATCCGGCTCCGGAAGGAGTGATGTTCTGACGCCTGCTGCCGTGTGGGGGAGGCAGGCCACCACCTGCTTGCGGTTACGTGGACGGCCGTTGAGACAGTCCTTGACGAGGCAGGGGACTGCTCAGTGCGCGTCTTCAGCACCACACGTGATAAGATGGAAAATACGGGGCTGGCGCTGTGGCGCAGCGGGTTAACGCCCTGGCCTGCAGTGCCGGCATCCCATATGGGCGCTGGTTCAAGTCCCGGTTGCTCCACTTCCGATCCAGCTCCCTGCTGTGTCCTGGGAAAGCAGCAGCAGATGTCCCAAGTCCTTGGGCCCCTGCACCTGCGAGGGAGACCTGGAAGAAGCTCCTGGCTCCTGGCTTTGGATCTGCACAGCTCTGGGCATTGAGGCCATCTGGGGGTGAACCAGCAGATGGAAGACCTCGCGCGCGCGCGCTCTCTCTCTTTCTCTCTCTCTCTCTCTCTCCCCTTCTCTTTCTTTTGTGTAACTCTGACTTTAAAATACATAAATAAATAAATAAAATGGAAAGTGCACAGGGACACCCTACTGCTTCCAGGTGTCCCGGCTTCTGGCGTGGCCACACCCTCTGTCTTCACGCCACGCCTGCTTGAAAGGGTTGATGGGCTCCCATCAGCCTGCCCCATGTAGCAGGCGTGGCTGGCTGAGAAGGAAAGGAGAGCTTACCGCTTCAGGGAAGGATGTCAGCTTTTAAGCACAAATTGGAATTCTGGAAAATTGGAATCTGCCGCCGAGAGCCGCGCCGTCTCCCAGTACCGGGAGGTTTTTCTCATGAGCTGCGTGGCGCCGTTGGCGGCTTCTCAGGTTGTGCACAGTGGCCCGTGTCAGGGTCTGGGAGAGCCACGTAAGCCAACGAGGTCACACCACGAATGAGACAGGAGAGCTGCTGCGGAGCTGGGCCCTCCCGGAGCTGTCGGTGGTGTTTTTGTGCAGTATTAAAGATCGATGCCCGCAAAGCCCTAAAAATTCTCAGCGTCCTCACCCCTGTGCAGCCGCGCGTGTGTGTGAGTGGGTCCCCCCCCCCACTGCACGGCACGACGGCCGCCCAGACGGGGGGGGGGTTCCCTCGTGACCCAGACGTGAAGGCGTCTGTGGGAGGCTAGGGCGGTGGCAGCCATCACACCGCTTTGCGCTGCTTTTAAAATGCGCTTCATTTTCTAGAACGTTTGTCTTCACACGTGGTGGTATGTCCTTGTTCTCTCATGGGAATGGTTGATAAAGTTTAGCACCTTTCACACCAAACTGAACATCGGCAGGTTGAGGCCACGTCGGCGGAAGGCTCCTGGGGTGGTGGGCTGTCGTGAGAGCGCGGGAGGCCCTAGGAGCCGTGTGGGGCCGGCGGCTCCGACGCCCGCGTCCCACCTGCAGCTCCGGCCTGGGTTCCCTTCCTGCCCCCAGCTCCGGCCTGCAGCTCCCTGCCGACGCGCAGCCCTGGAGGCTGCAGGTGACGGCTCAGCTCCTGGGCCCCTGCCGCCCCGTGCGAGGCCCGGACTGAGTTCCTGGCTTCTGGCTGGGGCCTGTTGCGGGTGTTTGGAGGATGAACCAGCAGGTGGGAGATCCCCTCCCTCCCTCCCTCCCTCCCTCTCTCTCTCCCAGCAACACGGAAACGATGCCAAGGGTGGGAGCCGCCTCCTCGTGGGGACGCCGAGCGCTCCTGTCTCGGTGCTGAGTCGGGTCCCGGTGCTCAGCGTGTGTCCTCGCCACGCTGGTGCTGCTGCCGTGTTAGGTGCCTGAGATGAGTCTGGTCGGGTCGGGTCGGCCTGCCTGGGCTTAGAGTGTGAACGTCGTGCAGCCGGGGCCGGTCCACGGCCTTCTCTCAGCCCCGTTTTTCTCACCTGGAAGTGGGGACAGCGGGTGTGCGTGTTGCCGGGGAGACCGAGTGGTAGCTGAGGTGACACGAGCGTGCAGGTGACAGATGGAAGCCAGGCCCACGTCACACCAGGCCTTGGACACCCCGGTTCTCCCAGCATGCTTTGCGCTGCCCCAGGCCCAGGCCGTGCCCTGCCCTTCCGTTATAATGAAGCCGTCAAGGTTGTTTGCGAGGCTGAATATGACAGAGCGGGGCACACGCAAAGGCGGGGACCCGGGCCTCCTGTGCACGCGTCTGGGAAGGGACTGCCTCTGCAGGCCCGGCTTGGGCCCTGGGCTGACTCAGAGCAGGCGGCCCTTCCTGGATCCCTGAGGAACAGGTGCTCCCGGCCGCGCCGGCACGCGGGAGCCTGCGGCAGTCCCTGTGTGCGTTGACCCCGCTGCTGGGTCGTTTGACAAACCGGCCTTCCCTGGTGGGGGTGGGCGGATGTGGGCGCTGGGACGCTCCCCTGGGTGGCAGCTTGGTCTGGCCCCGTGGCTGGTGACTCCTGGGTGCTCGGTCCTCCAAGCCGCTGGTTTCCTGTTTTGACCGGGGACCTGGATGAACGTGTTCAGCCGGCGGGGTCTGTGACGTGGTTTCTGTGGGCAGGCTCTGGGCTACGTGTGAGCGACATGGCGTTTGCGTCTCGTGGGAGCATTAAGTCGAGCTGAAAAGTTGGGGTGCCAGAGTGACCCCGCTCCCATCTTGTGGTTGAGGAGTCTGAATAAGCGAGTGTCTCAAGTCTGTGTGTGTGTCTCAGCTGAGGGTGGATGCTTTATTGTTTATAGCTCCAAGCAGGGCTGCTGGGAAAGGCCGAGAGGCCCATCCCGGAGACACTCAGGAGTGTGATTGACAGGCGAGGTGTGGGAGGTGGGACCAGCGATGAGCCAGCTTGGACTCCAGGCAGTCTGCCCCGAGGGGCCCCGGCTGCCAGCGCTCAGGAGAGAGTGGCGGCTGGGAGGGAGGTGGTGACGGACGCGAGTGAGGCTCCCAGGGAGGGAGCGCGGGAGTGGGGGGAGCAGGCAGAGCTCTGGGCGGCCGGCATGCTCTGGGTGCCGGGGGCGGCTTCCCAGACGAGGCCGGCGTGTCCCCAGGGCGCAGCCGGCATGCTCGCCCGCCCTCAGCCAGTGGACGGGTGCCTCCGTGTTGAAGCCAAGCCGGGGCTCAGGCCGCAGGGAGGCGTCAGGCACCGACACCTCTTCCCCAGCCTTTGTCCTGGGAGCCCCGTCTCCTCACAGTGGCCCCCTGAGCCCCTCTGAGTCTGGCTGAGCTCGGTCGGGGGAGGAGGGCAGCGGTGACACGGTGGGCACCGGGGCGCTGCCTGGGCGGGGGGCCCTGGCCTAGCATCGTGCTGAAGCTTCTGTTGGCGGAACGGATCTGTCCTGTGGCTGCCGTGAAGGTGCTTCGACCACAGATTCCCTGCGGTCGTGGACTTGGAAGCCCCGCGTGAGGCTGCGGAGTCCACGTGTGGGCAGTGCTGGCTCCTCGGGGGCCTCCGGGGGGCTCTGTCCCTGTGCCTGCAGCAGCCCCTGGCTCCTGGCCTGGCCTGCGAGCTCTGCCCGTGTCCCCACACCGCCGTCTGCCTGCTCTGAGGGTCCCGGGACGACAGCTCATCCCAGCAACCTCACAGGACGCGGCCTGGCTCCGCCGCCTCTGCAGAGTCCTCCCCGCCACGTTTCTGACTTCCCACGGCCGGGGATGAGGATGTGGCATCTCTGGGGCCCTTTTCCCACCAACATTGCAGAGGGAGAGATGTGCGTCCTGGGCGCCTGGGGCAGCTCTGCTCCGGACGGGACCTGCAGGCTTCCTCATCCTGCGTCTTCCTTTCGGCTCCTGGAGCCTCACGCACACATGGGGCCGCACCGTGCACCTGCCCGGCCCCTCCATCTTGTCTTTCTCCAGGGCCTGAGACTGTTTCCTGCAGGCTCCTGGGGGAGGTGGCCGGAGCGGGTGATGGACCACACCACCAGTTTTGTCAGAATTCCGCGCACCATGAATCCAGCTGGGGTAGGACAGCGCCTAGCGTGTCATACATGCTTGTCGACATCGCGACGTGTGGCGGGAGTCTGCCGCCCGGGATCCCGGCACCGCGTTCTGAATCTTGCCCGCAGGCCTCTGCCAGCTTTGGGGCCCAGGGCAGACATGAAGGCACAGCGCTGGCCGGCTGAGTGACAGCAGACAGGCAGGTCGGGTGCTGTTGAGGTTGACGGGTGGATGAGTCGGAGCCGGGAGAGCGGGTGTGCTGGCGTCTCTTCAGCCTGCGGGCTGTCCTGGGGACTGGAGGCACCTGCTGGGCCAGTGTAAAGATGGCTGAGGGGGGAGGCTGCGTTTCGCAGCCCCGTGAGCAGGACAGACGGGCAGAGGAGGAAAGCGAACCCACCACATCCACAGTCCACAGGCACCGCGGCACCGGCCCCAGGCTTGCGGTCGGCTCCGTGGCACCATGGAGGGGTAAACGGGACGCTCTCCCCGCTCCCGACTCTGGCATCCCAGGGCCTGCCTTGTGTCAAGGGCAGGGGATGAAGCATTCTGACAGCTTTAATAGCGGCGGGCAGAGCCCCTGCAGGGGCAGCCCCCGGGGGCCGCCCCCCCCCCCCCAGCACGGGCGCTCCTCTCCCCGGGCGTCGCGAGTCCATGCAGCTCCTCCTTTGCTGTAGACCCCCCCACCCTGTTTGCTGAACAGGGGAAATGAGGGCTATTTAGGGAGCCTGACCTGAGCTGACGCGGCGCTTGCTGGCTGCCGTGGCTCAGCGGGGGCTGGAGGTGCTGGGGCCACAGGCCTGGGGTTTCTTCGGATGCCTGGCCCTCCCGCCTCCAGCTCCTCCCAGACGCCCCTTCCAACTTCTTCCGGAGGTGGGATAAGCCAACAGGAGTGTGGTGTGCTTTTTCAAAAAACAAGTGAATCTCAAATGTTTTTCCCCAAAGTGAATTCAGATTCCAGTTTAGGACCCGGCCTGGACGGGCGTGGGCAGGTGCCCCGCAGCCACACACGTGCACTTCCTGAGCGAGTCGCTGTGGGGTGCACAAGACGGAAAGCAGATTTCGGGGTCCTGGGTGAGAGCCGGGCCCTGGTGGCGTTTGGAGCTGGGTGGCGCCAGCCGTGCTGTGGGCATCTGTCCACCTCTGGGAGCGTCTTCCTTTTGCAGGTGTCAGACACAGCGGTGCGGGGACCTGGGGCCCCAACAGGCAGCGTGGGGAGGCAGGCGAGCAGGGTGGCCAGAGCTCTGGTGGAGGAGGGGCTGTGGGCCCATGCGGGGGACGCCCAAGCCCAGCTCCGTGCCGATGACTGCTGGTGGGACCGACCTCGCCCGCGCGTGTGGCCTCGGCATCCGCCTCTGCACCACAAACACGAGGTCCCGGCCGGCAGGTCAGTCCCAGGGGCTCCTCGCGTGCGTGGCTCAGAGGTCGTTCAAGAGTGGGACCTCACACTAGAAACGGGGTGATGCGGCCCCACGCAGAGACGTGGGATGGAGGAGGTGCCTCTCAAGCTGGGGGCTCCAAGGAGGGGCTCCTCCCTCAAGGGCCTTGGGAGGACCCTGAGGATGGGCGAGCCCCCAGGACCCGAAGCCAGGGTCAGGCGTCCCCACTGCTCCCTGAGTTGCAGGACAGCCGATCCCAGACACAGCCCCATCCTCGGGCCGCCGGGGAAAAGGAGGTCAGAGCAGACGCCGGCCGTTCTGTGAGCTATGGAGCCAGTGCAGGCGGGGCCGGTCTCTAAATTACCAAACCATCCCGCACCACGTCACCGGTGTGAAGTGAGACCGCTGTGTGCCCCACCCCCACCCCGGCGCTCCTGGGGGGCTGTTCCGTGCGTCCTCTGCGGCTGAGCGTGGAGAGCCGTCAGCCCGCAGTCGGCGGCAGCCCCGCAGGGGACCTGTCCTGGACCCGGGCCGCACGCTCCAGGTTGTGCACGGCATCCTCTCCACAAAGACCCCAGAAGGGACAGAACCGTGAGCAGAGACCTTGGAACTGGGCAGATCCAGGAGCTGGACAGCAGGTGAGGGGATGTGTGTGTGCACAGTCAAGTGTGAGAGTGTACAGGCAAGTGTGAATGTGTACAGGTGTGTGTGCAAGGCAAGTGTGAGTGTGTACAGGTGTGTGTGAGTGTACAGGCAGGTGTGAGTGTGTACAGGTGTGTGTGCAAGGCAAGTGTGAGTGTGTACAGGCAGGTGTGAGTGTGTACAGGTGTGTGTGCAGATGTGTGTGCACCGGGATGTGTGATTGTGCGGACGTGTGTGTACAGTGGGCATATACAGGAATGTGCGTGTAGTTGACGTGTGTGTGCATGCCTGTGTGCTAAGCACATATTCAGGTTCTTTTTTCTTTTGTCTGTAAAACTGACGTGCGTGCTCCGTGCACCGTGGGTGGCTGCTGTCAACAGCACCACCAGCACCTGTCCTCGGGCTCCCTGTCCCCACCCCCATTCTCGGCACCCACAGAGCTGTGGTCAGAGGAACAATGGCTGGACCATTTCCCGGCGTTGGGTAGCGCCCGCCAGTTCAGGCTGGCACGAGGCGGCTGCTCTGCCGTAGGGGAGACAGTGAGTGAGGCTCACGTGTGGCAGGAGCTCATGGCCTGGGCCCTCGTGCAAGTCCAGTGTGGGTGAGGGATCCGGGTTCCACCCCAAACCAGCTCCTCCAGAGCGCGGCCTCTCGGGAGAGCCGCCAGGGCCAGGGCTGTGCAGACGGAGGCTCGCTGAGTGAGTGGGTGGTCCGCTAATCGCCAGGCGATTAGAGCCGAGCAAACACCTCCCGCAGACACAGGAGCTCGGGCTGGCTGCTCGGGCACCCAGGGAGGGAGCGGGGCCTCAGCTGCGTGATGGGGCGGCCGCCGTTCAGACCTGGAGAGGGAGGCGGGAGACGCTGGTCAGAGACGTTGGTGGCTGGTGTGTGTGCAGACGTGTGTGCCCTGCGTGAGTGCACGTGGGTGTGTGCACAAGTGTGTGAGTGTGGGTGCGTACTCTTAAACAACGGTCAGGGAGCTCTCTGGAAGGGGCCCACGCCAGGAGACGGGGCTCAGCCGGGCTGTGGTCGGAGCAGAGCGCGTTCAGGTGCCGGGGCTCGGGCAGGCGGGACCCCTGTGCTGGAGGCTTGGTCCAGAGGCGGTGGGGCGGGGCCAGGGCTTCCCACCTCGTGGCATCACACTTTCTGACACTGCCGTGTGCTCTGGGTGCCCTGTCACGTCCCTGGGGTGGCCACGTGTGACCAGGGAGCCCCGCGGGCGGCACCACCCTGTGACGCTCACGTTTCTGACTCGCGGCTGGGAGGAGCAGACTCAGGTAGGAGGGGGCAGAGTGTCCCAGGCAGGAGCCGGATCACGCCACCTGCTCTCACAGATACAGGAGATGGATGGAAGCAGCCACGGCGTGTGGGCTCTGCAGATGGAACCCACGGTGTCTGCCTGGGGTGGAGCTGCCCCAGGGCTGTGCGCGGCTCCCCGCCGCCGAGCTGGCTCGGTCATGGGAGGGACCTGTGGTCCCCTCCAGTGCAGCCGGGCCTGGAGCCTGGAGGGTTTGGATGGAGCTGTCCCTGGCTGTGGACACAGACTGGCAGGGGTGGGTGGGGAGGGGTGGGCAGGGGAGATGCGGCTCCCCAGTCACATGCTCTCACGGCTGTGCTGGACACGTCGCTGCGCTCGCTCGGAAGCCAGGTCACGACGCTCAGTAGCCACGGTGCATCTTGGGAAACCAGCATTGGAATCAGCCAAGGGAACGGCAGCCCCACCCAGCTCGGTGGCCTCGCGGTGGCCTGATCTGTGAGATGTGCAGACCCGTGCCACGCAGCTCCCAGGGCCTCATAGCATCCAGGAGCGCGCTGACCGGCCGCGACCCCGGCGGGGGACAAGGACGGTGGCGCTCCCAGAGGGGCAGGCGGAGGCGGCCCCTCCTGCGAGACTCGGCAGGCAGATGCGGTTGGCACAGGGCCTCCCCTGAGCCTCGAGCCGAGCGTGCCAGCCGCAGCAGAGGGTAGCGGGTGATAACCCTGGGCCTCACTGCAGTCTGGAAGCTTGGGAAGAAAAAATACGGAAGCACCAAGGAGGAAAATGGAGCAAGTGGCCATGAGGCGAGAAACAGAGCTGGCGTGGCACACTGCCACCGGCCACCCTGGAGCCCGCGGAGAAAAGAGAACAGGACCCGCCCGTGTGTGTAGGTTGGCTTCCAAGGACAGCGACAGAGAATGGGTGCGCTTGAATGCCAAACCCACCCAAGGCCCTCACCTGCCCACTCCTGGCTCCCAGCCAGCACACCCGGGAAAGCCGTGTGATGACATCGAGCTGAGCGAGAGCCCCCCAAGGATGAGAACCGAGACCCCACAGGCAATGGCTGGGGCTAGACCTCGAACACAGCTAAACATGGAGTCCAGTGCTGGGCTGTTCTTGGTGCCAGGCCAAGGTGACCCAGGTGAACCCTGCAGGCGCGCACCTGTGGGGGAGGAGGGGCAGGCGCCACCCGCGGTCGCCCACTTCTCCCGCGGCAGAGACACGTCCCAGGGCTGCGTTGACTATTCTGGCAGCTCCATCCGTGTCACTTCAATTTTTCTTCAGTGCAATGCAAGTCGCACTCAGACACCTGCCTCTCGGATCCAGCAGGTGCGCGTCGCTGATTCCTACTACGTGACCCTCTGCCCAGCATCCCACTGGAATCTGCCTGGGAGGGGAAGGGGGAGACCCCTCCCTGGGGTCAGTCCCCGGGTCTGCAGAGGCCACCAGGTCCTGGGTGCCTGGTGGCCCTGAACACAGGGATTTCTGGTTGGCTGCAGGCATGAGCAGCGTCTGCAAACAGGAGCAAAGCCAGCTCGGCCACAGACCCCTCGTGTCCCCCTTGGGGACAAGGCACACGCTGGGAGACACGTGACAGCGCCAGGAAGACACAGCCGAAGCACCTGCCTCACTGAGAGATACGTCGGGCACCGTGTTCTGGGGCTACGTGTGGACCACTGAGGGTCTGGGCCACGCAGCTGTGTGGGTTCCGAAGGATCCCTCTTCCTTTTTAAGGAACCTGCTCCTTGCGAGCGCCCGGCGCCTCCGAGCGTGGCGCGTCCCCTTATCTGCTGCGTCTGACGTGGCAGGAGTGGGCGCGGAGCCGCTGGGCGGGACCTGCAGGCCACTGCTTCCCGCCGAGGACGCTGGTGCCGCCGCCGTCACAAGGACATGTCTGGGTGCAAACGTCGGCGCACCGTACGAGGAGGAAGAGCTGGGACCGCCGGGGAGATGCTGGAAACAAACCGAAAGCCCCAGGTGGATGGAGAGGGGACCCAGGGGAGGGGCCAGGCCATGAGGACCGGGCCCTGCTGCCCTGGACTTCAGGCCTGGGGCGCCTCGGGAGGCCCACCCCCGACTCCCGCCCCCTCCCAGCCGCCTGCCGCGGCCGGCCCACGCCCGTTCTGGGGCTGCCTTCTCAGCTCTGCTGCGGTTCCTGTGCCCCGTGGGCCTCAGGCCGCGCCTGCCACATCGTTCCAGTGGGAGACGCCCGGGAGCCTGGGGGCAGCCCCGAGCCTTGGTGACCTCTGAGGCCTTCAGAGCGCTGCCCGCCTCTTTGGGGATGTCGGGGGGGGGCACTGTTCCTGACCTTTCAGCACGTCCGCGGTGGCTGGGACCCGGCCCATCGCAGGGGGCTGTGCCTGCGGCAGGGACCTGGCCGACTCACGCTGTCGTGGATTCAGGGACGAGAGACCCTCTGCCGAGAGCCGCCATGCGGCCGGGGTGTGGGGTGGAGGGCGCGCACGCCACTGCTCCCGTGCACGGCTGCTGCGGTCTGAGGGGCTGGGCGAACCACCCCTCGATCGTCAGCAGCTTCCCGGGGGCAGGAGAGGCCGCTGGAAGCGGCTGGAGCGGCTGCCTGTGGTTCGGCCACTCCAGGGGCCGCTGCCAGCCCCAGGAAGGCGTGGTCAGGCTGTGGGCGCAGCGCGGGGGCTGCTGGGGGACCAGGGCACTGCTCTCAGGTCGGACTTCGGAGGCCGCTGCTTCCTTCCGAGCGGCGGTGGGATTTCTCCCAGCCTCCTGGCTGACATACGTGTGGGCACGAGCCACGTCATCGTGGCCGCGGGCCGCTCCACTGTGGCTGCAGGGACCACGTGCTGGGACGCCTCAGCATTCGCTCGCTCCTCTGCCCCGGTTTGGATTTTTTACTCCCCAGAACGGCCACTCTCACTCTGCCATCTTCTTGACGCAGCTTTGTGGTCTTGGTTTGGGTTTCGGCAGTGGTGACCTCTGAGACCAGGAGTGAGTTCGAGGGGAGGGGGTGTCATCGAGCGGGCGCACTGAGGCCCTGGACAGCAGCAGCGGTCCCGGCAAAGTGGGGGTGGCTGTGGCTCAGGAGCCCCTCCTGCAGGCGATGGCTGGCAGGTGCACGGGGCTGCCCTGGTCGGCCCTGGACGGAGCAGGGAGGCCGTGCTGCTGTGCTCTGGCCTCCGTGGCTGCCGGAACCCAGGAGAGCACGGGGAAGCAGGTTCTCCCGCTGGGAAGGCCCCCAGCCCGGGCACACGCTGTGAGCACCCACCACCCCAGCCCGCACCTTCAGGCTCTGTCAGCCTGCAGCCCCCCTCTTCCCCCCGGAATGTATGGCCATTCTCGCTTTATGGTCGCTGCCTGAGCCTCATGGCGGTGCCGAGTCGTCCCTGGTCCCCACGGCGTGTACGGGGAGAACCCGTGGCACCAAGGGGCCGTGCCACTCTGCACCTTCGGGGTGCGCTCGGTCCAGCCGTGAGCTTTGCCAGCTGCCGTTGCTGGTGGAGGGAGAGAGAAGGGGACCCGTATGATGACGGCGCCCACACAGCCCCTCCAGCCACAGGACGTGTGCTCCGTGCCGCGCACAGCTGAGCGTCTATCCCCATCTCTGCAGGATGGAGTGAGGCCCTTGGATGACCAAGGAGCTTATGACACAGGGCAACCTGTGGCCATGCAGCTGCCAGCCCAGGGCGCAGACGCCAAGATACCGGCTCTGCCCACCGAGCTTGGCCAAGACAGGTTTAAATGTGAAGGCACAGCTGTGTGCGACGCGGACCGACCAGGCACGAAACGAGTCACACTGGGACGCCGTCCAGGTCTTCCAGGACATGGTGCTGGGACACTCGTGGTCCTCATCAGGGCCCGGGTGTGAGGCCAGCTCCACTCTGCCTCCTGCCGATGTCCACCCTGCGAGCCGGTGGGAGATGGCACAAGTACTTGGGCCCCGCTGCCCACGCGGGAGACTGGTGGGCCTGGCTGGCCTGGTGGAACCCCTGGGCGCCTGTCCATGCAGCTCCTGTCCTCGCACCTGCCGCGGCTGCCGTGCCAGCTCTGGGCGCAGGATCTTTGGACAGTGCATGCCAGCGGAGCACCCACTGCGCACCGCCAGTCCCGTCTGCAGCCTGAGGAAGTGGGGCGCAGCTGGGACCAGACCGAGTGCGGGGCTTGCCCTGTGCTCCCCGCCGGGGTCCGGGCAGGCTCCCGCCTCTCACTGGGAGCAGAGGCTGACACTGCTCCAGGACACGGCCAGGGTGGGGAAGTGGGGGTGGGGCTGCAGGGGTCCTGCACCGCTGAGGGCGCCCCTGCCCTGGGAAGCCCAGGTGCGACGCTGGCTTGTGCTTCGCGCTGGGGGCAGTGCCCATGAGGGCTTTACTAAGTGCCTGGAGTGGTAAGGACTGGGCCAAGGAGCCTCCCTTGGGCCAGCTGTGAATCCGGCTCAGATCACCTGTGCCTGCCCTGGCTGGGCCCGGTGTCCGTCGGTTAGCCCCTCCTGGGCAGGCGTGCCCGTGCTCACACGCGTGAGCAGTGAAGCCCATCAGAGCCCCAGATGTCTGTCTCCTTGCACTCTGGGGCCAGGGCTGTGCACTGGCAGGGTGCACGGGGGGGTGGGGGGGGTGGGGGGGTGGGAACAGGGCGGCACAGGAGTCTCGGCAGCCGGCCCCACCCCCAGTTTGTGTTTCTGTGCCTGAAAATAACCGTGCAGTTCAGTCCTGTGGGGTGCTGTCCTTCCAGGGAGAGGTACCTGGCTGGAGTGACTCCAAATGCGGCCCTGGCCGAGCCTGACCCGTGGACTCCCTCCGTGGCGCTTGGAGGAAAAGGGAGGCTGAACACATGGGCCGCCTTCCGCTGCTTTCCCAGCTCATTAAGCAGGGAGCTGGATCTGAAGTGGAGCAGCCGGGACTCGAACTGGCGCGCGTGTGGGATGCTGGTACCGCAGATGGATCCTCTTCTGTAGCTGCTCCTGTGTGGTGTGTGTGTGCCAGCACAGTGCCCGCGTGTGTGCAGCGTCCGTGTGTGTACTTGTGTGCATGCTCATGTGCGTTGTGCAGTGTACGCGTGTGCGTGTACGCGCGTGTGTGTGCATGTGTGCAAGCACTCTTTCAGGCCTCCATTGTAGAACGCGGTGGGTTGTGCTTTCTGGATGGTGTGGGTCTCCCAGCACCGGGCGGTGCTGTGTGGTCGCCCTCCAGAGAGGCAGCCCGGGAGTGATGAGAGCTGGGGACGTGCCAGCTGCACCTGCCCACGCACGAGGGCAGGACAGCGCCCCCGGGGGGGGGCAGGAGGCTCGGCAGGGGCCCGTGGGTGACGGGGGGTGGGTGCTGACTCAGAGCCACCTGCTGGGAACTCGGACTCCTCCCCTGCGGAGTCACTCGGTGGGAATCACGGACCCAGCGACCTCCGTGGAGAGCCGCGCTGGGTCACTTTGGTTCTCCTGTTTCAGGTAGCGGCACACAGCAGACTCGGCTGGCTTCCAGGGGTGTAGACAGCTCACTAGGCGCTCTCCCCCGTGCGTCGCTGGTTCCAGACTTGAGAGGGCATGGGGCTGCACACCAGCACCCCCTTTACCTCCGTAGCGGTGAAGAGAGCCTGGCTCTGCGGTGGGGAGGGGCACTGGGAGCCCCTACGGTCCCGGTCTTCCTGTTGAGCCCTGCACGCAGCAGCGGGAGCTGAGTGGCAGGGAGCCCGGGCCAGGGACAGACGCCCTTGCATTCTGGGCTCGCCTGCCTGTCCTGAGCTTTGTCACCACCCAGAGGCCCTGGGCATGGGGGCTTGGCTGGGCGGCAGTGCCGGCACCCACCTGCCCCGGCGTCACGTTCTGGTCCTTAACCCAGGTCTCCGCGAGCCGGTGACAGCGTCAGGAGCTGGCTGCCAAGGCCATGATCATTGCGCCGTCTGCCAGGAGTCCCAGCAGCCTCGGCCCTGGCAGCCGCACCGCCTGCCCTCTTACGCCGGGGCAGGACCCTGACCTGCTGGGGACAGTGAGCTGGGGAGGATGGGTGGCTTTTGGCCTGGTGGTGGGGAGTCTCTTGTGGTGGTGCAGGGCAACTGGAGTGGTCTGGGCGGTGGCCCACTGACCTCCAGGGCTTCCGGAGGGCAGGAAATGACCCCTGTAGGGACGCGAGCCTAGCGATGGGGCGGCTGTACTTGGCGTGACCTGGAAGTGGCTCGCTGAGACGCACCTCAGCCCTGTAGCTTCGTGGCTCACAAGTGTGGGTCTGGCGGCCTGGCCGTTGTGGCTGAGCCGCTGTCCCTGATGTCAGGCACAGGCTCTGGAAGTCAGCGCCAGGCCGTGGCTCCGTCTGCTGGGACTAAGTGTGCTGGGGCGTGCCGTCGGCAATGGTGCTGGCCCTGCGGCCTGAAGCTTCAACCCGGAGCTGCGGGTGCCGCCAGACGCGTGCCGGGCGGCAGGACCAAGGCCGCCCTGTGCCGGTGTGGATGAAACGCGGGGTGCACGCTGTGGTCAGGGCTCCCTTTCCTGCTGGGGGCAGGTGACGCCCATGGGCAGTGAGGCTGCATCAGGGCTTTGCGAGGCTGTGCGGGAGAGACAGGGACCCTGTGTGCGCCTGACAGCGCGGCCACGTGGTGACGTGGGACTTGGAGCTGGGAGCAGCGTCCCTGAGTGACGGGTTCTCGGGTGGGGACTCCCGGGGACTCCACCCCTCTCCCAGGGCCCAGAGACGGACGGATTCCTCCCCTCGCTGCCTCCCCCGCCTCCTCGTTGCACCCTTGGTCGGGAGGCCCCACCGGCCGCCCACACCAGGTGCTGAGTGAGTTTCCTCGCGGGTCCCTCAGCCTTCCCGAGAGGTGCTGGGTTAAGGACCAGAAGGCAGGGCAGGGGCAGGGGCACGGAGGGAGGCTGTCTCACTCAGGAGAGGGGCGGGCCGACTGCTGCCTGCGGCAGGGGGTTCTGTGGCACACAGAGGGGGTGGTGGGCAGCGGAGCTCCACGGCAAGCCCGGGGCACGGGCTGGGGGGACCTGCCATGGCCGGCACCTCTGGGGCCTCCTCCCGGGCACCGCCCCACCCCGCACGCTGTGGGCGGTCCAGGCCCCGACCTCTGTCTTGTCACCCACGGGCAGTGCCATGGCCAGCTCTGCGTCAGGCCGCGCCACTGCGGGCGAGTTCATCCCTCTCCCTCGTGGACACCGCGCTGCAGGGTCACCGAGAGGCCAGAGCCAGCCCAGGTGCCGCAGACCAGGTGCGGCGGGGGGCCCACTGTCCCTTCTCTGCCCGGAACTCCGGCTCCCAGGGGCCGCTGTTACTGGACTGCCGGAGCCCGCCCCGTGGCCGGCGGAGAAACCCCTTCCACGCTGGTGGGGGAGCAGGCGCGCGTGGGGACGAGGACGAGGGACAGGTCCAGGCGGTGGCTCGGGGAGGTTTCCCGGGAGCAGCCCCGGGGGTCAGCCTGCACATGTGGCTGTTGCTACAACTGCCGCTGATTACGGCAGCTAAGCCGGGTCACCGCGCCCTGGTGAGGCTCGGGTAATGCAATTAGAGAAGATAATCGGCACTGAGGCCCTGTGAAAGAGTTCATTCATCTGGAAGGGGGGCTTACGCTAATCTAAAAGGCACATCACCGTCCTCGGTTTTGTTAGCTCAGGTTTCGGCTTCCAGGGTCTCCCCGCCCCGCCCCGCCCCCAGCTCGCTCTGGCTCTTCGCAGGCGAGATCATGGCCTGGGAAGGAGGCAGGGCTGGGGGCTGGGGAGTGCGCGGCCCCCGCCCCCACCCGCACTCCTTCCTCACCTCCTTTAGTCTCTCGGTCATCGTTGCCCGTGAGCACCCTGGACGCTCCGTGTCCCGAGGTTTTGCTTTGCTTTGGGAGCAGTGAGGGGCGGATGCCAGCAAGGAAGAGAAGGACCCGGGTCTTTCTCTCGTGTCCCCGCGGACGGCTTCCTTGTTCCTTGGAGACCATCTCACCAAGTCCTCCCGCAGGGCGTTCTGCCCGTCGGCGGTGTGTCTGTGGCCACGAAGATGGAGACCGGGACGTCCCCCGGGCTGGGCCACACACCGACGGCGTCAGCAGCAGAGACCTGGCCGCCCCTGGGGGGTCGGCTCCTGGCCAGGGGAGGCCGAGCCTCCACCAGGAAGTGGCTTCCCCAGACTCAGGGTGCCGCAGAGGAGGCCGGCCCTGCCGGGGAATCCCTACTCCAATCTGCTCGGGAGCTCGGGTCTGGCCCACACCGGCGCCTGCCTCAGGGCTGCCAGTAGGAGACTCGGAGCAGGTCCTTGTCTCCCATGTTCTCCTCCATCTGGCGATGTTTGCAGAGATCCGACCTCCACTGAGGGGCCACCCTGCAGCCTCCAGGCTGGTGAGGGGGCGGAGCTCCCCCCAGGCCAGGGGTGGCCCTGTAGCCTCCAGGCTGGTGTATGTCGGGGATGGAGCTCCCCCAGGCCAGGGGTGACCCTGCAGCCTCCAGGCTGGTGTGGAGGGGCCAGAGCTCCCCCCAGGCCAGGGGTGGCCCTGCAGCCTCCAGGCTGGTGTATGTGGGGGATGGAGCTCCCCCAGGCCAGGGGTGACCCTGTAGCCTCCAGGCTGGTGTGGAGGGGCCAGAGCTCCCCCCAGGCCAGGGGTGGCCCTGCAGCCTCCAGGCTGGTGTATGTGGGGGATGGAGCTCCCCCAGGTCAGGGGTGGCCCTGCAGCCTCCAGGCTGGTGGGGGGGCGGAGCTCCCCCCAGGCCAGGGGTGGCCCTGTAGCCTCCAGGCTGGTATGCGGGGGCCGGAGCTCCCCCAGGCCAGGGGCCTTTCCTCCCTGTCTTCCAGGCCTCCTCCAGTCATTGCCCCGGCACCTGCTTGCCTGGTGGTGCGGGAATGGGGTCCCCAGCCAGCACCCCTGCCCAGGTACCTCAGTGTAGGGAGGAGCAGGGCCTCCTTCATGGCACCGACTCGGGGCCTAAAGCTTCGCCCGGTGCCTTGCGCCGAGCCACGTGCCGTGTGCCATGGCTGGCGTTGGGATGGCCACGCGGGACGGGGAGACCCTGAGTGCCTGGTGCTCCCTCGCCCTGGTCTCCTCCTGCCCCCCACAGCCCCATCGCCTTTTCCATCCACTGCAGCCTGGCACGGTGGATTCTGCAGAAACCAGCATTGCCGGGAGCCAGGCCCTCCCTGCCCAGGGGCAGTAACACTGGATCTGCCCCTGGGGGCAGGGACGGCCTGGGGCTGCCCGGCTCTCAGAGGACTGGGCAGGGCTGGGGAGGGCGTGCCGCACAGGTGGCACAGCCAAGATCAACTCCCAGTGGCTGAATCGGGAAGTGCAGCAGGACGGGGCCCCAGGGCAGAGAGGCCACCAGGTCGCCCATGGGCAGGGAAAGCCCCCTGCCTTCCACTGGGCTCTGGTTAATGCGGGGTCTCTGTTTGGGTTGCCTCGTGTACGCAAGTGAACAAGATAAAAATTCGAAACACCTGGCGCTTCAAAACCCACTTGGTTTTTAGAAAAACGCCGCTAATAAAGATGATGGTGGAAAGATCAAGTCCAGATGGACCCGGGCTGCCGGCCCAGGGACTGCACATCCCTCACTCGTCCGGGCTGGGGAAGGGGCAGGCTTGAGCCGTCTACGGGCGCCTCACACAGACCCTCGCCCTGGCAACCCTGAGCGTCGGCCACAGTCCCTGGCCTGCTGGGCACCGTGGCCACCATGTGGTCTCCGTGGAAGCTGGGGTGTGGCTGGCTCTGAGCAGGCAGGGATGCTTGGTGGGGCCTGGCGGCTATGTGAGGGGCGTACTCCCACCAGATCCCAGGCGCCCGTCCCTCCCGGAAGGAAGGTGCCTCCATGCTCCCTTGACAGAGTGGATTATCCCGCCGGGCGGGGCTGGGGGCCTTGCCCTGCTCTGTCTGGAGTACACCCAGGAGCTAGGGGTCCAGGACAACACAAGCCCAGGCTGGCCCTGCTGAGCAGCTCCGGGCCCTCCCCCCATTGCCCTGCTCCCTGGCAGAGGGACGTGGAGCTGGGGACGGAGCGGGCACAGACTCGGACATGACGCTCCCTGCCTGGGGACGTGTGGTGAAGACGCGCCGTGGCCGTGTGGCGTGGCCGCTGTCTCCTGTTGTCTCAGTGCACCCGGCCTTCCCCGTGCACCCGTGGATTGAAGGGGCCTGTTCGCATCTGCTGGCAGAGGAGAGGGAGGAGGCCTCCCTCCACGGCTGCGAGGTGACGGCGGCACTGGCCAGCCCCCAGCTGACGCAGGCCGGGACCCGGTGTCGCCGATGGCTGGGGCTCAGCTGGAGCTGTGGAGGCCTCTGTGTGTGCATGGAGGGGGGCATTTGGAGGTCTCTGACTCCCGGGGCCAAGATCCTGGACTCGTGAGGTTGCAGGGAGACCGCCTTCCCCCCTGTCCTGCCGCGGCCCAGGCCTGCTGCTGCCCTTGTCCGGCCCGAGAGCACCTGCTGCCCGTCGGTCCCCCAGGACGGCGGAGCGGCTGCGTGCGATTCAGCTCCTCACTCCTGGTCCCGACCACGGAACGAGGGTCCTGGGGAGCCCGGGCAGCAGCAGCCAAGCAAACACTAATGCCCAGGAAGGTGGGGAGGAAGGAGGTGTCCCTGTGTGTGGGCCTGGGGTGCCACCTCCACTCAGGCCTCTGCCCCCCTGTGCTTCACCACTGGGAACCGCTCACACACACACCTGTACATGCGTGTGCACATGTCAGGCGCCCACGCCCAGACGTGACAGCTGGCACTCCCCGCCCGTGTGGCCAGGGCGCTGCCAGCACACAGCAGGACTCCCGGGAGCCGTCCCCAGCCAGATGAAAACAAGCACAGGGCCACCCCCACTGCCCAAGCCTCGGGATGTGGCCCGCTCAGGACTCTGGGAGGCGTGGGCATCCCTGCTGCTGAGTTGCTGGGACCCCCAGACCCCCGCCTGGGAGCGCCCACCTGTCCCAGGGCCTGAGCGTCGCTTTGGGGGACCCAGGGACTGGGCATTTCTTCTGAGAGGCAGAGAGACAGCGCGTCCTGCACCAGGTTAGCAGCCACGCCAAGGGAGGCACGTGGCTCACTCGGGCACGGGCGGTGCGTGGGGTACTCTGGGGGCGGGGCTACAGCTGGTGCAGCTCACTCCAGGGCTCAGCAGCTCCTCGGCGCTCAGGACCACGCGGCGTGGTGGTTGGGGGGAGGGGCAGGAAGCCCATTCACCCGCGTGTAGTGGGAGCGGGACCCCAGCCTCAATGGCCATCCTCAGCCTGGATGCTGGTTTGCCCTGTTCAGAGCGGGCAGCAGCCGAGACGTCGTCCCTCCCATGGCCCCACTCGCTTGCTGGGGCTGGGCCCCACGGGCAGTGTTTCTGCCTCAGTTTCCTCCTCTGCTGGCCGGGATTTGAGCCGGCCCCTGGTGCTGCGGGAAGCGTCCGGACTCGTCCCCATCACACAGGACCATGGGGGCGCCTCCTGCTTCTTCCTCTGATTGACAGGGTGGGCGGGACCTTGAGGAGTAGCCTGTCAGGGTGTTGGCACTCCCAAGCTCCCTGGCTTAGCCAGCGTCACCCTCCGCGGGGACCGGCCTCCCCAGGCCCCGGCTGCCACATTGTCCCGACTGCTTCTGGTAAGAGCCTCTGTGTCACAGAGACCCTGGGAGGTGTCGCCGTCCAGGCTCAGCGAGTCCCTGACGGTCTCTCCTTGAGCTCCCCACTGCCCTGCCACGCTGCCAGCACTCGCCGTCCCAGGCCTGGGTCGGGGTTCCAGTCCCAGCAGGTGGAACCTCCAGGAGGTCAGGAGAGGGTGCAGCTGGAATCGAACTCAGAGCTGCGGCGTGGACGCTGGCCCGTGGGACCGAGCAGCCTTTGTGGATACATCTGGTGGCCGGCAGCAGAGGCAGAGGCACAGGGTTGGGGACACCGCTGTGCTGACCACTGTCACCAGGGCCAGCCACTAGACGCCGTGTGGCCACACACACCCTTCCCAGCGTCGCCATCCAGCAGCCGCTTTCCCCGCGTCCCGTCCCAGCCTCCGCCTCCCTCACGTGTGGCTCCGGCACATTTGTGTCTTCCTGAAGATACCAGGAGCTTTGACTCGTAGCTGTGGTCGCGCCGTACCCGGGACTTTTTACCTGCCGCACGGCACAGCCAGGGAGCTGCTAACGCCACCACCTAGGAGCTCCTGTGGAGCAGTGAGCTCCTCACGCGCCCCTCGGAGCCGGCTCCACCTCCGAGAGCCGGGGTTTCCACCGTGGGGAGCAGGACAGGGCTTCCCCTTCCTGCCCGCTCTCGGCGTCTCACTTGGGCTGCGAGCCGGCAGCTCCTGGCTGCATCGGGGATCCTGTGGCCACAGGGGCCACCCCACAGCCCACAACGGCAGTGAGGGGACCATGGTCCCGGCCACCACCCCTGCATCTGCTGGCAGACGCCATGGGGAGGCTCGCTGTCCTCCCTGCAGCCAAGACTCGGGGTGGACGCTGGACGGCATGGAGCCCGCGAGGGCAGCCGTGGCGCTGCCCGGGGCTCAGGTAAGAGGCCGCGCTGGGGCCTGGGTGGGCTGCAGCTGTGCGAGTGTTGGGCTCGGGGGTCGTCCGTTTGGTCCCCCGCCCCAGGCGCTCGTCTTTGATACTGTCCTGTGAGATGAGCGGTGTGACTGGGACTCCCCGGCCCCTCTCCATTTGGGTGCTGTTCACGGCGTGCGTGCACATCTGTTCTCAGAGAAAGGCGCCGACATCCGAGGCGGAGTCCCGAGACCCAGGGGCGTGGCGTGGGCTGCCAGGTGTCGGGGCGGGAAGGGGCCTGGACGTGGCCGGGCAGGGGGCAGCGGCATCTCCTGATGTCCGCAGCCCGTGTGAGTGTCACCTCCTGGGCCCTGTGGCTCCCGAGCTGAGCATTTGTCCAGAGCTGGGACGGCCCCGCCTTGCGAGTGCAACACATGGCCGAGGAATTTGCGTCGCCGGGAGGCTCGGGGGCCGCCGATGCCAGCGCCCTCTCTGGGAAACGTCTGCTGGGGGCTGCGTGAGGGCACCGGGCTGAGCCCGCAGTGGCCGGAGTCAACGCACTCTTCGCAGGGTCTGGGACTTCGTGGAAACCTGGCCGTCCCCTTAGCCAGGGCTCACCCTGGGGTAGTTGTGGACAAGAGTCCCAGCTTCGGGGTGATGGTGGGCGCGCTGGAGGGGCTCATTCCCGGGAGAGTTCTGGTCCTGCCTTAGTCCCCGCCCATGAGTGGATTCGGGATGTGCCAGGCTGGGGCTCTCGGACGCTTCCCCGCGGGGCCATAGGCTGCGCTCTGCAGCTGTTCCGGGGAACTGCTGGTCCCCCAAGCCAGGGCCCCTGCGGCCGGGTCTGAGCCACTCTGTTCCTTCCATCTGAGACGGCTGGCGATGTCCCCACTCTACAGAGCGGTGACTGAGGCTCGGAGAGGCTAAGGAGTTCAGCCTGAGCCACACAAGGAGTCAGCGTGGTGGAACCAAGGTCTAAATCCAAGGCTCTGGCTGTCCAGCTCACACAATCCAGCCCTTGTAGGAGACAGGCTGATTTGTAGAGTGCTTAGAGAGCGCCTGACACAGGTCAGTGCCGTAGAAACACGGACACTGAGACTAGGCGAGGACGCGTCCGTGTCTGTCCCCTGATGACTGCATGCTGCCCCTTCTGCGATTACGTAGCATGAAGGCCTCTGGATCTGGAGGACGAGACGCGGCACGGGAAGCTCCAGTGCTGTGTCTGCCCCGGACAGGTGGCCGGGCACAGGTCCTGTGGACTGGCCGCAGGTGCGCCCCAGCCAAGCGTGAGGCTGCAGGTGCATCTCAGACCCTCCTGGGTCTCGCGGTGTCTGCAGTACAAGGACCAGGCCCCAGCCTTCCCCACACTTTCCACTGATGTCCAGATTCAAGATCATGTGCACTCAGATGATCTCAGTGCTAAAAGGCCCTGCTCTCAGAGTGGGAGTGTGTGACCTGTGCTGGGGCACCCACACTGCCCACTGCACACCACCCACTGCACACACTGCCACTGCACACACACTGCCCACTGCACACTGCCCACTATACACACTGCCCACTGCACACACTGCCCACTGCACATACACCACCCACTGCACATTGCACACACGCTGCCCATTATACACTGCACACACTGCCCACTGCACACACTGCCCACTGCACACACACTGCCCACTGCACACACTGCCCACTGCACACACACTGCCCACTATACACACTGCCCACTATACACACTGCCCACTGCACACACTGCCCACTGCACACACTGCTCACTGCTCACTGACCACACACTGCCCACTGCACACATTGCCCACTGCACACACACCACCCACTGCACATTGCACACACGCTGCCCATTATACACTGCACACACTGCACACACTGCCCACTGCACACACACTGTACACACTGCCCATTGTACACTATACACACTGCCCACTGCCCACACACTGCACACACTGCCCACTGCACACTCTGCCCACTGCACACACACTGTACACACTGCCCATTGTACACACTGCCCACTGCACACACACTGCACACGTTGCCCACTACACACATTGCCCACTGCACACACACTGCCCACTGCACACACACTGCCCACTGCACACCACCCACTGCACACACTGCCCACTGCACACTGCCCACTATACACACTGCCCACTGCACACATTGCCCACTGCACACACACCGCCCACTGCACATTGCACACACGCTGCCCATTATACACTGCACACACTGCCCACTGCACACACACTGTACACACTGCCCATTGTACACTATACACACTGCCCACTGCTCGCACAATGCACACACTGCCCACTGCACACTCTGCCCACTGCACACAGCACTCCCTGCACCTGGGCTGGCGTCAAGTGCGATTCTGGGGGCAGCATTGTGACAGGGAGGACATCGCTGTGCAAAGTGTCGGCCACCACAGATCAGCTGCAGCCTCGTTTGCACAGAGCTCGTCACTCGGACACCCTGGCTTTCGTCCATTCTCCCTCTCCAGTGTTGCCCGCCCCCAGCCCACTGGGTTCCCGCTCCACCCTCACACCCTGAGCATCCGAGTCCCTCCCTCGCTGTGAACATCTGCACTTCTGGCCGTCGGCGCCTGGCCTCAGTATGCGTTCTCGCTATCGACAGAGGTGTGGCAGGACGCTGCCGGCCAGGCGGCTCCTGGGAGGGACTGCTTCGCTGTTGCTGGCTAACGTCCCCGTGTCGATGTTGCTGAGTGGTTCCCGTTCTCAGCGTTTGTGGTCACCAGACTGAGCCTCCAAGTCCCCGGGAGACAGGTGTCCGTCCGTCTTCAGGCCTGTTCTCGCCATCCCTGTACCTCCACAGCTGCTGCAGGCCGGCGTCCACCTGTGGGCTGCAGGGTGTACCCCCAGGGCTGTGTGCCTCAGAGATGTGGGTGCTGTTTCTGGCCCGGGGTGGCGAGAGACGAGTCTGCCGGCAGCAGGCCATGCCGACGTCCTGAGGGATGCAGCTGAGCGCCGGCTCCTCAGGGCACAGGCTTGGGAGTGGGGTTGTGCCGACAGGGCTCGGCGTCGGCTCCGGTGTCTGACGGCTCCCACCGGACGTGTGCAGCGGGTGCAGTGCTTCCTGCGCGGTGGGCTGCTCCCCGTGGGGTCTTGGCTCTGGGACTCAGGAGGCCCTGGCCTGCAGACTGCACAGCGCCGTGTGTAACAGGTGCCTGTTGAGGAGCCAACGGGTGAGCTCCGTTACGTTTAAATCCTCCCAGCCGGAGCTGCGGCAGCCCGTGCGGCATCTTTATGCCCATCAGATAAAGACCCCACCTGGGGGGCAGGCTGCAGTGTGTCGCCCCCTCTGTGCAGCGCCAGCTGGTGACGAGGCGGCAGGTCCCACGCGCGTGCAGCCCTTGGTCTCTGGCCTTGATGGAGACCGCCGGGGCCTCCCCTCTGCCTGAGCACGTCTCTGACCACACACACGAGGCGCAAGGTCAGCGGCGCCGAGACGGTAATGTAACTGTTGCGTCTCTAACATGTGTTTCCTACACGCGTGCCGGGACGTGGGCTGGAAGACACATTCCCAGGTTCCTGTGCGTTCGTGAGCTTCACGGAGGCGGGAATGTGGCCAACCCGGACTGAGGACCGAGCTCGGCTCCGAGCCCTGGCGCTCCCCGTCCGGCGTCTGTCGCGGAGCTCTGCCTGGCGACACCGGCTCCCCAAGCAGGAGGGTGCCGGTCCTGCTGCGCTGCATTCCCGGGCAGGACTTGGCTCACGCGGCACGTGGGGTGAACCCTGAAGCCCCCGAGCAGTGGAGGCCCAGCTCCACCCCGGCAGCGTCTGGGCAGACCACGTGGAGGGAGCCGGGCTGCGGGGACGGCCCCGGCGGCCGCGCCTGCTGGTGCTGTCTGAAACGGCGTTTTATTGCCTACATAATGCGATTTCATGACAAACCCTGGCTGCCCTCCCACCCGTATTAGGTTAGTCCTTTTTATCATGCTCACTTGATGATGTCATGACATGGCCCATCGAGCTGTAATTAAAACCACGGCTACAGAGCCAGGCTCTCTTTAAACCGTGAAGACGAGGCCCCTGCTGGCTCGCGGCGGTCCCTGTGGGCTCCAGGCGCCGGTGAGAGACCCGGTTGCTCCTGGCAGCCCCTGTGGCATTGGGTGCAGGGTGCTCCCCCGAGACAGAACCGTCAGCGTCCTGACACCCAGCCCTCTGGACGTGAGCCTCGCAGGGGGTGGTCACAGGTGCCCTTGGCTAAGGTGAGGTCTCCCTGGAGGAGGGGCCCCGACTGAACCTGACGGTCCCCTGTGAGGGGACGGCTGCGGGGACTGTGGCCGGGCGAGGCCGGGACGCCGGTGTTGACTGAGAGCCTTCGGAGCCTCTTGGGCTATGACGCCACAGCCGTGCGGTGGCTCCTCACTGAGGCTCCCAGCCCCCGGTGTGCGGCAGAGACTCCCACGGGGCTTGGTTTGGTCCCCTGAGGGCAGTGGCCAGGCCTCGGGGCAGCTGGCAGCAGGCCACCCCCGGCGCCCGCCTGCACCCGTCCTGTACCCGTCCTGTGTGTGGAATTCCTCTGCGGGGCGCCCGGTCCTGGCCAGGGTTAGGGTGAGAGCCGGGAGTGTTGGGGAAAGAAACAGCCGTGTGACGGGCACAGTGGGGCTGCCACACAGGGCCTGGAGCTCCTCTTGGGTTTGTCTTGGGTTCCAGAAAGGGCTTTGGAAAACCAAGTCATGCTTCCGCACGATCCGCCGCTTTTCCTCCGTGACGCCATGTCTGGGACCCCCAGTGTTAGGGCGATTGGGTGTGGGAGAAGACGCTCCCTGAATCCCCAGAGGAGGTGTGGTCCTGTGTCCCACAGGGGAGCCGAGGCCCCCAGAGGAAGCCACGGCCACAGGCAGATGTCAGCCTCAGTGTCCAGCTGGCCATGGTTGCTGGTCACCGCCTGCAGGGGCCTTGCATGCGGGGCAGAGGGTGTACGTGTGTGTGTGTGCGTGTGCACGTGCATGCCTGTGTGTACATGTGTGTATGTGTATGCATGTGTGCAGTGCATGCACGTGTATACATTTACATATGCACACATGCATATGCTTTGCATGCATGTGCTGTGTGCATGTGTGTGTTTGTGCCTTTATAAAGCTCATTCTCTAGGCACAGTGTTTTCTGTGTGCTTTGTCTTTTAAAAGACACTTTGTCACAAAGTCTTAGCAAGCGTTTGCTGGAAGTCCCTTGCAGACCCAGGTCTGCAGATCCTGAGTCGCTTCCGAACGCCGGCTCTCGCCAGCAGCGCCGCGCTGACCGGCTCACCCGTGAGGGCGGCTTTAGGACAGCTGCCTAGAAATGAAGCCAGACTGTGCAGCTGCGGCTCCCAGGGCCGCACCAGGTCTGCCTCCCAGGAGCACCGTGCGAGCCAACGCCGGGTTTTGGCTAAGGAAACACCAGCAGAAAAGGACTCAGGACCCCCGAAAGACGGGGTGGGGGGTATTTTGTTTCTGCTCATTCTACCTGGGAATGAAAACGCGGGGGAGTGTCCCGGGCCTCCCAGTGCGCCCCGAGGTGAGCTTGGCGGCAGAGAGCGGCTGAGCTGTCCCCCCTCCGGCTGCGATGCGCCTGCTGTCCCCGGGAGCAGTGCAGGAGCAACGCGTCCCAGCTTTCAAGTGTGCCCCACTTCTGGGCGCACACTAGGTCGTCCCCTCTGACTCTCCCTTGAGCGTGCTCTTCGTGAAGGTTTGTTTATTTGAAAGGCAGAGTGGCGGAGGCAGAGAGACAGAGCGCCTCTACCCTCTGGATCACTCCCCGCGTGCCTGCCACGCCAGGGCTGGCCAGACCAGGAGCCAGGACCTCCATCCGGGTCTTGTACAGGGTGGCAGAGGCCACTCACGCTGCCTTCCCAAGCGCATGCACAGGAAGCCGGATCGGAAGTGGAGCAGCCGGGGCTCAGTCGTGCTGTGATATGGGCGCCGGCGTTACGGGTGGCTGCACACTGCACCCCCTTCTGAAGTTCTCTCCCCCTTTCAAGTAAACAAAGACTGTAGGCCCACAAAATGGTCCCAGACTGGTCACAGAAAGTGAGGGTGGCCTCTCTGTCCCCTGTGCAGGGACCGCCCTAGGTGACAGCAGCCAGCCTGGTGCCTTTGCTCTTCTCGCCGTGCACAGGGCGCTGTCGTCGCAGGCGCTCGTGGCTTCCCGGTGCCTGGCAGGTGGGCTGTTGACCCTGCCCCGGCACTCGGGGCCCGGCAGGTGCTGTGGGTCTGGAAGCCATGGTGGACGCGTGGCTTTGGCCTTGACCGAGGTTCCGAGTGCTGCCCTCCCCCTGGGCCCCCGGGGGAAAGCTCGGGGCGCCTCTGAGCAGTGGGTCAGAGCCCGCCTCTGTGTCTTGCTGGCCTGGCGGGCTGACGGCGCCATCCCCCCAGCTCAGGCACCTCGGTGACCCGTCCTGGTCCAGTGAGCACCGTGCCCTGGTTTCTGCTCGGTTGATTCTTAGGAGTGGAAAACAAGGAGCAAATCAGAGACGATTCCTGAGGGCAGGGAGAGAGTGGACTCGACCCGCTGTCTCCAGGCCCCTCCCAGGCTCAGCTCCGAGCTCCTCGCTGCCTGGGGTCACTCGCTGCCTGGGGTCACTCGCTCCCCAGGACCAGGATGGACCCGGCTTCGGTGGCGGTCACCGTCGTCATCGTCGTCACTTACCGTGGCCCTGGGGAGCTTCAGCCCTTTGGGGCATCCCAGGAGGGCCCCAGGAGGCAGCTCCATGCTGGCGGAAGGAGGTTCAGGAATCCGTGCGCAGTCGATGCCTCACGAGACCCCTCGCGCGCCGTCCGCCTCACCAGGCACAGATGGGTGGACACTCCACGGCGTCCTGGCCGGCGCCATGCCCAGTGCGAGCTGCGCCTACCACACGCCTCACGTCCATTGCTCAGGGGTCCGCTTCCATGTGCAGGGGTTTCTGGGTAAGCTCGTGTGGCCGCCCATGGCCCACGATCCTGGGAGAGGGGGCCGGCTGCCGACACCCGAGCCACCGCGGCGCTTTCGCGCTGTTCCCGTCGTGGCCAGCCTGGCGCAGAGGCGGCTGCTGGCTTCCGGCCGAGGACGCCGAGCGCCTTCTGCGTGGAGCCGCACGCTCGCACAGGCCGTGACGCCTGTCGTGTCCTCCGTGTGTCTGCTCTCTGCGCCTGCCCCGCTGCGTACGTTATTTATAATAGGAATCGCAACCACACGCCGCCACGTGGATGCGGATTTTCGGGGTTTTGATTACTTTTCAATATTTTATTACAAACCACTGTAGAGCAGACTGCGTCTCATTCTGTCTTAATAAATCTGGACTGCGGAAGAAAATTCATTTTCAAAAAGATTTATGTAATTGAGCGACAGATGAGAATGTTGGCGGGGGGGGAGGGGGTGGGGGAGGGGGAAAGGGGGAGGGGGAGGGGGTGGAGGAGGGGGAGAGGGGGAGGTCTGCTCCCCCGTCACCCCCACAGGCCCCAGGGCAGGCGTTCACCCTACCTCCGCACCCTCCAGCCGCCAGACCTCTTGGACCTCTCTCCCGCGATGTGGTCCGCCCATGTGTTCTGTTATCAGTGCATGGAAATTTGTAAGCCCCGCCCGGATTTCCCGTCTGCACCAGCTGCAGCCGCGGACCGAGACTGTGAGGACTGTGCCCGAAGCAGGAGCCCCCTGCTCGCGGGCGAGACCCCAGGGCCCTTCCTCGTCATAGAGCACGTGAGCCCCGCTGCGCCTGTCCCACGCGGGGTGGCGCTGGGAACCCTTGCTGGTTTGGGTCAACTGGCCATGAGCACCAAGTTCATGAGCTGTTAGCGGGGAGCTGGCCGTCGAGCCGCCCCGCCGCGCCCTGAGGTTCCCAGAGTGTGGCGTGAGCTCTGCTCGCCGTCTCCCTCCAAGGCCCTGGAGTCGGGGGGCGGCTCCCCAGGTGCGTGGTCCCCCCTCGGAGCAGCGCCAGGGGCTGGGGCAGGGCGGTGCTTCACTGAGGGTTCCACTGAGGAATGTGTACACGACCGTCTGCATGCGTGGGCCCCGCCCCCCAAGCGTCCGTCCCACGGGCTGGGCCTGCTTCCACTTGGCCCAGGTCTCCACGTGAGACCGGTGACGCGCCTGTGGCCTGCGCAGATCCCTGGGGAGGCCACTCGGGGGCCGAGCACAGGCCTTTGGGCGTCTGAGGAGTGTAGTCCCGGGAGTCAGACCTCACTCACAGAGGTCACGGCTGTGCAGTCCACTCCGCCCGCCCCCGTCTCCCAGGCGGTCGGGGGTCGGGGGTCTCCCTCCGGGCACGTCCCGATTGCAGCTGCCCGACCTCGGCCGCCGGGCTTCAGTCCTGTTTCTGGTTCTGCGCGGCCTGACAGCTGCCTCTGCGTCTCCCACGCCGAGTCGTCCTCACCCCCACCCCACAACCGGAAAGAACGAAGCAGGGGTCTGTGTTTGCCCAGTGGCCTGGCCGCTGGGAAATGTGTACGCCTCTTCCAGCCCCTCCCCGCCACAGGGGCCCTGGACAGCCCAGCTGGGGACCAGGTGGTCCATGGTCGCTCTGGCCAGGGGCAGGCACGGCTCGGCTCGATGGGGGAGCCCCAGGCCTCGCGCCCCTCGCCAGGCAGAGGAAGCCAGAGGAGCAGGAAGGCCCCAGGAAACCCACTGGCTGGCCAGGGTGCACAGCGGCCTCCCCAAGGTTAGAGAGAAGCGGCTACGCGGGAACACAAGCCCCTGCCCTCCGGGAAGAGCAGAAACGCCCGGGCTCTCCGTGCTGTCTCCTCTGTAAGTGGGGCTGGACCCCGCTGTGGAAGTGGACAGCGGCTGTCTGGGGGGACGGGCACCACGCCGTGCCTGCATAGGCTCCACTTCCCTGACAGTGAAGCACAGGCGATCATGGCTGGCTTAACCGTCCTCACCATCACCACCACCAGCATAGCACCACCATCACTATCACCATCACCATCATCATCCTCACCACCATCACCA
This sequence comes from Sylvilagus floridanus, assembly GCA_949820135.1. Lineage (NCBI taxonomy): Eukaryota > Metazoa > Chordata > Mammalia > Lagomorpha > Leporidae > Sylvilagus > Sylvilagus floridanus. The sequence continues at coordinate 81,881,390 of OX463232.1, forward strand.
CCACCTTCAGCACCACTTTCACCACCATCATCATCACCACCTTCACCACCACCTTCACCACCACCTTCACCACCACCTTCACCACCATCACCATCATCATCCTCACCACCTTCATCACCACCTTCACCACCATCATCATCACCACCATCACCACCTTCACCACCACCTTCATCACCTTCGTCTGTCACCATCATCATCCTCACCACCACCACCACCATCACCACCTTCATCACCTTCGTCCGTCACCATCATCATCCTCACCACCATCGTGTCACCGACAAAGCCATCACCTTCACCACCATCATCATCACCACCATCACCACCATCACCACCACCTTCATCACCACTTTCATCACCTTCGTCCGTCGCCATCATCATCCTCACCACCTTCACCACCACCTTCATCACCTTCGTCCGTCACCATCATTCTCACCACCATCGTGTCACCGACAAAGCCATCACCTTCACCAGCACCCAGCGTTCGTGTGACGCTGGAAATGCAGGTGGCCGGAGGTCACTCCAGGGGCGACCCCGTCCCTGCTGCAGTGACCCCGGAGCTCGCGCGTGCCCTGTGCGCGTCATCTCGACAAACCTCTTTGCTGTCGGCAGTGCCTGCAGATGGGCAGGAGGTGGTGACGGACGGCAGTGCGTCGTTCATCACCCTCAGGGGTGACTGTGCAAGGAGGCTGTGACGCAGGGGCCGCACAAAGCAGCTGGGAGGGACACAGCCCCCACCCCGGGCTCCCCCCCCCAGCTCATCCGCATGGAGACCAGGAGAGGGAGAATGACCTGGGCAGACAGAAGCTGGTAGGGGCGGGGCCCGGCGTCCTCTCCTGGAGTTGTTTTAAAAGAGCCTGCGATCCTGGAGTCAGACGGCAGGCTGCAGCGCCGTGTGCACAGGGGCTGCCGCACCCTGACTCCCCACGCCGGCGGGGCCCCCTGCCTGGGGCCGGCTGCTGTCCACCTGCGGTCGCCCTCCCTCCCCATGCTTGTGCTCAGATGTTCGTTCTAAAATGAGCTGGTTGATCGTGGGCTAGAAAACGGTTTTCGCTCAGTTTGCCTGTGACTTCCGGCAGTGAATTGTCACGACGAAACTCCAGGAGCCTAGCTCAACCCACCCGTGTGTTTAAGTTCCTTCCCTCTGAAGTCCTCAGACCTGGGACCACCTGTCTGGACGTCCAGCGTTGGCTTCCTTAGTGGGGACCGTGCTGAGCGCTGGCCTGCTGGCCGCCCCACGCCCATGGCAAGACTGTGTCCTGATTCCTTACGCATCACCTCTTACCTCGGGTCCTCGGCCCTCAAAACCTTGAGAGGCCCCGCCTCTGGCTGTGTGGGGGCGGCCCTCCCTGCCCCTGGCTGTGCCGGGGGGGGGCCCCTCCCTGCCCCTGGCTGTGCTGGGGGGCTCCTCCCTGCCCCTGGCTGTGCTGGGGGGCTCCTCCCTGTCCCTGGCTGTGTCGGGGGGGGGCCCTCCCTGCCCCTGGCTGTGCTGGGGGGCCCTCCCTGCCCCTGGCTGTGCTGGGGGGGCCCTCCCTGCCCCTGGCTATGCTGGGGGGCCCTCCCTGCCCCTGGCTGTGCTGGGGGGGCCCTCCCTGCCCCTGGCTGTGCTGGGGGGCTCCTCCCTGTCCCTGGCTGTGCCGGGGGGCCCTCCCTGCCCCTGGCTGTGCTGGGGGGGCCCTCCCTGTCCCTGGCTGTGCCGGGGGGCCCTCCCTGCCCCTGGCTGTGCTGGGGTGGCCCTCCCTGCCCCTGGCTGTGCTGGGGGGGCCCTCCCTGCCCCTGGCTGTGCTGGGGCGGCCCTCCCTGCCCCTGGCTGTGCTGGGGGGCCCTCCCTGTCCCTGGCTGTGCCGGGGGGCCCTCCCTGCCGGGCGGTGGCAGCTGCTCCATCAGCACAGAGGCAGGGCTGTCGCAGGCCATCTGGCTTGCATCACGGGCCAGGGGCCCTCACCCAGGAGCGAGCCGCGGGGAGTCGCTATCTCCAGGCCCCGTGCTGGGCTGCTGCAGTTTTTGAAGGCAGGGAGCTAACTCCTTCCCAACAGCACGGCAGCCCAGCCCCGGCCACACCCATCCTGGTGGGGGAGCCGCTGTTAGCGCGGTTCCCAAGATAAAAGTCCTTTGTGACCCACAAGCTCTTGGGCTCTGAAATTATAAATCAGGGCCTCGTTAGAGCCTTGTCAGTCAACGGGCAGCCCCGCCTGGCTCGGGCAAATGGCCCCTGCTTTGGCAGAAGTCGTGCACGAAGCATCCTGGGGGCGGCCAGCTCAGCGTTTGGCGTCACGCAGGGAAGCAGATGTTCGGTGCTTTCCCACCCAAGACCGTCTCTCCCCCTGCAGGGGAGGGGGGTGCGTTCCATTTGCTTTAGCGAAAAAATGCTTTCAGACCTGGGGTTCAGAGGTCCCGAGGCTTCCATGCCTTGCTAATCTGGGGCGTGGAAGCAGGGGGTGGAGAGCCCGAGACCCCACTCTGAACCCTCGCCCTGTGGCCCCGGCGAGCCGTGGAGCTGCTCTGGGCTCCAGCCCCACCGCTCTCCCGGGAGGGCGGTGAGCGTGGCTAACGCACGGGGCTGTCCGCAGCATCCCGTCGCTGGGTGCCTGTTCTGACGACATGGGGTCCGCATTCTGCTCAGGAAGGGGGGAGAAACCACAGAGCTACAAGCAGATTAATGTGGTCGATGCCACGGGGACAGATGGAGTCAGGCGCGGGGAGAAAAGCAGACGCCATACTCACGAGATGGGAGTGCGTGAATCAAGTTAGTGATGGCGGGGGGGTGATGTAGTGATGGTGGGGGTGATGTAGTGATGGCGGGGTGATGTAGTGATGGCGGGGTGATGTAGTGATGGCGGGGGTGATGTAGTGATGGTGGGGGTGATGTAGTGATGGTGGGGGTGATGTAGTGATGGTGGGGTGATGTAGTGATGGTGGGGTGATGTAGTGATGGCGGGGGTGATGTAGTGATGGCGGGGGTGATGTAGTGATGGCGGGGGTGATGTAGTGATGGCGGGGGTGATGTAGTGATGGCGGGGGGTGATGTAGTGATGGCGGGGGTGATGTAGTGATGGCGGGGGGGATGTAGTGATGGCGGGGGGTGATGTAGTGATGGCGGGGGGTGATGTAGTGATGGTGGGGTGATGTAGTGATGGTGGGGGTGATGTAGTGATGATGGGGTGATGTAGTGATGGCGGGGGTGATGTAGTGATGGCGGGGGTGATGTAGTGATGGCGGGGGTGATGTAGTGATGGCGGGGGGTGATGTAGTGATGGCGGGGGTGATGTAGTGATGGCGGGGGGGATGTAGTGATGGCGGGGGGTGATGTAGTGATGGCGGGGGGTGATGTAGTGATGGTGGGGTGATGTAGTGATGGTGGGGGTGATGTAGTGATGATGGGGTGATGTAGTGATGGTGGGTGTGATGTAGTGATGGTGGGGGTGATGATAGTGATGGTGGGGGTGATGATAGTGATGGTGGGGGTGATGGTAGTGATGGCGGGGGTGATGTAGTGATGGCGGGGGTGATGTAGTGATGGTGGGGGTGATGTAGTGATGGTGGGGGTGATGATAGTGATGATGGGGGTGATGTAGTCATTGTGGGGTGATGTAGTGATGGTGGTGCTGGTGATGGAGGTGATCATGGTGATGGTGTTGATGATAGTGATGGTGTGGTGATGGTGTTGATGGTGATGATGGTGCTGCTCATGGTGGTCATGCAGGTGATCATGGTGATGGTGTTGGTGTTGATGGAGGTGATCATGGTGATGGTGTTGATGGTGGGGTGATGGTGATGGTGTTGGTGATGATGGAGGTGATCATGGTGATGGTGTTGATGGTGGGGTGATGGTGATGGTGTTGATAGTGATGGTGGGGTGATGGTGATGGTGTTGATGGTAGCGATGGTGGGGTGATGGTGATGGTGTTGATGGTGATGGTGTTGATGGTGATGGTGTTGATGGTGATGGTGATGGTGGTGATGGTGATGGAGGTGATCATGGTGATGGTGGGGTGATGGTGATGGTGTTGATGGTAGCGATGGTGGGGTGATGGTGATGTTGTTGATGGTGGTGATGGAGGTGATGGTGGGGTGATGGTGATGGTGTTGATGGTGTTGATGGAGGTGATCATGGTGATGGTGGGGTGATGGTGATGGTATTGATGGTGGGGTGATGGTGATGATGGTGATGGTGGTGATGGTGTTGGTGTTGGTGGTGATGGTGGGGTGATGGTGATGGAGGTGATCATGGTGATGGTGATGGAGGTGGTCATGGTGATGGTGTTGATGGTGTTGATGGAGGTGATCATGGTGATGGTGGGGTGTTGGTGATGGTGGTGATGGTGTTGATGGTGATGGTGGTGATGGTGTTGGTGATGGTGATGGTGTTGATGGTAGCGATGGTGGAGTGATGGTGTTGATAGTGATGGTGTTGGTGTTGGTGATGGTGGTGATGGTGGGGTGATGGTGAGGGAGGTGATCATGGTGATGGTGATGGAGGTGATGGTGGTGATGGTAGCGATGGTGGGGTGATGGTGATGGTATTGATGGTGTTGATGGTGATGATGGTGATGGTGGTGATGGTGTTGGTGTTGGTGGTGATGGTGGTGATGGTGATGGAGGTGGTCATGGTGATGGTGATGGAGGTGATCATGGTGATGGTGATGGAGGTGGTCATGGTGATGGTGATGGAGGTGATGGTAGCGATGGTGGGGTGATGGTGATGGTGTTGATGGTGTTGGTGTTGGTGATGGTGGTGATGGTAGCGATGGTGGGGTGATGGTGATGGTATTGATGGTGTTGATGGTGATGATGGTGATGGTGGTGATGGTGTTGGTGTTGGTGGTGATGGTGGTGATGGTGATGGAGGTGGTCATGGTGATGGTGATGGAGGTGATCATGGTGTTGGTGATGGAGGTGGTCATGGTGATGTCTGTGATGGAGGTGATCATGGTGATGGTGGTGATGGTGGGGTGATGGTGATGGAGGTGGTCATGGTGGTGGTGATGGAGGTGGTCATGGTGATGGTGATGGAGGTGGTCATGGTGATGGTGATGGAGGTGATCATGGTGGTGGTGATGGAGGTGGTCATGGTGATGTCTGTGATGGAGGTGATCATGGTGATGGTGATGGAGGTGGTCATGGTGATGGTGATGGAGGTGATCATGGTGATGGTGATGGAGGTGATCATGGTGGTGGTGATGGAGGTGGTCATGGTGATGTCTGTGATGGTGATGGAGGTGATCATGGTGATGGTGGGGTGATGGTGATGGTGTTGATGGTGATGGTGTTGATGGTGATGGTGATGGTGGTGATGGTGATGGTGATGGTGGTGATCATGGTGATGGTGTTGATGGTGATGATGGTGATGGAGGTGATCATGGTGATGGTGATGGAGGTGGTCATGGTGATGATGATGGAGGTGATCATGGTGATGTCTGTGATGGTGATGGAGGTGATCATGGTGATGGTGGGGTGATGGTGATGGTGTTGATGGTGATGGTGTTGATGGTGATGGTGATGGTGGTGATGGTGATGGTGATGGTGGTGATCATGGTGATGGTGTTGATGGTGATGATGGTGATGGAGGTGATCATGGTGATGGTGATGGAGGTGGTCATGGTGATGGTGATGGAGGTGATCATGGTGTTGGTGATGGAGGTGGTCATGGTGATGTCTGTGATGGAGGTGATCATGGTGATGGTGGTGATGGTGGGGTGATGGTGATGGAGGTGGTCATGGTGGTGGTGATGGAGGTGGTCATGGTGATGTCTGTGATGGAGGTGATCATGGTGATGGTGGTGATGGTGGGGTGATGGTGATGGAGGTGGTCATGGTGGTGGTGATGGAGGTGGTCATGGTGATGTCTGTGATGGTGATGGTGCTTGCTGAAACGTCTTGGCTCGCATTTCTCCTTCCTCCCTGGATTTCCGTGGTCTGATCTCTGTAGCCCTGTCTGCAGCGAGCCTAGTCGCAGGGGAGGGATGTTGAAACCACACCCTTTTCCTTTTGTCAGTGCCCACACCTCGCCGTGCATTAGGCCGGTGGTTTTAAACCAGAGCTTTCGTGGCGAGCAGCGTGCACCTGCACTGAGCAGGCGTCCAGCTGTGCAGGAAGGGGCCCCGGCCTGTGCCGCTCCGCGTGAGGCTGTCTTAGACCAGACGGGACTGACTGGGCTCCGAGCAGCAGCCACACTGTGCCGGGCAGAGCACTGTGGGAGGAAGGCCCTCGGCTCCGCTGCCAACCGCAAGGCCTTTTCCATCTGTCGGCCCCCGGGGCGGCCTGGGGTGGCCGTCTCCCTGTGTCCCTGGACGGTGAGGAACCGCCCCACACCGCGTGTGAAGCCGCCGTGTCCTGTGGGCTCAGCGGAGAGCAGGCCACCACCGTCTACCACTCTGCCCGTGCTGAGGCTGCCGGCTGCCTCTGCCGGTCGGCACGCCCAGTGGGCGGCACTGGACCGCACGGATCCTGCGGCTAAGGCCTCACCACCAGGAGGATCAGAGAGAAGTGTCGGGGATCGGGGTGCAGTGCAGACGTCCACAGCTGGAGAGGCCCAGGGCAGGGCCGTCTGGGAGGCCCCGGGCCTGCAGGGCGAAGTGCAGATCTGGGATTCAGCCAGGACATGGGCCTGGCAGGGTGAGCATGTCGTGCCGACCGTCCCCAGCCTGTGGGTCTGCCAGCCAACCCCAGGCTGAGTCCCCGGGGGGCAGCTTGTGGGCGTGGCCACAGGGCATGCACACTCACACGTGAAGCAGCACGGGCCGGGGACCTTCCCGTCTCGGCCCCGCGGTCAGGACCCCCAAGGCCTGCTCCTGGAGTGGCCCGGGACCCCCAGGCCTTTCCTCTGTGTTTCTCAGGGTGGGCTCAGCAAGGAGCGCCTGGCTGAACCGGGGGCCTCACAGTCCACCCTGGCCATGGGCTGTACATGGGGTGACCGAGCCGGAGAGGAGGGCCCCGCCTGGCCATGGCCGCGGCCACTAAGGTGGGAGGAGGACGGAGGTTCCGGACTGGGTGTCGGCAGGAGGCAGGGAGCCAGGGAGGCCCTGGGGGCGCTGGCCTGAGCTGTGGGGCAGCCGTCCAGGGTGGGGCGGGGGTCAGGAGTTCAGGCTTGAGCTTGAGAAGCCCCAGACCCAAGAATCTGAAGGCGCTAGCCCGAGGCTGCACGGGGAGCGGACTTAGCCCCGTGCCTGGCACCCAGAAAACAGCCCCGGGCAGCGATAACGGGGCCGAGCCGCGACCCCGAGGGAGTCTGCTCACAGCTGTCAACTCCCACGCCAGCGTCAGCACACGGGAGCTGGGGCCCGTGACGGCCCAGGCAGTTGGTGGAGGAGCCGGTTGGTGCACTGGGCGGGGCTCCCGTGCACTGGGCGGGGCTCGCTGACATGGTAGCTGGCCCCACGACACCCGTGTGCGAGGATGGCTGCTTGCCTGTGTCTGCCCTTGGTGTCACATGCCGCAAAGGTCAGTCTTGTGTTCAGAGCTGGCGCTGGACCGGAGGGGCCTCAGCGCAGGCGCAAAGCCCTGCAGCTCTGCCACCGCCCGGCACCACGCCTGCCCAGACTCAGCGTCCTGCTCCCTGGAGCCGGGGACGCACCCACCGCAGCCGTGCTGCTGGGCTCGGGGCGCCTGGGTGACCCCCCGGGAGGCCTGGGGGAGCCGCCCCACCTGGTGCTCTGACCGCACCCATGCCCCCAGGCGTCCGTTCCTGCGGTGATTGCCCGAGGCACCTGCTTCCCACCCCTCCCCCAGGAGCTGCGGGCACCCTGGGGAAGAAGGGCGTGTAGGAGACCCACTGGGTGGGGCTGGTCAGTTCTTCTACTTGAGAGAGAGAGAGATCCCATCTGCTGGTTAACTGCGCGAATGCCGGCGGTGACTGGAACTGGGCTGGCGGTGGGCCGGAGCCGGAGCCGGGAGCCGGGAGCTTAGCCCGTCTGGCAGGAGGCCAGAGCCGGAAGCCAGCCCTGGGAATCGAAGCCCGGTACTCGGACGTGGCCTCGGTGCCTTAACGACACGCGGGTCACTCTCCCGTGGATGTCTGTCGATTGGCCGTCGACATCGTGAGCTCAGGGTGGAATGGAGAAGGCTGGATTTATGGGCACACATGGGCACACTTGGCACTCGGTTCCATTTTGAGTTAAGATACCTAAAAAACAAAGTCCTGGATGACAAGCAGCACCCCAAGTCTAGAGCCCTAGGCGGGTTCAGAGCAGGGGTTCAGCCCAGGTGGGCGAGAAGCCACGCCCATGCGGGGGAATCTGAGGCTGGGGCTTTGCCACCCGTCTCCATGGCATCTGTGGCCGTGGGCCCTGCACGCGGCGCGCTCAGCTCAGCTGTGTGCTGAGCCGGGCTCCAGGCGGCACGTTGGGAGGGGAGGTCCTTGCACACGGGCTCTCCTGCGCCCTCCGTGCCCGGGTGGGGGAGCCCTCCCAGCGTGCCCCACACCTGCGCGCTCGCCCCGCCCGGGGTCCTTCCGTTGTCTGCGGTCCCTGGCCCCTTCCTCTGCGATTTTATTTTCTCTCACAACTCACTGCGTCCTGTTGTTTCCACTTGGCTTTGCTCTCCTTCCAGTATTTAGTTTCTAAATATTTGGTGTCTGAATTGCTGTTGGTGGGGGTTCGGCCAGGATGCTGGGCTCCAGTGTCCTCTGCGAGGTGGCCCCTCGCCGCCGCCGTGGTTCCCAGCCCCGCTGCCCGTGCAGTCACCTGGGAGACTCCCAAGGGGGCCCGGAATCTGGGGCAGGCACTGTGCGGACTTTGCCAGCAGCTTCTCGGGCGGCGGAGCCGTAGCCCAGCCTGGGAGAGGCCGCGGGCTGTGGTCTGGGTCCCCGCGGCAGCCACGTGCCACAGGCTTCGTCCGCAACCATGGCGTTGGAACCGAGGGGGCACGGTTCAGCCCGAGGATGGTGCTGGGGCAGGGCCCTGGGGCTGAGCAGGCTGAGCAGGCTGCCGGGGTGCAGCCCAGGTCGGTCAGGGCAACTTCAGGAGGAGAGGCAGGGGACGGCCCCTGGCCACGGTGGCCCTGGGCGCCGGGCCCCTGAGAGCCTGGGCCAGCCGGAATCTCCTTGGTTTGTAAGGAGCCGCCTGGGGTGTCGCATCGCGGTGAGGAACAGCCAGCAGATACCCAAGTGCAGACCCACAGGTGATCCCGTGCTCCTGTGTGCCGGGCCGGGCGGGGCCGCGGGAAGCAGTGAGGTCAGAGTGCAGGCTCAGGCAGTGCAGCTCGGCCACCTCTGGCCGCCCCGGAGACAGGGGCCATGTGAGCCGGGCCGAGCCGCAGCCTGGATGTGGTGAGCCACGAGAGGAAGTCATCCAGGGAGGGGCGGCACACCGAGACCACAGCTGGGCCCCCAGGGCTGTGCATAGGAGCGGCGGCCAGAGGCAAGCAGGCCCCAGACCCGAGGGCCACGGGCGGCCACAGCTTCTGGAGCTCGGGCCCGGGGCCCCCTGCAGTGGTCAGAACCCCTCACTCAGCGGCACCATCAGCCAGCACTCGCTGTCCCCGCGGTAGGCCCCTCCCGGGCCCAATGTCCCGGTGAGGGCCCTGGTCGCCCAGTGTCCCGCGCCCTCCCGCACGGAGCCCCCTCCCCGGCGCTGGGGTCCGCGCTGTTCTGGAGGTGTTGGATGGGGCTCTGAAAGGCCGGGTGATTTGGTGGTGTGCCGGCAAGGACAGGCTCCCTTGGGAGTGGTCCCCACGCCTGTGAGCGACTGGGCAGGCGGGCGTGGTGCGCGTGGACGCCCAGCAAGACCTCTGAGGCCACGTCTCTGGCCCTGGCTGCACCTGCGGCCGCGGGAGCCGCGGGGCCCTCACTGTTCGGGAAAGGCGGCGCCCAGGAGAGGGCAGAACACGGCCACGGGCCTGGGCATCCACACGTCCATTCCGCACTCTCCCAGCTCAGGGACTCGTCCTGCCAGGTGGCCCCGACCCAGGCAAGAGGCTGCCGCGGGCCGCTGTCCCCGGTCTCGCAGTCCCGCTCGGACTGCTGTGTCAGGGAAGCCGCAGGCGGGGCCAGCAGGCCCAGGGACCGCGCGCCCCCCGGCCGGGTGCATCCTACCGGTGCCTGACCTTCGGCCTCCCTTCTGGAGAGGGGGGAGGGGTGGGCCACGCCGCCCCCCCCCCCCCCCCCCCCCGCTCCTCCAGCCCTGAGACTCTGGGAATCCAGGAAATCCCAATTTAGAGCTGTGGCTTCGGAAACTGGCAGCGCTCGGGGAGTGGAATCCGGAAGGCCGGAGCTCGCCGGGAAGGAGTGAAAGTCCCGCTCTCAGCAGCCCACCTTCCAGGAAGCAATAAGCAGGCCGGCCCGCCGGGAGCTCCCAGGCCGCTCAGCCCCCGGCACGTCCCGCACGCCCAGCCTAGTGCTTCCTCCGTGATAACGGGCGCTGGCAGCGGCTGCCGGTGTCGCCGGGACAAGCAGGGCATGTTGACCGGCCGTGCGCACCGGGGGGGCCACTGACCGGCTGTGCCGGCTCTGAGCACCCAGGCCGATAACGCGGCTTATCACAAAGGGTGAGCGCCGGTTTGGTTCCTTTTGTTTGTTTGAAGTTGGGTATTTGGACGGTGGCCAGGATCCCTGTGTGGTCGGGGGCTGGCTGATGGTGCCCCGGCGAGGGGGAAGCCCACGGTCAGCGGCCGACAGGAGTGCGCGCCCTGGGCCGGCTGCTGTGGGTGGGATCATCGTGCTCCGCTCTCCTGGGCAGGGCTTCATCTCGGCTGCGCGTTTCAGGCACGGGGCCCGGGCCGTGCCCGGCTGCACCCGGCGCAGTGGACTGGGAAGCCTCGGGGTGGCAGGCCGAGGCCGGAGCTGCCGCAGGGCCCGAAGCGGCTCCCGCTGACTGCACTCCCCACCCTTGGGGCTGTGGTGGGAATGCAGATTCCGGGCCGGGGTGCAGGCTGGGGCCTGGGGCTCTGCCTTCTCACACCATGCAGGCCAGGCCCACGCGTGGCGTGTGCAGGCTGTCGGGCCGGGGCCCCCTGCCTGAGCTGCCCGCCGTGTGCTGATGTAGGTGCTCAGGACGCAGCCGATGAAGACCCCAGGAGCCACTCGGTGCCACAGGCCAGCCTGGGGCGTGGACAGCCCCGGCGTCAGGGTGCTGTTGCCAGCTTCGGGGTCCCCGTGAGGAGGCGCGTCGCTCCCGCAGGCACTCCCGCGGAGGCCGGAGGCTGGGCAGCAGCCCGTGTGAGTCCCGCGGCTGCTCACAGCTCGCTCGGCTGCCCGGGACCCCCCGGCTGGGGCCGTTGTCCCCGCTGCGTTACTGCTGCCCCTAGCCGCTGAGGGGCCTCGGGTGCACGGCACCTTGGCACGGGTATCCACGTGCCCGTTCTGCCTGCCACAGATCTCCAGCGAGGGCCCGGCGTGCACTGGGCAGGTCCCCCTCCCCCGAGCCGGGCCCATGGGAGGCGGCAGCCAGAGCTGCCCTGGGCGCGCCTGGTGGCCCCACAGTGCTGCTCTTCTGATTGGCCGGCGGGGGCCCTCTGCCCCCTGCTTGGGCTAACTGGGTCCTGTTGGTGCCGATTTTTCTTGAAACTCCCCTCAATGCCACGCTCAGGAGTGGCTTTGTAACTGCAGAGTTGACCGCGGGGAGCTGGGCAGTGGCTTCAGGATTAGGTTGGTCACGTGCCCTGCGTATGCAGATGACGACTCCTGGGTGGAACAGGGAGCCAGCCGGGGCCGCTGGGAAGAGGCAGCGGTGGCGAGAGCCCCCCGGCCAGGGAGGGGACGCGGAATCACGCAGAGTCACAGGCAGCCAAGCGAGAGCAGGTAGTGCGCAGGGCCCCGTGGAGGACAGCCGTGGCCCCCCCGAGAGGGTGAGGGGAGCAGCCCCGGGGAGACGGGCGGGGGGCTCGAGGGGGCTCGGATACGGCCAGGGTGCTTGATGCTGGAACGCAGCTGCCCTGGGGCCGCCACCAGGCGAGGCTCCACCAGGTGTGGGGCGTTGGCATGAGAGCCGCGTGCCTTCGTTCTGTGAGGGGAGCCGCCGCCACCTCCCCGCAGGGCAGTGCACTGGCGCCTGGGCCGCGGGGACGCTGCTTCTGGCCGTCCTCGCCGCGGCCTCTCCCGGCCTCCCCTCCCCGCGGCGGGGGGTGCCCTGAGCTCACATCTGTCTTCTCGCCGGCCGCCATTGCTCCAGGAGGGCAGGCCCACGTCCTGGGCACCTGCTGGTGCCTCGCGCAGCAAGAGCGTGGGAGAGGCTGGAGGGAGGGGCTGACGGAACAGTCCGGAAAGCGATCTCGGGCGAGAACAGCATCCAGGGAGCGAGCGAATGCGTGCAGGGCAGGAGGGGCGGGCTTCCCAGAGGTGGTGCGCAGGCTGGAAGTGGAGCGGGAGTCAGCTAGCCAGAGCGTGTCGGCGGCAGGGCAGGGGAGCTGTGCCTCGTGGTGGGACTTGAAGGGGTGGCGGGAGACGGCACAGGCATGGCTGGAGCCCCCCTCCGGAAGTTTCCTGTGGGAGCAGCGGGAGGCTCACGGGGGCAGGTGCCGAAGGTGAAAAAATCACTCTGGCCACGGGGAGGGGAGGCGGCCGCGGGGCCAGTCCTGGCCGTGCCACAGCCCTGGCAGTGCCGGGAAGGGCCGAGTGACGACATCTGACGGCAGTCATGCAGGTGCCAAGTGGCGGGAGTGCAAACCGTGGCGTGGAAGTCCCAGTCCTCACCACCCAGCCCTGCCCGAGTGGGACCGGATGCCCGGAGCGAGGGCCGCGGGGCCCCACGGCGACCCTGGCAGTGGGACACTCGTGTCCCCGGGCCCAGCTCCCTGCAACCCAGGCCTCCTGCCCTCCAGTCCCCCCGATGGGGAGCTGGGGTGCAGTTTTGTGAAGCCACGTGGTTTCCAAGGAGTTCAAAGCTCCGTGACGAAGGGCAAAGGTCAGAGCGCCCAGTCCCCCTGTTGGTGTGGCCCCTCCCTCCGCCTCGTCCTGCCTGGCTTGGGGCCGGGCCGGGTGGTGCCTCCCGCCTCCATCTCGGTGTTTTCCCTGAGCCCAGGGCTCCAGGCCGAGGACGGCAGGAGGCTGCGGGCAGCTCCCCCACGCCCACCGCAAACCTGTGCGGGGGCGACCGCATCTCTGGAAAGTGAAAATCTCCTTTGTCTGTGGGAAGAGACTCATAAAAGCGCGCCGCGGCCGGGAGTCGCTGGCTTCTAATTCGGGGCAGGAATAGGAGGGGAAAGAAGCCGCCTCGCGGAACAGGGGCTGGAGGCTCTCGCGGGCTCTCGTGGTCACCAGGGGCTCCGTGAGCGGCTCGGGGGGCGGGACAAGAGCCGCCACTCACGGCGCCCTGTGCTCGCGGCCCCCACCGGCTGCTCACCTCCCAGCGCTGTCCCCCTTCCACCAGAGCAGGACACGGGTGGGGGCAGGGCTGTCCCCATGTCCTCCTTGGAGGCAGCAGGAGGAGAAAGGCAGGGGGCCAGGGCAGATGCTGAGGAGGTGAGGGCGGGGCCGGCACCCCGGGGCTGGCGAGAGCGAGCGATGCGCCCGCCCCACCTGCACACCTGCTGGGGCGGCTCGGCCCAGAGCCAGTTGTTCTGGATGTTAAAGCAGTAACCATAACCGAGCTCCTTGGTTATGCCTGTGCTCGGCTGTGATAACAGACGTGGGGTTTCTTCTCCCCTGTGAAGGTGTGGCTTCCATGGTCCAGCTTTGTTTTCCTTCTTTGTTTAGAGGTTGCCTCGTTAGCACAGAGTGGCTGCTGAGCCCTCATCCTGTCACCCAGGTGCCAAGGAGAAGGACGCAGGGAGGGCTGTCCTCCAGGCGATGGCTCCTCAACTTTGGCCAGCGACCTGTGGATGGCGCCGTGTGCCAAGTGTGCCGGGAGAGGCGGCCTAGGTCGGCTCCCGGCGCTGCGTGGCTGTGTGATGGTTGCGGAGGCCCCCAGGGCTCGCGTGGTTCTGGAGTGAAGGGGGAGGGTGGGTGTGGGTGGGCACCGCGTGGGGCGGTTTCTGAGGTGACGCCGTGGCGTCCCTGTGGGAACACAACCCCTCCCGCGTGGGCTCCACACGGCAGGGACAGGTCACGCCGCGCCCTCAGTCGCCAGCAGAGCCGGGGCCCTGAGTCCCCTCGCGCCACCCCGGGCCGGGACGGCTCGTCTGTGTTAGCAGACGGTCCACGACGGAGCTGGCTTCCTGTCCGGGCTCCAGGGACCGTAGCTGGGACCTGAGGCGGCACTTGGGGTTCGGATGGGGGCCCGGTGGGAACGGCCGGGAGGCCTGGCCCCGCCGCGCGGCTTCCTGTCACTGCTCCCACGGTGGGGCCGGAGCCAAGCCGCCCCCTGGTTGCCCCCGGGCTCCCGAGAGAGGCACCTGCCTGCGCCCCGTCGGGGGCAGGGTCTCGTGAGCCCGGGGTGGCAGGTGCGTTTTGTCTCGCCGACTTCGGGCACCTGCTGCGTCGGGGCGAATGTGCCTGCCTGCTGCCCCCCCCCCCCCAGAGCCTCTGCAGGGCTTGCCGGGCCCGGGACGGAAGAGTGGCAGCAGCCACAGAGACGGGCAGTGTGCACGTGAGGGCTGAACCCGCCACAGACCCCGACGTCTGCAGGATTGTGGGGAAAAATCACCTCGTACGGTGAGCTGAAACGCTAGCTGTTCAGCAAGGCCGCGTCACAGCCCCGCGGGAGGGAGGGGCAGGCAGCGGTGCGGGCACGGAGCTGCAGGGCAGGGAGGGGCCAGTTCCACCTGCGGCCCCGATGCCGGCGCCCTGTGCAGGGAGGGGAGTGTTTACAGTAGACGCATCACAGGGAAATTAAAGTTGTGGAATCTGTTTAAGATCTATTTATATGAAAGGCAGAGAGAGAGAGGGAGAGAGAGAGGGAGAGAGGGAGAGAGAGGGAGAGAGAGAGGGAGAGAGAGAGAGAGAGAGAAGGAGAGAGAGGGAGAGAGGGAGAGAGAGAGAGAGAGAGGTCTTCCATCCGCTGGTTCACTCCCCAAATGGCTGCAACAGCCAGAGCTGGGCTGGTCTGAAGCCGGGAGCCGGGAGCTTCATCCGGGTCTCCCTCGTCCCTCACAGGTGCAGGGGCCCAGCCCTTGGGGCTTTCCCAGGACATAGCAGAGAGCTGGGTTGGTTGGAAGTGGAGCAGCCAGGATTCGGACGGCCCCACTCGGGATGCCGGCACCACGGGCGGTGGCTTCACCCCCTGCACCACACTGCTGGCCCCGGCTGTGGCATTTTCGTGGTCAGGGTCACACCCTCACGGCTGCCTGTTTGGGTTTTCCGACCGTCACCAGCACCAGCACCTCCATCATGGCTCCCACCCCCCGACGGGTGCCGCGGCGGTCTCTGTGGTTCACGCCCACAGCAGCCAGCGTCCCTGTGGCCCTGCAGCTGTTCGTCACAGCCGCCGTGGCAGACCCTTGTGGTAGGGGCTGCACAAGGGGGCCCAGCACTGTCCACAGCAGCTCGCGTCGCCTGTCCCCTGGGTCACCCGGAGCCGGACCCCGTGCGCCAGTCACAGCTGCTCCATTGCGGCCCCGCCTCCCACAGAGGGTGGGGCCCCTCGCGCTCTTGATTGCCAGCTGGCTCCGCTGCGCCCGGGGCAGCGGGGTCCCAGCGCCTTCCCCGTGCCGCTCTGCTCCGTGTGTCCCAATGTGTGCTGAGCCAACAGAGCCCAGCCCCTCGGCGGGGAGGGCGCCACACTTCACGTGGTTTAGCTCTTTGTGGTGGACGTGCTGCTGTGAGGCTGGGAGGCAGGAGGATGGCCGAGGCTGGGTGGGCACGTGAGCCCGAGCGAGTGTGAGCGAGGGGTGAGTGGGGTCTCCGGGCCTCTGCCGCCACTGTGCACCGGCTCCTCGCCAGCCAGGGACGCACGGACGGCAACAGACAGCCCAGGGATCCCCTCCCCCTTCCAGCCAGCGCCCACTGTTCCCTTCCTAGTGCTCCGGGCTGCCCGTGACGGGCGCCTGTCACTCCCCGGTCTCCGTTGGCTGCAGTGGGCGCCTGCTGCGTATCAGGTCGGGGAGCCCCACCTGGCAGCTCTGGGCCCCCACTGGGGCTAAGGACTTGGCCTGAACCCCAGAAGTGGCCTAGGGCATGGCGCGGCCCTCGGCAGGGGAGAGGTGGCGGGAGGGGCCCCGGCTGCGCGGCTCACCGCAGCCCTCCGGCTCCGGGGGGATGGGGTTGGAGGCTCGTGTTGGGATCCTGCTCAGAAAGTGGGAAGAGGATCTGAGACGTGGAGTTGAGCTTTGGAGTCACCGGACACGGACGGGCACGTGGAGAGACCCTCCCGGTCTGCACGGCCGCTGTGGCCAACCATAGCCCGTCAGAAGCCGAGTGGCGGCTCCTGCCAGCCGGGACCAGCTTGCGAGCAGGTGAGCAGCTCATGCCCACGGCAGTCGAGGAAGACGTGGCTTAAAAACCCGCAGCTGAGCCGGGCCGAGGGGCGGGGAAGGAGCCCACCCCGCCCCAGGACGCAGGAGGGCGCTCCCGGGAGAGCCTCGGCCGTGGTTCAGAGGGGAGCTGCCGTGGCTGGAGCTCCGTTCAGTGAGATCCCGGCGCCTCTGGCTGCACCTCGGAAGGCAGGATTTGGGGGCCAGCCTGGGGCAGTGGGGCACAGGGCGGTGGGCAGGCAGGGGTGGGGCGGGCGGGGGCCTGGGCCTGCAGGGCTGCTGCCCGTCTGGCTCTTTCCAGGTGTGGGTTATTCCCAGAGACGCCTGGTGGGCGGCGTTCCCTGTGGTGGAGAGTGGGGTGGCCGTGAGAGTGGGGAAGGGGGCCGAGGCAGGCCACGGGGTGTCTGGGTCCCCTCCCTCAGGGGGTTGCGTTGTGTGCTGGGGGACACCCGGAGGAGGCGGGGCATTGATCCCCTGCAGCCTGCGTGTGTGTGGTCTGAGTACGCTGCCGTGGCCAGGCCTCGTGGGAATCGGCAGAGAGCAGCGGCCATGACCTCAGGCTGGCTGCATGTTGGAAACACTGGGGGAGTTTTGCACGGTCGACACCACCCTCAGCCCTGGAGGCCCAGGCTCGGCACTGGGGACACCAAGGGCCCCCCAACGGCAGAAGCTCTGTCTGCAGGACAGAGGGCGCAAGGGGCTGAGCCCCAGAGCCGGCTTGAGCTGTAGCCCGGGCCTCTGCCAGCAGGGCAGGGTCTCGGGCTCTCTGCTTGTCCCTCAGGACGGAGCCCTGGGCCCCTGTGCCTGCACAGCCCTGGCCTGTAGCTTTGCGAAGTCGACAGCGTGTGGAGGAAATGCTGGTGCCTCCATTCCAGAAGGTTCTTTGGGTATTACAAGCTCCCATCTTGGCACTGAGAACCCCCCCCAAAGCTGCCCGCCCCCTCCCCCCACAGGTGGGAGGAGAAAGCCGCAGGGCACAGGAGGCGGGGGCTGGTCCCAGCCGCCCGGAGTAAAGAGAACAACGTGGGGCTCCGGTGTGGGCGCCGCGCTGGGCTTCACCGGTGCCGCTCTCGCCTGCAGAGCTCCCGTTAGGCGGAGGTTAGGCAGATGCGGTGAGCCCCTCGGGCAGCAGGGTCCTGCCGTGGAGGGTGCCGGCCAGCGTTGAGTGACAGGCTTAGGGGAGCAGTGCCCTCCCCGGCAGGGTGGTGCGGAGTGCGCGCGGCCCAGAAAGAGCACACAGCACCCGGAGGTCCCGTGCTCCCGCAAGGTCTCTCCGAGCCGGGGCGCCGTGGGTGCTGACACCCGGGGCGAGCGGGGCCGCGTCAGGCAGAGGGGACGTCGGGAGCCCGGCTCCTAGCGCCCATCACGTTGGAGCGCCTGCCGTCGTGGTCATGTTTCCGTCACTGGGAAGGGTCTCAGTGACAGCGGGGTCTTGGAGGTCTTGCCCCGTGTTCGGGTTTTGGGGTGCCCGGCTGGGGAGTGGGAGTGAAGGGGGCCACCCCAGCCACTCCGGATCCTGCACTGTGTCGTCTGGGCTGAGCGCCTGGCCCGCGCCCTGGGCCCTCATGCCCGGCTGCAGAGCCGTGAGGGTTCCTCCTGGCGGACCTGGATTGAGAGGATTTTCAGTCTCAGTTCGAGGGGCCACCCCCCAGCACTGGTGAGGAGAGGGCGGGGTGGGGGCGGTGCACAGCGCTGGCCTCGCCGGCTCCGGGGGTGAGCAGTGTTGGGGACACGGGGAGGAAACGGAGGTGATAAACACACGACCGACCGTGCAGTGTACCCGCTCGGGCACTGACGGTGGCCATGGTGGCTGGGCAGCCTGTGGCCCTGGAGCAGGGCCGGCGGGCAGCGTCTGCAGCCCCTCACGCTGCTGGCTCAGCTCTCCAGCGGGGGAGACGGGCGCTCGGGGAGCACCTGCCCTTGCCCGTCGGCGCTGTGGGCTCCTTGTCCCAGGATACGGCAGTGGCGATGGTGGTGACAGTGGCGGTGATAACCGTCGTGGTGATGACAGTGGGGAAGATGACGGTGCTGACAGTGATGGTGACGGCGAGGGGGGTGACGGTGATGGTGACGGCGATGGGGGTGATGGTGACGGCGATGGGGGTGACGGCGAGCGGGGTGACGGTGATGGTGACGGCGATGGGGGTGATGGTGACAGCGATGGTGACGGCGATGGGGGTGATGGTGACGGCGATGGGGGTGATGGCGAGCGGGGTGACGGCGAGGGGGGTGATGGTGACGGCGATGGGGGTGACGGCGATGGTGACAGCGAGGGGGGTGACGGCGAGGCGGGTGACAGTGATGATAACGTAGTGGTGATGGCGCTGACGGTGACATTGATGCTACTGTCGATGGTGACGGCCGGTAGTTACACGGAGCCCACGCGTCGGGCCCTCGTCTGAGCCCTGTGTTAATTCCTGACTCCCCACGATTGTCCTCTGAGTGGGAATCATTGCCCCACTGACACACGAGGCCCCAGGCGAAGCCCCTGGCTCCGTTCGAGACGTCCTGGTGCAGCGATGCGGGCAGCTGGCATGGGGGCGGTGGACGGCACTGCCAAGCGCCGTGCTGGCCCGTTAGCGGCGCCGGGGTCAGCGGCGCCTCCGTGTCGCCCGCAGTGCACCTGCTCCCGCGAGGCGCCTCCCTGCCCTGGGCAGCAGCCGTCGGCGCGATCCGAGAATCCGTGTTCTCTAACCACGGTGGAGGGAGCTCGGCACCTCCCAGCGGCCTGGCATCACGGTCGGCTCAGGACCGGGGCGTCTGTGGGGCTCAGGCAGGCACGGGGGTGGGGGGCAGCTGCGTGCTCACTGCTTTCGCCGTCGGGGAGGGCACGGGGCCAGGTCCTGGGAGGGAAATGCAGAGAAAAGCCGGCCCCCAGGGCCACGGGCAGCCACGCGTCACGAGGGGTGCGGGCTGTGGCAGAGACTTCCATTGCAGGCAGTGGGGCCAGGCGATGGGTGACGGCCGTGCTGGGTCACGGGCAGGCAGTGGGGTTCTCTGCACACTCCTGCTCCGCCCAGAAGGGGATCCCCCTCCAGCCAGGCTTCTGATGGGCGTTAATTGGGCTGGCTGCACCCATGGGGCCAGGCGGCACGGATCAGGAGCACCACTGGTTGCGTGAAGCCCCTGGGGCTCCGGGGCTGCCTTGTCCCCACGGCCTGGCCGTGTCCTGGCTGCACAGAGGCTGCGGGGCCTCCCAGAATGGAGGGTGAGCAGGTGGGGGAGCAGCAGGTGTGAGCGCAGCTGGGCTGGGGGTGCTCAGAGGGACGGACCCCAGCAGACAGCTCGGGTTCTGCACGCTGGGGTCTGAGGTCCGTGATGTCCCAGGAGCCTGGGTGGGGACCGCGCCCGCGATGGCACGGATGTCAGCCGCTCACGGTGTTTATTTTTGGCTTTTTCCATCACATGCGGAGCCGGCTATCGAGCTCAGCACATGTTGCTTTTTTCACTGAGCCTGGTTTACGGCTGCAGCCTTGAACAGGATCTGAGGGCAGCGCCCCTATCTGGGTTGACACAGCAGTGCCCCTGTGTCTCTTGGATGGCAAGATAAGAACAGCCTCAAACGCGGGAGCCCACGAAAACAGAGGCTGGGGCCCAGGCCACCGGCTCGCGGGACGGGCGCGGGCTCCCTGGCGAGGTCCCCTTCCCGGACGTGGCTCCGGCCGACTCTCGGGAGCCTGGCCTCAGAGCTGGACGCTGCCAACGCCAGGGCCCCAGGTCTCAGCCCCCGGAGTCCGCCCCGCCCACTCGCCCCCTGCGTGGTTCCGGGTGCCCAGCGCTGCTGCTCCACTCTCGGGACTCCGTCTGCAACCCACATCCGCCCCCAAGCCCCGGTCCTTCCACCTTCAACCTGGGTGGTCCTGGAGCCCTGCCCCGCCCACCCGGGTGCCACCCAGGTGACAGCCATGACGGTAGCCTTGCAGAACCTGAGCAGAGGGGCTGGCGTCTCAGGGTCGGAGTCGCCTCCTCCTGGGGCTCAACCAGCCCCTCCTCCCTTAGCCCTCTGGCCTCTGCTCCCCCTCCCCACCCATGCCACTGCAACCAATTGCGTCTTTTTATTTTTGCTTTGGCTTTTAGATTTTTATTGGTTGGAGACGGAGGGAGGGAGCTCCCCTCTGCTGGTCCCCTCCCCAGCGGCCTGCAAGGGCCAGGGCGGGGCGTGGGAGCTCAGTGCAGGTCTCCGACGTGGGTGGCAGGGACCCAGCCATTCACTCGAGCCACCATTGCTGCCACTTGGAGTCTGCACCGGCGGGAAGCTGGGGCCAGGGGCAGAGCTGGGGCTTGAACCCAGGCCCTGTGCGTGGAAGGTGCTGGGCTCCCGGGCTCAAGGCCGGCTCCCCGAGCACACCTGCCCGGCTCTTATATCTCTGTCGCCCTCCTCCTCCCCCTCCCCCATGGCCCCACCCTCTGCCTCCGCCTTTCACTGCCAAGCCACCTTCCCCGTGGCCGCCACGGTGGACGCCATGTGCAGACTCCCTGCGGCGTGTGGTTGGAGACGTGAGCCCCCGAGGGAGGCCTCTGCTTCCTGCTGTGGCCCCAGCCGGCACGGGGGGGCCTCGGCCCGGCACTCGGGGCCGGCGCTGCCCGCGCGGGGTCCCATGCTGGGGACTTGGACGCTACGTTGTGGCCTGACTCCGCCCAGCCGCTATGGGGCAGCGCGTGGCTCGGCCTCCCTGCTGCCCTGGGGCGCCTGCTCTGTCCCCTGTGTCGATCGATCGGCTGTCTGGCAGTGAGGGCTTGTGCGTTCCAGCCTGAGCGCGGGGGCCCTGAGCTGGGTGGGGTCCCCGCTGGGCTGGGCAGCCGCTGTGCAGTGCTGGAGGGAGCGTTCTCAGCCCCCCCCCGCCCACGGCAGACAGCGGCACAGCCGATGGTCAGGGTGGTTTGCTGAGAGGCCGCAAACCTTCCACGCCGAGGTTTCTCCAGTCCACGGCCTGGCCGAGGGGCCACGGCTTGTACAGCCCTCAGCTCTGCTCAGCCCTACCTTGCCATGCCCCCTGTGCCTGGGGGCCAGACAGCCGCACCTGGCCCTTTGCGAGAAGGGGAGCAGGCAGCTATGGGACGAGGACGAGGCCACGGCTGCTCCTGGAAAGACGAGCCCAAGACCCTCCCGGGAGAGCCTGGGACGTAGCTGTCACTCTGTGGGCCAGGGAGAGCCTGGGCCTGCCTGCCGGTCACTGAGGGCTGGGGGGAGCTGGCATGCGGCTGTGCATCACGGTGTGGGCCGGGGAGAGCTGGGGTGTGGCTGCTGGTCACTCTGGTCCGGGGAGAGCTGGGTGTGGCTGTCACTGTGGGCTGGGGGGAGCTGGCATGCAGCTGTGCATCACGGTGTGGGCCGGGGAGAGCTGGGGTGTGGCTGCTGGTCACTCTGGTCCGGGGAGAGCTGGGTGTGGCTGTCACTGTGGGCTGGGGGGAGCTGGCATGCAGCTGTGCATCACGGTGTGGGCCGGGAAGAGCTGGGGTGTGGCTGCTGGTCACTCTGGGCCGGGGAGAGCTGGGTGTGGCTCTGGGTCACGCCGTGGCCGTGGGCAGCTGCGGCCACGCGTGTTTGTTTGCCGTTTTGCTCATTTTCCATGTGAGCCGGAACTGTCTAAACAGAAGCCTTTCCCCAAACAGTGCCTCTGGGAATGCAGAGCTGGGGCCACCTCGGGCTGTACCAGGCCACGGGGACACTTGCGGTGGCCACGGGCAGGCTTCCAGAGGTGGCGTGATCGTTTGCGGCGTGTGACGTGAGCACAAGCCCCCGTGGATCCGTGGATGAGAGAAACGGGCGTGGGCGGGGCAGAGGCGGAGACACTTGGGGCTCTCAAGCTTAGGTGGTTCGGCCACTGTTTGTGTCACTGCGCTCGGGCAGCGGTGACGTGGCGAGCTGCCCGCTCCTCTGTGGCCCACCGGGGTGTGGTCCTCCTGGAAGGTGGCACCGTGGAGGCCCTCGTGTGACGGGTGATGCAAATCTTTCTGGGGCTGCTGTTTCCAGACGGTTCTCAGCTGGGGACTCGGGTGCCACGGAGAACTTAGCTCCCGTGGAAGCGGCAGCCTGTGGAGCCCCTGTCCCTGGCGTGGCGGGAGTCTGAAGAGGGCCGGCTCCTCCCTGGGAGTGCCCAGGCTGGGGCCAGGCGGCTCCTCTCTCTCAGGTGCTGGGATCTGTGCCCTCGAGGGGCGGCTTTGGGCTGGGCATCCTGTCCCGCATCTGCCCACAGAGGCCAGGCCAGCTGCCAAGCCACCCCTGGGGGGAGGGTCAGCCTCCCTGCACCAGGGTGGGGGGCGGGGCAGCAGGATGCCACTGTGCCCGAGGGGCAGGCAGACCGGGCGGGCAGGGGCTGGAGGGGGCCGGTGGCGTTGTGGGAGGCCCCTGTGACTGCCGGCGCCTGGCACCTGGAGCCTGTGTGAGCCCACTGCCCCCGCACACGAGTGCACATGCCCACAGGCACACGCGTGTCCTCCCACACACCCGCGGACCATCTTCTAGAATGTGTGGAGCTACTCATGTGACCGTGGGAGCCCACAGCTGACCGTGGGTTTCACAGGAACCGCGCCTGCCTCTCGATTTTGGAGACAGCTTCTGTCCGCTGGTTCGCTCCCAGGCCTGGAGCCGGGAACCTGTCCGAGCCTCTGGGGTGGGGTGGCAGGGGCCCGGGGCCTGAGCTGTCGCGTGTGCAGGGAGCTGAGTGCTGACCCAGGCACCGGGCTGTGGGTGTCTGGACCTCTGGGCGCAGCTGCGGTTACCTTGATCCTGCGTGAGTTTCCACTCGGTGCCGCAGTAGCAGAGTGCACGCGGCCCACCCGGCACACGTCTGCACCTCTCCTTCCTCCCTCTGCCTCCTCCTCCCCCCTCCTCCCCTCCCCCCTCACAGTTACTGAGTCAGCAGACATCCCGGGAGTACAGACTCCTGGGAGGGACCGGAGTCGGATACCAGAGCCGGGCCCTGGGGGTTACGGGAACCCCGTCTTCCTGTCACCCCACCGGCCCTCGGCCCAGCCGCCCCCCGGCCTCACAGGTGCAGCCTCACAGGTCTCCGTTCCTGGTGCCTCGCTCCGGGGCCCCTCCCCCGCTCCCTGAAGGCCAGTCGTGCAGCCTCCCCGGTTTGTGCTGACGTCGGCACATTCCTGGCTGCTCTCAGCTCCTGAACTGCTGGAGAGAGCGATCCGTGGCCCGGCTCCCTCGCCTCCCCTCTCCTCCCCCGGGGCCCCTGGCTCGCTGCACGGGGGCTGGGGGCTTTGCTGGCCATGGTGGAGTCCAGGGCCGGGGGTGGATGGCAGAGCCCAGCCCTGTGCCTGCGTGGCACGGAACGTTCTGGGTCCCTGTGCAGAGCCGGTCTCCCTGCCTGGTGCTGAGAGGCTGCCCAGGCCCGGGGCACTTTGACCCGTATCTGAGGAAGTCTGGAGGGCCGGGCAGGGTCCGCGGCTGTGCCCGTCTCCCCGGCTTCGCACCGCCCGCATAGGGGCGCTGTGGCCACCGGGCCTCCCTGGGCTGAGGGCGGCTCGGACATGCGCACCTGGGTGAGCTGTGTGGCTGAGCGCGTAGCTTGCACCTGTCTCTGGGTCCTGGGGGAGGCCGACCCTGGTGGGGGGGTGTGCGAGGGGTGCCGGGAAGAGGCGGGAGGGGAGCCCAGCGAGCAGAGGACAAACTCCGAACTTCGCCCACTCGCGTTGTCTCCACCGGGGGTGGGGGTGGGGCCCCAGCCAGGCACGTGGGGGCTGGCGCCACGCTGAGTGCCTTGGTGAATCTTCCGGATGCGTTTACCAGCATCCGCAGCTGCACCACGTGGCCTGCAGTCCCGCGGTGGGCCAGCGCCCCTCATGGCCAGAGGCAGAGCCCCCGCCCGGCTTCGCACCACCTGAGACGGCGGTGGTGACGCACGTCCGCTCGAGCGTGATGGCGCCGGCAGCGAGGCCGCCCCAGAGCGGCCGTGAGTGTCCACGGGAGCACGGCCCCTGCCGCTGGGTGCGCGGTGGGGGCAGGGTCCACGCAGCCCTCGGACACGGGGAGGAGACTTGGGGAGCCCCTGCTGCACCCCACAGGTGGCAACCACAGCCCCGGGTTCTTGCTTGGGACCCTCTGGGCTCTAGGCTGACGGCACGGCGCTGTCGCCACGCTGTCCTCCAGTGCCCCCGATGAGGTAGACCCCACAGGAGCAGGCAGCAGGCCCGTGCTGGCCTCACAGCGGACAGCCCCGGGGCTGGTATCCCAGGAGCCAGGTGCCCCCACCCACGCCGAGGCCAGCTACCCGCTCTGCCGCAGGCACTCTCCCCGGCAAGCTGCCTCTACTGCTCTCGGGCCGTCCCACGTCTGGGTGAGGGCTCGGTGGGGGCGCTGGCCGACCTCTCAGGGTGACAGCAGGCGTGTGCCGTGAGCTGGTCCCCTCCGAGTGACAGGGCCCAGGGAGGAAGCTGGCATCGCTGCCCGCTGCCCTGGGCTGTGCTGCATGTGGGTGAGTGAGGCCCTGGGCCCTGGAGCCAGCTGTTCCCAGAGGCTCAGCCAGAGGTGGTCGGGGGCGGGGACCACCAGCTGGAGGTGCACACAGGGGCCGTGGGGCGGGGCCGTGTGCTTCCCGTCCCTCCCGGGACACCTGTTTGGGTGCTGCAGCCCCGGAGCCGTGGGCCCTGCCCTCCGCCCTCCCTGTGCTGGGTCCTCTCGTGCCAATCCCAGTCACCTAGCTGTGATAACTGATGCAGAGGTCCAACGAGAGGAAGGAAGGAACGCGAGGCCGGCCGTGCAGTGTGTCCTCCCCGTCCCCCACCCCCGGCTTCTGAGGGAGAAGTGGGGAGCAGCCTGCAGGGCTGCGGGCGAGGTCTGGCCCCCGGAAGGCAGATGAGGTGGCCGTCGGACTTGTCCTGTGGCCGCAGCCTGGCTGAAGTCGGCCCCCTCTGCGGGGCCAGCTGGGTGCACTGCTCCCTTCCGGGACGGCACCACCACGCACGACTTCGGGCAGAGACCACCTTCCCCCGGCCCTGGCCTCGGTGACCCCTCGCTGCCCCTGAGCCATCACGGGGGAGGCCCTTCAGCATCGCTCGGATGGCTGCACCCCAAGGCACCACCTGATCCTGCGGTTCCACTCCTAGGCAAGAACTTGTGTCCCCACCACTGGTCCCCGAGTGTCTGCAGCAGCTCCTGCCACCACAGCTGAGACGTGGATCGGCCTGTGGCTGCCTCGGCGGGTGCACACAGTGGCCTGTTCCCGGGCCTGAGAGCACCGAGCTCTGATGTGCCGGGCGGCCGCCATGAGACACGTCCACGACCAGCTACGGCCGGCGACACACAGCGGTCGTTCAGGAGCTGGGGGAGGGACATGCCTGCTCCTGCTGCAGGTTTATTTCTAAGAGGGCAGGGCCGGGGACTCAGAACATTCCAGAAGTCACTGCCGTGTGCAAAGTGGAGGGGGCGGCGGGCATGTCACTGCGTCTGACAGACTCCCATCAAGGCGTCTGATGCCTCCCTGCAGGGCCCTGTGGCCCCCCGCGTCTGTCCAGCTCCGGTGTGTCTACGCTGGGGCCGCCTCAGACCCCCGCCTCTGGCCCAACACTTGTCACACTGCGCGCCCATCTGTCCCGTGCACCTGTGCCAAGGGAGACCGGGCCCCGCCTCCCAGCTCAGAGACCCGAGGGCTGCAGGAGCTAAGTGGCTGGTTCCAGCTTACGTGGCCGTGAGGGTGGCAGGTCGGCCGCTGGGGCTCTGAGCTGTGGCAGCCGGCGTGGGGAAGCTGCATGTGGGTTCCTTGGGGCATTGCCACGTACAACACGGACTTCCTCCCCCACAGGGCTGAGTGCACAACGTGACTTCGTTTAGAAGTCAGCTACTCAGACCAGCTCTCCGGCCAGGCTCTGGTGTGCGTGGCCGAACCTGCTCCCGCTGCGTGCCACGTGCACGGGCCGGGCCGGGCCCAGCTCGCTCCAGCTGAGGCGCAGCTTCGCCACGGCCACCGCCGCCTCGTTCGTCTTCCTGGCTGAGGTGAGTCGTGTGGGAGAGCGGGCGCCAGTGCTCACGGCTCGGGCAGGGAGGGACCACGTGTCCACTGGCAGCCGTGAGTGGGGCTGCGGCCACGTGGGCCTGGCGCGTGCGGGAAGGCGCGCACGCCCTGGTTCACACACGCAGGCCTGCAGCCGCCCCCCCCCCCCCCCCACATTCCCCTTCATTTCCTGTCCTTGGGAAAGGGAAATTTCTGAATCCTGCTGGGGTTTCTCGTTAAGATCCTGACAAATGAGACAGGACGAGGGGAAGGCCACCGCATGGCCAAATAGGGGATAAAAATGTGCCCGCCCCCCACCCCCGCCCCGGCCCCTAAGTCCTGACCGCGGAACCACCTAGGGTCCCGGAGGGCCGTCGCTCATGGCCGCCGCCTGGGCTCCCAGCAGCCGCTCTGTGGGCCGGTGTCAGCTCGCTCACTCCCCCAGAAGCCCCGACCTGGCCGCCCCGGGAGCGCGGGGGAGGAGGCCCCTGGTGGGGGGACCGGCCTCGTCCAGCGCGGACATTCCACCTCCTCCATCCAGAACGCCTGTCCGTGAGCGAGGCAGCCTCGGGGCCCCCACGGGAGCACCCCTCGTTTTCACCCCGGACTTCTCAACCAGGGCCGACAAGGCCGGCGCGCCAGGCCAGAGCTCAGCCATCCCCCTACCCCCACCCCGTGCCTCCCCCGGCTGCTGCCCATCCGGGGCGGGTGCCTGCGCGTGGCTGGTGACAGCTGTGGCCACCTCCCGAGGGCACCATGGATGGTAGGAGAGGCGCAGACCAGAGAGGAGGCAGTGTGCGAATCCACAGCCAGACCTGCTTTATTCCGAGAAAGTCGCAGAGCTGGGTGACCCCCTGCCCGCGTGCACAGTGTGGGACCAGTGGCAGAGGCCCTGACCTGGGGGCTGGGGCAGCAGGGGGAGTCCTGGAGCTGGTCTCTCAGGTGGCCGGGCGGGGTGGAGCGGGAAGACAGCAGGGTGTGAGAGCCACGGGCCAGGGCGAGGCCAACGTTTGTCTCCTCTGGGCAGTGAACAAGAGCGCCTGCGGCTCTCGTCTCTGTTGCAGCCCCTGGGAGGCCTCCCTGGACACAGGTGAGCACCACCCCCCCACCGGGCTGCTGTGCCTGGGGCTCGGGGCCTTTGTCGGGGTGCGCCCTGCCCAGGGTCTTTTACTCCGGGCAGGGCTGACGCCGTCTGCCGTCCCTGCCTGCCCAGGGTAACCCCCCGCCCCCTGGGTTTCTACCAGAGCACAGATCTGCGTACCTGTGGGTCTCTGCCAGGGACCCCAGCAGCGTCTCTGTCTTCCACACTCGGGGGTGGCCCAGGCCCTGGGAGAGAACCTGGAGTGGATGGAGCCACAAGGGAGGGGGGTGAACCCTCCTCCCCACCCCCTGGAGCTGAGGCCCCTGCCTATGGCTTTCCCAGCCTGCCCCTGGGCCCCCCCCCCCACTGGAAGTGGCTCAGGGGAGCAGCCTGGCTGGCCCTGACCCACTGGACAGTAAATCCCCCTCAGGGCCGGGCACCCAGCAGGGCTTAATCAATCTTTGGGCTCCAGCTGTGTCCACGGAGGAGCCACGTTCCCCGACCCAGGAACGCTGTGGAAGGGAGATGGACGACCACACCAACCCCTGGCACCCAGCACGCCCCATGTCTCTCAAGTACGCTGCTTGTCCTGCCACACATGGTCTCAAGTGTGAGGACCGTGGGCACGTACAGGTACGGAGGCACAGGGTTGGGGGTAGCTCGCGGCCTCCTGGTGTGCACGGGCTCCCTGGGGGGAGGAGCGTGACATCAGCAAGGGCAGCTCTGCTCCCCCAGCCCACGTGGGGCTTCAGCGAGGGGTCAGTGCCCGAGGCACTGCATGGGGACACACAAGGAAATGGGGGACGCAGCAGGTGCAGAGGCCCAGGGGCAGAAGCCTGCCCTCCTGGGAGACCACGTGCCCGGCCCTAGAGCTGGCTGCAGCCCAGAGGCCCCGCTGGCCCTGTATGCGACGGATCTGGGCCTCACAGAGTCCTGGGAGGGGAGGACAGAGCACTGACGGGGGTCAAGTGCGTTCCACAGGTCCCGGGGCTGCTACCGGAGAGGCCTGAGCCAGCCGGCAGGTCCGGCACTTTCCTCCGCGGGGCCTGGTCCTTGGCCTCTGAGCAAGGGGAAGTGGGACCTCCCCGGGGCCTGGACGTGCGTTCCCCGGACACGAGGAATCCCACTGTGTGGCCTGAGGCTCGGGCTCACGTGGAGCACGTGGTGGAATGTTCCACCGAGTTTCACACCTTCTAAAGGTAAGAGGCCAGCGCTGGGGCACTGTAGGGCCACTGCCTACAGTGTCAGCATCCAACGTGGACACCAGTTCGAGTCCCGGCGGCTCCACTTTGGATCCAGCTCTCTAAGGCTCCTGGGAAAGCAGGGGAAGATGGCCCAAGTGCTGGGGCCCCTGCACCCACATAGGAGACCAAGAAGAAGCCCCTGGGTTCAGAGCGGCCCAGCTCCAGCCGTTGTGGCCAACTAGGGCGTGGGGCTTGCACTGTGGCGTAGCAGCTAAAGCTGCTGCCTACAGTGTCAGCATCCGATGTGGATGCCGGTTCGAGTCCTGGCTGCTCCACTTCGGCTCCAGCTCTCTAAGGCACCTGGGAAAGGAAAGCAGAAGATAGGCCAAGTCCTTGGGCCCCTGCACTCACCTGGGAGACCTCGAAAGAGCTCCTGGCTCCTGCCTACAGTGTCCAGCTGCAGCCGTTGGAGAGTGAACCAGCAGATAGAAGACTCCCTGTGTCCCTCCCTGTGCCTCCACCTCTCAAAAGGTGAGAAAGGGGACTTTGTGCAGGGCGTGTTTTGCTACAGAATCGAAGCCCTGGCCAGCCCCAGGCGCTGGCTCCCTGGTGCTCCGGGGTGCTGGGGAGCCAGGCCGCACTCTGACCACGGTTTTCAGAGTTTACCTTCCGGAGGGCATCATGCCGAAGGCCCCCAGCTTGGTCCACGGCCACGGTCAGGTGCCTGAGCTGAGGGCGCAGTGCTGGGAGCGGGCTGCTCCGCCCTGGGCAGCGCCCCGCCGCCTCTCCACCTGACGGGGCCTGCGGAGGGCCGTCGGGGGACAGTACGTGCGTGGTTCTCGGGCCCTTGCGCAGCCGGACTGCATTTCAGGCAACCTCACGGCAACTTCCCAGCCTCCCATGGTGCACACCAGGCGGGAACCGGCAGCCCCTGGACCTGCGGTGCAGAAGGGTGGGCAGGCAGGGTTTGAGGCTGGCAGCGGCCACACTGGGGGCTCCAGCGAGGCCTCCCTCCTGTTGGAGCTGTCTCCGCCCTCCCAGCCCCTGCCCCTTCCCCGCCCAGGGCTGCCCCTCACTCCGAGAGGGAAGATCAGACTCCTCCGGGTCCGGGGGCATCCTGCTCTGGACCCTGCTGGCCGCGCAGCCTCCTCTCCCTCCGGGCCCAGGCTGGCACGTGCTGTCACTCAGCCGGGAGAGCTGTCCCCGAAATTGACCCCTCCCCACCAGTTCCTCCTTCCCACAGAGCAGTGCCTCGCCCGCCAGCCAGGGCCCTCACAGGACGGCCTGCGTGTGTGAGGTGCTAATGGGGACACACCTTGCTGGTGACTCGGCTCACAGGCCCCAGCTCCTTCCAAGTCATTCACCAGTGAGGCTGGCACTGTGGCATAGCCGGTAAACCTGTGATGCGGACATCCCACGAGGGCGCAAGTTCGAGTCCCGGCTGCTCCACTTCCAATCCAGCTCTCTGCTGCGGCCTGGGAAAACAGCAGATGGTGGGCCCAGTGCCTGGGCCCCTGCAGCCAGATGGGAGACCCGTGAGAAGCTCCCGGATGGAGCCTGGCCCAGACGTTATGAGCATCTGGGGAGTGAACAGATAGAAAACCTCTCGCTGGGGCCACGGTGGGGCACAGTGCGTAAAGCCACTGCCCGGAGTGGCATCTGCTCTGGATGCTGGTTCTAGGCCCAGCTGCTTCCCTTCGCTCCAGCTCTCTGCTGTGGCTGGGAGAGCAGTGGAGGATGGTCCAAGTGCTTGGGCCCCTGCACCCACCTGGAAGACCTGGAGGAAGCTCCTGGCTTTTGATCGGCGCAGCTCCGGCCATTGTGGTCACCTGGGGAGTGAACCAGCGGATGGCAAACCTCTTTGTCTCTGCCTTTCAAATTAAAAAACTCACAGCATTATGTGTCCCCCTTGGTCGCTGGTGTCTAGGAACCCAGTCAGTTCTGCATGACAGGGACGTGGGCCCCGCTCAGGACCCTCAGGTGTGGCTGCCACTGAACCCCGGGGGTGCCGCGTCTGTCAGTCACCGATTCGTTCAAATCTGACCTCGTGCCCTGCACTCCCGGGGCCACGGAGATGGCTCAGCGCCCCCCAAGCTGCTGGTGCAGGGGGAGGCCAAGGGAGAGAGGCTCACCGGGGGCCCTCGGGGAAGGCTGGCCCCGAGGTGGGGGCGGCGCAGGCTCCAGGGGACACCAGGACACAGGTGTGACGGGGTGGGGTCGCACTGTCCCCAACGGAGCTGAAAGTGGTTTGTGCGTTCTTAGAGGAGCGTGGATGGAGAGGAGGCATCGGATCTCACGGCAGGCAGTACCCGTGTCCACGCCTCGGGGGTCCTGGTGGCCAGGGCTGCGGGTGGTGAATGGTGCCCTGCTCCTCGGGGACCAGAACTGGGGAAGGGGCTGGGGCCGCCACCCCTTGGCCAGCTGGTCAGTGTACCGCCCCGGGTCGTGGGCTGAGCCCTTCAGGCAGGTTCTGGCCGCTGTTGGGGCCCAGCCTCCGTGGCTGTGACTCGATCGGAGGCCCCGAGGGCTCCTGCTGCTGCCAGCCTGGTTCTGGACACGGCGGCTGCTGATTGGAGCACAGCTCCGAGAAGGAGAACGAGACTCACTGGCATCATTGCTGGGCCCTGCGGCCACTGCTGGTGCCCGTCAGCGTCTTCCTCATGGTCCCATTACAGGCACCAAGAGCCCGGGATGCTCACTATCCCAGCATGCCTTGCAGCAGGGCTGGGCCATGTGGCCCTGGCATAGCAAGCGGGGATCTCGGGGGAGCTGCTGGCGGGAGCGGCCCTTCTCCCCCGTGGAGAACTCCCAGGTGCAGTCCACTCTGTCCATCCCTGACTCGGGGCACCCGTGTGACAATGCGGCCTGGGGCTGACTGGTCTGAGAGGTCTGCCCAACGTGACGAGGTCCCAGGCCAGGAGGCTAGGGGTCCTGACCCCCTGCGGCCCGGGCTGACCCAGCCTCAAGCCCCCCACCCCTCTTGGGGCAGTGCTGCAGCCTTCACGGCCGGGAGCGGCGAGCGTCCCCCCCTTCTCCACCCTGAACTCCCAACGACTCTGGGCCACGCAGCCCAGCTCCGTGCCTCCATGTACTCTGCGCACAGGGGGACAAAGTGCCCGACTCCGCATAAAAGCAGCAGGAGCGGGGATGTGCACCCCCGTGTCCCCTCCCAGTTGTCCCCCTGCAAGCCCTAGCCAACGCCACCCTCGAGGTCTTCGTGGGCAGGAGCTGCCTGGAGCCCCTCCCTGCCCACTGTGCACCTCACAGGTCTGGCTAAGTGGCCAGCGTGCAGCCAGTGGCCCCCAGGAACGGCACCCGCCCGCTCACCTGCCCTGCATAGGCTCAGACCTTGGGCTTCCGGTGGCTTCTCGCTGTGCTGCTGGCTGGGGACGCCGTATGTCTCTGGGCCCCCACAGGCTGACTCCTGAGAACAGAGGGGAGAGAAATGTCCCAGTCGGCCTGTGCGGCTGTGTCACACGTCACCCACGCTGTGGGACTCCTGCCTGTCCGCCCGGCGCGGGACACGGGGGAGCTGTGGAGCAAGCCTACCCGGAAGCCTGCATTAGGGGTCCTGGTCCCCACGGCAACCCTTCAGCCTCTGCCTACAGGGTTCCCGGCTCAGTGGCCTGCGGGAACTTCCTGGGGGAGATTCCAGAAGATGCTGGCGTGCAGGGAGTGGGGAGCAGCCCCACCGGGGGACTTCACGGGTCTCAGCGCTGCCAGGGCTGAGAAACCACAGCCCCAGGCCATGGCCCCCCCCCTGCTGTGTGCCTTCCCCCACCCAGTGCCCCCCAAGTTCTCACAGGTGCCCCTAGGCCCCGGGGCACAGACTTCACACAGGAAGGGACGGAGCAGGGCCTGGAGTGCGGGGGCTGTGGGCCGACACTGGCACTCACCACCGACCCCCCAGCTGCCCGGCGGTCCCCAGTCAGCCTTTCACATGGATGAACGCATCTCAATGCTCACGCACATGGTCCCGACGCCACCTGCACTGTCCTGATGATGACCCATCCACCGCCCTGGCTCCCCACGCCACCCCAGGTCAGTGAGGCCGGTGAGGGGAGGGTGAGCCTGGAACGAGCGTGCCCCATCACAGGCAGGGGGTGGGGGCCTGGGGCAGGACCCCTGAGCTGCGCACGTCCTAGGCCAGCAGCAGCGCCCTTGGCTTCCACCCCGACGGTTCACGCAACACCTGCCCCCTGCCGTTGCCGGAAGCGGGGCTCCTGCCCGGCTGCTTTCGACGCTCGCCACAGAGGCCCCTGCGCCTGGCCACCTCCGCAGAGCCCCCGTGCGTCTGGTGTGGGTCACTGGGGGCAGATCTGCCGAGCAGGGCCTGCAGCCCCTCTCCACCCAGGCTGGACGGGGTTAGCCACTGCACCACCCAGGCTCCTCTCGGCCCAGCTGTGAGATCCTGGAGGAGCCCCCTTGGACAGTGTGGGTGCCAGACGGCTCCATCACGGCCCGGTGCCCGTGGGTTCAGACGTCAACGCCAGCTACTGCCCAACACCAGTGCTAGGGACAACGTCAGCTGGTTCACGGACAGACAGCTGAGGGCCATGGCCGCCTTCTGCCCGCAGCGGGGAGTGCAGCCCCTGGAGGCCCGGGCCATGTCCCATCCATCCCTGCCGACAGGCTGCGTGCAACCCCTCTCCAGCCCCCTAACTTCCCACCTATTCTCATCAGGAGAGGGGGACATAACCGAACCTGTCCTTGCCCCACACATACCTGGTACCTGCCAGCGGACGGTGCTCGGGGCTCATCAGGAAATGATGGCACCATCACCACCATCATCTCTGACTTCCCCTGCACGCTTGGCATGTGCAGGAAAACAAGTATAAACCCACATGGCGCTCCCGAGGGCGGGGCAGGCACTGTGAGGACCCCCCCCCGCCCTGCACTCCCATGGGGCAGGCACTGTGAGGACCCCCCCCACCCTGCACTCCCATGGGGCGGGCACTGTGAGGACCCCCCCCGCCCTGCACTCCCATGGGGCAGGCACTGTGAGGACCCCCCCCCGCCCTGCACTCCCATGGGGCAGGCACTGTGAGGACCCCCCCCCGCCCTGCACTCCCATGGGGCAGGCACTGTGAGGACCCCCCCCGCCCTGCACTCCCATGGGGCAGGCACTGTGAGGACCCCCCCCCCGCCCTGCACTCCCATGGGGCAGGCACTGTGAGGACCCCCCCCCTGCCCTGCACTCCCATGGGGCAGGCACTGTGAGGACCCCCCCCCCGCCCTGCACTCCCATGGGGCAGGCACTGTGAGGACCCCCCCCCTGCACTCCCATGGGGCAGGCACTGTGAGGACCCTGCCCTTTGTTCAGTGGGGAACAGACAGGGAACGCTAGTAGTTTCCTTGGGGCTGACCCGGGCGGGAGGTTGCAGAGGTGGGATTTTCACCAGCGTCCCGAGTCATGGTGACCTCCGTCTGTCTCGGGGGAGGGACCGCTTACGGCACACCGGCTGCACCCGTGCCGTCGGCTGAGCCGGGCACAGAGATGCTCTTTCTGCCCCTGAGCGCACACAGGAGGTTCCATGGTTGCGTTGGCACATCAGGGCTCCCATGGCGGGCGCTCTGGTTTGGCTACGGCATCGCCCTCCTCTGAGGCTGCTGGGTGCTGTGGGCCCCCTAGACGACACCCGTGCCCGTCAGCCGACCCCGGCCTGGTACCCGCAATCTCGAGAGGGAACGTTTGTCCAGATGCCTGGGAGAGACTGTTTCCAACCAAAAGTTTATCAATCGGCACACGGAGCCCAGGGAGCCAAGAGGCCCAGCTGCCCGGCCTGTGACGGGGAAACACCCACTTCCGTCTGAAGCTGGGCGCTGGGGGCGGCTGGCACGCTTCTTCCCTGGGTCCCTGCGCCACTCAGCACCGGATCCCCGGGGACTGTGGGCTCACCACGGCCAGTTCCCACCTGCACCCCAGTTTCCTCGGCCATGGACCAGCCACCGGCGAGGACTCCAGAGCAGCAGCCACGACGCCGAGGGCCCCGCTGGGGTCAGGTGGCCGCCAGGGGGTCTGGGGTGCTTTGTCAGCGAGGTCATCGCTCCCTGCTTTCAAGGCTGTGCACATTCAGAGCGGACATGCACAAGAAGCCCGCTTCTGTCTCACTAGTGCACAGGGAGGTAGATTGTTCTAGAACATGAAGACCACGTCCTGTCACAGTACAGTGTACCAGGAGGTAGATTGTTCCAGAACCTGACCACCACCACTTCCTGTCGGAGTGCACAGTGCACAGGGAGGCAGATTGTTCCGGAACCTGACCACCACCACTTCCTGTCGGAGTGCACAGTGCACAGGGAGGCAGATTGTTCCGGAACCTGACCACCACTACTTCCTGTCGGAGTGCACAGGGAGGCAGATTGTTCCGGAACCTGACCACCACCACTTCCTGTTGGAGTGCACAGTGCACAGGGAGGCAGACTGTTCCGGAACCTGACCACCACCACTTCCTGTCGGAGTGCACAGTGCACAGGGAGGCAGACTGTTCCGGAACCTGACCACCACCACTTCCTGTCGGAGTGCACAGTGCACAGGGAGGCAGACTGTTCTAGAACCTGAAGACACCGAGCGAGAGAGACCGATCTTCCCGCGGCTGCTTCACTCCCCGCATGGCCCCAAGGCTGGGGCAGGACCAGGAATCCCAGCAAGGCCCCCGGGGTGGCGGGACCCCAGCACTGACGGGGCAGCTTCTGCTGCTCTCCCAGGTGCCTTAGCAGGGCCTGGATCGGGGCGGAGCAGCCGGGCCTCCACCGGCGCTGTGATCGGCGGTGCCACCGTGGGAAGCGTTGGCTGCACCTGCCCAGCCCCCCGCAGCAGCCGCCACCCTGCACCACTTCTGCAGTTGCGAGGCCAGAGCTCGGCTGCCGGCCGTGGGCGTCTCTGCAGGCTCCCGAGCGTGAGCAGCGAGGCGTCCGGCTCCTGGGGTTGGGCCGTGACTGTCCTCCAAGCCCTCGGGGCCACGGGGCACGTCCTGCGTCCATGGCAAGGTCCATGGGAGACCCAGCCCAAGACACCAGCCTCCCGCGCCCTCCCCCACCGCCATAGCACCGGCCTTGCGAGGCTGTGAGGCCGACACCAGGGGTGACATGCGAGTGCGAACTTAGGCCCAGCGTGGCCACGTAACTTCGGAAAGTGCCGGGAAACTGTAACGGAAAACGCTTCCATTTCTAAAATCGCTGGGAGTCCAAGGCGGCTCACCCTGGGTGATGTGATCAGAGCCTGCCCCACACAGGCTCGGCCACAGGAGCGCCAGGAGAGGACAGGCCGGCCGGCAGCCACCCAGCTTCCAGGGGACCAGGGAGCTGCAACCACGCGGCCACCAAAGCCAGCGGTGGCTGCAGGGGGAGGCCCGGCCCTGCGTGGGGACTCGGCTGGGCCGGCGCCGACACCGCAGTCCCCGGCTGCCACGCTCAGGAGACAGTCGCCGGTGTGGTCGCTACAGGACTGCTAACGAGAGGGGCGCGGTGCGGGAAGGATGGCTGTGGGGGCACTCGGCCCTGCTTCCAGGGGGCCTGAACTGCTTTCAAAGCGAACCTCTCATTAAAGCCAGGAGCCAGGCGAGTGAGCCCCACCCACTGCCCACCAGGCCTGGCGGAGGCTGTGGGTGGTAAGGGTGCAGGCCCTCACCGCACCTCGGAAGGCCCGCTACCCAGGTGCACACAGAAACCCGAGGGACCTGCCGACCACAGCACAGGCACCGAGGAGCACAACCAGAGGCGGTGCCCACGGCCCAGCACACGGGCACAAGTACCCAGACACCTGCAGCCCAGGCACACGGGCACACTCAGCCTGACGCCCACGGCCCAGGCACACGCCATAGCATCCAGATGCCCACAGCCCTGGCACACGGGCACACGCACCCTGGCGCCCTCGGCCCAAGCACATGGGCACACTCACCCTGACGCCCTCGGCCCTGGCACACGGGCACACGCACCTGACGCCCTCGGCCCTGGCACACAGGCACACGCACCCTGACGCCCACGGCCCAGGCACACGGGCACACACACCCCGACGCCCTCGGCCCTGGCACACGGGCACACACACCCCGACGCCCATGGCCCTGGTACCTGCTGAGACACACACGGCAGACGCAGGGCTCACCTTTGTGCTGCGTTCGGTTTTGACACCTCCAGTAATGAGCACAGCGATCGTTTGCCTGCAAGAAGTCATGAGCCAGAGAACACGCCATGGTCATGCTCACGGCAAGCGCGAAGCCGGCTGCAGACACGCGGCCAGGGAGGGGAGAGCATCCCAGGCCCTCACACTCAGAGGTGTCACCAGGTGGCTGGTGGTCCCTGCAGGACGACCAGGGCAGCAGGAGCCCTGGAGCCCGCGAGCTGTGAGCAGGAGGCTGGTGACACCTGCTGAGCTGGGGGCAGTCCCGCTGCCGCGTGGCACCAACCTTTACGGACATTCTGGGTGTGGAACGTATATATATATGTATATTGTAAACATAGATTTACTTGTTTGAAAGTCAGAGTTAGAGATGGGGGGAGGAAGAGGTAGAGATGGGGGGGAGAGATCTTCCTGCAGCCGTTCACTCCCCAAGTAGCTGCAATGGCCAGGGCTGTGCCAGGCCAAAGCCAGGAGCTTCTTCCAGGTCCCCAGCATGGGTGCAGGGGCCCGAGGACTTGGGCCACCTGCTGCTCTCCCAGGCCACAGCAGGGAGTGGAGCAGCCGGGACACAAAGTGGTGCCCATATGGGCAGCTGGCCTGAAGACGGAGGCGTCGCCCTCTGCGCCACAGTGCTGGCCCCCTGTGGACTTTATCCTGACCAAGACCCCTGGAGGGTGCGATGACGGGGGCTCCCCCCGCTGCTGTCTCAGCTTGTCACGGGAACCTGTGGCTGAGGACCCACAGGCGCCGGCTCTCCTTCCAGCCCAGCTCTGAGCGCACATCATCTTGGACCCAAGCCAACACCCCCTCAGCCCAAGGGCAAGGGCAAGCGGCCACGCCCATTCTGCAGACGGCAAAGTTGACACCCGAGCCTCGGGCCGCGGATGGGCTGGGTCTCCCATGGACCTTGCCATGGACACAGGCTGTGCCCCGTGGCCCCGAGGGCTTGGAGGACAGTCACGGCCCAACC
Source organism: Sylvilagus floridanus (assembly GCA_949820135.1). Classification (NCBI taxonomy): domain Eukaryota; kingdom Metazoa; phylum Chordata; class Mammalia; order Lagomorpha; family Leporidae; genus Sylvilagus; species Sylvilagus floridanus. The sequence goes on from OX463232.1 coordinate 81,918,966, forward strand.
CCAGCTCTGGGAGTCCTCCCCGGGCACGAGGCCCTGTCGGGACGTGGGACAGCTGCGGATGGGATCGTAGGCGAGGCTGTGGGGTGGCCCTGACCTGATGGCACCGTGGCTTTTAAGAAGGGGGAATCTGGACCCAGACACCCGAGGGGAAGACAGCAAGGCTGGCGCCGTGTCACTCACTGGGACCAGGGGGCATAGGGGGCATGGAGGGCAGGGCCCTGGCCACGCCTGGGGGGGCTCCGCTGCAGAGTGGCGAGAGCCTGCCCTTGGCTGCTCTCAGCCTGAGCCGTCCCCACGGTTGGGAGTCACTTGTCAGAGCGCCCACACCCCCCACGGGGAGAGCCACCGGGCGGTGTGCACAGCCCCACATCTGCGAGCAGCCGGCAGGCCAGGCGCCTGGGCAGTGCTCTGTGTCCCTGCCTCGGGCCTGGAGCCCCAGGATGGAAGCCCCTCAGACCTCACAGAGCGAGGAAAGGGGGGGCACACTGCTCCTTCCCCTTCTCCCCCACCTTGGGGGGGGTCCTGTTCTGATGGACAGCTGGCTACAGAGGGGCCGGACGCGTCCGGGGCCAGGGGCCAGGACTGGCCTGCATGACCAGACGGGCTGCCCGGCGGGGTCCGGGTCACGTGAGCCTGTGCAGCTGTCCAAATCCTGGTCCTGAAACCCGAGGAGGGGTTCCACGAGGGGCCACAGAGGACACGCGGAAGACGAGGTCCTGCTGGGGAAAACACCGGCAGCGGCGGAGACAAAGGGGCTTTCTCCGGAGCCCCCGCCCGGCCGCCTGTGAAAAGCGGGGAGGGGAGGCGAGGCCGGGGCCGCCGGAGCCAGGGACCCTCCCTCGGGGTGCAGCGGTGCCCACCCGGCTGGCGGACCCTGCCTGCATCTCGCGCATTGTCCCCTCGGGAAGCGGCCGTCCGGGGCCTGGGGGTCCGGGGCCCTTTGATGTCTCTCCCGAGGCAGGCGGGCAGCCGGCTGCTTTGTGTTTAGCAGCAGTGGCTGTTTAGAGAAAGGAGCGTCCTTGACTTTGAAGCCTCGGGAATCGCACGTAAACAACCTGTCGCCCAGGCTCAATGAGTGCCAGATGAGGCCTGCTTGGAGGGCGGGCAGCGGGCAGCGGGCAGCCGGGCCGTGCCCAGCCCCGCGTGGGCCTCAGGCCTGGGGGTGGGCGGCTGTGCACCGGGAGAAGGCCGGGAAGGGCTAACGGAAGCCACACTGCCCCGGCCCCCAGCAGCAGACTGGATACGCAGTGGCTCGCGGGGGCTGCACGCCGGGCTGGTGCGGGGGACGCTTCCACCCCGACCGCCAAGCCCGAGGGCACACAGCAGGCCAAGGACGGGGCAGCTCCAGGAGTCCTGCCCTCAACGGTCGCGCTGCCCTGCACCCTGGGGCCGCCGGGGCCGCCCATGTCTCCGTCACGTGCCCGTGTCCACAGGGTGCCGGTGTGGGTGCGGGTGCAACTCCCACCGCCACGCTGCTCTCACTCGGCCCACGTGTTGCCAGGCAGCCGCTACGCTTTCTTTCCAGACGAGGAAGGGAGTTGAGGCGCTGGCCCCGGCCCCTGGCTGCTCGACGCTGGGCCCGCCGCCTCACCCGCTGACCGTTGGCACAGCCGCTCCCACGGCGTCGCCCGATTTATCTACCAGCTAAACAAGCTGCGGCTGTGGACCGGGCGCGAGCAGGGACGAAACGCGCGCTCTGCTGGGCTCACATTCCCAAACACGACGGAGGCAGACCGTGGAGCACGGAGCTGTCCGGCACAGGTGCACGGCCCACCGGAGACACCAACCAGGGACACCGCACCCCCATGCCGTGGGAGAGGGGCTGTGGGAAGCCAAGGCCCAGGTGACATGGCACAGGGCTACTGCCGGCTCCTGGTGACCCCAGGCGCTTGCTCAGAGGAACCCCCTGCCCGTGCCTGCTGCCATGGGGCCACACAAGTCATCCCACAGGGACAGCCGCCCACGCTGCACCAGTCATCCCACAGGGACAGCCGCCCACGCTGCACCAGTCATCCCACAGGGACAGCCGCCCACGCTGCACCAGTCATCCCACAGGGACAGCCGCCCACACTGCGCAGGTCATCCCACGGGGACAGCCGCCCACGCTGCACCAGTCATCCCACAGGGACAGCCGCCCACGCTGCACCAGTCATCCCACAGGGACAGCCGCCCACACTGCGCAGGTCATCCCACGGGGACAGCCGCCCACGCTGCACCAGTCATCCCACGGGGACAGCCGCCCACGCTGCACCAGTCATCCCACGGGGACAGCCGCCCACGCTGCACCAGTCATCCCACGGGGACAGCCGTCCATGCGCTGCACCAGTCATCCCACGGGGACAGCCGCCCACACTGCACCAGTCATCCCACGGGGACAGCCGCCCACGCTGCGCAGGTCATCCCACGGGGACAGCCGCCCACGCTGCGCAGGTCATCCCACGGGGACAGCCGCCCACGCTGCACCAGTCATCCCACAGGGACAGCCGCCCACACTGCGCAGGTCATCCCACGGGGACAGCCGCCCACACTGCACCAGTCATCCCACGGGGACAGCCGCCCACGCTGCACCAGTCATCCCACGGGGACAGCCGCCCACGCTGCGCAGGTCATCCCACGGGGACAGCCACCCACACTGCACCAGTCATCCCACGGGGACAGCCGCCCATGCGCTGCCTCCTCAAGTCCTCGGAACACCTGAGAAAGGAACTTGGGCCCAAGCACCGCCCGCCCAGGTCTCCCAGGGGTCACAGGGGACGGGCAATGCAGGGGCCCGAGGCCCTGTCGGTGACACACCTGGAGGCAGGAACCGTTGCTTTGGTTCCGCTTCCCATGGACTGGCACAATTTCTCGCGTGGGTTGGTTCCGTAGGAAACGGCGTGATGGGCGTCCTGAGCTTCGCCCCTCCTCACGGGGAAGGGAGGAGTCCTCAGAGCCAGGACACCTGGGATCGCAGGTGCGCCTGGCTAACCCTCCTCCCGGCTGCTGGGCGAGTCCCACTGACAGGTGGTGCCGGGAAGCTCGCTGCCGGGCCCCGTGCTCACTCCCTGGTCAGCCAACCTTGGGTTTGGAACACTGCATCATTTGCAAGCCCAAGTGTGGCCGGAGGCGGGTGGGGCCTCGTGCCTGTCTGCAGTCCTGGGCAGCCCGTGGGAGGGGCTCCGAGCCCTAGGCCCTCCCTCAGGGAACGGCATGGCCGCCCATCAGAGGCCCCATGCCTCCCCTGCGTCTGAGGCGCAGGCCAGGCCCGCGGGGCAGGCAGAGCTGGGCTGGAACACGGCGCCAGAGGCCGCAGGCCTGGGTGAAGCCAGCCCAGGTGTCCGCACTTTGTGCGAAGCCTCGCCGAGCCGGTGGCAGCTCCGTCCTGGCACCACCACGCCCAGGGCCCCTCCAGTGAGCCCCCACCGGAGAGGGGATCCTGAGGTCACTCCCACCTCCCCCCTTACACAAGCACCCGGTGTGTGCAGAGCTGCAGCCGCAGGGCCCACCCGGGGTGGCTGACCTTCCTGCTCCTGTCCCTGCATCACGGAGAGGCCCCCCCCGGCTTTCACCTGTGACGTCAGGCGGAGGCCTCAACGAGGCGGTCAGACACGCGTGAGGCTGCAGACACAGTGGGAAGTGGCTCCGTCCCTTTTCCCCCCGAGCGCAGCACCTATTCTCTATTCTGTTAGAGATAAAGGTGGAGTCTGGAATGGGCTGATTCCAACACCTGGGAGGCAGGTGCACCGTGGGGACTGTGGCACCGGGCAGGGGCAGCCACACGCCCCTCCAGCCGGCCTCCGCCCTGGGCAGTGTCCACCTTCGGCCACATCTTTATCCAGCAGGGCTGGAGCTCCTGTGTCGGGATCGGCTCCCGTGTCTCCTCCCACCCCCCGTACGGCCTGGGTGGAAGGGCAGCAGCTCCGGCAGGGACCCCCCCACGCCTCTCAGTCCCCCGCCAGCCCCGGTGGCCGGGGCAGAGGCCCTTCTGGGCAGGCGCGAGGACCGTGAGCTGCCGCCCGTTTCCACGCGTGCAGCCGGCCACGCCCCGAGCAGCTGCACTTCAAAGCCCGCTGTGGAGAGCGCTGGGGCCTGCACAGTGTCGCCACGTGCTTCCCGCTCCCGGTGACAGCTGGTCTGCCCCAGCGCGAGGGCCGATAAGGGCCTCGGAGGATCATCCCTACAAGTGCTCCATAGAGCAGACAATTTATTGGCCAGCCCATGGCAGCCCATTAGTCATGGACTATTAGAAGACGCCTCACAGGCCCTTTCTAAGCCATGCGTTGAACTTGGTTCGCCTTGAACTCCAGGCCGGTGATGCTGGGGAGACGGGAGGGGCGCCTAGGGGCTGACGCCTGACTTCCTTGCAGACGCAGGCGTGGGATGGGTGGCCGGGAGAGCCAGGAGCTCACCCGGTTCAACCTCGAAGGGCTGTGGGACCGTGGGGGCTGCACAGGGCACCCGCAGGCTTCAGCCCCTGGGTGTACGGTCGGGGCACGAGGCTGGGCCATGTCCTCCGGCCGGGGTCTGCCTGGAACCTCTCCCGGGGAGGGCCGACGTCCGGGACCCTGAGGGGGTTCCACAATGAACGTGTCAGGTGCGGTGACATCGCCTGGGGCCTCAAAGTCTCGCTCTCAGTGACGGGGGCGTCTGCTTTGGTGCCTGGAAGGACACTCCAGGGTGCAGGCGGCCGTGCTCGGGGTGAGGGGCTCTCTGGGCCAGAAAGACGGGGGAGGCTGCCGGGAGCGAACAGTCCCCGCCCTCGGCACGGCCCCAGCCGACAGGAGCGGCCGACGTCCGGGCCGCAGGGTTCCTGGTTTTAAGCATGGCAGGAGGTGGTGCAGGGGTGCACACATCCCCCTCCGGGCCCCAGGGACTGCCGCGCTGGGCAGGCCAGAGACCCTGCGTCCCTCACTCGAGCAGGCGGTATGGGGCCCCCGAGCGCAGCAGCTGCCCCGCACCCCCGTCCGTGGTGCCAAGCACACCCCGAGAAGGCGGCATTGCAGGCTGCCCCTGCACCAGAGCCGCCTGCCCTCCCAGCATTCCCAAGGTCATGCCTATGCTTGGGTGGACGCTCTGGACGGCCCCGGGAGGACGCTCAGAACCCAACCTGAGCTCCCCACCCGCCGGGCCTGAGCCCTGGCCCCCTCACTCCCCGTCCCCTGCGCCCCATCCTCCCGGTGGCTCGAGGACTTGGGGCCTATAGGCTCCCTTCCTTCTCCCCGGGGAGCACCGAGACTGTCGGAGATGCACACGAGGATACGCGAGCCCGCGTGGTTTCTGAACAGAACAACGGGTCAGAGGGCCGGCAAGGAGGCCACCCGCGCGATCAGGTGCAGGTTGGCACAGCTACAGTGCAGCTGCCGAGCTTCTGTGGGGGAGAATCCCACCGCATAGGCTCAAGAGGGAGAGCAGGAGGCTCTTGCTGGCCAGTGCGTGCCGGTGTCGGCTCTCGGCGATTTTCTGCAGCCAGGCCTGCCGGGTCAGATCCCAGTCCCTTCCACAGAGCTCTGTGACCCCGTGAGAGACCAAGCCTGTTGGTGCCTCAGTTTCCCTCTTTAAAATCGGACTGAGATGACCCCTGATCTCCTTGGATTAGAGAGGAAGGGCGGTGCCCCTGGGAGCCCTGAGGATAAACCCGGAGGCAGGACACCCCTCCCCCACTGCCCGGTACCCCCCATGCCCTCGTCCCCCTCGCTCTGCTCCAAACTCGATGGGCTCCCAGCCCCTCCAGAGAGGTCCCACATACCAAGGCAGAGCCTGGGTTGTCTTCCATCTGGCCCGGCTACGAGCTGGGAGAACAGGTGAGCGAGGCCGTCCTCAGCCTCTCCCGCCTCGAAGACCCCCTCGGGCCAGGCTTCTCGCACCCATGTCTGTGACCAGGCTCAGAAGCCCACAGGGCAACACCCCAGGGCGCAAGGAGCCGGAAATGCGGATGCCGCCCCGGGCCCCACTGCCAAGACAGCTGGAGCCGCGAGAGTTCCGCTCCCAGGGGGGCCCAGGCCACGGGCCCACGCTCGGCCTCCCCGCAGAGTGAACACGCGGGACAGGGCCTGGGTTCCGCTCTGCATATGCACGGCCACAGCTTGGGATTTTCTAAGTGACAGCACCTGCTGATTGTCTGGTTAGGTATGACCCATTAAACAGTCACCGCCCACTTCCTGGCGAGGCCAGCAGGAAGCTCGGAGCAAATTAAACGGCAGCTGCGATCCCTCACGCTTCAGCGGGCTCCCCCGACGCTCCGCGGCCGCGGGGAACGCGGGGACCGCGGGCAGCCCCGTCAGGGACAGGCCGGCTCCATCAAGGAAGCGCCCGGCTCCCCATAAAGTTAAATTGGCCGGCGCATCTCTGCCTCCCCGGCTCCCAGCCCCGGGGGCCACCGGCTGCAGGGCGGCCGTCTCGGCCCCGGCCCGCTGGCCCTAGCGGAGCCCCCCGCCCCTCCCCACCGTTCCCACACGGTTTCACATGTGGGCCGAGGGGGCACTTCCTGCCGTTATAAAAAGCAAAACCAAGACCCCAGCAAAAACAGCCCGCGCGGGGAACACCCAAGTTGACAGTGTGAGAGCTCGGCCTAATCCGTTCCATATGACAAGCCGCGGTGGCCGCGGGGCAGGCAGCCCTGGGAGCGCTGGGGCCGCCCCGCCCCCGCCCCCTCTCAAGTGGACCCTTCAAAGCCGCAGAAACACATTCTTGGGAGCGTGCCCCTCACTTTCAGCTGATTATATTTGGGTTTAATAGCCTACCATGCATTGTTCTCCCCTCACTTTGGAAATAAACTCTAGGAAGCATTAATGCAAATACAACATAAACACGCTCGTTCCTAGTCTCTGAGCGTCCCTGGTGAGTGTGCGCTTGCTCCTCGGGGCACGGCTGAGCCTGATGCGAGAACCAGATGGGGCTGCAGGCTCGATGCCTGGCAGCCCTGGCCACGTACAGACAGCTGTCCCCACCCTCCACGGGGGCCCCCCAGCTCGGGCCTGCCCCGTCTCCCCGCGGGGGGTGGGCCACAGAGCTCTGCAGGGAGGTCACCGGCGTCGACCTCTCTTCTAAAGGACGCGCCCACGCTGAGGTTCTGATCCGAGGAATCGCGGGGAAGGAAGACGGCCACACTTTATCCAGTCTCTCCGTCCCGGTGGCTAGCCCCTGCGGCCGGGCGACCCCTGACCGCCCTGACAAGTGCTCGTCCGCGTTGGGTCCCCGCTGATGGCCAGCGCGGGACCAATCCCTGCGCGGGGTCACTCACCGCGGACATGGGCCTTCGGCGCTTATCGGTCCCCGCGTCCCCGCAGGGCCACCCCACTTCCTGTTCCCCACTTCCTGCTTCCTCCTTGAGAGGCGCTAAAAATGGAAAGTCCGAGACGTGGGAGATTTACGCCGGCCCATAAACGTCACCCGTGCTCACTGCTGCGGCGGTGAGGCCAGCGGGACTCCACTGGCGGCAGGGTTGTTCTGGATGACTTGACAAATTAGTATAGTAAATTTCGGGTGTCTCGAGTGCTAAATTAGGTCATTTGTTTAATGAGCCAATCCACTGTCCAGAGTCTGACCCCAGCCCGCTGGGGTGGGTTCACACGGAGCCGTGAGGCACAGGCCTGGGGTCCCTCATCCGTCTTGGGCTCCTACGGAAACTGCCAGAGTCAGGGCCGCACATCGCAGTGCAACCCCAGCCTTGATTTGTGGGTGACAATTAACAAAGCGCATTCCTGAGTCTCGGGTTTGCTCTTCCCGCCCCGCCCCTGCTCCGGGCTCCTCACTGGCCCGGGCGCTGCGGCCATCCGGCCATCCCAGTTCAACCCCGGCGGGCGCTCCCGAAAGCCACCAAGGAATGTGCCGAGCACGTCCCCCGAGGGACCTGTGCAGCACCCACCGCGCCCCCGCGAGGCCGCCACTGCCGCCCTTCCACGTGCGAAGACAGAGCTGGACGCCGCCGGCTCTCCCGGGGGCGCACTCGGCACTCACACCCACTCACCCCGTTATGCAGTCTTTCCACAAATGTGTGTTAAGCGCCCGGCGCCGGGCACGCGGAGCCGAGTCCCCGTTCCTGCTGCCGAGGCTGTGCTGTGCAGCGGGGCGCCGTCACGCGTGTTCATAAACATGACGTCATCTGTGGGCACCACGACAGGGGCACGGGGGAGAGGCAGCCAACCCGGTGTCCAAAGCATTCTCAGAATGACTGATGTGAAGTCCAGCCCCTGCTCGGCACCGGGACGGCCACGGCAATCGGCCGACTGTGTGGCTTGGCGCCGTCTAAGGGGCCACCTGTGTGCTCAGTGCTTCTCCTGGGTGCCGTTGTGGCTCACAGGGCCACCGGGCTCCCTGCTCTCGGCCCGGAGAGGGAGATGGACGCTTGCTGAGGGCCAGACCTGACGGTGCGCCGGGACCCACAGAGCAGAGCCCGTGCCTGCCACACGCGGTGTTGTCTCTGAACGTGTGTCGACCTGAAAGCTTTGGTTTCTGGGTGGGTTTTCTGCGGGGACAGGAGCTTGGCGTCGACGCCAGGGCCAGCCTGGCTGCGGGGTGCAGACTCCACTCGGCAGGAGAGCAGCGTCGCCTTCTCGCATCATCTCACTCGGGCCCCACGCTCGCCAGAGGTTCTCTGTGTCCTGTGGGACTCGCTCTGAACTGTTAACAGGGACTGGTTGTCCCACCTCTGGCAAGCCAGGGACCGGACCCCCCCTCCTCAGGGGCAGCTTGGCCGCACCCCCCAGCAAGGACCCCCGAGGCAGCTGGCCGGGACAGAGCTGCCTGCCCACGGCCATGCTAGCTCTCGCCTCCCTCATCCCGTGTGGGAGTGGCAGCACTCAAAGAACCCAGGAAGTGGGTGCGGAAGGGGCGGGCGCACAGGCACCGCTCAGCACGGGTAAGCCCCCATCACCCGTGCCTTCATCCTGCAGATGCTGGCGGGGCACTGACCCCACCTGGCTCCCTGGAGCTCTGGGGCCTGGTGAAGAGCCCCCCGTTCAGACAGGGCCATCCCAGCACCCCGTTCAGTTTCTGCCCCGGTCACAGGCAGCTGAGTTCTTTGGACACCTGCCAGCAGCAGTGTCCAGCTGCTTGCCTACTGGCCCGGCTTGGCCTGGTCTCTCAGACACACATAAAAACACCAGACCAGGCCCGGCCAGCAAACAGCAGTGTCGCCCCCTCAGAACCCCCACCTCCCTAGCTGCTCGGCCGCCAACCTGGCCAAGTGCCCCAGCCGGCAGGGCCTGGAATGCCAGGAGAATCCGCAGGTCCCAGCCTGGCTGCCGGCCTGGGGCTCTCCAGGCACTTGGCACCCAGGAGCTGTTTTCCAGGGGCGACTCGGGGAGGGGGGAGGATGACGGGAATCCTGCTGGGCTTCTGCTGCGTGCCCCAGACACACGGTGCTGTGCGTCCCCTGGGACGCCCCATCCAGCCCCAGGACTGTGACGCGGCCTCTGTGAGCCCTCTTCGCTCGGCTTACAGGGGTTGGCTGACGGGTCCCGGGCTGCTTGACTGTGAAATGCCAGAGCAGGGGTCAGCCAGGCTCCTGGGTGTCCTGGGCTTACAACCGGGGGAGCAGACGTCGGGTACCTGCGCATGGCTCCCACGGAGCCTGGGGCCCCAGGAGGCGGCACTTGAGGAACCCAAGGTACAGGGGCCGCTGCCGTGCCGCAGCGGGTAAAGCAGCTGCCAGCATCCCACATGGACACAAGTTCGAGTCCCGCCTGTTCCACTTCCAATCCAGCTCCCTGCTAATCGCCTGGGAAAAGCAGCAGAGGATGGTCCAAGGGCTTGGACCCCTGCTGGCCATCTTGGGAGTGAACCAGCTGATGAAAGATCTCTGTCTCCCTCTAGCTCTGACTTCTAAATACGTAAATAAATCTTAAACAAGAACCCCAGTCATCGATGTGGCAATGGGACCAAGGCCATCGAGAGGGAGCTGGCCACCAGCAGGCCAGGCTGAGTCCATTTGGGAAAGTGGGTTTAGCATCGGTAGGCTCCAGCGTCATCAGCACAGAGCCCCTCCCCCAGCCCACACTCCGCCCCATCCAGGCTCTGTGCATGGCCGGAGGTGTCCTCTGGCCAGGACTGGAGAAGCCCCTGCCCTCCTTCTCTGAGTGTCTCTGGCTTCCCCAGCCCAGCGCCAGCCTCAGGCTGAGACCCTCGGGGAGCCCACCGAGTCCACAGAGAGCCCGCAGAGAACGCATGCCATGGAATCGTCACGCAGGGGCTCTGACGCCCTGCACCTGGACAGATGGATGGACGCCCGGCGGATGGATGTACGGCGGGGCGAGCACTGGATGGATGTGCGGTGGGGGGCGAGCACTGGATGGACACGCAGTGGGGGAGGGCGAGCACTGGATGGACGCACGGGGCGGGGGCGAGCACTAGATGGACGCGGGGCGAGCACTGGATGGAGGCGCAGTGGGGGCGAGCACTGGATGGACGCGTGGCGGGGCGAGCACTGGATGGAGGCGCAGTGGGGGCGAGCACTGGATGGACACGCAGTGGGGGAGGGCGAGCACTGGATGGACGCACGGGGCGGGGGCGAGCACTAGATGGACGCGGGGCGAGCACTGGATGGAGGCGCAGTGGGGGCGAGCACTGGATGGACGCACGGGGGGGCGAGCACTGGATGGACGCACGGGGGGGGCGAGCACTGGATGGACGCGCAGTGGGGGCAAGCACTGGATGGACGCGCAGTGGGGGCGAGCACTGGATGGACGCGCAGTGGGGGCGAGCACTGGATGGACGCGCAGTGGGGATGAGCACTGGATGGACGCGTGGCGGGGCGAGCACTGGATGGACGCGCAGTGGGGGCGAGCACTGGATGGACGCGCAGTGGGGGCGAGCACTAGATGGACGCGGGGCGAGCACTGGATGGAGGCGCAGTGGGGGCGAGCACTGGATGGACGCGCGGGGGGGCGAGCACTGGATGGACGCACGGGGGGGGCGAGCACTGGATGGACGCGTGGCGGGGTGAGCACTGGATGGACGCACGGGGGGGGCGAGAACTGGATGGACGCGTGGCGGGGTGTGCGTGCAGCGGTCAGGCCCACCCGTGTCCTCCTGGGAGGGCCCGCCCGGGCTCTCTCCCCACCTGCTGCACAGCCATCCCCGCGCAGCCTGTGGGATGTGCTCACGTCCTGTATTAAGAGGTCCCAAATGGTCCCCAAATCCCTTCTTCCTTTCTTGGGCACACGCTTCAGGGGAAGCCCCCCTTCCCTGACACCTCACTGGCTGCTGCCATGAGGATGAGAGTCGGGGGGCGGGCTGGGAGCTGGTGACTGACGGCACTGCCAGAGCCCGGCCTGGATTCCGCTCGCTCCAGGTGGGCGTGGGGTAGGGGAGGGCGGGGGTCTCGGGTGCTGAAGTGACAACCCAGCCTGCGGGACCAGCCCGGGCCCTCGCTGTCCTCAACGCCACCAGCTCCAGAGCAGATGGGGCGGTGTCCGTGGCCATAAAACGCTGCCGGCCCGGGGGACAGACAGGGCTGCAGAGGGCTTGGCGCCACGCCCGTCACACAGCCCGGCAGGCTGTCACCTTCTGACAAATCTGGACTGTGTAACGGGATCGTGCCCCAGCCCCCAGCCTTGGGTTCCACAGGTGAGCCGCGTGCTGATGGATGGCTTGGGAGCCGCGGGCGGGGGGAGTGCACGAGGAAGCCTTACCCACCCCCACTGCCCCCGCTGCCCCCCCAGCGCCAGCCCAGCAGGAGGCCCAGCAACAGGAGCCCTCCCCTGTCCGCACCAGGAGGCGACCATCTCTGGGCCCCACGCACGGGAGCTACGCTGCGGGAGTGTAATGAGGGCCGTGGGGTCCACCTTCCCGGCAGGGCTCCTGGAGCCCAGCTCCCGTCACACGGCAGGGAGCTTAGAGCCACCTGCCGCCAGGGCACCCTCTTGCCCTCCAGGGCTCTCCCGGGCTAAGTCCACCTCTGACAAGACCACCCGACTCCAGGGTGCTCCTGGCTGGCAGGTGGAGGGGCGGATGCGAGCGAGGGAAGCAGGTGGGGTGGACGATGATGGGAGCTGAGGGGTCCTTGGCCTTGTGCAGGGACAAGATGGAGCCCCCCCGAGAACAAGTCCAGGGGTTGCCAGGCGAGGGGAGGGGGTGGCAATCTGGCAGAAGGTCTGATGCTATCACGTGGCTACCAGGCAGGTTCCCTCTGCTGTCAGGGTGCCTGCCGACATGGCTCAGGAGGAGGAAGTGGGCACCGCCCCAGGAGGGGACCCCGCTGTGGGTGGTCACATGGATGCCATGTCCCAGCTGTGGGGTGGTCACGTGGACGCCGTGTCCCAGCTGTGGGGTGGTCATGTGGACGCCATGTCCCAGCTGTGGGGTGGTCACGTGGACGCCGTGTCCCAGCTGTGGGTGGTCACGTGGACGCCGTGTCCCAGCTGTGGGGTGGTCATGTGGATGCTGTGTCCTGGGCTGTGGGGTGGTCACGTGGACGCCATGTCCCAGCTATGGGGTGGTCATGTGGACGCCATGTCCTGGGCTGTGGGGTGGTCACGTGGACGCCGTGTCCCAGCTGTGGGGTGGTCACGTGGACGCCGTGTCCCAGCTGTGGGGTGGTCACGTGGATGCCGTGTCCCAGCTGTGGGGTGGTCACGTGGACGCCGTGTCCCAGCTGTGGGTGGTCATGTGGACGCCATGTCCTGGGCTGTGGGGTGGTCACGTGGATGCCGTGTCCCAGCTGTGGGGTGGTCACGTGGACGCCGTGTCCCAGCTGTGGGTGGTCATGTGGACGCCATGTCCCAGCTGTGGGGTGGTCACGTGGACGCCGTGTCCCAGCTGTGGGGTGGTCACGTGGACGCCGTGTCCCAGCTGTGGGGTGGTCATGTGGACGCCGTGTCCCAGCTGTGGGTGGTCATGTGGACGCCATGTCCTGGGCTGTGGGGTGGTCACATGGATGCCATGTCCTGGGCTGTGGGGTGGTCACGTGGACGCCGTGTCCCAGCTGTGGGGTGGTCACGTGGATGCCGTGTCCCAGCTGTGGGTGGTCACGTGGACGCCGTGTCCTGGGCTGTGGGGTGGTCACGTGGACGCCGTGTCCCAGCTGTGGGGTGGTCACGTGGACGCCGTGTCCTGGGCTGTGGGGTGGTCACGTGGATGCCGTGTCCCAGCTGTGGGGTGGTCACGTGGACGCCGTGTCCCAGCTGTGGGTGGTCACGTGGACGCCGTGTCCTGGGCTGTGGGGTGGTCACGTGGACGCCGTGTCCCAGCTGTGGGGTGGTCACGTGGACGCCGTGTCCCAGCTGTGGGGTGGTCACGTGGACGCCGTGTCCCAGCTGTGGGTGGTCACGTGGACGCCGTGTCCCAGCTGTGGGGTGGTCACGTGGACGCCGTGTCCTGGGCTGTGGGGTGGTCATGTGGACGCCGTGTCCCAGCTGTGGGTGGTCACGTGGACGCCGTGTCCCAGCTGTGGGTGGTCACGTGGACGCCGTGTCCCAGCTGTGGGTGGTCACGTGGATGCCGTGTCCCAGCTGTGGGGTGGTCATGTGGATGCCGTGTCCCAGCTGTGGGTTGTCACGTGGACGCCGTGTCCTGGGCTTTGGGGTGGTCACGTGGACGCCGTGTCCCAGCTGTGGGGTGGTCATGTGGACGCCGTGTCCCAGCTGTGGGGTGGTCATGTGGACGCCATGTCCTGGGCTGTGGGGTGGTCACGTGGATGCCATGTCCTGGGCTGTGGGGTGGTCATGTGGATGCTGTGTCCTGGGCTATGGGGTGGTCATGTGGACGCCATGTCCCAGCTGTGGGTGGTCACATGGACGCCGTGTCCCAGCTGTGGGGTGGTCACGTGGACGCCGTGTCCCAGCTGTGGGGTGGTCACGTGGACGCCGTGTCCCAGCTGTGGGGTGGTCACATGGATGCCATGTCCTGGGCTATGAGGTGGTCACGTGGACGCCATGTCCCAGCTGTGGGGTGGTCACGTGGACGCCGTGTCCCAGCTGTGGGGTGGTCACGTGGACGCCGTGTCCCAGCTGTGGGTGGTCACGCGTGATGCCTACGTTGTGGGCTGTAGGTTCAGTTATGGCTGCTGCTCTCGTCAGCTCTGGAATGGGAGTGAAAACGCCCTTCTGGCAGGATCTGCGTGCAGGTGGCTGGTGGAAGCAGCGCGTACTTTCTGGACTCCAGCTTCTTGGAGGTGACCTGTCTCGGGTGTCCCTTGCGTTGCAAGGACATCCCATTTGGTCAAGGCTCCATGGCCAGAACCTGCTGGGGTGGAACTGAATGGCCAGCTACCAAGGTGGGGAGGGTCTCCTCACCCAGCCCCACAGTGGAGAAGACCCAGCCCGGCGTCACTGCACATCTCGCTTGTCACTCCCTGTGCCCCCTGCCACCGAAACATCAAAAGTCAACTCTGGCAAACCATGGCCCATGCTCGGGGGAGGAGCAGAGAGAGGCAGCCAGTCAGCTCCCTCCTCCAGTGCCCGCAGCAGCCAGAGCCTGGGACTCCATCCGGGTCTCCCAGGTGAGTGGCAGGGACCCGCGTACTTCAGCCATCACCTGCTGCCTCCCGGACCACCCATGAGCAGGAGGTGGAGCTGGAGGTTGTAATCCTGCAGTGTGGGCTGTGGGCGACCCAGGGCATCTGAACCAGCGTGCCAGGCGCAGGGCACGGGACTGCGGGCAGGGCCCAGCTCCACTGCTCCTGACCCGTGGGGCAGCTCCCCTCCTGCAGGGCTCTCTGTCTCGTGGGGCCTCGAGCCGGATTCGGGAGGGAGGAGAGGACCTTGCACGGCTGTCTCGGCCTGGGCCGAGCACACCCCTCAGGAGGGAGGCTGGAACACAGACATCATTGGGTTGAGCTTCCAGGGCACGGAGGAAGCCGGCTCAATGCCCCACTCACTGGCTAGGGGAGTCCAAGGAGGCCACTTGGGCCACACGGCCTTGGTCGCGGAGGGTTCAGGTGCCGCGGGAAGCTGTCGCCATGGCCAGGGCTTCCTGTTGTGATGTGCAGTGAGTCCGTGATTTGGGGCTCCCCTCTCCCCTCTAAATGACCAGCAATGGAGGCTACTAAAGTAACAGCACCTGCAAAACCAGCGCAGACACCCTCGGAGACACCCCACGACGTGCCCTGGCGGGGGACCCGCAGCGGGAGCAGCCGGCCGGGACCCGGCTTCCACTCGGGCAGAGAAGCGGCATCCAGCTGGCAGCCCCGCAAGGCGCTGTCACCACACCAGCCCCTCTGCCGGAGCTCCGGTAGGCTGTCGGCCTTCAAGCTGGGAACCGGGGGACGGCTCTGCTCGCAGGGAGCTATGCCCGGGGGTCTGAGGCCGCAGCCTGCAAGCCGGGCGCCCGGGGCCAGCAGCACCCTCCGCTGGAGCGCTGGGTTCGAGGTCCAGCTCCACCCGACTGCGGCTCCGACTGCTGGGTCCCGGCCACGCACCGGGGGGCCTGCACTGAGTTCTCAGCTCCCATTTTTGGTCCAGCCCAGCCTTGCCCACTGTGGGCATTGGGGAGTGAGCCAGCAGGTGGGGACTCTGGCTCTGGCTCTCAAATACTGTTTTCTAAAGAAGGGCTCAACACCAACAAGAGCGAAGTGCTGGCAGCTGTCCCTGCAGGGCGTGGAGCAAAGCCCCTCTGCCCTGAGGAGACGTGGCCTCTCCTAGAGGGGACGGGCTGGGGGTGCAGCCCCCCCGTCCTCTCTTCAGGGCAGCGCTGGGGCCTTGGCCTTGATAAGCTGCCGGCCGTCACCGCATCCTGGCACAGGATTCCTGGCCATGAGAAGACACGAGCCCAGGGTGGCTGAAGGAGGAGGAGGAAGCAGAACCTCGCAGGCCGCTGGCCGGCAGCCCTGACCTCGTGGGCACTGCCCAGAGGACCTGTTCCGGCCTTGGTCGCCCGGGAAAGGACCTCGCTCTGGGTTCCTGGGGGGCAGGGACGGGGAGCTGAGACCACTGCAGGCAGAGCTCATGGCTGTGGGCGCCCGGCGGGGGACACGTGAAGGGTGGGGGTGGCCGGCACGTGGCTGCAGAGCGGGGGATGGTGGTGTCTGGGCCCAGCCTCTGCCACTGGCCGAGCTCCTCCTCCCTCTGTGCTGTGTGAGGATGAACCACGCGGCCACTGGTAAAGCTCTTGGGGGTGGGGAGGGGCGCCAGCTCGTGGTGCCCAGAGCAGCCCCATTTTACAGCTGTGAACGCAGAGGCCCCGTCCCTGGCACCCAGCCGCCTCCTGGTAGGGGGCGGGGAACCGGGTCGCAGGCCTGCCAGCACCCCGGGCCTCCCATCTGGCACACGTGTTGCCATTTGCCGGCGTGGCCTCTGAACCCCGGGGCACTCCGAGGACAAATGCTGCTGGCCCCCGCCCCCGCCTCACTGCAGCCATGAAAAGTCCCTTCAGTCCGGGGCCTCTGTGCATTTGGGGCAGCACAGAGGTCAGAAACCTGAGCCAGGCGCTAAGAAGGGCGGGGAGTCCCTAATGGCTTCAGCAGATGCCACAGAGGAGGGGCCGGGGCTGCCCCACCGCCCACCCACAGATACCCCGGGCCCCCGCCCCGTCCGTGGGAGCATCGGAGTCAGAGCCCCGGGAGAAGGTGTTTAAGCTTCTTGGAGGAAGTCCCTCCCTCGCCAGAGCGGCAGGCCTCGGCTCCGGGAGGGGGAGGCTGTGACCGAGACCGGCCGGCTCCCGCCTGGGGCTCTAGGACGGCCGGGCTTGTGCGCATGCAGCATCGAGGCTGAGCCAGGCGTCCCGGGGCGGGGGCGCTCTGCCCACAGACCGGCCCCTCGCACGGCGGCGTCTGGCAGAGAGCTGCCTGCTGCTCCGTCCGCAGCCGGGGCCCAGCGTTTGCCTTCTTCAAGAGCAGACACTCGAGACACAGGAGGCACCGCCCTGTCACTTGTCCCCACGTGTGCCTTCCCGGGGCGCCATTTCCTAGGCCATGCATATGCTCACATCCACCCCGGGAGACTGGCGCACCATAGCGCATCCGTGTAAGTGTGCACGCACGCACACATGCACACACTCGACGGCTGCAGACCAACACGCGCTGCTCACCGCTCTGCACCCCTGCTGTCTCCCACAGGTCCTCCGAGCCGCTTCATAACGACCCCCGTCCTCTTCCCGGCTGCACACTGCCCCGGTGCTGCCCGTCCATCTCTCTCAGCTGCTCCCCAGTGCAGAGCCCTCCGTCCCCTCCCACACCTGCCGGGGACTCGGCTGCACGGTCTTGTCCCTCCCTCCTCTCCCGGGTGTCTCAGGGCCCTGCGACACTTGAGGAACAGGGAGATGGCGGCACAGGGAACCCCTCCACCGCCCCTCTGCCCATAAGGGAGACTGGCTTTTTGTAGTGCACATGGAGGGTGCAGGGAGAGTCTAGTGGGGTCTTGGCTTCCTGACCCCTGTACATCGGCCTTGAAACCTTGAGCCGTTTCAGCCACGCCCACCTGCTCAACAGGTGATGCCGAGACACACACCTCCGCGAGACGGCTCACGTCGCTCAGCCAGGACGGCGCAGCGCTCTGGTGCTGCACGCCGAAGCCAGCCCGCCAGGGCCCAGCCTCTGCCTGCGCTCCTGCACACCCCGTCCACCTGGTGGGACCCCAGGACTGAGCAACACTAAACAGTGCGCCTCTAGCCAGTGCACACCGACCGGTGCACGCCGGCTGTTTGGGACATCCTCACTTTGGTTTTTGTACTGTCGTCGCCGTGGTCATGGTGGTGGCCGCGGTGGCAGCGGAGCTGGGGGGCTCAGGGACTTGGAACAGCTGGCGGGGGCTGTGGTGTCTGGCTTGGAAGCGGACACCCATGTTCCTCATCAGACAGAACCGAGACCGCGGGAGCCAGCAGGGACGGCTCGGGCAGTCGGGTCCCTGCTACCCCCCCGGGCGACCTGGATGCAGCTCCGCCCTGCCCCGCCCCAGCCACTGGGGTGTGTGGGCATGGAGCGTGCTCTCTCCCTCCCTGTGTCTCCATCTCTGCTTCTCAAATGTATTTCTGGGAAGCGGCTGGCAGGGACAGACACTGCTCCACGCCCACCCCCACCCCGGGCTCCCGGGCTGCGCGCTCCTCCGGCTTCCCACAGCCGTCCTGGGACACACGGTCCTCGCTGCTGGGGAAATCCTGCCCGGAGGCAGGGGCTCAGCCCAGCGGCCTTTTGACCTTTCACCCAATCCTCACTTCCGGAAACTTGAGCCGGCAGCCGTTGGCTCAGATAAGACTCGCCCGCACCTTTCTCTCCCCTGGGGCTTGTGGAAGTTTCTGTGTCTGTCTGACATCAACTCGTGTCCCCGCGGTCCCACCATTGGCCTTCCAGTGACCTCTGGACGTCACTTTCCCCTCCCCCACTGAACGCTGAGATGACAGAGTGACAGAGGCCCGAGGCGCACCCACGCCCGATGGAGGGACCGGCACCCCGAGAGTGCCCGGGGCGGGGCAGCAGGAAGGCGGGGGCGGCGAGCAGGACACTGAAGGACGGGGAGGAAGCGGCGGCGGAGTCTAGACGCGTTATCTGGCCCGGGCGGGCACCGGCCCCAAGCCATCCATCGTCCCCGGAATGGACTTCCTGCCGCAGGATTCACGCCGATGACTTCACCCCCTTGCTATCTCGGCAGCCCTGCCGCTGCCCGCTCCGGGCCCTCAGGAATCAGGGGCCAGATAACAAGTCTAGACGGCTCACGCGTTGTAAATGGCTTATTCTCCCCACCGTGAGGACGAGCCCAGGGACTCCTACGCAGAAAGCCTGCCCACGGCTCTCACTCCCAGTTCACGCTGGCCGTCGGAGGCTCCCGTTCCCCATCCTGGGTGCGGACCAGGCCCGGGACAGCCCCCACGCTGTCTGGGTCTGGGCCCAGCCCCCCCCCCCCCTTGCTCAGTAAGACCCCGAGGACTACCCCGGCAGAGCCGGCTGGAGCCCTAACAGCCCGGAAGGTGATGGAGTCTCCCCTCCCCCAGCCGCTCACGGTAAGCAGAGGAGAGCCACGCCGGCCGGCGCTCTTCCACGCCGTCTCTGCACGGCAGCGTTTGGGCCTGCGGTGAAACCGACCCGAGGATGCGCTGCCCCGGCCTCAGTTACCCCACGTGCAACACAGCCGCCCTCTGCCCTCTTCTCCCACCCTGGGCTGAGTGGAATTCTGTTCCCCGCCAGATGCACCGTTGGACACCGTAGCTGCCTGGACCTCAGCACGAGGCCTTGTTTGAAATGGGGTCCTTGGAGGTGCAGCCTGTTGACTGCATAGGGTGGCCTCTCACCCTGTGCGAATGACCCCCCGAGGAGAAGACCCCCACCCAGCCGCAGGTCGGCGTGCCCAGGGTTCCCCGTCCTGGTGACGGCACACAGCTGCAGACGCACATCCAGCCTCTGCTGCTGGGGCAGGGAGCTGCCCTGCCGCTCACAGCAGCCATTGGTCGACCCCACACCCGGCACTGGCGCCCCCTTTCCCACTCCCCACACTTCCTGAGCCCACCTCCCAAACTGGTCACACGGGCTCCCCCTGACTCCACCTGTGCAGGGGAGAGGTCACAGATGGACCGTGGGGGTGCAGCCCTGGCCGCAGGAGAGGCTCAGCGCCCTGTGTGTCCGGGTGCTTGGCTCGTCCCGACCACGCCAGGGACGGCTGGCTCCTCCCTCGCCCGTGTTCCCTATGAAGTGACAGGCTGTGGCCAGAGCGTGGCCGTCCTTCTCCAGCCCGGCCTCCATCCTCACTGAAGACTTAGGGTCCCAGGCAGATGCGGCTCCGTGTCAAGACTCTGGCCGACAGGAAGAGAGCAAACGTGAGCCCGGCTCCCAGGCTGTCCCGTGAAGGGAAGGCACGTGCCCGCGTCCCTCCCTCCAGCCCGAGGTCTGAGGTGCGGGCGGGATGGGAGCAGACACAGCCCCTCCCCCCCCCCAGCTCTCACCACGCAAGGGACAGGTTCAAGTCCGCGGGGCAGGGTCCTACACCAGTTTGTTCTCCGTCACAGCAGGCGTCTAAGCTGCCACTCACCCACTTTCAGAACCCTGGGACAGCTCCACCACATTAATCCAGAACCAGCGCAGCGGGCGAGAGGAACTCAGTTTACGGGGAATCCTCTGCATCCAGGCAGAGCGGGGCTGGGGGAGCTGGCCGGAGCGGATCACACCGGGCAGAGCGGGGCTGGGGGAGCCGGCCGGAGCGGATCACACCGGGCAGAGCGGGGCTGGGGGAGCCGGCCGGAGCGGATCACACCGGGCAGAGCGGGGCTGGGGGAGCCAGCCGGAGCGGATCACACCGGGCAGAGCGGGGCTGGGGGAGCCGGCCGCAGCGGATCACACCGGGCAGAGCGGGGCTGGGGGAGCCGGCCGCAGCGGATCACACCGGGCAGGCCTGGGGCCCGGGCCTACATGAAGTGCACAGCAACAAGGCTGAGTCACGTCTCTGGTGGCCAGAAATGACTCTGTCAGAGCAAGGTGGCCGAGTCTGGGAGCAGGCGGGCCGCTGGGGTTCCTGCCCTGCCCACCCTGGCCGGGCTCAGCGGCTGCGGGCACAGCCAGGGGGTCTGGAGCCCAGAGACTGTGGGGGCCCTGCTGGCCGGCTGCGGAGCGGCCCTCGCCGCGGCTGCTCCATGGCCATCCCTCGGGCAGCGTCAGCACTGGGGAGAGCCCTGAGGCGCCCGTGTGCGGAGCTGCTCCGCCTTCCCGGGAGAAGCCCCAGTGCAGGGTCAGTCCTGTGCGTCTCCTGCTGCCGCTTCCCAGCAGGGCGCCCTCAAGCAGCGTGAGTGCAACTGGCACAGGGCTGATTGATCAGCTGATTGATCGATCGATTGGTGGGCGGTAGGTACGGAACTAGGGACTTCAGATTCTGTTGACACTCAGGTTTTGTTTTTATTACACTTTTTAAAAGATTTTATTTACTTGACAGGTAGAGTTACAGACAGTGAGAGAGACAGAGAGAAAGGTCTTCCTTCCATTGGTTCACCCCCCAAATGGCCGCTACGGCCGGAACTATGCCAATCCGAAGCCAGGAGCCAGGTGCTTCCTCCTGGTCTCCCATGCAGGTGCAGGGCCCAAGGACTTGGGCATCCTCCACTGCCCTCCCGGGCCACAGCAGAGAGCTGGACTGGAAGAGGAGCAACCAGGACTAGAACCCGGTTAACCAAGTGAGCCACGGCACCGACCTCTTTATTACACTGTTTAAAATTTGCCTGACAGAGCAGGAGCTCCTATCTCTGTTTCACTCCCAGATGCCAGAGCCAGGAGCCGGGAGCCGGGAGCCAGGAGCCGGGAGCCAGCCCAGGTTCCCCAGGGGGGTGGCGGCACCCCCACTCCTGGAGCCGTCACGCCTGCCGCCCAGGGTCTACTCCAGCAGGAGGCGGGCAGCGAGTGCTGTCCTCCGCGGGGCCCAGGGCGCCCTGGCGGAATCCTAACTGTCAGGTCAAGCTCCCCTCCCCCGCACGCATTTTCAAGGAAGCCAACGCCACCTCTGCTGCTGGGCCCCGGGCACTGACGGAGCCACGCGCGTGCAGGCTGCCGCGGGGATGGGTCTCGTGCCTGCTCCTGCCATCTTCCTGTCCCGGCCAGAGACGTGGGAAGACACGCGTGGGCGGCAGAGGGCGTGGACAGAGAGAGCACAGGGACAAACGTCATGGCTGGCTCTGCAGTGTGAGCCTGAAGTGTGAGGGGAGGGGAGTTTGTGGCATGAGTGTGAATGCGAAATGTGGAGGGTGAGGTGAGTGAGAGGCGAGACAGGAGATGAATGTAGGGTGAAGTACAGAGACAAGGGTGAAGTACAGAGGGAGCAGAGGTATGGTGTGAGGTGTGTGGTGTGAGGTGTGGTGAGGTGTGGTGTGGTGTGAGGTATGGTGTGAGGTGTGTGGTGTGAGGTGTGGTGAGGTGTGGTGTGGTGTGAGGTATGGTGTGAGGTGTGGTGAGGTGTGTGGTGTGAGGTGTGGTGTGGTGTGAGGTATGGTGTGGTGTGAGGTGTGGTGAGAGATGTGGTGTGAGGTGTGGTGTGAGCTGTGGTGTGGTGTGAGGTGTGGTGAGGTGTGGTGTGGTGTGAGGTATGGTGTGAGGTGTGGTGTGAGGTGTGGTGAGGTGTGGTGTGGTGTGAGGTATGGTGTGGTGTGAGGTATGGTGTGAGGTGTGAGGTGTGGTGTGAGGTGTGGTGTGGTGTGAGGTGTGGTGAGAGGTGTGTGAAGTGTGTGAGGTGTGGTGAGAGATGTGGTGTGAGGTGTGGTGTGAGGTGAGGTATGAGGTGGGTGGTGTGGTATGAGGTATGTGTGGTGTGAGGTGTGTGTGGTGTGAGGTGTGTGAGGTGTGGTGTGAGGTGTGGTGTGAGGTGAGGTATGAGGTGTGGTGTGGTGTGGTGGTACGAGGTGTAGTGTGGTGTGGTGTGAAGTGTGAGGGGTGAGGTGTGAATGTGAGATGAGGCATGAGTGTGTGGTGAACGGTGGCGTGGCCCCGTGAGAGGTGTGAACACATGTGGACAGGACACCAGATGGGTGTTGACAGCTGCCAGGAGAGCTACGTCCTGTGCAGCCAGAGGGAAGCGCGAGGCGCGGAGGCGCCCGGCTGCAGCACCTGGTATGCAGGAAGGCAGTAACGTACCTCGACCTCCCAGGGCAGGGACAACGTGGGGAGGGGGAGAGAAACGGGTCAGAGAGAGCCCTCTCCCTGGATTTCTCACGTTTTTACACGTCGGCTGTGGATTAACTGCCAGATGGGACGGCCAAACAGCCACCGAGCATGGGCACAGGGAAATGCGAGTGACAGCCACTCCCAGCCCCCGCCCCCCGGCAAGAGTGGTGGGAAGAGCAAGGCAGCCAGGGACGGCGAACACCAAGGGTCACGTGGTGCAGCCGCCAGGAAACGGTCCTGCCCGCCCTGGGCGGCCCACACCCGGGCGTGGGCCGACGACACAGGTACCCGCGTTCCCCAAGGGACTGCAAGGAGGTCAGAGCAGCCGAGGCCTGGGGACAGCTGCCCTGCAGCTCGGGCACCCAGGGGGCTGTTCGGGTTCACGCGGCACAGGACAAGTGGCTCCGGCCCGGCCACAGGACCGGTCCCTTGGCAATACGACACCCCCCACGGCTCACGACAGTGGCCTGTGTTGGCTCCACTGGTTGCACGACTGACTTGTGGCTGGGACAGGGCAGGGCCAGCCTTCGGGGGGCGTGGCTGGCAGGAGGCTGCAGGTCTCCGGGGGCCAGTGGCCACTCCTGCTCCCCCGTCCCGGTGCAAGGGCTCGGGGGCCATCTCTGCTCCTTCCTCCAGGCGCCAGGGTGGGGTTGTGCTCACTTTATAAAGTCCTCGGCCTTGGGATTCACGCACTTTCCCGGCCTTCTCATCCTTCAACGGAGAGCTAAGTGGCCAGTGGCCAGCGTCGTGGCGTATTGCGCTAA
The DNA here is from genome assembly GCA_949820135.1 of Sylvilagus floridanus. NCBI lineage: Eukaryota > Metazoa > Chordata > Mammalia > Lagomorpha > Leporidae > Sylvilagus > Sylvilagus floridanus. Next base: position 81,942,207 of record OX463232.1, read on the forward strand.
GCCACTGCCTGTGCCGCAGGCATCCCAAACGGGAAAGTCCCGGCTGCTCCACTTCTGCCCCAGCTCCCTGCTAGTGCCTGGGAAAGCAGCAGCAGACGGCCCAGGTGCTTGGGCCCCTGTCGTCCATGTGGGAGACCCGGATGAAGTCCCTGGCTCCTGGCTTTGGCCTGGCCACCTCTGGTCACTGTGGCCATCTGGGAAGTGAACCAGTAGATGGCAGATCTTTCTCCTTCTCTCTCTCCTACTCTAACTCTGCCTTTCAAATAAACAAGTCAATCTTTGAAATAAATCTTTCTCCAAGACCCTCTCCTGCCGTGCCCACTTCCCGGGGCCCCTCCCGCTCCTGGCCATAGCTCCCTTCCCCTTCAGTGCCCAAAGGCAGCCTGGAGGCCGGTGGCATCCACACCCGGCTGTGTGGTTTGACTTCTCGCTCAGCCCCTGGAGAAGCCCGCTCCAGTGTGGGCCGGGACACGGCCGGCAAGGGGCCGTCACTTTCTGGACGCGTCTGGCCGCTGACCAGTGGAGCCCCCGACACACCGCGTCTGCGTCCGGGATCCAGCTCTTTCTCACAAACAGCAAGGCAGAACGCTGATAAAAATCAACGCATCTGAAACAGCACAGGCCGCGGTCGCTTTGAACTGCGCACAACAACAGAAACTGTGTTTTTCCACCCCAAGCCAATGGAAATAGGGCAAAAACAAACACCAGCGGGGCCAGGCCTCCCAGGCAGCCCCCCGCAGCTCCGGGCACCGGGACGGTCACCACCACGCAGGGACGAGGGGCCTGGGCTTTGGGTGGGAAACACGGGTGCAGCCACTGGTCGGGATTCCCGCTCCCCCACCCCACGCCGGCCCCTGCCTGCCTGTCTGCTCTGTGGGTTGTGAGCAGCGCCTTGTGAGGAGTCGGGAAGGGAGAGGGACTTAAGGCCTGTGGTGGAGCCCTGGCCCACGCTGACGCCCCCCTCCCCCAGGTGAAAGAGAAGGAGCCACGCCCTCCCAGGAGCTCGCTTTGGCCACACCACCGAGCCCGCCAAGCTCAGCCTCCTCGTGTCCGGTCTCACGTTGTTCCCGGGTGCAGCACGTGTGTGCGGGCCCAGCCTGCGCGGCCCTTCTCCCCGGCTGGGTATCCAGGCCCCTAGGGGTGGGGGCCGGGCCTGGCGCCCTTTCTGTGCCCACGCTGGACTTTTGCCAAGAACTGCAGCTCCCAGCCACAGAGGCTCAGGGGCACTCGCGTGGGCCAGGCCCTGCTCCCGTCTCCCAGAGCCCATATTACAGACTGCGACGGAGGCCCAGAACGAGCAGTTAGCTCCACCCAGTGCCATTCCCCCAACTCGGGCAGGGCAAGAGCAGGGTCCCCCACGGCGGCGGGCGGCACAGAGTGGGTGGGTCCCCGGGCTCTCTCGAACCCGCGAGATAAGCACGTGGTAAGGGGTGGGAACGTGATGAGGAGCAGCCACTGGGGCAAACGGGGGAGAGCAGAGGACGTCATTGCCGGGCCCCACTTCCGGGTGTGCACTCAGCCAAACGGAAAGGCGCTGTTCAGACCCAGACACGCACACACGTGTGCACCGCAGCCTTAGTCACAGTGGCCAAAAGCTGGGAGCAGCCCAAACACTCCCACGGGTGCACGGCCGCGTCGGGGTGCGAGGTTCATCATGCAGTCACAGGCCACAGCCGACACACTGGCTGGGGGAACAAGGCTGACGCCACGCCAGCCTCCTGTGCCACACGCGTGAATGTCCGCTGCAGGCACATTACAGTGCCGCGAACAGCTGGGCGGTCTCAGCGAGGGATGGCTGAGGGACGGCTGAGGGCCGAGCCGGGAGGCAGCGGCGGCCACATGCCCCGTGCCCATCTGGATGCCACTGGGTGTCCACCCGGTGCTGATTCGCTTCCCATACTGGACCCTATACAGGACGGAGATGACCCCCCACACACACACACACACAGGGCCGTGAGAACACGGCGGCCCAGCATGTGAAGGACGCGGCCCCCACGACTGGCCCCCGGGGAGCGGACACACGAACCACCTGGCAGAGGCCAGATTCCAAGGAACAGCTCCGGGACTTCAGGACAGCGGCAACGAATCCAAGTGTTCGCGTGTGAATTTCATGTCAACCTGAAGTTGGACTGCAGGGTCTCTGGGGGCCGGCGCGGTGCATGGCGGGTGAAGCTGCTCCTGCAGGGCCGGTCCCCACATGAGCCCCGGCTGCTCCACTTCTGATCCAGCTCCCTGCTACCGTAGCTGGGAAAGCAGCGGAAGATGGCCCAAGTACTCACGCCCCTGCACCCAGCGGGAGACCCGGAGGAGGCTCCTGGCTCCTGGCTTTTGACTGGCACAGCCTCAGCCGCTGCGGCCATTTGGGGAGTGAACCAGCGGACAGGAGAGTGCGCGCTCTCTCTCTCTGTGTCTCTGTAACACTGCCTCTCAAATAAATAAGTCATATAAATTATATATATATACACACACACAAATGGACAAAGGAAGAGGTTGGCGTGTGTGTACGTGTTGAACTGTGTATGCTCAGTGGGTTGCACATTTATGTTGTATATGCTGTACGCAGCATTGGCACGCCACATATGCCATGTGTGCCGCATGTCATGTGTACTGTGATGGGTGTTGCATGTGTGTGTTGTGTGCTATGTGTGTGAATATTGTGTTGCTGTGTGTGCTGTCATGTGTATATCACGTATGCTGTGTGTTGTGTGGACTACATGATGGATGTTGCATGTGTGCACTGTTGCACATGTGTATGCTCTGTGTGCTGTGTCACATGTGCTGCATGTTGTGTGCACTGTGGGGTGTGTGCTGTGTGTCGTGTGTGTGTGCACTGTGGGTGTGTGTCGTGTGTGTGTGCACTGTGGGGTGTGTGCTGTGTGTTGTGTGTGTGCAGTGGGGTGTGTGTCGTGTGTGTGTGCACTGTGGGGTGTGTGCTATGTCGTGTGTGTGTGCACTATGGGTGTGTGTTGTGTGTGCACTGTGGGGTGTGTGCTGTGTGTCGTGTGTGTGTGCACTGTGGGGTGTGTGCTGTGTGTCGTGTGTGTGTGCACTGTGGGTGTGTGTCGTGTGTGTGTGCACTGTGGGGTGTGTGCTGTGTGTTGTGTGTGTGCAGTGGGGTGTGTGTCGTGTGTGTGTGCACTGTGGGGTGTGTGCTATGTCGTGTGTGTGTGCACTATGGGTGTGTGTTGTGTGTGTGTGCACTGTGGGGTGTGTGCTGTGTCGTGTGTGTGCAGTGGGGTGTGTGTCGTGTGTGTGTGCACTGTGGGGTTGTGCTGTGTGTCATGTGTGTGTGCAGAGACACTGACGGGACGGGGTGGGGGTGACGTGTGGGCTCCTGCTGCCCGGGCCACGCCAGCTGCGCACACTCCAGCCCCTGGCAGCGTGGGAGGCGGGCTCTGCCGTCACTCCCAACCAGGTGAGGTCACTCAAGCAGAGGGAGTCACTGCGGCCCCTGCCACAGACTGTGCGTGGACTTGCTCCGCCACAGGCTCAGAGCCGGGGCCCCGGGGAGGGGCTTGGCTTGCTGTCTACAGACCCTGCAGCAGCCACTGCTGGAGATGGCATGGGCGTGGCGTGGCATGGGCGTGCTGTGGCATGGGCGTGGTGTAGATAGGTGTGCTGTGGCGTGATGTGCTGTGGCGTGGCTCGGGAGGTAGGCGTCTGCCTTGTGAAAGGCACACTGGGAGAGCGAGCAGATGGGGAAAATGGAGTGGCCGGAGCGGAGGTGGGCGCCCGTGGGAGACCAGGCAGTGCCCACTTCCTGTGCTCACCTGCCCACCCCCCAGCACCACGGATGCCCCACGGGGTCTGCAGCCTTGGTCAGAGATTCCTGGGCCCTTTATAAAGAGGGGCGCAGGGCTCTATGGGGGAAGGTAACGACTCCAGGTCTTAGGGGGACCTCGGGCGGGCAAACGACCCCCCGGGCCAGGGAGCCACCTTCCAGCCGGGCCACTCCCCGTGGGGCAGCCCCGGAGCGGTGACGCGGGACAGGCAAAGGGACTTTGCTTCCCTCAAACCAAAGGAATCCAAGGGCCGGGAAGAAGGCTGGGGCCGGCAGAGGCGCGGCCAGGTTTGGCGTGGGCCTTCCCGGAAATTCTTTTCATCCTCTCTGCTCCCCCATCATTTTCTCGAGGCAAAAACAAACCCCGCCACGCCTGCTGGTGTCAAGATGATGGGCGTGCGCACCGTCAGCGTGAAGAGGTGAGCCCCGGAGCCGAGCTGGACAACCAAACAGAACCCCGCTGTCAGCGCGCGGACGGGCCGAGGCGTCCGGCACGGCTGTCTCGAGCTATTTCTGTAACGTGAGTCTAAGTGGATAATGCAAGGCGAGGGCCAGGCCCGGCGCATGAATGCGTTTTTGTTTGCAGTTTGAAAATGAGGAGCAGACGTGGAGCGCCTGGGAGCGCTCACGCGGGAGACGGCCCGTGGCGGTGAAGTGAGGCCGCCCGGGGGCTCGCACGGGCGGGGGCCAGGGCCGGGTCAGGACCACCCCCCTCCCCGGCACTGCCCCGGCCTGCGCCCCGAGCCTGGCCACCGGGCACGCCTGCCCAACGTCGGCCCTGGTTCCAAGCCTCCTGCACCCAGAACTGCAGGGGTCTCTCGGTGGCCCCCTGCCCAATGCCCCGTGTCCTCCCTTGGACGCTATTCCGGCATTTTCCTTCTTTGACACTTCCCCTTCAGGGACCTGGGCGGCTGTCACGGGGGTGGGGGTGGGGGTGGGGGCTCTGTCTGTGTCTCCTCCCTGCCCCTCAAGCCTCTGCCGTGAGACACACCCCCGGTCCTGGACCCACCTGAGCAGTCACTGTCCCGTTTCTGCTGTCCTCCAGGGGTGGAGGTCTGGGGCCCCAGCCGGCCTCGCTCCCCACCCTGCTCGGGGCTCCGCACGGTACTCACTTCCAGTGAGAAACAAGTGGGCGTGTCCACACAGGCTCTCTGGCGCTGGGCAGGTACAACCCCTCCAATCAAAAGAAAGGGAACCCGTTGGACCGCGCACTGACTCCCACTCTGTCCAGCCCGTGTGGGCGCCACGGAAGCACGGCGTGGCCTGGTATTCCGTGAACATTAAACCTGAGACGGAGAAGGCGGGGGCTTGGTGCCAGGGGCCGTGCTGGCGGTGAACCCAGGGAAGACCCTCCCCACGGGCCCCAGGGCATGGGGAACCCCTGGGGAACCCCAGGATTTCACTCCAATTCCTCTCCCCAGGGACAGGGAAACCGGTGCCTTCTCCACTGCCTCCCACCCCATGGGCAGCGGCTCTGGGGCACTGACCCCGTGTGGCCCGAGGACGCTTTCAGCTCTGGGCAGCACTCAGCAGGTGCCTGATCAAGGACGCTGTGCACCGCCCACCACGGCTGCACGGGGCCCCCGTGAGGCCGGCAGAAAGGCGGTTCAGTGAGGGCTTGGTAAGAACGGTGGAGTCCGCGCCAGACCCGGCGCTGTGCCTGGTGGCGACGTCCACGTCGTGTTACCTTGGCCATCATGCCCATGTCCACCTGACATCTGGGAAGCTGGGGTCCCAGAGAGAGGAGGAGGCTGCCCTGCTCACCCGCGCAGCTGGCAGGTGGCCCTTCAGATCCACCTGGTGGTCTGACTCCGAGCCTGGGGTCTCCGGGGGAGCCGCGGCGGGGCTGAGTCACAGCTCCTGAAACCCGGGGTCCGGTCCACCCCAGAGCTTTCAGGAAAACAGCTCGGGCTTTGATCGCCGTCCAGGGCCCCAGCGGGCCCGGGATCAAAAACAACACCGGCCCCGAGGTGTGGACGCCCGGGCGCTGGGAACGCGGGCAGCGGACTGCTCTTCCTGACGCTGAGTCAGGCTTCCCGCTCCTGCGCCGCCCCCGCCCCCTCGTCCAGGCAGCGGCACCCCTGACGCCGGGACCGCGGGGACGCCACAGGGCACGGGGCCAGCACGGCACCGGCTCCAGCTCTGGGGTGGGGGCAACACCTCTCAGGAGACCCCGGGGAGGCGTGGTGCCCCCTCTGCGGGGGGGCTGCCCATCCCAGGCCCCCGAACACTGCAGAGGTCACGCGCTGCAGGCGGAGTCTACACAGGCATGGTGGGGGCATCGCCTCTCACCTCTGCCGTCCCCACGGGGGAGGCGGAGGACGGAAGAAGGCCGGGCACACACAAGGAAGCCTCGGGTCTACCTGGGGCAGGGGACGTTCCGCGGGCCTCTCTGGATGCAAAGCGAGGGGGAGAATGGAGGAAGCCCCTGACACAGGGAGCCTCGAGCACGGGGCCCGACGGTCAGCTTCGGCCGAGCAGTGCCCAGGAACCAACAGGCGAGGCCCTCGGCAGCTGCGGAAACAGCACAGGCGGGGCGTGCGAGTACCCTGGCTCCGAGTCCGCAGGCGCTCTGTGTGGCGTGGGGGTGGCAGCACCGGGGACTTCTCCCCAAGCGCCCCTTGCATGTGACAGCGCTGGGACAGTGACACCCACAGCAGCAGGACGAGCGGGCTCAGCGCACAGCTCGGTCAGCCCAGGCATCTTCTGGCTCTTTATTGAGAAGCCAAACGCCGACCGTGTCCCCCAAGCGCTCGACACTCACGACTTTCAGACAGGGTTTCTGAGAGCTCTTTTCATCACGTCCTCTCACAACCAAAATTCCTCACTGATAACGACGTGGAGATGTGGACGATTGATCATCAGCACGTGTCAGTCAACAGCTGCATAGCCGCTTCCAGCATAAAATGTGATTTAAAAAAATTATTGTCCGGCCGTGCCGTGGCCACTTGGTTAATCCTCCGCCTGCCCGCCAGCATCCCATATGGGCGCCGGGTTCTAGTCCCTGTTGCTTCTCTTCCAGTCCAGCTCTCTGCTGTGGCCTGGGAGGGCAGTGGAGGATGGCCCAGGTGCTTGGGCCCTGCACCCCATGGGAGACCAGGAGGAAGCACCTGGCTCCTGGCTTCGGATCGGCGCAGCGCTGGCCATGGCGGCCATTTGGGGACTGAACCAACGGAAGGAAGACCTTTCTCTCCGTCTCTCTCTCTAACTCTGTCAAATCAATCAATCAATAAATCAATCAAATTATCGTATCTTTATTTGAAAGGCAGGGAGAGAGGGAGTTTTCCACCTGCCGGTTCACTCCCCAAGTGCCTTCAACAGCTGGGCCCGGCCAGATCCAGCTGGGGTTTTCCCAACTACTGCAGCCATCAGCTGCTGACCCAGGACGCCCGTCGGCAGAAGCTGGAGTCGGCAACCGACAAGCTGGACGTGGACCGGCACTGCCAGGCAGGCGGCGTCTCACCTGCTGCGCCATACGCTGCCCGAGCCCTTGCTTGGATCAGTGACAGGTAAGGGGGTGACTGCTCATGAGCGTGGGGCGGGACGGCCACGTCTGGAGCTGACCCGGACGCCTGCATGGGCTGTGAATACGCTAAGAGCCCTGGGCTTGCACCTGTCAAGCAGGTGGACTGCACGTGGACGCATGTCGTCTCAAGAAAACCGCCAGAAAGGAGGAAGCGATGAGAGGAGGAGACACAGGGAGCTGCTCCCCAACACCCGCAGGGCTTCACCGGGGCGGTGGGAGCTCGGCCACAGGCAGTGTGGACCCCGCAGGGTTTCACCGGGGCGGTGGGAGCTCGGCCACAGGCAGTGTGGACCCCGCAGGGCTCAGTGTGTCACTTTCCCAGCGTCACTTGCTATTCGGGAACAGAATTACTCTCCATGGCCACAGACGCCGGGCTGCCTGGCAGCCCGGTCCACTGTCCCCAGTGGACGTGGAAGGGACGAGAGGGTACCCCGAATACCCTGCAGCCGGCCCAGCAGGGCCCAAGCCCTTGGAACAAACACCCCACCAGCTACAGCCCCCGGCAGGTGCCCTCCGCGTGGCAGGGCTACAGGTTGGCAGCGCGGGTCCAAAGCAAAGCCTCGTCCCTCTCCCCGCCGGTCTCCCTGTCCGGGCTGCTGCAGGAGGGGGTACAGCCCGGCTGCCCCACCCAGGGCTGGTGCTCGTGGAGCGCCGGGCCACGTCGCGTCCCACCCTGCTTGGATTCTCCGCTGTGGCCGGCCGTCACCCGTCCCGGGGAGGATCCTGCTGTTTTTGCCGTTTGACAGACCTCCCCCCTCCCGCCCCCTCGGCCATTGGGATGGCTCCTGGGTCGTGCCTCAGCACCTCTGCCTCCTCCTGGGGAGGTGGCCTCGGTGGACGGGTGTCCCTGAGCCCCTCACCGAGGCCAGGTGCTCACCAGCTTCCGAGCAGCTGGTCCCAGCCCAGGGGGACTGTGGTCCAACCTGTCCAGGACGTGTGCGGTCACACGATGCCCTAAGCCACAAGTCAGGGTCCTCAGACGCCCATCTGCGCACAGCTGCTGCCCTCAGGTAGGGAAACCGAGGCAGGGGTGACGCATGGGCTCCCAGGCCACTGCCCGACCTCACCGCGGCGTGGGGCCCGATCCAGCCCTTACTGTTCTCACCTCCCGTCTGCAGCATGGACACCAAAGCCCGGAGGGAAGGGGTCACTGTCTGAAGGCCACGTGCACCGAGCGCGGACGCCGCTGGTGCCGAGAGCCGGCAGCCAGCTCCGGAGCCCCTGGCTTAGCCAGAGGCCCCCTCAGGCAAGGTCTCAGAGCCCACACCGTGACCGGGGATCCCCCGGCCTCCCGAGGAGGCTGTCGTACAGTTAGACACACGGTGCGCAGGCACGAGGAACACACGTGCATTCCAGCCGCTCTCCGGCCAGGGGTCAGCTCCACCGATAACACGTGTCCTGAGAACTTTCCACTCGCTCCGAAACCCTTCTAATTATGTCTGGAGCCCCCCCCCCCCGCCCCCCACCATGAGCACACGCGCTCGCACTCGGGAGTTTGCTCCGCGGCCTGGAGTCACTCCAGGAGCGGGGGTTCCCGGGGCGACCCCCAGCCCTGCCGCCGCCCTGGCTGCTTTCTCACCTGCGGGGGCACAGAGCTGCACTCCCACGAAGTGCAGGTGTCTCTGGAAGGCCCCAGGGCGGCTGCTCGCTGGGGCTCCCAGAGCCGACGGGGAGCTGAGTGTTTGCAAGGGGCCACAGAAGTGAGAGCTGCTGCCTCCTCCTCGGGACCAGGTGTTTCTGTAGGAACAGAGCGCGCCTGGGACAGCTGGGTCCCCCTGGGCCACAGCTCACCAGGGGGTCCCTGAGCGCCTCCTGGGTCTCAGGAATGCGCTGTGATCCACACACACAACGATGTATGCGCTGCTTGATTTTCTACCGGGACTGGCGTGGTGGCACAGTGGGTTATGCTGCTGCCTGCAGTGCCGGCATCCTGTATCAGAGCGCTGGTTCAAGTCCCAGCTGCTCCACTTCCAACACAGCTCTCTGCTCATGCACCTGGGAAGGCAGAAGATGGCCCAAGTGCTTGGACCCCTGCACCCACGTGGGAGACCCCAATGGGGTCCCAGGCTCCTGACTTCGGCATGGCCCAGCCCTGGCTGTTGTAACCATTTGGGGAGGGAACCAACAGACGAAAGCGTGCGCACTCCCTCTCTCTCGTAAATGATTTTTAAAAGTCATACGGTAACATGCCACACAACATTCTACATTCTATGGCGTCTACAGGCTGTGAACAGCATACGGAGGCGCCGGCTGGGCTGGGGCCAGCAGGAAGACCTTCATGGCAGCGAGCCCCTCGGCCTAGCTCCAACCTCGGGCCAGGTCTCAGAGGTCGGGGGTCCCACCTACTCCTCCCACTCCTGAGCTCAGCCCAGTGTCAGGGACACTGTTCCCTGGATGCGGACACGAGGAGTGGGGCTCTGCGCGCTGCTCAGCCGGCCCCCGGCCACCCCCAAGCGTCTCCGGACCCCTGCACGCTGCCTGTGGGGGAGGAGCCCTCCACCGGCTTCCCTCCCCTCGGGAAAGCCCCTGCGGCTTCGGCCCACAGAATCCTCGGCAACACCTCCCGGGAAGGCGCCATTGTACGTTTCCTCGAGGAGGGGCCCGAGGCGGCACAGCCATGCGCCGAGCTGAGCTGGGCGACGCTGGCCGGGGAGCTCGGGCCCTGATTCCGTCTCTGCGCGGGTCCGGTTTCCGGCGCCTCGTGATGGCTGTGTTGTATTAAGGGGGTTGACCAAGCCCTGGGTGAACACCTTCAAAGATGGCGTCATGCTTGTCCCTGTGACAACCCGGTAACTCAACACGCGGCACAGCCAGGGCTGCCCTGTCACTCCCGCGAGGTCACTCAGCTGAGAAGTGGGGCGTCAACCTCGAGGCCACGACGTCTCCCCAGCACTGCTACCCTCGCCCCCAAGAGCTTTGGTCTCTGCCGGTCAGTGGGTCACAGGCCTGGACTCCCAGCCCTGCCCGGCCCAGCTTCACAGGCAATGTGGGGCCCAGGCTCCCACGGGCTTCACTTCTGAGCAGGTTCAGCCAGGGAGAAGCTGTGGTGGACTGCAGGTGTCTCAGTCTCTCTCCCCCCTCTCTCTCCCTCTCCTCTCTCTGTCTCTCTCCCCTCTCTCTCTCCCTCTCCTCTCTCTGTCTCTCTCCCCTCTCTCTCTCCCTCTCCTCTCTCTGTCTCTCTCCCCTCTCTCTCTCCCTCTCCTCTCTCTGTCTCTCGCTCTCTCTCGTCCTTCCTGGCTCCAGCTCCCACCAGGCAGCCCTAGCTCTCAGCTTCCACCCCTCCCTGTCCCTCCAGCCCAGAGCTGGGGACCTCCTGCCACGGCTGAGCCCTGAGCTTGCACGGGGACCCCACTCACCCAGCGTCTCTGTGTGTCACGCCGAGCGGGGACCTGCCAGCCTCGGCGCCGGTGATGGGGAGCAAGGACGCCATGTGGGTGCAGACACTGTCCCAGCCCTGCCCTGGCCCGCCAGGCTCCGTCAGCAGGGCTGGCCCGGGCCTCGTCACCAAGGAAGGGACCCCAGCGTCGTCCTGAGGCTGTGAGGGGACCGAGCGGGGAGCCCACCCCTCGCCCTGCTGGGCCCCACAGCCTTGGCCGGAGCACCGCGTGGCTCCTGGCCGTGCTCCGTCCCTTTGGGTTCTGAGCGCCGTAGGTGCCTGGGCCTCCTGGGGCGTGAACTGGATGCCCTGGCTGAGGGCGGCTGTCCCGGGCCCAGATTTACAGCTTTGTTATGCCTGTGTTTCGGGGTTTTCGCAACCCTGTGCTCCCTGGAGAATCTTGGCGCTCGCTCTAGCGCTGGTCGGTCTGTCGGGGAGGAGACATCCAAAGGCTGGGAACATCCTGTGTCCCAGTGTCCCCCCGACCCCAGGTGCCGCGGCCTTTGTTTGAGCCAGAGGGAGGAGGAAACTGATAAAGGGCAGGGGCTGGGGGCTGGGCCCCCGCCAGCACCTCTGGGCCCCGGTTTGTTCTCCACCACGACACATGTCCCCAGCTTCCGGACCAAAACAGTGCTCGCCCTGGGCCTCTGATGTGCAGCCAGCGTGCACCCGGCGAGAGCCCCTGCTGATGAGCCGGGCCGCCCGGGCAGGCTGCTGACTCTGCAGGAGCGAGCGCGGTGCCCAGGGGCCCAGTGCGGAACACAAGGCCCCATTGTCCTGCCGCCGCCTGCCCACCCCCTCCCCAGTCCTCCCAGCCCGGTGTGCAGGGGGAGGCAGGCAGAGGGCGGCTGCACCGGCTCTGGTTACTGCAGGGCCCGAGCCTGCTTAAGACACGCGTGCGCGGAGACGACCGGGAGTGCGGAAGCACGGCGCAGCCGTCCCGTGAGCGCAGCCTCCCTGGCTTCCTCTGTCTCAAAACCATAAGGAGCGCTCACCCTGGTGCAGAGACACCGCAGGGGTTCCATCCTGCAGCAGGCCGGTGCGTGGAGGCCCGGGAGGCCCAAGGAGCCCTGCCCCGGGCCTGCGCCCCTCTGCTCCCAGGGGGTCGGGGCTGGCAGCGCCCACAGAGGCACACGTGCAGCCGCGCTCAGAGTCAGCCTGGGTCTGGCTCCGTGGTGACGGCCTCAGCCCCGGGTGGGTGATGGGCGGGTGGGGACGGGGCACCAGAGTCCCCCACTCGGTCTGCAGCCTCCAAAGGGACCTGAGACCGCCTCACCCAGACGTCTGCCCGCTGAGCCCCCCCACCCCAGGCCTGGGTCCTCGGCGTGGGAGCTGGGAGCCAGGCCCACACTGTCAGGTCTGGTTTCAGCCTCTCCAGCGTGGACTGCCACTAAAGCTGCCGTAACTGACAGCGCCGTGTGCCAGGGCCCCGTGCACGGCTCCGCCTCCCCCGGGACAGAGGTCCCCACGCCCGGCTGCAGGCCCCTTGGGGACTGAGCCGGGCTTCCTGCACGAGGACTCGCCCCTGCGGCACGGCCGGCAGAGCCCAGCGGCATCTGTGTCTTTCATGGCAAGTGAGTCCCCGACCCCCCGGGGAGGGGCCGTGACACCGCACCTGCTCCGTCCCCTGCCCCTCCTGTTTCACAGAGAAGCGCTGTCTGGGCCTGGTCCTAACAGCCGTCGCCTCTGCCCAGAACACCCCTCCCTGTGACGGCCACACAGCTGGCCAGTGGCCAGTGTGTAAAGCACTGAGCGGCCATGCAGGAGAGAGGGGCTCGGAGAAGCCCAGCCCCGCGGTCGATGCCTTCCAGCCCAGACGCAGGGAGAAACGCCGCCTTGGGGATGACCCCCTGCCGCCACAGCTCCGGGCGGCGAGACGCACCGAGGGACAGCCGCCTGACTGCGTGGGGGCCGCTACTCGGTGGGGGGGCTGTTACAAAGCCAGAGCGGACGGCACTACCCGCTAAGCCGGGCCCCTGGGCTCTGTGGCCCTGGCAGGCGCTGCTATGAGGAGATACAGGGCCGCACGGCCCGGGGCCTCGAGGGTCGCCTTGGGGCAGTTCGGGGCGCGCCTTCCAGAAGGGGGGCAGCAGGGGAGGATGAGCGTTGCTCCAGGTGGCAGCGGTTCGGGCAGAGCAGCAGCCCTGTGGGTGCCCAGGACCCTCTTGGCTCTCATCACCATGGTCCCCGGTGCTGGGCACTGGAGGGACCTCCCAGTCTGCAAGAGGAGCCTCAGGGGTCAGAACACGCTGCCCAGGGCCCGGCCGTCAGCTCCAGGCCCGGATTCCCTCAGGTTTGTCTGTGCCGCATTCCTGGTGGGAGGCAGAGATGGGAGGGGTCCATGCTCCTGAACCTGACCAGTGACTGCACAAGTTCACCGCCCAAGCAGCTGGCAACGCACCCTGGATATGCCACGGGACAGAGCAGAAGGGGGCATCATGCCCTGTGCTCGGAGGGGACGCCGTCAGGCCCGGGCTGGAGCCGGGGACACGCTTCCTCGCTGGGAAATGCAGCATCACACCCTCACGGGGGCGGCACACCTAGGGAAGCCAGCACGGGACAGAAACTTCCAGAAGAGCTGCTGCTCCGATGACAAAGCTCCCTACAGACCACCCTCATGGTGTACACCTGCAGGCCACCCTCCCGGGGCTGCCGCCGTGGGAGGACGGGCAGCCAGGTGTCCCTGTGCTACCTGGAGCGCACTGGGCCTGACCCCATGCCAGCCACACCAGCCCCTCGCACCCCTCGGGAGGCTTCCCCAGGCCAAGCCGAGTGGGCCATCAGCCCGGAAGATGCGAGGGCGCAAAGCGGGCAGGAGGGCATCCTTGGGGTCCAGGTGGCCTGGGCAGAGATGGGGTCCAGCACAGGCCCCTGTCCGTCTGGCCTAGATGCAGCCAGGCGGCTGTGAAGGGCCCCTAGGACACTGTGGACAGTGCCTTGAGGTAACGGACTGGGACGAGCGTGGGGACACAGCCGCTGCAAATCCAGGCCAGGCTCCACTGTGAGCCACAGGCCAGGGAAACAGTTCCCAGGGCACCCAGAGGGAGCAGGGACGCCAGCACTGGCTTGGGAGAGCCCTGGCCTGCCGTGCCCGGGTGGCCTCCCAGGACACACACGCAGTACAGCACAGGGCCCCTGCCCGCCCTCTGCCCCCGCCTCGGGGTCTCACACGCAGCAGCCCCTCAGCCAGGAGCTCCTCCTCCAGGTCCTTCCTGTTTGTGTCACTTTTAGCTCAAACGTCACCTGCTCCGGCAAGGCACCCTGACAGCACCCCCATGCACACACACGTGCACACACCCACCTGTACACTCACAGGCACACACACATGTTCATTCGCACACGCTTTCATTTATATGGGCCCATGTGTGCACCACCGTGTACCATGGGGGTCGGAGATGGGCTTCAGTGCACACCAGCCTTGGCCATGTGACCCGGGCTCGCTTCCTCCGGCCCATGCTCCCTGCCAAACCAGAGCGTGTGCTTGCTGTCCCAGAGGCCTGGATGCCTCTCCGTTCCACGTGGCCAGTTCTGGGTCCCCACTCAGGGTCCCCGATGCCTGGGACGAGGAGGGGTGCCCGTGATGCCCAGCGCCTCCCCGCTCACCCAAACCCTCTGCCTGGGCCGCCTCCCTGGCACGTGCGCTTCTTCCGTGCGAATGCTCCCGGGTGCTGGCTGTGGCCAGGCTTTGCTCTTGACACTTGACACGTGAACTCCACAGCCTCCCCTAGCCACCCACAGAGGGGACACGGAGCCAGCTGCTTGCTTCCTTGACCACAGCTGGCCCCCCAGCAGCACAGGTGGCGCCAACCAGGTCCCCACACCCTTCTGCGGGGAAGCCCCTGGGGGCGAGGGCAGCCCCACATTCGTCAGCCCTGGTGCAAGCACTGGGCCTGTCCCCTCACGGCACCTGCCTGGCATTTACGTGAATGCACGCCAGACTCCGCACGCTCCCCAAGGGACGGCTCACCTGCCCCCATCGCCCCTGTGGGCTCCCCGCCAGCCTCTGGCCCTGGCATGAGATCCCTCGGGGGCAGGTAATGGCCTTCCCGGGGCTGAGTCCACAGGCCCAGCCCCTTCCCTCAGCCTCCCCTGCGGGAGAGGTGCAGACGGCGGCCCCTCCCCTCCCCACGCCGGCAGCCTCTGCGCCCCCTGCACGGCACTACCTGGAGTTCAAACTGCTGCAGAAAACGCAGCTACGGCCTCCTGGCGCAGGGCGGTGATGGCCGCAAACGTGGGCGGAGGAACGCTACGGCGACGGCAGCTGCCGTTCAGGGGTGCACCTGCGCCCCGCAACACTTCTGTCTCCTGGGAACGCGACGCACGTTAGGGGGACCTGGAAATCCCAGGTGATCACACGCACATGCGTGTGCAGGTGTGTATGTGTCAGCAGGCACACACACGAGGCCCTCTCCCACGTGTACAAGCCCTCTCTGCCCGCGGCCTTGGGTGAATCACCCACCCACCGGGGGCTTCTTGCCAAACCGAGGCAAGGACCCTGCAATGCACTCTTTAAGGTGGAGGGAGAGAGGGAGGAGGGAGGGAGGGAGGGAGGAGAGAGGGAGGAGAGAGGGAGAGAGGGAGGGAGGGAGGGAGGCAGGAGTGGACAAGCCCCCGCTTCGCGGTGACACGTCTCCAAGATGCCGGGAGCTACGTCCAATCTGTAAAATGTGCGCCGTTACTCTGCCCACGTCCCATGTCAGAAGGCCTGGGGGTCACACCCAGCTGCAGCCGCTTACTCCGGCTTCCTGCCAGCACAGACCCTGGGAGACAGCAGGAAGCAGCTCAAGTACTGGGGTTCCTGCCCCCCGAGAGGGAGGCCTGGACTGAGCTCCCAGCTCGGCTCCGCCCGGCTCGGCCTCAGTCGTTGCTGGCACTTGCAGCGAACACCACTGGGACCATTCTCTGTCTGCCCGTCTGTCTCTGCCTCTCAAATGCATAAAAACTTCAATGTTAAAACACCTGTAGAGCACTTTAGAGCGATCATTTCTTATCCGTGGAACAAAGCACTGCCTCCTCCTTTGGGGGGGTGAATGAGTCACTGCCTGGGGTGCTGGGAGCCCGCCAGCATGGGCCACGCCCAGCATCACCCTGCTGCCCCAGCCCTGCCCTACCCAGCCCCGCCCAGCCCCGCCCTGCCCAGCCCAGCCCCACCCAGCTCTGCCCTGCCCAGCCCCGCCCAGCTCTACCCTGCCCAGCCCTGCCCAGCCCTGCCCTGCCCTACCCAGCCCAGCCCAGCCAAGCCCTGCCCAGCGTCATCTGGCTGCCCAGCCCTGCCCCGCCCAGCCCCACCCGGAGGTGCTCAGCAGCCTCCTCCTCCTGTTAAGGCTCCTGCTTGCCGCCCTAACCGACTGTCCCTCCGGACGCCAAGGGCTCCGTGTGCATTTCTCACCGAACGGCACTAGTGCACGCCCTGCTGCCACCATCCATCCCCCTTGGAATGACCTGGCAGGGCCACCAGACAGGATGCGGCACGCCGGCCTCAGACGCAGACGGACGCCCCGTGCTGTGGCCTCACTCTCACAGCAGCCCTGGGAGCTCCTGCTGTGCCCCACTCTGGCTCAGAGAGCGCACGCGATGTTCTCCAGCCCTGCCAGCCACCCACAGTGGGCAGCGTCCACCCCGCCCCATGCCCATCAGCACCGGCCCGGAGCTGTAGTGGGGAGGCAGGTTCACGGGCGGGCCCTTTCCCAGCCGTCCTCTGGCTCCCGGCCCTTGGCTGCCTTGGCTTGGGAGCCGGCAAACTCCCCACAGCCTGCAAGAAGGGGGGGCCCAGACAGACCTCAACGGCTTGAGCGACACCCTGCAAGGTTCCCCACGCTCCTCTCCGGGTCCCTGGGCGGCCAAAGCCCAGGATTGTGCAATGGCCCTGCCCTCTCCCGGCCCACGCTCGGGCCCTGCAGGGTCTCCTGGAATAGGTTTCTGAGGCGGCTCTGGGTCTGATTACGAGGAATCCGTTCCCCTGCCAGCCCCTGCCCTGTGCCCTTGGCTATGGGACACGATGCCGGCGGATCGCTCGGGCTCCCGGGCTTCTCACAGACACCGGCCGAGCGCCCACACTCGGCCTTGTTGGTGTGACTTGTGACTTACAGCGCGGCCCAAAGCAACGTGAGCTGCCAGAAACCTCAACGGTGTGAGCTCGGGTTCCCTGGGCAGCAAACTGCAGCACCCTGGGTGGCTTACAGCTCGCCAAGTCAGAGTGCCAGCCAGGGTGCTCCAGCCAGGGAGCCAGGGGAGGGTCCCCCCGCCTCACCCACCTCTGTGGTTCTCACTTGGCCTTCTCCCATGGACACTGGTCACTGGGTCCAGCCAGGAACCCAGGACCATGGCACCTGGACACCCTGCACCCAACCACACCAGCAGAGGTCCCGGCTCCCAACAGGTTACCTGCGGGGGGAGAGCCTGACGGTGCCTCGGGGGCCACCCCTGGGAAAGGAGAAGGGGACTGGGGCAGGGGTGAGCACCCCTCCCAGCTCCGCCTCACCCCCAGGGACCTGGGTTCCTGTCGTCGACCCTGTCCTCAGGGAGAGGGACGGAGAGGCAGAGCGAGGGCTGGGGCAGTGCACAGGGGTCACAGAGCGAGGGCAAAGGCCCGGGGGCAGGGCGGCCTTGGGGAGCATCCGAGGAGCAGCCAGGGGCTGCATGGCTGGAGGGAGGAGTCCCAGGAGGCGGGGTCAGGGATATGGGGGGGGCTGACTACACAGGGCTGGACCCCTCTGAATCTCCTCCTTGGAGTGGGAGCAGAAGGCAGGATTCTGGGAAGAAGCAGTGCAGCTGGGGGACTCTTGGGAGCCCTGCGGATGCTGCGTGGAGGGGCTCCCAGCAGGTGGGGCGGAGAGTTGCGGACACGGCTCTAGTCTTCCTTCTGGGCCTAGGACTGTACTTCCACTCGGTTCTCTCAGCCATGAAATGGGAGCAGGGAGCAGGGCTCTGCACCGGAGCACCAAGCCCACCTGGGTCCATACCGCTCTGCCCACCCCAGCCAGAGCCCACCTGCCTGCCCCGCCCACCTGCCTGCCCCGCCCACCCTAGCCAGAGCCCACCTGCCTGCCCCGCCCACCCCAGCCAGAGCCCACCTGCCTGCCCCGCCCTGCAACAACCACAGCTGTGTGGAGACGCCGCCAGGCCACCCTGAGCCGGGAAACCCCGTGCTGGGGTCACACGCAGGCCTGCGTTCGCCATCGCCCTCTCGGGGCTGCCCCAGGCCCTCGACGCCTCCTGGGCTGGGGTGAGGAGAGGCGGCTGTGGGCCTGGACCCACTGGATTCTCCTGGGAGCCCCCTCCTCACTCCCAGAGCGGCAGGTGAGGGTCGCGGGCACCACCTGCCCCTGAGGCTCCGCCCCCTGGCCGGGCTGCCTCCCGCTGTGCCCACTGCTCTCTTAGAAGCCCTTGCTGCTCCCGGCTGCGTCTGGTGTTTGAGCGGGAGTGGCCGGGGGCGGCGGCCGGCTCTGAGGGTTGGCCAGGAGCGACAGGCAGACCTGTTTGCCTTGCCTTATCGGAGCGCTCTGAGCCAGCAGCT
The DNA here is from genome assembly GCA_949820135.1 of Sylvilagus floridanus. Lineage (NCBI taxonomy): Eukaryota > Metazoa > Chordata > Mammalia > Lagomorpha > Leporidae > Sylvilagus > Sylvilagus floridanus. The sequence continues at coordinate 81,960,406 of OX463232.1, forward strand.
CTGCGCCTGCGTCCCTGGGTCCCTCGATGGAGGTCAGCAGCTGCCACCCACGCATCCGCTCCGCAGGCGAGGCCCTGCAGGGGGCCATCCCCACGCCCACCGCCTGTGCCCGGGACCAAGGCCCAGACCCCTGCTCCTATGGACAGAGACCACCCCCCTTCACATCAGCTCTGTCCCCACGTCACCAGATCCAGGACTTCTGAGCAGGAGCCGGGAGCCTGAGACCACCTCTCTCCAGCCGGCCGCACACAAATCCACCATGCAGGAGCCAGGGCACTGTAGCCCTGCAGCCGGAGACCAGGTGGCTCAACACCCGGAGCTGAGCGCCTCACGGCTGCAGGCCGAAGCCCATGACCAAGGCATGGGTGGGGTTGGCTCCCGAGGGCCCTGGGCAGCCTGTGGCCCCTGCCTCTCCCCATCCCTGTTGGGGGAGGGAGGACGAGGCCCTCACAGCTCCCCTGGGCTGACCTTGTAAATCAGGTTCTGAACCTGCGCTCCAGGCTAGGGTCCGGCCACGCGACCCCAGGAGGAGTGTGGGCCAAGCTGTCCCATTCTCTCCAGGGGGAGTCCAGGCCCAGACAGGAGAGCAGGCAGGGGTGGGAGTGGACAGGAGGAAGGAGTCCAACCCACTGCCTGGTGAGAACCCCACATGACACGTGTCCTGATGGACGGTGAGGATGGCACTCCTCAGGGGGATGGGGACCCTCTGTGAGGATGCACAGGGCAGCAGGTCCAGCATCCAGGCCCAGCCCTGCTGTTGACCTGCAGTACAAGCCACGTTTTCCATCTGTGGCTCAGGGCCCCTGCCCCTGGGGCTCCTGTACACTGCCCTGTGGCCCAGGAAGGGTCAGCGGTCACTCATTCTCCAGGGCACTGTGGCTCCGGCAAAGGCTGGCCTTGGCTCTCCCGCAGGGCTCACTCACTCCTAATTCATGTTTGAGCTGTGCCCTCATCCCTGTCCCTACTCTTCTGTACACACACACACACCCTTACAGGACACCTGACAGCTTACTGACAGCCCCAGCCCGCCCGTCCGCCTCCTGCCCGGCCTGAGCCATTATGTCTGTGTCCAGCCATGGACGCGAAGCCCGGCCTGGACCACAGTCGTAGGCATCTGCACCCCACACCGCCTTATCTGATTGGAAACCAGCTCCTGCAGTTCCCGCCAGGGCCCCAGGGGAGGGTCTTGCAAAAAAGCAGCTTTGCCGATTCTAATCTGGAGCAGACCCCCGGGACCAGCAACGCGCGGCAGAGGGGCCAGGTGTGAGCTGGAGTTGGCACCACCGGAGCCAGAAAGGGGGAGACAGAGGTGAGTGAGCGCAGACGCATGTGTGGGGCTGGCACTCCTGTCCCGTTCCTCTTTCAGGACGGCCCCAGGCAGGCGGCAGGCTCCAGGTACGGCTTACTCCGGGTTCAAAGTCTCCAGATGCTACCTCCCTCTCTCGCTGCACCCCCGACCCTGGCCCCCTCTCCCCTGCCTCCGGCCTCGGCAGGGGTCAGCAGGTACTGCCAGCAGCTCCCGCACAGCCTTGCTCCCGGGTCAGCCAAGCAAGCGTTTTCGCCCTGAACCTCTGCCCAGGGACGCTGTCGAGCTCTGCGGCCTTGGCGGTCTGGAAGCTGCAGGGCCCACACAGAGGACGAGTGCACCCCCGGGCTGGGGTGCTGGAGGTGGGAGCAGCAGGAAGGCCGAGCAGCCGCTGCTCGTCACCTGCCAGGAACTGCACCCTGCAAGTCGAGTCACGGTCCCGAGCGGCACGCACGCTGCCCTCCCAGCTCACAGAGGGCAACAGCGGGGCCGAGTGCACCTGCCACGCTCACGGCACCCCCACACGATGCTGACCTGGAGGTCAAGGCTGTGCTGGAGACACACGATGGGAGCCGTGTGCTCGCGCTGTGTGAGCTCCCGGGGGCTGCTGGGACAAATGAACCCAGCCAGGAGCTCGGAACAACACGAATCTCCTCTCTCAGCCGGAGGCAGGCGTCAGCAGGGCTGGGCTCCCGCTGAGGTTCCGGGGGAGGACCCTGTGCCTCTTCCAGCCTCCAGGGGCTCCAGGTGTCCCTGAGTCCCCCATAGCTCAGCCTCAGCCACCTCCCTCCCTGCTGCACCTGTGTCCTGAGCTCCCCCCACCGCCTCTTCCTCACGATTCCTTGTACGGCTTCTCGCCTGCGTGCTCACGGGACAGACGGGGGAGGCAGCTGCCCTCTTCCTCTCCTTGGAGGGCCACTCATCTGACCGTGGGGCCCCCACCCCCAGGACGTCTCTGAGCCCCAGGACCCCACCTCCAGACCCCTCCCCGCTGTGGGGTTAGGGCTTTGGCACAGGGATCCGGCAGGGGCACGGTTCAGCGCACGGGAAGCGGACGGCACCGTCCTGACGCAAACCCACGGATGTGCACGGAGGGAAGAGGAGGCGCCAGCCGCTCCCCAGGCAGGGCTCAGGCACGGGAGCAGGAACGCTGCGCACGGCGCTGATGGTGGGCATGCCTGGAGCTGTCTTCTCCATCAAACAGCCCCTTCCAGGTGGCCGCCGAGGCCCCTCGCAAATGGCTTTTCCACTCAGCACCGATGGAGGAGGGGGCCAGACGTGGACAATTACGGGAGCCTTCAGAGGAGCCGACTGGAATCCCCACTGCGGAAGCCACCAGCCGCCCTGTGACTGACAGGCCGACACGTGGTCCCATCCATCACGCGGGACCGACTTGGGGAAGACAAATCGCCGGTTGAGCTGAAACAGATGTCGGGCGAGCGGGAGGGGGTGAAGGGGGTGCAGGGAGTGAGCCCCGGGCCCGGGGCTCAGCGCAGGCCCTGGTATGTGCACACAGGGCTCTCCCAGGCAGCCACCTAGCTCTGCGGATCCCGTGCTCAAAACCAGCTCCTAAATGCCAAAATGGTCCGGCATCCAGACGGCGCTAAGAAGTTAATCCAAACTCTGCAGAGAAGAGAGAGGTGGGGTGTTTGTTGTCTGGGTATCTGGGGTCCATTACCACAGCAGCGGGGCTCACGCACCCCCAGCAAGCCTGGCGACTTCTCTCCTAAACCTCAGAAGGGACCTGCAGCCAGGACACCGAAATGCCAGCCGCCTGGGGAGCCCGGGCCCACGTCCCTGCAGTGGTGCCATGGGGTGCCCAGGCCACGTCCATAGCCCTGGAAAGCCAACTTCGAGTTTTCAAGGCAAAGCGTCCATCGCACAGACATCCCACACGGGCAGCTGTGCCTCAGCTCGGGACGTGGGCTGGACGGCCATTGGCCCTGTGGGTCAGGGGTCTCCATGCTGCAGAATTCGAGGATGGCTCCTAGGGGCGTCACCCACAGGCTGACACTATGACCCTGAGACTGGAAGCTCCGGGACACGCCCACTTCATGGCCGCACGGCCAGGCCCCGCCCAGCCACAGCTCCAGGGCTCCAGCTCGGCACCCCTGGAGCAGGTGGGGACCAGCCATTGCTCTTTGTTTAAAACGTCTACTTGCGAGGCAGAGTGACAGAGAGGGAATCTCCATCCACTGGCTCACCCCTCACAGGTCTACAACGACCATGGCTGGGCCAGGCCAACGCCAGCAGTCCACAACCCTGCCCAGTCTCCCGTGTGAGTGACAGGCAGGGACTCAGGTAGTTGGGCCATCGTCTGTGCCTCCCGGGGTCTAGATCATTAGGGAGCTGGATCAGGGGTGCAGCACACGGGACTCGGACATGGATGGGGCCACCCCAAGCAGCGGCTCAACCACAGTGCCATGACTCCAGCCCCGTCTGTGTTGTCCACATGCTCTCTGGTTGGGACAGACATCCAGGTGGGCAACCTGAACCCGGCCCACCGGCCTGACCTCAGATGGGGACGGGCACAGGGAGCACCCGCTGGCTGTGGGTGGTCCAGGCCCACAGAGCACGGAGAGGACCCTGGAGGTGCCTGGACTCCCGCAGGACCCGTAGCCCCTCAGCCCCCTCCAAGCTTGGCAAAGCCATTGAGTGGGGTGAGCAGAGAGCGAGTGAGCTATGTTGGGGTCCGAGCCTCAACGCCTGCGACTGTTTCTGTTAACAGGATCTGCGCAGACGTCACTGGGTGGAGGACTTGCAGAGAGCTCACCCTGGGCCCAGCAGAGAAGAGAAATGGACGGGCCATAGACGCTGAGGAGAGGGTGCTCGGAGACACGGCAGGATCTGGGGGATGCGGCCACAAGCCGGGAATGCCCGGAGCCACCAGGAGCTGGCGGAAGGCGAGGGGTCTGCCCCGGAGGCTCCGATTCCAGCCTGCAGCCTCTGCTGCTTCCAGGCCCCAGCCGCGGGAGTCACAACTCTTCCCTGCAGTGACCACATAGGCTCACCCGCCCCCACCCTCCGCTGCCCCTGGATCTGAGGACAGAGGAGGCTTCAACAAGGCGGGGAGGGGCTTTGACAGGCGCTACCTCCCACCGTGGGTATGGTGAGACCCTCATCCGCACACCTGGACCGGACACTTCTCCTAGGATGGCTGGGCACCATCTGGGAGACGCCTGGGCAGGCTGACTCGGTCGTCTCCACCACAGGCCTCTGCCGCAGGAGCCCCCCCCCCCACCGTGGCCCCTGAGCCGTGAGGGTGCCGGGGATCAATGCAGAAGGACCAGGCCAACGTCTCCTCCCCCTGCACACTTGCTGTCAGCACCTGCGGGGGGCTCCCAGGCCCCAGGAAGACCACTGCCTCCACCAAGAGGCACCGTTTGATAGTCACAAGCCAGGGCCCGAGGCCACAGCCTCCGCCTCCACCCGGGGCGGAAGCCCCACCAGGCCCTGCCACCTGCGTGGGCACACAGGGGGCCGGAGCACCCGTTCAGCTCCCGGGAGCTGGGTCCCCTGATGCTCTGCTCCTAACGCTCACTGTGTGCCTGAGCACCACATGCTCACCACAGCAGAGCTCTGGCTCGGTCACGGTCATTCCTGGGCACTTTATTCTGGGGCTGGTCTCCCTTGGCCACGACCCAGCTGTCTGGCTGCCTCTGGGCAGTTTGGACAGAGGACAAAAGGCCTTTGGAAGCTCCGCGGAAGCAGGAAGCAGGCAGCAGGCTGGGGAGAGAGGCCTCAGAAGGGGGCTCAGAGCCTGTGCCCCTGCTGGGGCCTGCGCCCCGGCCCCTGGGCAGCCAGCAGCCAGCCAGGCAGGAGCACCTGCCCGACACCTGCTGCTCAGGCCAGAGGGAGCCGAGAGGAGGACTGAGGTCCTTGGAGGCCCACCGCGAGCCCCTAAACCTATCTCAGAGGGCTCTGGGCTGCTCTGCCCTGCTGCCCCCAAGCCCCACGCTCCACGGCCCAGGCCCGAGCTTCTGCACACTTGTCTGCTGCTGCCCACCTCTGACTTGGCCTCTAGGCTGCAGCGCGGACGCCCCAACCCCAGAGCCATCCCCCTCCCTCTCTGCTCCTGTGGCTCAGGGCTCGGCCCAGTGCCTGGTACACAGCAGGTGCTCAGTGAGCGAGCGCAACGGCTGGATTTAATTACGCTGAACCACAAATTCCTCTGGGTGCCTCCTGTGGCCCAGGCTGCTACACGGGGTCCCCTGTGTGGCGTGGCAGTGGGTGAAGGGCGGATCCAAGCACGTTCAGGGCCAGGACAGCAGAAGCGGGAAGGGACACGTGGAGCGCCGGGGCCTGGGGAGCTATCGTCCTGCAGAGTGGACTAGGAAGGGCCTCGCTGAGACAGCGGCGTCTGCACACAAACCTGAAACAGGCGGACGGGCGGATGAACCAACGGGTGGAGACAGACGCACGGATGGACAGACGGACGGAGGGGCAGATGGACAGAGATGAATGGACAGGGGATGTTACAACCCCTGAGGACAGTAGGTAAGCTGGGCTGTGCTAGGCTCAGGAGGGTGTCCCGGGGCCGCCCCACGTGCACGAGTGGCCACAGAGCAGTGTCACAAGCCCAGCCCAGGCTACCCCACCCACCCCTGCCCTGGTACGGCACACGAGCCTAGCACCTTCTTTACATAACTGGGCAATTACAAGACGTGTACAGTACATGAGTTCAGATCTCAGTGTCCACACAGCCAGGCTCCGCTGCTGGCTTCTCGTCTACACAGCTGAGTGGACCCAGCAGAGACCCAGGTCCCCCAAGGTGAGTGGTTTCCAGTAGATCCCTTTCGGAGCACTGTGTGTGTGCAGGCTCTGCTCGGGGGCAAGTCCTCTTGCTGGACTGGCCAGCCGGGGGCTGTTCCAAGCCGACCAGTGTTGAGACAGCCCCGGGCACCTGCTTAAGCGCCTCAATCTCTGCCATAACGTCTGCCCTTCTGAGTCGTCGTAAGCATAGCGGCGGCTCCTTACGGTTGTTCCCCAGCCTAGCGTCCACACAGCAGGGGATCCAGCTGTTTTCGGGCAGGGGTCGGTGACGCTGGTCAATGCACAGGGCTGTGCGACCCCCTAGTTTGAGAACATCCGCGTCTCCCAGAAGGAGCCTCGCCCAGTCAGGCCCTGCCTCTGCCCAGCCCCGCCCGGGGAGCCGCCCCTTCAGCTCTGAGAACAGCTATGCATTGTGATGCCTCTTTCAGGAACCTGTCTCCACGCAAGCCTTTCTGGCCCTCGGCAGGTGAGGCCTGCGCTCCCGCCCCAGCCACCCCTGAGCCCAGGCTCAATGCACGCGTGACGCTGTCCCCAAAGCGTGCTGCACCAGGATGGGCCCCGCGGGGCAGTTCCCTCCAAGGGTCGGCTGAGCCTAGAAAACTACATTTCCCAGCATCCTCCGCATGAGATGTGTCATGTGACTGCTTTCCAGCCAATGAGAAACGATGGGTGCAGCTCCTGGGATGGACCCTTCACAGGGAGGGGCTGTGGAGGGTGACCAGGAGCTGGCGTGGTCCCTCCCACACCTTGACAGCAAGGCCAGCTATGGGGGCCCGTGGCACCTGTGCCCATCTGGCTCAAACCATGGTCACGCTGGGGCCAGAGCTCTGTCCCCAGCAACAGACCCTCCCGACACACGTCAGCTTACTCACGGCTCTGAGAAGTGGCCGCACTGCCCGTGAGCCAGATCCCAAATGCCTGTGCTTTTCATGGCTGCTCACGTAACAGCACGCATGTGAGTGTGCACACACACACACACACACCAGAGAAACTTGGGACTTCCCATCCGACACACGGAAATGCTGGACATAGGCCAAAAAAAAAAAAAAAAAAAGGGCTGGGCGGCTACTGATGTGCTGCGAGCCAGGGGAGGACCCAGGACCAGGGTCCTGGGGGTCCTGCAGGCAGTGGTCCCACGCCCCCTCCCAGGAACACGCGTCAATCTGCAGCTCCTGGGGCGGCTGCCTTCCCCCAAGAGAGAAACCATGACCGTGCGCTCGCCTCCCGTGCTGCAGGAGCTTCCCGACCCTATGCAGAGTCCCGCGGTGGACGTTCGGCCAGGGGGTATTCTGGACCTCGGCTGCCCGGCTTGCCCACGGTGCGACAGTGAACCCAGTAGCCACTCTGCTTCTCGTGTTCAGCGTTCCAGCGGTACCCGGCAGATGACGGTGACACAGGGTCTGTGTGCTGGGCACTTTTGCTCTGAGCACGGTCAAGGCAGGTTGGCTCGGCTAAGCTGCGGTATCCGGCAGGTTTAGCTAGGGGAGCGTGAAGCGGGTTTGTGGCTTTACTGCGGGTTTACCGGAACACAGCCGGGAGCCCTGCAGGACGTCAGAGGGGGGTTCGTGATTGGCTCCATGTCTGTTTTATCTACACTTATCCACCTGCACCAAGCTGCCCCGTCCCACAGCCTCGGAGTCGAGCCGACGTGACCCGAGGGTGCGGAACCTATCTCTTCTTTCCTCCTACAAAAGGGCTGTGTGCTCCGAGACTGACCCCTGCGTGGGAGGAAGTGGTGACTTCAAGATACAGATCGCGGCTCTCAGAGCAGAGTGACCCGCGCCTCACCTCTAAGTGGGGGCAGCCTGTCAGTCCAGGGTAGCGAGGTGGCTGCGAGTTCACGTCTGCATCTGGAGTCCCCCAGCTCGGGACAGTGCACCGCGGCCACACAGCACCATCAGGGGCTCGGGTCCCTGAGAGCTTGTGAACAACAGGAGTGGCACCAGTCACACCCCAGGCTCTCCGGCTGGATGAAGAGCAGTGAGGTTCTGGAGAAGTGGGCCCACGGCCGGCCCTGCCCCCCAGCCCTCACTCCCCTGGCTGCGAGCGCAGGAGACGTAGGAATGGAGTCCGTCCAACATGCAGGTACCACGTGTTCAGACAGCAGCGCCCCGTAGCAGATGAGCTAGCTGTGTGACCGTCACATGACAGGAGACCCGATGGCGGAGCGAACTCAGTGAGAAGGGACAGAGCATTGCCATGGAAAACTCTAGGAGACTCCCACCCCAGCCCAGGCGAGCAGCACCCAGCCCCGGCTGACCAGCCTGTGCTCCCCAGAGCCACACGTGTGCTCCACAGGAACCCCATGTGTGCTCCACGGGAACCCCACATGTGCTCCAAGGGAACCACGTGTGTGCCCCACAGGAACCCCACCTGTGCTCCCCCAGAGCCACATGTGTGCTCCACGGGAACCACGCGTGTGCTCCATGAAATCACGTGTGTGTTCCATAGGAACCACGCGTGTGCTCCCCTGGAACCCCACCCGTGCTCCCCTGGGAGCCTCCTGTGCCCCAGTGGACCCACAGTGGTCAGAACAGCGACAGCGCTGCCGTAGGAGTGAGCAGAGAAGAGCGGCTGACTGGCGAGGATCTCCTCCGGTCGTGGGTGTGTCCATGTCCAGAGTGTGAACGTTTACACGGGGAGATTAACCTGGGAAACTTCAACGCAAGTCCACCCGTGAGGTCCTCCCTCCAAACAAGGCGTCTTCGTCCAGTCTAACACACCCCCCCACACGCCGGGCCACTGCCCTTGCACCAATGCAGGCGCTGTGTCCAGTCTCCTCCGAGCCAGATGCAGGGGGTGTGGGGCCCGCACGGGCTCCAGCAGGAGGAAGCCGGGCAGGGGCGGGAACCACATCTGGGATCCCCAGGCCATGTCTGAAGGAGGCCAGGGGCAGGGAGAACACAGCACACACGTGTGTTCACACACGTGTGTCTCATGTGTGTACACGTGCATGTGTATGCATGCATATGCATCCTTGCACTTGCACATGTGCATGTGTGTCCTCACAGGAGCGTGTCTGCAGGTGCATGCCTGTGTCCTCGTGTGCACACATGCACATATGTGTACATGTGTTCACGTGTGTGTGTGTTGGGGGTACTGGGCCAGTGCTCAGGGCCCTGGGACCGGAGGGCACACCATTGCTGAGGAGGAGCCGTGCTGTCACTCAGGAGCCCTGGGGCCCAGAGCCTGTCCTGGCGCCACCCTGCCCGGCTCACGGCCCTCGCTGGGCTCTCCAGGGGTCCACGGCGTCGGGAAAGCAGCAGTGGGGAGGGCGACCCTTGCTGGTCCGTCTCCGACTCGGCAGCCAGGTCTTGTTCAGACAAGTCCGGTGCTGCTGCGAAGGTCTTGGTGACGAGACCGACATTCAGCCGACTGGACTTTTCAATACCGCAGGCGACGCGCGAGGCTCCGGCTGAAGCCCCCCACCCCACCCCGGAAGACAGAGCTCCCCAGCAAGGCGACGGACTTGAGACTCCAGCTCCAAGGTCAGCTCCCCCGGGTGTCGCCTGCCAACCCTCCCTGCAGATCTGTGCCAGCCAGCACAACCACGTGAGCCGATTCTTAAATAAAGAGACCCACGTTTATGAGCCCTAGAGATCCGGATCTCACGGAGAGAGGGAGGCATAGAGAAGATGCAGAATCAGGGAGAGAGAGAGGAGGGAGAACGAGAGACAGTGGGTGGGTAGGGAGGATGGAAGGAAGGATGGGTGGGTAGGGAGGATGGATGGGTGGGTAGGGAGGATGTGTGGGTGGGTAGGGAGGATGGATGGGTGGGTAGGGAGGATGGATGGGTGGGTAGGGAGGATGGATGGGTGGATGGAAGGAAGGATGGATGGGTGGGTAGGGAGGATGGATGGGTGGGTAGGGAGGATGGATGGGTGGATGGAAGGAAGGGTGGATGGAAGGAAGGATGGATGGGTGGATGGAAGGAAGGATGGGTGGGTGGATGGAAGGAAGGATGGGTGGGTAGGGAGGATGGGTGGGTGGGTAGGGAGGATGGATGGGTGGGTAGGGAGGATGGATGGGTGGGTAGGGAGGATGTGTGGGTGGGTAGGGAGGATGGATGGGTGGGTAGGGAGGATGGATGGGTGGATGGAAGGAAGGATGGGTATGGGTGGAGAAGCAGAAATAAACAGGTGGCGGATGCTCCTGCACGAGCCCCAGCTCTGCTGTGAACCTCGGCATTTGCTGGAGACTCAGAGAGGAAGAGGAGAAACTGCAGCAAGATGGAGCTGAGCTGGACCGGCAGCCACGGGGCCGAGTCCCCTCGCGGGGGTGGACGAGACCCGAGGAGAGAGCATGGCCCCGTGGACTCCTGCAGCCGGGCAGCAGCTGGCCGCTCACTACCTGCAGGGACGACCTGCTTACTGTGGGTCCTAGGACCCCACGGTGCCTGGCACACAGGAGGTTCCTGGGAACCCGGCTGACGCACAGACGGCGGCTCCCCTCGGGCCTGGGCGTCTCCAGAGCGGAGCGTGGTGCACCCCTGCGGCTCCCCTCGTCTCCCCCTCGGGCCTGGTGTCTCCCACGAGGGCCTGGGTGCACACAGCGATGCAGCACGCTGGGGTTTTGTTCCACTGTCACAGTTCAGCGTCCCTCTGGGGCTGCACTTCCTGGGGGGTGCACTAAGACTACACTCTCCGTGGCGGCCAGGGGAGTGAGTGTCCCGCGGACAAGCTGCGATCACAGGAGTGCATTTTTGAAAACAGATTTTCCCTGGAAGTCTCCTGCAGCCACATGCTAAGGGCCGAGCAGTAAGGAGGCCTCACACGGGTCCCCTAAAACACCTATGCACTCCTTGTCCCCAGCTGTCCTGCTGGCGAAGGAAGCCAGCACCGGGGAGATGCGGCGAGGCTGGGCTGCCAGGTGTTGGTGGGGGTGCAACCCCACAGAGCCTCCCTGGCCGTGGGCAGAGTGTGTTGGTGGAGGGCAGGGGGCTGCAGACTCAGGGAGCCCGGGTGTGCAGCCACCCCCCCAGGTGGTCCTAGGGCTGCCCCCGTCGCCTCCATGCTCCTCACCTCTTGGAAAGTAACACAAGTCAAGCCAGGTAACCCACCCAGGCGTCCACCTGAGCCGTAACCCATCCGGGCGTCCACCTGAACCCCCTCTCGGGCACAGAATCTTGCGGCCCCCACGGTGCGCGTCCCCGTGGGGCAGTGAACGTAATCCTGCATGCTCACTCTACACACACAGCTCACAGAACTTCTGTTTTTCATCAGTGGGGAAACTGAGGCACGGGGCTGGCATGTGGTTTGCTGCAGGCCACGGAGGAGGCAGGGCCTGAGCTGGCTGGACTGGCTCCGTCCAAGCCGCGCCCGCACCCAGGGACTCAGTCGTAAAAGCACCCGTGAATTATCCGGTGACCGACCAGGACCGTGTTGGGGGCGAAGTCCATCTCCTTTACAACTGTCCTGACGCGTTTATGGATCTGGATCTGACGCCGGGAAGGGGAGGGGTGGCCTGAGGTCTTCCGGCCGCTCTGGGCCCGAGGGACACCCCAGCCTGGGAGGGTTTGTAGGAAAAGCCGACCTTGGCTGCGCACACCGCCCCAGGCCCAGCCGGCTCTGAAGCTCGGCCTACAAAGCGAGCGAAGCAGGCCCCGTGAACTCACAGGGTGCTCAGGCGCCCTGTGCCTGCCCCGCGGCCCTGCACCCCTCGCCCCCAGGGAGGTCTCTGCCCCGCGGTTCCTCTCTGGAGGTGGGGTGGCGGCGCCCTGCTGCTTAGAGAGGAAGCACCCGCGCTTCTGGCCCGAGTTCGAATTCGAGGCTCGCCCTGGCCAGAGGAAGGTGGGGCCGGACGTGGAGGGAGCCGGGGCGGGGGGCGTTCTGACCCCTGACAGCCTCAGTCCACCCCAGAACAGCCTTGCTGATGGCTCCGGCCGCCCAGGCAGCTATTTATAGACCTGCATCTGGAAGTGATTGAGGACGGAGGGGCGGCAGAGGCTGTCAGAGCCTGGCACCCACTCAGTCCCCGAGGGAGACGTCAGGCGAAGTGTCAGGGAGACCTGGACGCAGCCGTCCCCCCACGCAGGTGATGCTGATTCGGAAAGACATTCTGAGCGGCCTGGGAGGACGCCACAGCTCAAGAGGCAATTACTGCAATTATTATGCAAGCTTTTAATCAGAGCCTGTCGGCTAATTACTTACAAATTGCAGAAAGACCTCCTCTCTGGAATGCGGGCTGGGGAGGGCAGGGAGGTGGCCTGGCCAGGCCCCTTGCCCGGGCCTTCTGCAAGGCTCAGAAGTAGCAGGGCCCTGGGGGAAGGGAGGGGTGAGGGAGCCCTGGCCCAGGCTCCGGAGGCTGCAGCAGGCGCTCAGGAAGCCGAGCACCGAGCTGCACGGAGCAGAGCGACCCCCCACGTCCTGCGCTGGGCAGGGGCTCATAGGGGCTTCCCATCGTGGCTGGAACACACCAACCCTCTTCCAGGCGGCCGTGCCTCCCCCTTCCCGAGGGCTGGCTTGAGTCCTCGCTCCCGGGACCACTCCAGGGCAGCCGCACACCGGCAGCACCGGGCAGCCTATTGGACACACCGGAGCCCCAGCCCAGAACCTGACCGGGTAGCACCTGAGCCCTGGCGCCGAGAGGCGCAGAGAGGCGCAGAGAAACCACCACATGCTGCTGCATGCTCCTGGGATTTTCTTCTTCTTTTTTTGTGGTTGCTGTTTTTAAATTTGAGGCATGGAGAGAGAGAGAGCTCCCATCCACGGGTTCACTCCCCCAGATGCACCCAGTGGCCAGGACTGGGCCAGGCCAAAGCCAGAAACTCAATCCAAGTCTCCCCCGTGAGCGGCAGGAACCCAATTACCTGAGCCAGCCCCACTGCCTCCCAGGGTGAGCGCGGGCAGGGAGCTGGAGTCAAGAGTGGGAGCAGGGGGCCAAACCCAGGTACCCTCACCGCCCGGCGCCTGCTGTCCACAGCTCTGCTTGTGGACTGAGCACCACGTTCCTGCATGTGCACCCACACAGCTGGGTTCTCTGCAGCCGCTGAAAACAACAGAAAATGCGCTGGCGCAGTGGCATCATGGGTAAAGCCGCTGCCTGCAGGACCGGCATCCCATGTGGGTGACGGTTCAAGTCCCAGCTGCTCTACTTCCCATCCAGCTCCTTGCTAATGCCCCTGGGAAAGCAGCGGAGGACGGCCCACGTGCTGGGGCCCCTGCACCCACGTGGGAGACCTGGAGGAAGCTCCTGGCTCCCGGCTTCAGCCTGGCCCAGCCCTGGCCGGCCATTTGAAAGCTCGCTCTCTCTTTTTCTTCTCTCCCTCTCCCTCTTTCTCCTCCTGTTCCTCCTCCCCCTCCCCTATAACTCTGCCTTTCAAATAAATAAAAATAGATCTTTAAAAAAAACAAACAGGCCACCAGGCAGTGCACTGCCCGAGCCAGGAGCCCTGGCTGCCGCCAGCAGCGTGTCCCCAGTGCTAGCACGCGGAACGCAGCAGGCACTCGGAACGAGTCGGCCGAACGTGCGCCAGCGGAGACGTCTACGGCACGGTTGGGGCTCAGGGTCAGGTCCTGAGGTCGTGTCCCTGCTGTTCCTTACGGCGCCCCGGAGCTGCGGCGGTGAGTGCTCTCAGGGAAGCCGGCTCCCCAGGACGAGCCTGGATTACTCTGAAGCTTTGAGAAAGGAGACGACTTCGTGTCCTTCCCTCCCGGTCTGCGCTACACGGCAGGGTCCAATCAGGTCCCGGGAACGGGGGACGCTGCTGTGGGACCCCGGGAGGGCAGGCGGCGGCGCGCTCCACTGCTGACCCTCAGGAGATTGGCAGCGTGAACTTCTGAACTTGAGCTGTGCTGAGAAGGACGGCAGGTCCACGGAAGGCCTGCAGCTGCCCTCCCCTCCTCCACACGCGTCCCCCGGCCAGCCAGGGCGTGGCTTCACGGGACACACCGCCCCCACAGCCCAGGCTCAGGGCCCCCAGGGAGGCTGCTCACTGGCCCTGCTCTTGACCCTGCTAACACAGCTCAGCCACAGCTCAGCAGCCAGGAGAGGGACCGACACCCACCCACAGTGCCAGCAGGAGGTCCTCACCCTGCACCCACAGTACCCAGCAACAGGTCCTCACCCTGCACCCACAGTACCCAGCAGAAGGTCCTCACCCTAAACCCACAGTACCAGCAGGAGGTCCTCATCCTAAACCCACAGTACTCAGCATCAAGAACTCACCCTACAGCCACAGTACCAGCAACAGGTCCTCACCCTGCACCCATAGTACCAGCAGGAGGTACTCACCCTGCAACCACAGTACCCAGCAACAGGTACTCACACTGCACACACAGTACCCAGCAACAGGTCCTCACCCTGCACCCACAGTACCCAGCAGGAGGTCCTCACCCTGCAACCACAGTACCCAGCAGAAGGTCCTCACCCTGCACCCACAGTACCCAGCAGAAGGTACTCACCCTGCACACACAGTACCCAGCAGGAGGTCCTCACCCTAAACCCACAGTACCAGCAGGAGGTCCTCATCCTAAACCCACAGTACTCAGCATCAAGAACTCACCCTACAGCCACAGTACCAGCAACAGGTCCTCACCCTGCACCCATAGTACCAGCAGGAGGTACTCACCCTGCAACCACAGTACCCAGCAACAGGTACTCACACTGCACACACAGTACCCAGCAACAGGTCCTCACCCTGCACCCACAGTACCCAGCAGGAGGTCCTCACCCTGCAACCACAGTACCCAGCAGAAGGTACTCACCCTGCACCCACAGTACCATCAGGAGGTACTCACCCTACACCCACAGTACCCAGCAACAGGTACTCATCCTGCACCCATAGTACCCAGCAACAGGTACTCACCCTGCACACACAGTACCCAGCAACAGGTCCTCACCCTGCACCCACAGTACCATCAGGAGGTACTCACCCTACACCCACAGTACCCAGCAACAGGTACTCATCCTGCACCCATAGTACCCAGCAGAAGGTACTCACGCTGCACACACAGTACCCAGCAACAGGTCCTCACCCTGCACCCACAGTACCAGGAGGTACTCACCCTGCAACCACAGTACCCAGCAGAAAGTACTCACACTGCACACACAGTACCAGCAGGAGGTACTCACCCTACAGCCACAGTACCCAGCAACAGGTACTCACCCTGCACCCACAGTACCATCAGGAGGTACTTACCCTGCACACACAGTACCCAGCAGGAGGTCCTCACCCTGTACCCACAGTACCCAGCAGGAGGTACTCAACCTGCAACCACAGTACCAGCAGGAGGTCCTCACCCTACACCCACAGTACCCAGCAGTAGGTACTCACCCTGCACACACAGTACCCAGCAGGAGGTACTCATCCTGCACCCATAGTACCAGCAGTAGGTACTCACCCTACACCCACAGTACCCAGAAACAGGTACTCATCCTGCACCCACAGTACCCAGCAGTAGGTACTCACGCTGCACACACAGTACCCAGCAGGAAGTACTCACCCTGCAACCACAGTACCCAGCAGGAGGTTCTCACCCTACACCCATGGCAGCTAATAACAGGTATTCACCCTGCACACACAGTACCCAGCAACAGGTACTCATCCTGCACCCACAGTACCCAGCAGGAAGTACTCACCCTGCAACCACAGTACTCAGCAACAAGAACTCACCCTACAGCCACAGTACCCAGTAACAGGTACTCACCCTGCACCCATGGCAGCTAACAACAGGTCCTCACCCTGCACCCACAGTACCAGCAGGAGGTCCTCACCCTGCACACACAGTACCCAGCAACAGGTACTCATCCTGCACCCACAGTACCCAGCAGGAAGTACTCACCCTGCAACCACAGTACTCAGCAACAAGAACTCACCCTACAGCCACAGTACCCAGTAACAGGTACTCACCCTGCACCCATGGCAGCTAACAACAGGTCCTCACCCTGCACCCACAGTACCAGCAGGAGGTCCTCACGCTGCACCCACAGTACCCAGCAACAGGTACTCATCCTGCACCCACAGTACCCAGCAGGAAGTACTCACCCTGCAACCACAGTACTCAGCAACAAGAACTCACCCTACAGCCACAGTACCCAGTAACAGGTACTCACCCTGCACCCATGGCAGCTAACAACAGGTCCTCACCCTGCACCCACAGTACCAGCAGGGGGTCCTCACCCTGCACCCACAGTACCCAGCAGTAGGTACTCACCCTGCACACACAGTACCAGCAGGAGGTACTTACTCTGTACCCACAGTACCAGCAGTAGGTACTCACCCTGTACACACAGTACCCAGGAGGAGGTCCTCACCCTGAACGCACAGTACCCAGCAGCAGGCCCTCACCCTGCACCCTTGGCAGTGACAGATCCTGTCCAATGATCCTTCCCTTTGCACTCAGCGGCCTTCCAGGCATGCACGGGAAGACTCAGCTCCTTACAGTGACGTAGCAGGTCTACGATGTAGGTATTGTCCTTGTACCCATTTCACAGCAGGGAAAATCGAGACATTCCATGATGGAAGGGATGCGCTCTGCCACACACCCCTCCTGGGCTCCGTTTCCTCCTTCAGAAAACGGGACAGTAAGAGCTGCTCGGCTGCCTGACCGCAGGGGCCTGGGCTGAGTCGGCTCCCGGACCCTCAGGGCCTCAGCCGAGACCACGGTCACAGCCGGCCTTGCAGCGCATCCGCGGAGGAGGCACCGCATTTGTAATGGCGGAGACGCCACCTGTCCTGGGTCCAGGGCTGCCCACAGCCACACCAGTCCCCGTTCCCGGCTTGCTCAACCCTCAGAGTGAGCCCAGGGGCGCGGCTGCTGCTCGGCTGCAGGGGGGAGACTGAGGAACGAGGCGCAGGTCACCGAGGGACATGAGAACTCACACAGCCAGAGCTCGGAGCTCCGCTCACGTCCGCCTGCGAGACGGGAAAACGGCACGGCCCACGAGGGAGAGCCGCCCCTGCCCCGTCCACAGCAGCCCCACCCCAGGGCTGGCACCGCCGGGCACGCCTCCTGTCCCTCTCGTCCACGCGTGCGGTGACCGCAGACACCACTCAGTGGCTCGGACAGCACCTGTGGAGCTCCAGGCAGTACCCAGGCCACAGCCCCTCCCCATGCCCGCGCCTGGGACTCCTCCTGCTCCACGTGTGCCTCGAGCCCGCCCCGCCGAGAGCCCGCCCCGCCTGCCTCAAGGAAGGGCCGGGCTCCGCCCTCAGTCCCCCCCCCCCTGCCCATCGCCTCGCCATGGTGTGGGCTGCTGGCCTCCCTGGCATCTCCATCTCAGAGGCCAGAAGCCAAAAAGACTTCGCTTCGGGGCCCCGGGGGTGTACGCAGGCTGAGGGCACGGGTCCTGGGCTGCTGGGCTTAAGGTTTCCCCGGCCCACACCCCAGCTTCCTCCTCCTGAGACATGGGGGGAAATCGCTGAGCACAGAGCGTGCACGGGACTGCAGAGCCCCAGATTCGCATCCCTCAAACCCAGGACGCATCTTCTTGAGCGGGTCTCGCAGGGGTGACCAGTCACCAGGAGGCCACACCAGGGGAGGCCTGGCCATGGGCAGGGGTGACCAGTCACCAGGAGGCCACACCGGGGGAGGCCTGGCCATGGGCAGGGGTGACCAGTCACCAGGAGGCCACACCGGGGGAGGCCCGGCCACAGGCAGGGGTGACCAGTCACCAGGAGGCCACGCCGGGGGAGGCCCGGCCATGGGCAGGCCAGACGACGAAGCCTCTGGGTACCAGCAGAGGCAGGAAGGAGAGGGATCCGTCCCCAAGGGCCTTGGAGGACGTAGGCCCTGCTGCCGTCTTGAGTTTGGCCCAGGGCCTCCAGACCCTGGGAGACTGACATTGTCTAAGCTCAGCCCGCGGTCACTGGTTACAGCACGGGAAACTGATCCCAGCTCAACACTCCCAGTTATCCCAGTCACTGCCAGTTCCAGCCCTCGTCACAGGAGCACCCACCCACCCAGCCAGGAAAGGAAGAGGAGCCCCCCACGGTCTCGGGGAGTCCCCCACACCCAGGCCCCAGGCTGTGGTCGCTCCCGTGGGCCCCGCTCCCTGTGCACAGGCCACGGCGGCTCAGCGTGCAGCAGACCCCGCACGGGGCACCGCCCCCACACTGCACTGCTCTGCTGTTTGGGGAGCAGGACCTTGCTCACCCCCTCGAACCCAGACACAGATGTGCAGGGGTCAGGGGCCGGCGCTAATCAACTTAGCAGGACCACATACACTTGACCGGGCTGCAGGGTCGTTGGCAGACCCCGAGATGCCCCTGTGCTATTTTTAGCCCCAGGGCCACGTGGTGAGAGCACGGCTCCAGTGTGACGGGATGGCTGGGCCCAGCCGAAGACATGGCGGGGAAGGAGGCGCCGGGTGTGCGGTGGCCGCTGCGCCGGGACAAGTGCTCCAGGGATGCGGCTGTGCGGCGTGAGCTGCGCGTGGCAGGAGACACGATGGCTGGAGCGCGGGGTCAGCGCCGGCTCCGGCTCCACGCTGGAGAAGCTGGGGCACAGGTACAAGGTGGCGAGGCCACGAGGCGGCGCACCCACACAGCCTGGACAAGTGGCAGCAAGGGGCGCAGAAGCCCCTGGCCCTGCAGACCCCCGAGCTCCCGGGGAGCCATGCCTGAGGATAGCCGGGGGTCTTGTGGAATCGGAAAATGCAGCCCTGGTGCGGGACATGGGGCGTGTGCAGGTGCAGGAGAGGCTGCAGGGACCCCCGGGCCTCAGCTGCTGGAGGAGGCTCGGGCTCCTGCAGGGCGTGGCCCTGGCTCCCTGGGGCTTGTGAGCCACCCTGGCCACCGCAGCCCGGCGTTAGCCCAGGGTGGAGGCTGGGAGATGGCGTGCAACTGTCCACCAGGCCAAGAGGCAATGGAGAGGGTGGCCCCCAGCACGGCTGCAGGGGGAGTCTGGGGGAAAGGGAGGCAGGCGGGGGCCGGCCGGGTGTGCTGCGGGGTCCTGCCGCCGCCTCGGCGGTCAGCCCGCGGGGCTCTGGTGCTGACTACATGGAGATGGGGCCAGGAAAACTGAACACTCTTCTTACTGCTCCGTGGACCCCGGCTGGGCCGCTGCCCTCTGCCTCCCACGCGGGCCGCAGCCCCGTCTTCCCAAGCTTTTTAAACCTTTCGTCAGAGGCAAATCGCACAGAGCGATCGCAAGTCCCCTTCAGCTCTGCTCCTTTAGACCCTGGGCCTGGAGCTGACGGCAGCAGCAAGGTCCAGCCACTGTCGCACTCGGCCTTCTGAGGACACACTGGACGCCCCCGGCCAAGAGGTGCCTCCCGGCACAGCGAGAGGGGTCCCTGCTGCACAGTCACAGTTCACGGCGCACCCCTAGCCGCAGCCCCCACACCCCCAGCTCCGCAGCCGGCTCCCGCCGCGTACCATGCACAACCTGTGTGGCCGCATGGGCCAGCCCCCTGCAGGCACCGGGGAGAATGCACTCGGCCCTAGTGGCCCATTGAGAAGGGTTGTGGCTTTCTGCCCCGAGCGTTCCCTGAGTGTTCGACAGTTTTCCCACCCGAGGTGGCCTGCAAACCTCATCAGGCCCAGCTCCAAGTACATGGTGGCCATGACACTGTTAACAAGGCGGCCATGACCAGTCGCCACGCCGAGACTCCGTGAAGCTGGGCCGAGGGCACAGGGCCACCCCCAGCCCGCCGCGTCTCCCCTCCCCAGGGCTCAGCTACCGCTGGCAATCTGCTGCCAACCCAGACTGCAGAGCGGGGGCCCAGGGGGGCAGTCCCCACGCCCACAGAGCACGCGGGCAAATTCCCTGCTCAGGACCCGCCCTCCACCTGCCCCCAGGCACCTGCTGGCCTCACCTGGCCTGCTGCTCCCCATCAGTCCTCAGGAGCTGTCGACAATGGCCAGCCTCTCCCGGGAACCTGACTCCATACTGAACAGTGGAGTTCTAGAAGAATCTCAGCCGGTAAGCAGCAAGAATCTGGCATGGGACCGGGGGGCGGCGCCATGGTGCAGGTCACACCGCCACCTCTGATGCCAGCATCCCATGTGGGCACCGGTTCACTGGCCGCTCCACTGCCTATCCACCTCCCTGCTGATGGCCTGGGACAATGGCAGAAGATGCTCCCACGTGGGAGACCCGGATGAAACTCCTGGCCACCGAGGAGCGCCTGGAGGAATGGGAGTGTGAAGTGGCGTGGCCAGTTTGGGAGAAGATGGCAGTCTCTCTGACAATGAAACGTATACAATGATGTTCTCCCCATGGTGTGTGCTCCAGAAACGAGAGCCTGCACCCCCGTGTGCTCACGGCCGCAGCACCCAGGGTAACCAACAGCGGCGACGAGCGCCTGTCCACGTCCACAGGAGTGGCCACACGGCAGTGCTCCCCACCTAGCAGGCGACAGAGGGGTCTGGGGGCCGGCGGCTGCCAGGGGAGGCCCCAGTGTGCTGCTTTGTTGCCATGGACGCCGTGCAGCCCCGAGTCCCTGCGCAGTCAGACTCCGGCCGCCCCGTTGGCGCGCTGCAGGTGGGGACTTGCCTGCCCTGAGCCTCAGCTCCCCAGCTGTGGACGGAGCAGCCGGCACACGCTGCGCCCAGAGTCCTGGCTTCCACTCGAGGGTTTTCTCTTTAGGATTCTGTACCCTACGTCGGCCGAGAGTCCGTGGCTCCCGGCAGCTACTAAGGCGCTGCACTGACACAGGCTAGCGGGGTTCAGTGGCTCCCAGAGATGGGTGGGCTCTGCACCCCCAACCCTGGCACGCCCACCCCTGTGCATTCTCATCCCCCCGGGAGATGTGAATGCCCCACCCCCATAGAAATGCCCCCAGATGACCCCAGTTCTGCAAGGCACCCCTCCCTCCAACTCCACCAGGGGCTCCCGGCAGCTGAGCACCCAGGAGGGAGGGAGCTGTGAGGTCCCAGCAGCAGCCTTGTCCTCTGGCATTTCCCGTGCTGAGGGCTGGGACCCCGGCACGCGGCGCTCGCACATCACACCCCAGGGCTGCCACAGGGGCCGCTGGAGACCGATGTCTGTGGAAGCACCAGCCGGCCGGGGGCAGTGTCCTGCCTGCAGGAGAGGCGCGGGGAGGGGGACCTCGGGGACAGGAGCCGGAAGCTCCAGTAGGGTGCCTGCGTACAAGGGAGTGCGGGACTAGGCGGGCTGCACATGTAACCAAGGTGGCCACAGCCCAGGGCACTGGGTGCCCGGCAATCAGAGCTCTGGGGCCTTGCTTCTCTGAGGGCCTGGTGCAGGCCTCAGCCCCTGCCCCCTCCCCGAGAGAGGCTGGAACAAGCCCCCTGTGCCCCCTCCCCAAGAGAGGCTGGAACAAACCCCCACGCCCACTCGCTGAGCACCGACCCTCAGAGCCCCTGTTGTGTGCCCGGCATGCCCTCGGCTGTGAGCGGGACGATGGTCCAAGTTCTGATCCTGGGGCCTCACTTTTTGGCTGCGGAGTCGATGAACGAGTCACAAACCCGGGGGCTCCCTGTGGGAGGCACCGTGAGAATGCCGTGGGGTCCGGGGTGACGGGGGGTGGAGGGGCACCTTGAGGTCTCCCTGCCAGGCCTGAACAGACGAGAGGCACGGGCCGGCCCACGCGGCTTTCACTTCTCCGTCACGGGAAGAGGAATGTGACACAGAACTCACACTTGACAGGGATGCTGAGCACCTCCCCCCAGGCCCACAGCACCCGGGCCTGGGGTGACGGGCGCTGCAGCTCAGTGCAGTGGTGGCGGCCACCCCCGGGCCCTCAGCCCCTGCGACCGCCCAGCGACTGTCCCTCCAGACCCACGTCCTGGGCACTTCCTGGAGACGGAGCTGCAGCGCGTGGGCTGCCACGGCCACTTCCCTCCCGCAGCACCCGTGTGCAAGGCTCACCACGAGGGAGCAGGCGCCGGGACCTAGGCCTTTCCCTTGGCCGAGCGGCGTCCACCGAGGGCACATTCCAGCAACCTCAGCACAGAGCAGCGGATCCCACGTTCACGCGGAATGCCAACAACCCAAGTAACCACAACACCGGGAAAAAGAAGGCGGGAGACTCCCTCCCCGACTTCCAAAGTGCATGGAAAACACGTATTACGGCAAAACTACTCATGTGGCTTTTTATTTTCCACCAGAATCAACTTATCTTTTAATGCCGCTGTGTACGAGTGTCGGTCCCACGGTCCGCCGGCCCGTCAGCGTTCACCGAGCCGGGACTGGCGTGCTGAGCGAGACGGCTGACCCTCGAGCCCCAGCCGCCGGCTCGTCTTCCCTCAGAACTTCCCCAACACCAAGGAGGTGAGGGCCTCTGTCCCCACGAGCGGGTGACAGCACAGAGGCCCAGGGAGGTGGCCCCCAGCGTGCCCAGAGACAGAGGTGGTGAGGGGCGGCCGCGAGGTGACCCCCCAGGAGCCACGCCCCATCCATCTCCCTCTCCACGGTGGGGACGGCCTTCAGTGCCTGGCCCGCAGCAGCGGGGAGCACCGTGGAAGCGTGGGCAAGTCCACGCCAAGCTGCGGTGAGCCAGTGCCTCCGCGACGCCATCTCGGGCCCCCCTTTCCAGACAAAGACTTCTTTCTGTGCCAGCCCCTCCCCCACAGGAAGACGCACTTTGATCCCCCGGCTGCATTCCCGCGGGGCTCACGGAGGGTGACTGCTGTCAGGCTGACGAGTGTCCGGTCCAGGGAGGGTCCTCTCCCGGAGCCGCTCCAACGGCACTGCCGGTGACAGGCCTTTGACTAACGGCGTGTAAGAAACTCGACTGTGGCGCGGCCGACCAGCTGACGCCCCGGTGAGTGACAGGCGGGAGCCTGCCTGGACCTGGGCACCTGCAGCCCACCCACTGGAAGCCCCTGGCACAGCTGATGTGTCTTTCGCAGTGGCACGGCGGTTGCCCCTGGAGCAGCTCGGCACGGATCCACCTGAGCGAGGCCCAGCAAACACCGGAGCCCTGGGGTGGGGCGCTCCCACTGCAGGAGCACCCCAGAGGCACAGGAGACCCAGAGGCGGAGCAGTGGGAGGGGCCGGCCTGCACGGATGGGAGTGGGGGCAGCCGCGGGGGACCACCACACACATAGCGCAAAGCCCCGCCCCGTCACCTGGGACCCCCCCAGACCCACACGCCAGCCACCATGGCTGCAGACGCCTCCTCCACCCCACCCCCTGGACATAGGTGGGTGTCCACCCCACCCCCTGGACACAAGCAGGTTTCACTGCCCACTGCCAGCCCGGGGCAAGGCCAGACTCCAAGACCCTCAGCACAGCCTCTGCTCCCCACCAGACACAGGTGTCTCTGGAGCCCCACAGGTGAGGCTGCCGTGACCGCAGCCTCAGGAATGGGATGCACCTGGCGGCCTGTGGGGAGGCAGGAGGGGGCCCCCCTCCGTCAGTCTTGTAGCCAGGAGTCACTCACAGCCCTGGGCCAGACTGTCTGTGAAGGGCCCCTCCCCCACACCGCCCCACCTTGCTCTCAGGGGAGCCCCGGGACCAGGACCAGGGGGCCCTTTGGCCTCGCTGCAAGGCCCCTTCTGCCTCCCACGCCCCCCCCCCCCAGAGCTGTGGGGACAACAGTGATGGCAGCTGCCCTGTGCCTGCAGGAGGTGGGGAAGGACGGCAGCGTGGGGCGGCTCTGGCAACCTGGGGCCCAAGCCCACGGCCTCAGGTCTCCAGGTGGGGAGCCCTCCCCACGTCACAGGCCCAGGACAACCGGGTGGGTAAGGGGCTGACACCCAGTCCCCCACTTTAGGAGGACAGAGCGACACTGTCACGGCCTGTCCTCAACACACAAGGCCACGTCCCGGAAGAACCCTGAGTCAACAGCACGTTTCATACCCTGACCCACCAAGGACTGAGCCCCGCGCGGCCCCGCGGGAGTGCCGTGCGCAGCGGGAGCGGGTCTCACCGCCCACGGCCAGCCCAGGGCGAGGCCAGACTCCAAGACCCCCAGCACAGCCTCTGCTCCCCGCCTCTCACTCCTGTGCTGTCCTAAAGCCAGCTGAGCCATCCTGCGTCAGGACCTGCCTGTGGCAGGAGGTGGGGGAGGGGGCCGCGGCTGCCCACCTCCTCGTGGGAACACCGGGCAGCGGGCAGGCTCAGCCCGAGCCCAGGAGTCAGAACAGGAAGGGGAGGAGGTGCAGGGAAGAGCGTGGGCACTCCGTCAGACACGCCTGGCCGGGCCCTGGCTCTGCGACTCACCGTGACTCCTCGGACGAGGCGCGTGGGCACTGGGTCGGACACACTGTGGGTCCTCCGACGAGGTGCGTGGGTACTGGGTCGGACACGCCTGGCCTGGCTCCGGCCCCGGGACTCACCGTGGGTCCTCTTACGAGGTGCTGCTTCCCGGAGCCTCTGCAGTGTAGGTCTGCACCTTGCCTGCCTAAGGCCGGGCAATCAGCCAGAGCCAGAGCCGATGGGCCAAGGCTGTGCGTTCTCTGAGGGGCGTGGCTCACGGGGAGCGCTCAGGTGAGGTTAGGAATCCTCTAATGAGGCGCCAGCGTGCGCAGCATGAGGTGAGGCGCCGCCCACGGCACCGGCCTTCCAATGGGGCACTGGTTAGGGTCCCGGCTGCTCCACTGCCCATCCGGCTCCCTTCTAATGCCCCTGGGAAAGCAGTGGAAGGTGACCCAAGTGCTTGGGCCCCTGCACCCACGTGGGAGACCTGGAAGAAGCTCCTGGCTCCTGGCTTCCCCCTGGTCTGGCCCTGGTGGTTGGAGCCATTTGGGGAGTGAACCAGTGGATTGAAGATCTGCCCCTCTGCAACTCTCTGTCTTTCACATAAATAAATGCTAGAGAGAGAGAGAGAGAGAGAGAGAGAGAGAGAGAGAGAGAGAGAGGAGAGGGAGGGAGACCCTCTGATGAGCACCTTGGTTGCAGACATCACTAGGTCTTTCTTCCCTTATCTTCTTCTTTTTTTTTTTTTTTTTTTGACAGGCAGAGTGGACAGTGAGAGAGAGAGACAGAGAGAAAGGTCTTCCTTTGCCCTTGGTTCACCCTCCAATGGCCGCCGCGGACGGCGCGCTGCGGCTGGCGCACCGCGCTGATCCGATGGCAGGAGCCAGGTGCTAGGTGCTTTTTCCTGGTCTCCCATGGGGTGCACTATCACAAACGCCCGTGCCAGGTAGACATCAATGTGAAATACTGCTGAGCTACATAATTTCCTCTAAATGTATCAGTCTATGACAAGGAGCCAGGAGCTTCTCATTGTATCTTTTCCTGGGCCTTTTCATCACAAAAATAAATACAAAACAAACAAAAAACCTGACAAACTACCTGCTGTTATGGTCTCACATAATTTGCTGCGCGGGAGAAAAACCTGAGATTTCAGAATTCTGATCTGTTGTTCCCGAAGCCCCAGGATCGCCGTGGGGCCCTGGCGGGTGAGCAGGTGGGCGCGGGGCCCAGCACAGGGAAGGCGCGGCGAGACCGGGCCCCACAGCCGGCTCCTGTGGTTTGATTCTGAAGACTTAAGGCAAGACTGGGCGGCGTTTGGGTCCAGAAGGATCCTTGTTACCCCTCAAGCCCGGCCTCGACCGGGAGCTCCCAGACACAGATGCGCTGGTGGACGCCGGGGGCTGGGGGACGGGTGCAGGGGGCATGTCCTAGGCCACTAAGGCGGTGGCAGGCTGGGCGGGCGTCTGGAGCAGCTTGCTGCGCCCCGGTTCCGCTTGGGGTGAGGCGGGTTCCGGATTCACTACCTGGCGCTGCCGACCACTGAGTCGAGGATCCTGAGCCAGTGAGACGCCGGTGGCGCCGGTCACGGTCAAGACATGGCGGGGAAGTCCTGGGTGCTGTCAGGGTGTGGCCGAGGCAGCCGCCCTCACGCCCTGCTCTGGGGTTCCCGCGCCTGGCGGGGGGGCAGCTGGACGTAGCCCTCGGCAGGTCAGCCTGGTAGCTGCGCTGTCTGTCCCTTTCCTAGCAATGGCGCAGAGGTCAGAGCTGGGAACGCGCTCCGGGCCACACAGCTGAGGAACAGTGGAGCCAGAGCAGAGCCCATGTGCGGGGGACTCTGAGCGCACGGCGAGCTGGCGTGGGGGGGAGCCTGTCCCTCCTTCCCCCACGCTGACACCTGGGGCCAGGACTCGAGCATGACCCTGGAGGCCGCTGGCCCGGGCTGGGTGTGGTCTGCGGGTCAAGGGCAGCCTCGGGAGCTGGTTCGGGCCCCCTCCCTCTGCTGCCTGTCCAGCCAAGCCACTGGGTCCTAACGGAGATGTCACCTCCTGCAGGGAGCTCCCCCGGACTCCGAGGCTGGACCATGCCTCAGGAAGCTAAACGGAGAAGGGGCAAACGGCCCAGGACCCCGCCCCCGGGCAAGCGCCCCAGAGAACAGAACGCAGGCAGCACAGGCACACGCAGGAGCGTATTCGTGACCACGAAAAAGGGCGACAGCCCGCGTGTCCACGGGCAGCCCGCCCAGCAACCGCAGCTCACCCTGCGATGGAATACTACTCAGCTCTGAAAAGGAGCAGCGCCGTACACACGGACGGGCCTTGGAAATACCACGCTAACTGAAAGGCAGCGAACACGGGCTCCACACACACAACGACATCCCAGAGGAGCCGTGCCAGGGCCGCGGAGAGCGGGGAGGTCACGCGTCTGCAGCAGACCGCGTACCCGGTCACCGCGGCCAAACGAGCGGCCCCAGGAGACTCGGATTTGAAAACGCTTTAGAGGAAAAGACAGGACGTTTGCCAGCCAGGCAAGAAGAGCACGGGACTCAGAGAGGAGCCGGACTGGCCCGAGGCCCGCGGCCGGGGGGAGAGGAGCCGGACCAGCCTGAGACCCGCGGCCGGGGGGAGAGGAGCAAGACCAGCCTGAGACCGCGGCAGCACCGTCATGCAGAGGGAACAGCAGCGAGCTTAGGAAGTTGAAGAAAGAAAGAAAGTCAGGGCCAGGCGCACGCCGCGCTCTTTCTGACAGAGGGCAGGTGAACGGGCCGCAGCCTCACGCACTCAGGGAAGACGGAGCGGGCGGCTGGGGAGCTGGCTGCCGGCACCACACTGCTGCAGGCCTGGGGGAGCACAGGGAGGCAGCACCGGCACGCACCGAGCACAGTCCAGCTGTGCGGGGGGCTGCTGATTGGCAGTGGCAATATTAGTGTTGCCATTTTCAGATTATTGTCGTGCAAAGTTGGCCAAAGCGAATTAGCAATTATGGAATATTCTACTGCTGTCAACTCCTATTTCCACGACAACCAGAATTCTCAGCGTAGGGAAAACAAAGGATCTTGGAGGAAACACAAGAGATCGAGTGAAAACTCCGTGGCCCTGGCCTGGAAAAGGAACCGTCAGTGTGGGCTCGGGCGGCGCCATCTGGGAAACAGCCCCGCGTGCGCCCAACCCAGGAGCCAGGAAGGTTCCAGACCCGGAGAGGAAGCGCTGGAGGTGAGCCTGCAGCGAGGGCCACGGGACGGCGCGGGAGGACCCAGGCCACACTGCCCGCTGCCCAGGGAACGACGCGACCACGACGGTGTCTCATCAACCACGTCCCGATCTTCAAGTTCACGGCGATTGGAAAGCACGAGACACAGGTGTTTGTCTTTAGACGAGGTGGGGTGGGGGCTCAATGCATCATCCTGGGAACTGAGCAACTGGGGGGCGACGACTCCCCTCCCTTCCCGTGGGAGCCTGCACCGGGCACCCCCCTCTGCCTAAGCTTCGCCAGCTGACGAGTGACAACAAAACCGCGGCCCTGGGGTGTCACCGTTTTGCAGCTCCCACTGGGAAGACTAAGCCCTGAACAGCTGCTAACATCAAAAACCAGGAAAGAAAGAAAGAAAAAACAGGACCAGCACCGGCAGGCGGGGCCGACACGCCCGCAGCTGTGGTTCCGACGCATGCACACACCTGTGCGGGGCAAACACGATGGCGGTTTTTGACGGAGGTAGATCAGCTTTTCTCATGCCTTGGAAACAGAACTGTTCAGTCACCAGAGAGGAAATGAAACCTCTGCCATGAATCTGAAAAATCTCTTCCCAATTTCCTACCAGTCGCCCACTGAGCATGAATTGCAAAGTCGTGCTTATTCCCGCCTCTCGCGGCCAGAGCAGCTTATTCCCGCCTCTCGCGGCCAGAGCAGCTCCATTGTCCTTTACGTCTATTTTTGGTTTGGATCCTTGAGGCAACGAACATTCCTTTCCAGGAAATAGATCTATGGAAATAACACCAGCTTGTGTGCGAAATGCAAAGCGAGTGGGAGCCGGCCGGGGCTGCTCCCGCCGTAAGAGAGGCGCCGGCGTCCTCGCCCGCCTTCCCAGCACCTGTGGGTCCGCAGGAGAACCCGCGCTGCAGGAAGAGGCCCCTGCCCTAATCAGATTTTACCTGGCTTATTAGTCAATCTCGTTGGCCGACCTAATGAGAAACAAAAGCCAAGTGATGCAAGCGTCCCCGGCGATTGAATGTGGGCTAAATTTATACAGCAGACGGCCTGAAATTTTCCCTCTGCAGCAGCAGAACTGAAATCCAGTGGAAACAGGAATTGCTAAAAATGGCCTCAGACCCAGGCAGGGGGACCTTTTTACATTCAGGATGTGGCTCGTTCCAGAGAGCACACAGAGTGTGGGCACTTAAAGCGCCAGCACCGCGGCGCAGCTCCGGTGCTGGCTCGCAGAACAGGGACTCGGGATCGAAGAGGGTCGGCTACCATCCTTCACTGTCGGGCAAACCCAGCACAAGCGTTAAGGGACCTGGGGCCGGCGCTGTGGCGTGGCCAGTAAAGCCGCCACCCGTGATGCCGGCAGCCCATATGGGCACCGGGGCAAGTCCCGGCTGCTCCACTTCTGATCCAGCTCCCTGCTGTGGCCTGGGAAAGCAGTAGAGGATGGATGGCCCAAGCGCTTGGGCTCCTGCACCCACATGGGAGACCTGGAAGAAGCTCCTGGCTCCTGGCTCCTGGCTTCAGATTGGCACAGCTCTGGCCATTGTGACCATTTGGGGAGTGAACCAGCAGGTGGAAGATCTCTCTCTCTCTCTCACTTGCTCTCCCTCTCTCTGTGACTCTGACTTGCAAATAAATAAATAAATCGTAAAATAAAAAAAAGTTAAGGGAACCTACCTGAGGTTCCTCAGAAAGTGATGGGCAGAGGGTCCAAGCTTTGAGCCAAGACAGCTGGACCCTGGCATTCCCACAGCTTCTCCCATTAAAAAAAAAAAAAAAACAAAAACCCGAGAGGGATGAAGGATGGAATAATTAAGAAAAGAAAAACCTTCCCGGAGGGGTGCGGGGATGTCCAGCGACACCAGCTAAAACTTGAGCTGCTCCGGCCAGCTCTTCCGGCTGCCTTTGTCACCGTGTTCTATTCTACCATGAACCCACGCCCAGTGGCTGAGGTTCTCCTCATTTCCCAAGAGGGGCACGGCTGTAAAAGTGAGGAGCCCACGTTCGGGGCGGGGCGCACGGTGCCCACGTTCGGGGCGGGACGCGCGGTGCCCACGTTCGGGGCGGGATGCACGGTGCCCACGTTCGGGGCGGGACGCGCGGTGCCCATGGCTATCCGGGAGCAGCATGGCCGCTGTTTGGAACTTGAAGTAACTGGGCTGGCACATGCCTCAGCACCTGCTGAGCTGGGTTCCAGATCTGTGGCCCCAGGAGCGGCATCACCATGGTCTCATTTGACCGGAAAGACTGCCTGAGGCAGAAGGGGGCATCCAGGTCCAAGCTAGGACCCTCGGGGGAGCCACACTCACAACCCACCTTTCGACTCCAAGCCTGACGATGCTTCCGCCCCCTCTGCCAAGTCTCTGTGCCAAAGGCCTCCAGGCACCCTCGTCCTCCAGACAGAAAGGATGCCCACTGTCGGCCCCGTGCCCAGGTGCCCAGGTGCCCTCCCCAGTGCCCTGGGCCCTGTCACTGCAGGAGGCTCTGGAGGCCAGGGCGCCGCAAGGGCGGGGCCAACCCGGTGACTTCTTCCTGGAAGGCAGCATCAGTGTGGAGACCACGGAAGCTGCTGCATGGACAGCACACACAGACATCCACGTGTGGAAGCCAGCACACGGAAGGCCACACGTGGATGGCCACACGTGAGAGTCAGCGCCTAAGGGCCCGCACACAGATGGTCACAGAGAAGCTGGCGTGCGGAAGTCGGCACGTGGACAGCCACTCACGGACGGCCGTGGCTCTGCTCCCCTGGACGCACGCGATGCCCCACGCAGGCTCCCTGGGGTCTGAATGCTCAGCTCCTCCTCGGACTCCGTCTGCCCCCGGCATCACCCTCGTTCTCGTTTTTAGTGCAGGCTGGAACTTGCTGAGAGGGCTGTTTGTTGGTTTCCTAAAACCCAGGGCAGGCCTGGCCTCGGGCCTGGGCTCAGGGGCGCAGCAGAGACGCCAGGAATCTGCTCTCCCACCATCTGTCTCTCAGCTCTGACTCCATTTTGTCCTTGGCAGCACAGCTCATCTTCATCCATAAACCTGGGGCCGCAGAGCAGGGGCACAGCTGTCCCCACGGTCCTGGGGCAGGCTGGGGAAGCCAGAGGCTGGCTTGGGCTGGCCCCCTGTGTTCTCTGGCTCTGCTACCACGGAAGGGGACAGAGCCGCAAGGGACCAGCCCCAGGGCCGACACCTCACTGACCGAGAAGCGGGCCCATGTGAGGCCCTGGGATTCCCGGGGGATGAAGAGCTGGCTCTCCGGGGGAAGTGACACCAAACAAGCACCCCCCCTCAGTCACTGCTCAGCACAGCCCGGGGGCCTGTCTGAGACCAGGCAGACAGAATCAGCCCCCAGTCAGGACACGTCCAGGGCCTTCCAGGATGCCTGCCCATGGCCGTGGAGGGACCGGAACAGTGTCTGGGCGTGCGTGGAGAGGCCGCCCCTGGCGTGGGCCCCTGGCTGGGCAGGAAACGCGTCCTTGCCCTCCATCCCCGCTGTCGCGCTCCAGAAGGTCCTGTTTCACTCCCGCTGTGCACACAGGGATGCTGAGGCCGGCACAGGCCACCCGGCTGCCCCAACGTCTCTCACGCCACAGAACCCGAGCCAGAACTCAAACCCAGGCTGTCTCCAGATGAGCAGAGCCGCCGGAGGGGGACGGTGATGGTTCCATGGAGGGGCTCCTCCCTCCGTGACAGAGGTCAAGGGCGGGCTTCCTGGCCCTGACTCCAGGAGGTGCAGCACCCGAGCCCCCTTCGTTCTGTGCTGTCCCTCCCCTGCCTGCTCCCCCTCTCCCTCCCTCCCCAGCCCTCCTGTCCTTACCCTGCCCACCAACAGGTGCCCCCCAACCGGCCTGACTTTGCCAGATCCACTGCCACACCTGGGGGCCTGCCACATCTGGCCTGCCAGAAAGGGCAGGTGAAACCCGCGCCACCCTCCCCGCCCCGTGGAAGACGCCTGCAGATGTCCGTGCGGTCTTGGGTGGGAGAGGGGGAGCTCCTGGTCCTGAGACTGAAGGGCAGCTGGCAGACAGCACCCCCAAACCGGGTCACCTACCCAGACACATGGTCTCACCGCCTACCAGGTCACCAACAAGACGCTCGCGCACCTGCAGAAGCGAGGCCGAAGCCTTCGTCCCACTGAGAAGCCAGACATTTCCTGCTCTGACCGGGTGGAAAATCTGCTCACTTGAAAGGTCAAATCCAGCTTAATTTTATGCCCCTTTGTTAAGAATACTCTCTTTAAAAAGAAAAAAAAAAAAAAACTCATGCTTCTTTCCAACTTTTCAGAAGTTAATTCATGTGGAAAGAAGAAAACCAGATGGAGACAAAATTTCAAACATTAAATTCAGACGCAGGATTAAGGGCTTTTACTCCCAAGCCCGAGAGGTCGTGTGGAACTCGGACGTTTCCAGGGTGGTCAACACCGGGCATCACCGGACACGGCTGTGTTGTGGACCAGGCCGGCGCAGAACTCGGACGTTTCCAGGGTGGTCAGCACCGGGCATCACCGGACACGGCTGTGTTGTGGACCAGGCCGGCGCAGAACTCGGACATTTCCAGGGTGGTCAACACCGGGCATCACCGGACACGGCTGTGTTGTGGACCAGGCCGGCGCAGAACCTGCCCCTAGAGAAACGGCATCCTTGTCTCCTGGACACCAACGGGGCCCCTTTCCCAGCACCCACCTGCCACGTCCAACACAAACTCAGCGCCGTCGGCGTGCCCACCTGGCTCCCCACGCAC
This sequence comes from Sylvilagus floridanus, assembly GCA_949820135.1. Lineage (NCBI taxonomy): Eukaryota > Metazoa > Chordata > Mammalia > Lagomorpha > Leporidae > Sylvilagus > Sylvilagus floridanus. The sequence goes on from OX463232.1 coordinate 81,992,467, forward strand.
ACCTGCACGGGCACCCGGGGAAGAACATCACAGGGGATGCGCCACCTAACTGCGCCTGGAGCCCCGCGGACCCCGGCAGCGTGGAGGAACCCACTCGCGGCCCCGCGTGCACAGACTCGCTCGGGAAGAACAGGCAGTCTGGTGATTGTCTGGGCCCACGGAGAAGCCTCACAAACGGGTGCACCTGCAGGACGGACGTGGACTGTGGGGAGGCACTAGTAAGTGAGGTCCTGGGCTGTGGCAGAATGAACAGAAAGCTCATGAAATTTGAGCACCCTGGGAAAAACAACTCCGCGTCCAACACGTTTGGGAGACGCTGCGTGCTCTCAGGCAGGGGCCGGCAAGCCACAGCCCTCCAGCCCAGAGCGGCCACCACTTGCTTTTGTAAATAAAGTTTTATCGAGACGCAGCCGTGCTCATTCAGGGCCATGCCGTCGGAGGCTGCTTTCGGGCTCCACGGCCGTGCTGGGTGCCTGAGAGACCTCGAGACTGCGAGCCCAAGGCCCTCACAGGTGCTGCTGCCGGCCTCTGCTCTGTGCTAGGTCCTGGGAGACGCACACAGCGCACCAGCACCCCAGGGCCCCGGAAAGCCTGCGCCCAGGAAGTTGGCTCCCCCGATCCTTAGAGAAACGTCTCCCGGGCTGGGCCGTGCATGGCTCCTTCTCCGGGAAGCACCCCCTGGCTGGGCTGGGTGAGTGACAGGAGGGAGACTCTAAAACAGGGGGGCCCAGGACAACGCGCGCAGCTCCGGCCCCACACGCCCCGGCGCAGGGACGCCCTGACACTTCCTCGGCCACACAGCCTCACGAAACACATCACCGGGTCGGAGAAGAGAAACGGGTGGATCCCAAAGGGTCCGACTGCTTCCAGCACAGACAGCTCCAGCACGGGGCGGGGTCTGTGGAAACACGAGGCGGAGGCAGACCCCGCCAGCCCACCTGAACCGCGGCCGGCCCAGGTCCACCCGCAGAGGTCCCCGCGCCTTTAAGTGACGTCATCAGGGCCCTCACAGCACACGACTGGTGCCCTCATTGGAAGACGAGAGGACACAGGCCTGCCCAGAGGGAGAAGTCAGAGGCCCCAGGAGGAAACGGCCCCGTGCCCACCCGGACAGGACGTCAGCCTGCAGGAGAGGACCGCGCTGTGCCGGGGAAGCTGCCCATGCTGCTTTTCGGCAGGGGCCCACGGGACATGATGGGTACAGCACAGAAGGTTCATGCCTGCACCTGGACCCGAGCTCCAGGATCAAGCCCCGGCTCAGCTGTGCAGCGTGGGCCACGCGTCCCTCCTGGACTCTTCCTCCATGTGGGCCTTCCTCCCGGGCTGCGTGCGATCAGGCTGGGCAGGAGGCGCTTCCCGGAAGCTCGTGGCAATGCGAGTTATGAAACAGCCATGCACGGATCCCGGAACGTTTTGCACCAAAATAAAGTCGTCTTTCCATGACCTTTTGGAAGTGCCTTCAACACAGCAGGTGCACAGAGGGTCCCCGGCGAGTGCTACCCCAATGGGCGCGTCCTCCAGCCTTGGGCGACTTCGGCTCACCCAGCACCGGTAGCACAGCCAAGCCAAGCTGCAGGGACACTCAGCCCTGGGGGGGGGGGGGGCACAGAAACAGGTTCCTTGGCGTAAGGAAAACCTGAGGCGGAGCCGTGGAGACGGTGGGCACCGTTCCCAGGGAGGGCTCTGCACCCTGCACGTGGACACCCACACCTCATGCATCCCGAGCCCCGCACGCAGGAGCAGCCGACGGGGCCGGGGGCTGAACGGCGGTGCCTGGCCTACCTCTCCCCCCTGGCCACCTCCGTGCCTGGGGGAAGGAGGCCCCGGGGCTAGAATGAGCCTCTCCGGAGATTCCGAGGTAAAATCTTCATGATGCCAAAAGCAAGGATCCTGTTGATTCTCTCAGATGTCTGGTTTTTGCTGAGAGGAGAACTGAGCAAAGTGAGGGTGGCACGTGGTTTTTCTGAGTCCACGCCTGGGAGATTTTGCCGCGGGTGGACTGTGGGCGGCCGTGGCTCCAGGCCACGGTGGGGGAGGGCGGCCGCCTGCTGCGTACACACTGGGCAGCAGCAACTTTTTCCACCCAAAGGATTTAAGGCATTCCAACTCCCAAGGAACACAAAATCCTCATTTAGATCCCGGGCTCACAGCACAGACCCCACAGGGAGGGGCACGGAGACGGGCAGGGCGCCGCGGCACCAGGCAGCCGGGAGAGCTGAGCCCGGCACCGGCACACACCGGGCAGAGGGCAGATCCAGCACGGACGTTCTCAGATGCGCACTCGGGGGGGCGCCTCAGGAGAGGCCAAGACAGGACTAAGGCTTCAGGACAGACACCCAGGGAGGCTGAGCGCGCCGGGGACAGCCAGCACAGCGCCGGATAGAGCTGCGTCCACTCCTCCCCCGGGCAGTGGGGCCGGCACCGGATACACCGCCCGACGTGTGCTCCGCCAGCCCTCGGCGGGCACCTGGGGAGGACGGCTCCCGTCAAGCTTGCCGCTGTTGCGGAACAAGCCCCTCGCTGTCCAGGGGGAGCCGCTTTCTGAGCCCGGAAGGAACCAGCACCGCTTTACCGCGCCCCTCCTCGGCCAGAATCCCTGCAGGGAGGGGGCCGAGCGTGGTGATGGCAAAGGCAGCGGCCACGCCCCCAGAGAGGCCCCGCCTGCCGGGTGCAGGAGGCAGAGCCGGGCCGTTGCTGCCCTCACAGAGCAGGCCGGCGTGGCCTGGGCAGCCAGCCCGTGTGGATGACGCGTGCCCTGGACCTAGGAGGCTGGAGAGGCGGTCGGGGCAGCAGACGTCGGCCGGGGCCCCGCAGGAACCACATTTCCACGGGGCCACTGTCGGCACAGCAGCAAGCCAGGGGCCGGGGCTGACGCAGGGGAAGCCTGTGGCGTGTCCGTGCGCTCCCCGGCCTCAGGGTCGCGCGGCTGGAACCCACCAGCGTGCCTGGAGCCACCGGCTTTCAATCTGTCATGATTCCCCAGGAAACAGTGCAGGGAAACACTGTTTGTTCCCCCTTTTATTGCCCTAACAAGACTTAACCTGGAAGCTGCCTTGGCAGTAACGAGAGACACAGCCCCAGGGCGAGCGGGGGCGGCTGTGCCAGCGGCGGGCCCTGGAGGCCCAGGCCTCGGCACTGGGCATGGCCTGGTGTGCAGAGAGGAAGCCGCGGGACAGCGTCCTGCCGACAGCTTTATGCCTGAGGCTGCTCCTGTAGTTGCTCTGAGCAGTGACACCACCCTGGAGGGTGGGGCCGCGGCTCTGCCACCCAGAACCAGCAAGTCTGCTGGTCCAGCTGCGGGGGCTCACCCTGGGGGCGGAGGTAAGGGGCTGTCCAAAGCCATGCCCCTTGCTCCCCCAGCAGCAGGTCACAGCCCCCAGCCTCGTCCCCACCAGGGAAGAGCAATGTCCTCGGACAGCAACACCTGCCCTGCTGTGAGCTCCAGTGAACAGGCTCCTGGGAGCGGACAGTGGGCACTTGTCAGCCGCTGACCTCCTGATATCAGAGGCGTCCCACCGCCTCCCAGTCCCACCTGGGCCAGGGAGCTTAGGGCACTGCAGCTGCCAGGGGCCCGAGACTCCCCTGTGCACCCGACGGGCGTCAAGGACACACAGTGTGGAGTGTCGGGCAGCGCCATGACTGCTCTGCACCAGCCCCCCAGTGATGCAGCTGCTGCCACCCCGGCTCGGCCTCCCCGTCCTGCACCCGTGAGCCCACAGCCCCGGCAGGAAGCAGCCGTGGGCCCAGGCAGGCTCCTCTTCTGAGCACAACCTGCAGACTCCCATGTTGGGGTGCAGGGCCCGAGAGGTCTGGGAGAAGGGCCTCGGGACAGCTCAGGGCGCTGGGCGAGCCCTCGGCGCCAAGGGGTCCAGGCTTTCATCGCAGGAGGGAAATCCCAAGACAGACGCCCTTGGGGGGCCTGGCCAGGGGTGGGGAGCAACGCCACTCTCTCCCCGCAGCTCTGCAATGGGGCTGCTGCCCAGGGTTCCCTGTCCTTCCTCCTGGTAGACTTGACCAAGGGGGTCACGTCCATGGCCTCGGCCGTCCCAGATCACGGTGCGGGAAAGTGCCTCTGTGGAAGGGGCCACCGGCTACACAGAACAAGGAAGCGGGTCTCCCTGCCCGGCATGGTGGGGCGGGGTCTGCACCCCACTCGGGGACTGTTCCTGGTCTGGGAACCTCCAGGTCTCGTCCACCGCAGGGCAGCACCAGAAAGAAACCAAGCGCCCCCACCAGCAGGGGCCTCAGGCAGCAGCAGGCGGATCCGTGGCAAACGCCGAGGGAAGCCTGGAGGGTGGGGCCGTGCCGGCAGGAGCTCCGGGGAAATTTGCAACTGCCCTGCAGTCCAGGATGGCCGAGGATGGCCGCAGCACCAGGTCAGACACCGGGGACAGGGTGACAGGAATCCCGCCCGACACTGGCTCAAGCTGACGAGCTGATGGCCAGTGCCCACGACGGACGGACGGAAGAGACCAGGGCCCAGGACACAGGGCCTTTCCATCTCGTTCTTGGCCACGGGCCGCCGGCATCCACTGCCAGCCCTGGCCACAGCAAGGTGGCGCAGTTCCATGCCTCCAGTGCACACCCCAGTGAGCGGGGAGAGGCGGGCGGGCTGGGCGCCCTGGGTACAGAGGCCCCGGGCAGGGACTGCAGACCGCTGGGTGGGAGCAGGGGGCAGGTACAGTCCTCTCTCCACACCTGCCCTCGCTCAGGTAGAGGTGAGCTCGTGTGCAACGGCTGGGGCTGCGAACTCACCTCTGTGCCCGGCTCTGACATTTACCTGCTGTGAGCCCAGGCAAGCCCCAAACCTCCCGTGGCTCTTGGGAAAACGTGAAGTTCCTAACGTGACCTGGAAGCCAAGAGTCCTGGCCCCGCAGGACAGAAGCCCACGAGGCTCAGTGAGATGAGAAAGCCACGGTAGACGTCGCCGGCCGTGGCACTGGACGCGGGAGAGCCGGGTGCTGTCTCCTCAAGTGTGCCAACCATCTGGGGCAGTGCCGAGTTCGCGACCACTGTCTGCAGCCCCACCACGAGGTAGAACGTGGCTCCAGCTGCACGTGGCAGAATCCGTGGCTCGGATAAGATGCTCCCGGAGTTTTTCTTGCCCACTGGTCTGAACCCGCTCACTGTGAACTGCCGTGTCCATCCCCGTGAGCCCAAATGAGTGGACCGTGTCTGCATGGAGACGTGGTGGGGAGAAGGCTGGTCACACGCGTTCCTGGCTGCAGTCGGGGGACGGCACAGGTGGGGTAGACGGGGCTGCCTCCCGTCTCTCTGTGCTGTTGACGGAGCTGTCCCCTGCCCGGACAGCCTTCCTGTCCATCTGCCCCGGCCTCCCTGTGCCCAGTGCCCTGGCCTGGCCTCCTGCAGCACCTTTCGGTTTTCCCAGGATCCCTTTGTGATCACTGAGGGACAGAGTCTTGCCCAGGTGCTGCCAGGGCTCAGAGCGGTGTACGGAAGCGAAGCTGAGCCAGAACACGGCGAGGGCCGGCACTAGAGGCTGCAGGGCGGGCGCTGGCCCATTTGTATTTGCTCGGCAGCCCCGGGAGGCGGGTTTTGCTTTGTCCCCATCACACAGAGGGAGTCTGGGACCGAACCCGGCTCTGGAGCCAGCACCCTCCAGGGCTCAGCAAGCTTCGGCCCAGGGAACCTGAGCAGCTCACGCGCCCTATAGCTCAGCCGAGGGGCCACGGCCAGCGGACGCCAGTTCCTCTCCAGGGCCCCTGTGTGTCCCCGCCCCGGGGAGGACGTGCGCTCTGCAGACGTCACCAGGGCCCACCAGACAGAGAACCACTACTACTGCACGCTGCAGGGTGCGGCTGCATGGCCGATCCTCGCGTGGCTCCTGGGGACCCGCAGGGAGGTGACACAGCCGTCCCCGCCCAGGCCCAGGGCCCAGCAGAGCGGTGAGCGCCCATGAGGCCGGAGAGGAGAGGTCACAGAATCTGCCAACTACCACGGCACTCGGTTTTGTTTTTTAAGAAGACAAAGGCCTGTTTTGTGATGGACAGACAGGCACTGCTTAGCAACGGGGCAGCGAGTCCCCGAACAGGAGCCACAGGAGGCTCACCCCCACCCTCCCTCCAGGGTGCACAGCCAGCTGCCTCCTGCCGCGCTCAGGCCGAGAAGCCACACTGGGGACCACGCAGACCACCGGGCACACACGGCTCTTACCTGAGAACAGCCCGCGTGCACGGTCTCCTCCCCACCGGGGGTCTCCACCTTCCTGGGCACTGTGTGTGCCCCCCAGTAAGGGTCTCCATGCCTCCTGGACACCGTGTGTGCCCCCATGGAGGTGAATGACCATGGACCAGCGGGGTCTGCCCCCTCACCGGAGAATTCCTGAGGCCCCAAAGTTGACCCAGGCTTCCAGCATGTTCCACGCTGGCTCCACTACACACACTCACTCGGTGGACACTACCTTGGGAGGTGGGATGGGGAAACCAAGGCCCAGAGAAGCCAAGCCAGTTGCCTGAGGCCCCAGAGCCCAGGCATTTGTGCTGTAGGGCCCAGACTGCCAGCACGGAGGCCCCGCCTAACCACGAGTGCAAGGACCACAGCGGAGCAGTGTCACCGCGGGCCAGGGGCTTGGGCCCCTGGTGAGATGCTGCGCTCGGAAATTCCTGCAAGACCCTGGCCAGGGCCAATCCCACCTGCGGCCCGCGGTGGCAATTCTCTCCAACTACGTGCACAGAGGTAGCCTGGGGGCCACGGCCAGGAGCCACACCCAGCCCCAGGGCCAGCCCTGTCCTGAAGGCTTCAACCCTGGGCCTCTGAGGCTCGGACAGCCGCTGCACCTGCCGGCAGAGCTCTCGGAGCCCAACGTTCGCCCTCGCCGAGGCCCCTGGACGAGGGGCGGCGAGGCACAGCCATTTGGAGGGAGCTGGCTCGGAGGGTGGCCAGGCCAGGTCTCCGAGGCCGGGCCTCCCCGGGGCCTGCCCCCAGCTCCCTCCCGGCTCTGCGAGGGTTAACCGGGAGGTCTCTGGCGCCGGGTGGCTTTGCTGCCCCCTCCTTCTCTCACCCCTGCTGGAGAGCTCGAGTTTCCCACTTAATTACTTGTCCTGCAATCAGAAGAGATAGCCCGTGCCTGTGTGGAGGGCTGCAGCTGTGAACTGTTTATTTACTTTGCCTCTGCCCGGGACTGGCTGTGATTTAGAGGTTCATATCTCAGCTACCCTGCCTGTGCGGCCGCTAAACTCTTCCACATTGCCGGCCGCACCTCGCTGGGAGCCCGGCCGCTTCCCTTCCCTGCAGGGCTGCTGGGAAGGCAGGTGTCCCGGCCGTGGGCCGGGCGAGGGGAGTGCACAGCACGGCCCGGGGCCCCGGGCAGGGACGAGCACCAGGAGAGGGGGCCGCCATGTGGCCCCCGCCACCTCCTCCCAAGAAAATGTCGCCCCTGCCACCACGGCAGCCCAGCTCCCACCGACGACGCCTGCGCCAAATGGTGCAATTACCACGGAGGCTGTCAAATGGCATCCAGATGGTCTCCCTCTCACACCAGCGGTGAACAAGCTTCTCGGCGTGACCTCTGCCGCTTGTCCTCCACCTGCCCAGGCCCGATGTGTGAAATCCGAGCCCACAATTAGATCTGATGATGAGAGCAGAGGCGCGCCCAGCCTTGAACTCTGCGAGCCCGCTTCCAGGGGTGCCCAGCGAGCCACCCCACACCGCTGACAAACGGCAAGCGTCCCGGCACAAACGGAGGGCCCCACGCATAGCCGGGCCATCCAGGAGCTCCCCCGGGGCCAGATGGCTCTGCAGGCTGCGCCGTGGCCCAGGCCGCGGTGGGGGCAGCCCTCCGGGCAGGGGCTACTTCAGTCCTGCCGTCCTCACCAGCACCCCCAGAGGGGCACCCCAACACGTGACCACGCTGCCACCTCGGCAGATCCACCGGAGCCACCGGGGCTCTCGGTGCAAGGGGACAATGACCTTGCCTTGCAAAGCACCAATCCCCGTGTCCCTCTTGGAAAATCACGTTACTCCTTCCAGGGGTCGGGGAGACCCTCCAGTCCCCATGGCACCAGCACGCGCCAGGCGACTTCCATCCGGGGCCCCGCTGAATCCTCGCAATGCCCCAGTGCTGAGGCACAGAGGGTGAGGCTCTGTCCCAGGTCACAGAGCTGACCAGTGCCGGGGACAGAATGTGAACTCAGGTAAGGAACCAGGTGTTACACATGTGCACAACTGGGGCCACCACCTACAAAACCAGCATCCATGTGGGCACCGGTTCAAGTCCCGGCTGCTCCACTTCCAATCCAGCTCCCTGCTAATGGCCTGGGAAAAGTGGCGGATGGTGGCCCAACCACCTGGGTCCCTGCTCCCCACGTGGGAGACCAAATGGCGATCCAGGCTCCTGGCTTTGGCGTGGTCCAGTGGCTGGGGCCATTTGGGGAGTGAACCAGTGGATGGAAGATCTTGTTCTCTCTGTAACTAATGTGTACAACTGCGGTCCCACTGGGGTATAAATAGGAAAAATTTAATTAAAAACATTGGCCCACACGTAGGGTAATAGGCTACGTACACAGAGTTTATGGGTTTGTGCAAGGATTTGGAAAATGCCAGATAGATTGAGAAGAGCCATGTACACAGACAAATGGGTGAGAATGGGTGGATGCCGAGGCATACGGGGGTCCTCTGCCCCTCATGGGGGCCGGGGCCAGCGTGGAGGGGCCACTCTTCTTGGCCAGGCACAGACATTCCCACGGGAGAACCTTGGCCCTGATCTTTGCCAAGAGAAGATTCTAGTCAGAGAAGCCAGAGACCAGAGAGCTATGGAAGCCCAGGCCAAACGTCTCCATTCCAGCTCTCCCACCGCACTGCACTCCTGTGGAGCTGGGGGGCCGTGACCCTCGTCCCCAGCCTCGCCAGAACCCTGGGCCCCATGGTCTCTTCACCCTGGCACTGACCCCCTGCCTGCAGAGCGTGTCACCACGTGTCACCGAGGGCCAGATGACGTCACGGCAAGTTCAACTTGGGTTTTCAAACACGAGCCTCTGAGAAGGTCGACGACGCTGCGTCCAACACCACCATCTCTCGCAAAGGTAACGTGGGGCAGCAAGCGAGGGCTTTGAAAAGTAAATCCGCAGGGGCAGGTGTTTGGCACTCAAGACACTGGCTGGGTTCCCCTCATTCCATATCGGACCTGGGTTCGACTCCCAGCTCGGGCTCCTCACTCCAGGCCGCTGCCAACCCAGTGTGCAGGGGCAGCAGTGGTGGCTCACAGGGCCGGGTCCTGCCACTCGTGCGGGGGACCTGGCCTGGCCTAGCCCTGGTTGCTGTGGACATCCGGGGAGGCAACCAGCAGATCCGAGCTCACTGTCTCTAAAGAATTAAAAATAAGACAAAACCACATATGATAAGGCGTGCAAGCAAAAATTACGCAGGATTTTAGTCTGAGAGTGAGAGAGGGCTGTGGCTCAGGCCAGGCCTCGACACCAGCGTCTTCAGTGAGTGGCAGAGACTGGGCACACGCCAGCCAGCCACAGTGTTCCAAGGAGGGGCCCTGGGGAAGGGATCGGCTTGGGCGGGGTCGTGGGGCAGGGCACCCTGATGGCTTTGTCAGCCCTGTAGACGGCTGTGGGGCAGGCTGCAGCCAGGGGTCACTGAAGCCTCAGAGCGGGACATCCGAGCACAAGGCGCCACGGTGTGCGGCTGTCCAGGGAGCCCTGGGGGCCTCGAACTTTGCCCAAATCAACCTCTTTTCTCTGGACAGCGGCCTCGGGTGTTTCATCACAGCCACGAAAAGCCGAATGACCAAGTAGCAAGGCCTCACAGCGTGCAAGGGTCTCAGCCCGACGGTGACCTCACTGGCAAGAGCCAACATGTTTCCGCATGAGCTGGGGGCCCCCGGGATAGAGACGATCCCAAGATGGAGGCAGGCCCAGTGCTGAAGTCCCCACAAAAAGCCAATCTTGCCTTGGGACCCTCCCACGCGACCCAAGCAGTCATTAAGGGGAGACGGTGGCGGCCCCGTCTTGGCATCCAGGGAGCTCTCCCTGAGCCACGGTCACCACCCGCCGCCCCTCACCCATCTCGGCATCGGCCACCTCTCTGTTCAAGGGCTCCTTGTCCCTTGCCCGCCCGGAGGACTCCTGCCGAGAGCTACAGGAGCCGTCCCCTCTGATGTGGCCGACCTCACGGACCTCGGGGTTGGAGCCACCCAGCTCACCCCCGGCCCTGCCTGCTCAGAGCCAAGATGGCTAACCCATCTCCCGTTTCCTCACACTCCATCCCCCTCCCCAGAGGGAGACTTCCCAGCAAGGCGGCACTGCCAGTCATCCCAGTTTAACTCCGCAGGACCCTTATCCACAGCCCTGTCTCTGAGACCCTGGGCCCCAACCAGGAAGTTAAATGAGGCCACATCTGTTACCTGGGGAGTCTTGGGAGAGAAGGCCGGGGAAGGAGGGGGGCCACGTCCGAGACGGTCGACCCCTCCCGCCCCCGGCACCCCGCCCCGAGGATCCCAGGCCAACAACTTGAGGCTCCTGGACACCAGACAAAAGCAAAGAAAGTGAGTTCCCACGTTCCTGCCCATGTTGGAAATTTTTCGGTGGAAACAGCACGAGGGCCTGGCACGGGGCCCCGGGGGTGCTCCACGTCTGGCTCCACGGTGAGGAGGCTGGGGCTGCGAGAGGCTCCCGGGGCCGGGGTGAGCAGCAGGGGCGGCCATGCAGCTGCAGCTGGGCCACTCTGCCGGCTTTTCTCCAGATGTGCCAGACCGAGGGCGGCCCGGGGCCTGGTGAAAATCCTGAGTCCCGCTTTGAAGCTGGGCACCTGGAGCAGGCACCCCCGGAGGAAATGCTGCCCACAGCCCACGGAGAATTAGGCGGAGGGCCTGTCTCCATCAGGCACGCTCCCAGGAGCGCCTGGAAGCTGGTGTCCACGGCCTGGGGGAGCCCCAGTCTTGCCTGAGCAGCGCCCCTACAGGCCGTGCTGGGCGTCCCCGCCACCCTCCCTGGCTGGGAACCACTCACTGCCCCTGCACAAAGAATAGGCGGAAACCGGAGTTCACCCCTGCCATTTCTCAGCGGCCATCTGCAGGGGCCGGGCCTGCGGAGGGGGTCCCAGACTTGGAGCCGCTGGGAAAGCCAAGGGCACGGGCAGGGGGGCAGTGGAGAGAGCCCGGCAGTGGTACAGAGGGGCCTGGGAAACAAAACACGACCCCCCACCCCCCGCAAAGCTGCTGGAGCAATCTCCCACCGAAATCTGCAAGCTCATCACGCGCCTGGAATCCTCGCCGGGCGCTCGGCACAGGACGCATCCTGCTCGGCGGAGATAAGAGAGTTCCCAGGTTCTCACCGGCATGGGCCCGGGGGGACGTGAGAAAGATGCCCAAAGCAAACACGTGGGCAGGGAGGCACCGCGGCGCACAGGCGGAGCCTGCCGCCCCCTTCGCCTTCCAGCACCGCGGAGACGGGGCCCCCACGGGTCGCACGCTGACCCTCGGACTGGCCCCACGCCCGCCCTGCCACACCCTGAGCAAGTGGCTGTGCCGCTCCGTGCCTCAGTTTCCCCAGCTGCAGAGTGGAGCCGGAAGCCATGCCTCCTTCCTGGCGGGAGCTGGGCAAGCCCAGTCAGCGAGCACCCGCCTGGCACATCCCAGTTCCCCCTGACACCGGGGCCCACACTTGTTCAGTCTGAAAGCCATGTCTCTGGGCTGTGTGCGCGCATCAGCAACTGGTCACGGGAGCAAAGCTCACGCTGCACAGTACACCGTGACCGGCATGACCCCTGCACGCCCACACTAGGCCCTCGCCGTGGCCTGGGAGGGAGGCAGGTTGCTACCCAGCCGTGGCCTGGGAGGGAGGCAGGTTGCTACCCACTCCACAGGTGGCTCGCTGGGGGCACCACGAGCTCACCGTTCTGGTCCAGGGTCCTGGGCAGAGCTGCGTCTCTGCCTGCCCCCCCCCCCAGTCTCCTGCAATGAGAGGCTCTACCCGGGCCCACCCGAGGAGCCAGCACAGCCACTGGGGCAAGTCCAAATGAGCCCCTGTTTGCCTCCCAGACGAGGTTTGACATGTGGGGCGCCTCAGGGACTGGGAGAGGGGCTCTGCTGTGAGTGCCATGGGCAATCGGGAGGGGTCCCTGGGGACTCCACAGGGTTCCAGCAGAGCCAGTGTCCCAGGTCCATCAGCCCCCAGGAGCTCTGAGGCTTGCCCTTGGTCTCTGTGGAACACAGCCTGCCGACGCGCTGCCAGCCCCCAAGGGAGCTGCGCTCCCCGGTTAGGATAAAGCCTGAGAATGGAAGCCACAGGGGGAGCCACAGCCCCTTCTGTGCCAGCACAGCCACCTGGGCTTCCCCAGCCCACAAGAGCCGGGGGTACCCACCAGGGACACCCCAACTCACAAGAGCCCAGGGGAACCCACCCGGGCCACCCCAACCCACCTCCACCACACGAGCCAGGGGGACCCACCTGGGTTCCCCCAACCCACAAGAGCCGGGGGGACCCACCTGTGACAATCCAACCCCCAGGAGCCAGCGGGACCCAGTCGGGCTGCCCCAGCCCACCTCCGCCACGTGAGCCAGGAGGACACCGGTGCTCTGCTGGGTACCGACAAGCCCAGATCTGTCGGGCGCTCTGTACATCCTTACTTTGCTTCTCCAGGCAAGAAGATGCGAGGACACAGCCGTGCCATTCCTAAGCCCACAGCCTCTCCCACAATTCCAGGAGGAGGGTCTAGAAGCCCCTCCCCAGGCTCCCAGAGTGCCCGTGACGCCCCACGAGGGAGCCACCGCCCCCGTCCGCAGGCACCCTCAGAGCGGATGGAGCAGCCCGGGCCGAGCCTGCTGACAGCATCTGCACGTGGCTCCTCCACTGCTGCCTCCTGCTCAGCAGCCAGAAGACAACTGGGCACCTTCCCCCAGCATCCTCTGCGGCTAGACACGGCCCCACAGCCTCTCTGGCCGCGAGATGCAGCGGAGGCTGCTGGGCACTCTGGGGTGACCCGCTTTCCTGTTTGTGACCTGAAGCCCCACCTTTGCCCACTGGGTCAGCGGGAATTGAACCAGCATCCGGAGGCCACAGGGACCAGCGTGCGGGAGGTCCCCTGCAGCCTGCAGACCACAGCGGGCCCTGGGGACCCTGCTGGGGGAGGGGGGCGTCAGAGCCCCCGGCATCTCTTAAGCCTCCATCACGCCAACACAATACACGCGTCATCCAGTAAACATGTACTGAATCATGAAGCCGACCGAGCGGAGGGGCGGCTTTGCGGGCGTCCTGGATGCTGCACGGTGGAGCGGGGGCCTGGGACAGCCCCTGGCTCCTGACCGGCCCTGCCCGGCTGCCATGACACTGTGCTCCCTCGAGAGCAGGGGCGGGCTGCAGGTGCCCAGCAGCATGCCTTGGCGTGAGCTCGGCGGGTACCGTCCTCCTACGGGACCACGGCTCTGCTGTCTGGCCTCTCCCACTCCCTGCCCCAGGTGGGGTTCCGGGGCAGGATCTCAGCACAGCCGTGTGAGGGAAGCCTTCATGGCCCCACCCACACCTGCCAGACAGCAGCCTCTGGCCAACGACACCGAGACGTGGTGCCCCATTGGTGCCCCCCCCAGAATGAAGATGCTAAGTGGGCAGGCCCTTCGTGCTTGATCCTTTGGATGGGATGGCAGTCCCGGGGGTGTGGCATTCACCTGTCACCATGAGGTCACAGGCGTGGAGACCAAAAGCTGGGGAGGGCCAGGCTCCCCGCCTGAGCACACTCCCCTGGCCCGTACCTGCCAAGCACAGTCCTGAGAGGGGGCACGGGCACCCTCATCTTGGGAGGAGTGAACCCAGATGTGCTCATCTCCATGGCAACAGCTCTCCACGCTTTCCTACTCAGATGACTGACAGCAGTGTCATCCAATCAGAATATCTTCCTTCTCCTGGGGGGTGCTGGGGGCAGGCTGCGTCTGTTTTCTTCACTGGTTTATTTTACGACTTACTTCACTTTGGTTACTCACCTACGATCTGTCGGCTTTCTCAGGGCATAAAGTCCGACACCCAGGCTGCAGACCCCAGGGCCGCTCCCTCCCTCCACTGAGACCTCAGGGGCCTCCCGCCCAGCACTGCCTCCACACTGCCCAGAGGCCCTGACCTCAGCCTCTCCATCCGTGAGACGTCAAGGGCACAGCCATTTCCTGCCTGGCTTTCCTACCCAGGCGAGGCCCCACCCCCTGGCCAGGTCCCTCGCCCTCTCTGCCCTGGCCTGGACATTCCCCATGGCCACGCCAGGCCACCCCCTCCAGTCTTGATACACATGCTCTGTCCTGACGGCCTCCCCTGAGACTCTGCCCCCACTGAGCCCTTCTCACATGGGACGGCACGTGCCGGAGTCCATGGCTGGCATCCGGGGGTTGCTCCTGAGGGGCTGGCCGGCTGCCCACGGCACACACACGGCCACGCAGGCCCCGGCCGGGGGTCTGTGGTTGCTGAGCCTCACTTCCCCACACCAGGTCCCTTGACCACCAGGCCCCGCTCCTCCGCCTCGTGCCCCAGGGCTTCATCGTGTGGGTGATTGTGCACCCACGGCCACAGCGACCAGCAGCCCAGGGAGACGCGACACACTCAGCTGCTCACTGTCCCCAGCCGTGCCGGGCAAGGTGCGTCTGAGGGCGTGGCTGGAGCAGGGCGGGGCTGTCAGGGAGCGGAGGGTGGAGCGTACTGTCATCAGGTTTGCTTGTACTTACTAGGTGGGAACTGTGTTCTTGATCCCTGCCAGGGAGGTCCCACTACTATCCCCGTCCCACAGAGGACACAACTGAGGCCCACAGAACCCAGGGACCGAGGAAGTGGCCACGTGGGGACGCAATGCTGGGTCTCCAAAGCGTGGCTACTCGCGCTCTGGCCCTGGGTGCAGACTCGGTGGCTCTCGCCACGCGCCTGCTCCCATGGTGTAGGCCTGCAGGGCTGACCGTGACACCGCTGCAGCATCCACAAGAGCCTAGTGTGCAGGTCAGGGCTTCTCCCAGCTTCTGCTGGCCTCCTGGCCAGAGCAAGGGCCAGGGCAGCCTCCACGTGCAGGGCGGGGAAGACCCCCGGCTGTCTGTGCCGTCCGTGCCATGCACAAAAGGAAAGCCCCAGAGGGGCCCACAGAAGCCACAGATAGGCACGGGAGCCACCTTCGGAAGCAGGGTCCATGGGACTTGGTGGCCTATTTGACCGTGGGCCACGGGACACAGAGGACGCCGATGAGCACAGGCCAACTTGGGGCCACCCGGCTCCCACGTGTGATCCACCCCACTGCACCCAGGTCCCCTCCCGGGAGGGAGTGCAGCCAGCAGGCTCCCAGCATGAGACAGTGGGGAGCTGGGGTCCTTGCCCACGGTGCCCGATCCCAGGGACCCTGCCCCTCACAAGTCCCTCCTGCATGCAACCAGGAGAAGTGGAGACAGCGCTGAGACAGGATCTGCTACCACGACTGGTTACCCTGGTGATGGAGAGCTGAGACACCAACCAGCCGTGCACAGGGACAGCGATGGCAGGAGGCGCTTGGACCTGGGACTGGGGCACAGAGAGAGGGACCCCAGTGGCCTGCCCAGCAGGAGCCACACAGACAGCCAAGCCGAGGAACAGGAGAGGACCAGCTTCTGCCTCCCTACGGTGGCCTCCGGTGTCCCGTGACCGTGAGCCTATGGGGGGCACAGAGCAGGGCTGCAGTGGAGCGAGGAGAGGATCCTGCAGGACTGACACCCACCCGGATCTCTGCAGGCCACAGATCGGCCACTTCCTGCTGGCCGCCTCCTTGGATCCCCGTGGCCACAGTAATGTGCACCATGGCCATGCTGCAAGCCCACAGAGCCTCTGAGGCCTAGGTGGGGCCTGGGACTCTGCACTTCAACCAGCTCCCAGGAGGTGCCAGGGCTGCCGGGCCACACCTCCCATGGGCCAGGATCCCACCACACCACACCTCCCATGGGCCAAGATCCCACCATGCCACACCCCCACAGGCCAGGATCCCACCACACCACACCTCCCACGGGCCAAGATCCCACCACACCACACCCCCACAGGCCAGGATCCCACTACACCACACCCCCACAAGCCAGGATCCCACCACACCACACCTCCCACAGGCCAGGATCCCACCATGCCTCACCCCCATGGGCCAGGATCCCACCACACCACACCCCCACGGGCCAGGATCCCACCACACCACACCCTCATGGGCCAGGATCCCACCACACCACACCCCCACGGGCCAGGATCCCACCACACCACACCACACCTCCCACAGGCCAGGATCCCACCACGCCACACCCCCCATGTGCCAGGATCCCACCACACCACACCACACCACAGCTCCCACAGGCCAGGATCCCACCATTCCACACCCCCACAGGCCAGGATCCCACCACACCACACCTCCCACAGGCCAGGATCCCACCACACCACACCCCCATGGGCCAGGATCCCACCACACCACACCCCCACAGGCCAGGATCCCACCACACCACACCCCCACAGGCCAGGATCCCACCACACCACACCCCCACAGGCCAGGATCCCACCACACCACACCTCCCACGGGCCAGGATCCCACCATGCCACACCCCCATGGGCCAGGATCCCACCATGCCACACCCCCATGGGCCAGGATCCCACCATTCTACACCCTCATGGGCCAGGATCCCACCATGCCACACCTCCCATGGGCCAGGATCCTACCATGCCACACCTCCCACGGGCCAGGATCCCGCCACACTACACCCCCGTGGGCCATGATCCCGCCATGCCACACCTCCCATGGCCCACAGTTCCTGGGGCAAGTGGTGTGTGGATGCTACAAGTGTCCCTGGGAAGAGCCCGTGCGTGGTGTTTACCCTGGGCCTGGCTCTCCTGCAGAGCGGCCAGTGCCGGGCAGCCCTTCCCCCACAAGCTCAAACCCTCGCAGCCAGGACTGCCGGCTCCGTGCTGCCTTGGGAGAACTCAGCAAGGCTCTGGGAACGCAAGGGCTTCGCCGGGTCTGCAGGAGGGGGCCAGAGCCCCTCTGCACTCACACCTGCCACCGCGCCCACTGCCTCGCTCACGTGCGTGCAGCCAACAAGCACCACGGGGCCCAGCTTCCATGGGCGCTCCAGGGTCTCCGCCTCGTCCGCTGTCGGGAGTCCACAGGCCCGTGTGTGCAGAGCCACCTCGGCCAGCACTTGGAGCTCTGGACAGCCATGGAGCACCAGTGCTAGGACAGCCCCGGGCCGCCAAGGGAGTGCGTTGAGTGACGGAAGGCCTGAGATGAGGGCTCCCGGCAAAGGCGGGGTGCTGTGAGACCCCCAGGAGAGCCACGCCCCCAGCAGCCGTGAGGGGCGGGGCCTCGAGCCCACATCTGGAACTGTTTGCCAGTTCTCCCAGGTGGGTGCAGGGTCCACCTGCCCCGTACCCCGCCCACCTCCTCCACACAACCCTCTCTGAAGCCCAGGAGACGCCTGGGCCCCCTGACCCAGGAGCGGCAGCAGCAGCGTCCCCTCCACCAGATGCCCAGCCAAGGAGCCATTGCCCACGGTGGCATCCGAGAGAGGGCCAGGGAGTTGAGCACAGAGGATCTCAGCCTGACGCGCGGCTTCAGCCCGTCAGCGGGCCCTCGGACAGAAACCCCCGAGATCCATCTCCCTCCTGAGCCCCTCACGGGGTGGGGAGCCAGGGCGGGAAGGAGGAAGAGCGCAGGGCCTCTGTGCGCGGGGCCGGGAGGCCAGGCGTCCTGTCTGCACGTCTCTCCTTCCTCCTTGTGGCCGCACAGCCCAGACACGCGCCTGACTGCAGTCAGCTGAACAGGGGCTTCCAGAGCCCCCACACAGACACAGACACACACACGTACAGACACACACCCACACACACGCACAGACACCCACACACACGCACAGACACCCACACACACGCACAGACACCCACACGTACAGACACACACACATGTACAGACACATACCCACACACACGCACAGACACCCCCCCACACGCACATGCACACCCACACACACATACACACACCCACAGACACCCCCCCACACACACACACATCCACCCACCCACCCCCCACATAGATACACACACAGACACCCACACACACCCCCCACAGACACACATGCACACACAGACACACACACATACAGACACACACACACGCACAGACACCCACACACACGCACAGACACCCACACGTACAGACACACACACACGTACAGACACACACCCATACACACACGCACAGACACACACACACGCACATGCACACACCCACAGACACACACACATACACACACCCACACCCACACATACACACACCCACACACACGCACAGACACCCCCCCACACACACACAGACACCCACACACACCCCTCCACAGACACACATGCACACACAGACACACACACGTACAGACACACACACACAGACACACACACACACCCACACACACGCACAGACACCCACACACACACACACCCACAGACACCCACACACGCACAGACACCCACCCACACACACATCCACCCACCCACCCCCACACAGATATACACACACAGACACCCACACACACTTATCCCCTTAAGACACACATGCACACACACAGACACACACACACACAGACACACATGCACACACACAGACACCCACACACACGTACACACACGCACAGACACACACAGACACCCAAACACACGCACAGACACACCCACACACAGACACCCACACACACGCATACACACCCATACACAGACACCCGCACACACGCAGAGACACACACACACAGACATCCCCACACACACAGACACCCACACACACATGCACACACCCACAGACACACACACATACACAGACACACACACACACCGACCCACCCCTACACAGATACACACACACACAGACACCCACACACACCTATCCCCATAAGACACACATGCACACACACAGACACACACGCCGCACAGCCACACAGCCTCACAGAGTACAGCCGCGCAGACACACACACAACTGCACAGACACACACACAGCCGCACAGACACAGACACATGGCTGCATAGACACACACACAGCCGCACAGACACACACACAGCTGCACAGACACAGACACACACACAGCCGCACAGCCACACAGTCTCACAGAGTACAGCCGCGTAGACACACACAGACACACGGCTGCATAGACACACACACAGCCGCACAGAAGCACGGTCTCCCAGAGTACAGCCACACAGAGGCACAGACATCAGACACACAGATTCACGGCCACACAGACACAGACACACACAGATGCAAGGCTGCACAGACGCCCGGCTCCAGCAGCTCTGCCCGCCGGGGTGCCGAGTCCACCTCGCTCCATCTCTGTGTGCAGCGTGCAGCGTGCACGGGCCAACCCCGGTCCCCGGCCGCGGCTCCCCCTTCCCCAGGTCATTTCACAGAGGTGCCCCGACCACAAGCGAGCGTCCACAAGCAGCGTTTCTGTGTACGGTTAGGATCCCGCACTGAAAAGCCAGAGCTGCGTTTCGGGAAGGTTTCTTCACATCCTAACTATTGTCTGCTGGCTGCCGCCTCTCAGCGCCTATTGGCTTTCTCCAGAGCAGAACAGAATTTATTTGAACAGCTGGGGTTTTCTACAGTCATTTCACACAATCGTGAAGGTGCTGAGGGCCATTTACACCGTGAACGTGGTGGGGACCCATGAACACCGTGAGGGTGGGGGGGGCCATGAACACCGTGAGGGTGGTGGGGGCCATGAACACCGTGAGGGTGGTAGGGACCATGAACGCCGTGAGGGTGGTGGGGACCATGAACACCGTGAGGGTGGGGGGGAGCCATGAACACCGTGAGGGTGGTGGGGACCATGAACACCGTGAGGGTGGGGGGGGCCATGAACACCGTGAGGGTGGGGGGGGCCGTGAACACGGTGAGGATGGTGGGGACCATGAACACCGTGAGGGTGGTGGGGACCGTGAACACCGTGAGGGTGGGGGGGGCCGTGAACACCGTGAGGGTGGGGGGGGCCATGAACACCGTGAGGGTGGGGGGAGCCATGAACACCGTGAGGGTGGTGGGGACCATGAACACCGTGAGGGTGGTGGGGACCATGAACGCCGTGAGGGTGGTGGGGACCATGAACACCGTGAGGGTGGTGGGGACCGTGAACACCGTGAGGGTGGGGGGGGCCGTGAACACCGTGAGGGTGGGGGGGGCCATGAACACCGTGAGGGTGGGGGGAGCCATGAACACCGTGAGGGTGGTGGGGGCCATGAACACCGTGAGGGTGGGGGGCATGAACACCGTGAGGGTAGTGGGGGCCATGAACAGCGTGAGGGTTGTGGGGACCGTGAACACCATGAGGGTGGTGGGGACCATGAACAGCGTGAGGGTTGTGGGGACCGTGAACACCGTGAGGGTGGGGGGGACTGTGAACACCGTGAGGGTGGGGGGAGCCATGAACACCGTGAGGGTGGTGGGGGCCATGAACACCGTGAGGGTGGTGGGGGCCATGAACACCGTGAGGGTGGGGACCGTGAACACCGTGAGGGTGGTGGGGGCCATGAACACCGTGAGGGTGGTGGGGACCGTGAACACCGTGAGGGGGGGGGGGCCATGAACACCGTGAGGGTGGGGGGGCCCTGAACACCGTGAGGGTGGTGGGGGCCATGAACAGCGTGAGGGTTGTGGGGACCGTGAACACCGTGAGGGTGGGGGGGACTGTGAACACCGTGAGGGTGGGGACCGTGAACACCGTGAGGGTGGTGGGGGCCATGAACACCGTGAGGGTGGGGACCGTGAACACCGTGAGGGTGGCGACTGCCACTCAGACCTGTGAACACACACAGGCACTAAGGCCGGTGAGTCGCCCCGGTGCGTGTCTAAGGAAAGACACAGGATGAACCGCTGCCAGCCGTGACGGGCTCGCTGTCCCCTCTGCGTCCGTGCCACGTCCGCAGGCAGCGTCTCGGTGAGGAAGGCGAGCGAGGCGCGGTGCCCACGCGTGAACGGCAGTGCCGTTCTCCTGAGGAGAGGCCACTTCTGCTGGCGCAGCCGAATTCCAGGTTGTTCCGAGCGGCTGTGAGCATGCCACTTCCTAAATGAGCAGGCAACGTGGCAAATCCTTCCACCAACACGCACAGTCAAACCGCCGGCGGCTCCGACACTTCCGAGCCAGCTTTGTCTCTAACGAGACCGGCGCAGAAGGGCGAATTGTTTGGGGCTGTGCCAAGCAAGAGCCAGGGACGGAGTGGGGCTTCTCCCCGCGGCCGGCTGGGGAGGCTGGCGGCCGCAGGTGCAGGTCCCCGACCCGCCGGAGGCAGGCACTCCCCTGAGGAGGGGGGCCGTGGTGACCGCTGCAGGGGCGTGGGCCTCACTGTACCTGTCCGCACCTCACCATAAAATATGTGCTCTGGGCATCTTTTCTGTCTTCAAACATAGACAGGCAGCTGATAAAGGGGGGATGTGGACTAGGCCCCCATAAAACAGGGGGACGCGGCTGAGCCCCTCCTATATCCCCCGATAAAACACAAGGATGTGCTGAGCCCCCTACCCAACCCTCTGATAAAACACAGGGACACGGCTGAGCCCCCCATAAAACACGGGGACACGGCTGAGCCCCCCATCAAACACGGGGACGCGGCTGAGCCCCCACCCTGACATCTCTGCTGCTCTGGCGAGCGCTTCTTTGAAAGCCCAGCCGGGCATGGTCCTGGCCATCCTGGCAGAAATCTGGTGACGACCATTTAGCTTCAGTACTTTAAGCTCCCTGATAGCCGGGCACAGGTTGGGGTGCCCTCTGGGGAAGTCACAGGGTACCCCCAAGTGATCCCAGGGAAGCTCAGGATCTGCCCCACCCCCACCCCCACGCGCCGCGGGGTCACTCTAGAAGTCACAGCGCCACCTACTGGACAGCAGGCAGACCTCCCTCAGAGGGGCCCGGGTTCGGCTGCGGGCCGTCCATGCTAGAGAGCTTGGGAAACCAGCAAGGACGTGGAGGGCCACAGTTCCGGGGACAGAGGGCCAGGAGCAAACGCTCTGATCCACGGCTCAGGGCACAGGAGGAGCCAGGCTGGCACGCCGCTGGCTGAGCCATTTTGCAGACCGCTGCAGCCCGCCGCCCAGCTCTGCGATCACTTCCCAGAGACAAGGAGAAAGCAAGAGCTGCGCTCTGAGTCACTGGGCCCCACGACTACCTCTGCAGCGGAGTCCTGTCCCCGGCCGGCGGCTTCCCTTTTTCTCCCCATGTTACCTGGGGCTGGGGTGGGGGGTGACACGTACACACATGTCCACACAGGTGCATGCACACACACGGAGATATGTACACAGAAACCCATTCACACGCACAGGAACACAGAGATATACCTACACATATGCACATACAAACACATGCAGAGCTATGCACTCAGATTCACACACTGGCACACACATGAACACACATGCACATACAGGTACACACAGGTACACACGTGCACACACAGGCACATACAGGTACACACGTGCACACACAGGCACAGACGTGCACACAGCTATGTACTCACACACAGGCAGATTCACACACACTCAGGCACAGACATGCACACAAAGCTATACAGATTCACACACACTCAGGCACAGACATGCACACAAAGCTATACAGATTCACACATGCACATACATGCACACTCAGGCACATACATACACACACAGGCACAGACGTGCACACTCAGGCACAGACATGCACACAAAGCTATACAGATTCACACATGCACATACATGCACACACAGGTACACACGTGCACACACAGGCACAGACGAGCACACTCAGGCACATACATACACACACAGGCACAGACGTGCACACACAGGTACACACGTGCACACACAGGCACAGACGAGCACACACACACAGGCACGCACGCAGGCACCCGGCGCTCCCCCAGACAGAGATCGTGAATCCCGAGCCCAGCAAGGTTCGGCGAGCCCAGCACACAAAGCAGGAGCAACCCAGACATCACCCTCAACGCCTCCTCGGGCCGGCAGCCGAACAGCTTTTGTTTTCAACGTTGATGAACGTTTCCTTGCAGCCAGGCCGCGCTGCCGCCTCGGCCCGCCGCCGCTCTCTGGGTTTTCCTGCGCGATCGCGCGTCCGGCCCTGCTCGGCCTTCGCGCTCGGACGCCGCCTTCCTTGAAATTCGAGCGCTAATTGCTTTCTCTCGGTAATTAAAGGCAGGGTGTCTGTTGCACATGAGAATTCTCGATTGTTTTACAGTTTCCCATGCTGGCTGGAGCCGTGTCGTGGGAAGGAGAGAGACCAACTGTGGCCTGGAACTTTAACATGTGTTTCCTATACAATGCCTCTAACATTTTGACAAGATGTTCAGAAGATTAAAAAATATAGACAACTTATGTTGAGAAATGAAAATTGCAATTAAATTTATTGAGTCTCACCATTCGCCTTTTTTAAAAGAGAAAGCCCTTTTTCACTGAGTCTTATTTCTCTTTATTACACATCATAAAAACACGCTCAGGGCCCGGGGAGCCCACAGCCGGAGCCCGCGATTGCATTACACTCACAAATTGCTCCGTGTTGTGCGTGTGTGCAACCAAGTATTTACATTCTGTAACTTGATTTCGCACTCAATAGAGTTTGAAAGATCTGGACATCATAAAGGCAGACTCATTTTCTGCTGGAATGAAATGGGAAAATGAAAATTTAAAAAATTCATTTTATTAGGTAAATTCAGTAGGGACTCACCGTGAGCCCCTGAAATAAACCAGCCGGCTGTGTGGACTTTCTCCGGCTTTCCGAGCCTTAAAATGAAAACTGAAGTCACTCCCCCGCCCCCGCCCGCCTTCTGATCCGTGTTTGTGTAGAAATCCGAGAGTTTCTCTTCCCACAAGTCGAGCGGGGTGCTGGGGGCTGGCAGAGCGGGCTCGGGGCGCGCAGCGCCTCGGACAGTCACCCGGGCGCCGAAGGCAGGGGTCACAGGCCCCCGCCAGACACGGAGGCAACAGAGGGGCCGGGGAGCCTCAGGTGGGACCGAGGGGCTCGAGGGTGGGCACTCACTCCCTTCTGCCTCCGGGTCCTGGCCGTGACTCCAGAGGGGAGCCGTGGTTCCTTGGAGCGAAGAGAAACGCGTATTCTGGAAGTCGGCGGAGCCATGGGGCAGCACAGCAACAGAAAACCCAAATGCAGGGTTTGTTCCAGAACGGAGGAGACAGCGGGGACGGGGGAGAGGACGGCTTTTACTTGGCTCCCGTGACCTGGGCTGGGCCTCCGTGAACCCCAGGCCCCACCACGGATCTGAAATGGCGACCTGCACCCGGCACAGGCCCGCGAGGACAGGACATGCGTGCAGCTGACGTCGCGGGTTCTGAGCCGGGGGACCCACAGCCTGCATCCTGAATTGAGCCTCGAGCCCGAGGCCGGCTTTGCTCTTGGCCATCCCCAGAGCTGGCAGGGCTGCTGCCCCCAGAGCCGGCAGGGCTGCTGGCCACAGGGCACCGGCTTTTGGACTCCCTGCCGGGCGGCGGCCATGACAGAGATCATCCCGGCGCAGCCTGGGGAGGCAGAGCTGCTGTGTGCTTTCTCAAAAGCAGGGGAAATCTCGTGTGCTCCCGCATTAGCTAAACACCCGGGGCCAGCAGGCTGCTGCCCTCACGTCCGTCGAGGGCTTTGTTCTGCAAAGTCCGCTCTCACCAAAAGGTGGCAAAGGGTACCATACCCCCGTTCTCCTGGCCCCGGCTGAGCGGCAGCACACAGATGCCGGCATGAATGCGCCTCTTAGTTTGGGCGGCTGGGGTGGCGGGGTCGGGGGGCAGCAGAGCTTAGGGGGAAGCCAAGACAGCGAGAAGCCGAGGGCGAAAAGTGTGAAACCCCTCCACCTCCACGCACCGCGCCTGCACGGCGGAGCGGCCGGAATTCTGCCTGGAAGATGAATGGCCACTTCACCAGCCAGTGTCAAGTCGGAAAAACAAAACAAAGCAAAGCCCCTTCAAAGTCAGTCTGGGAAGATAATGGACTGGGTGGGTGGGAGGGGTGCGGAGGCCGGGGTGGGGTGCTGGAAGAGGCGGCTCGGGCACCTGGGGACAGCCAGCCCGGGCGCGGGCCACAGACCTGCTCCCTCCATACTGCAGCCGGCCTCCCCCACTGGGATTCCAGCCCCCAGCAGGGTCCCCGGTCACAGCACAGTGCACAGCGCTGGGCTGCACGGTGGAGGTACGGGGGCCCTCTGAGGACACTGTGGGGACCACGCAAGTTACACCCAGTCTCTCCCCTTGCGGGACACAGGAGGGGCTGCCCGAGTCCAGCTGCCCCATGGACACACTGCCCAGCCCCTGGGCCTCAGAAAACTTCCCAGAACCCTCCTCTTGCCTCACAAGCACAGCCGCCCGGCTCTGCCCCCGGCAGTCCGCACAGGCTCGGCCACCGGGGTGCAGTCCGGGTGGACACCGCGGCAGAGCTCAGAGGGGACGCGCTGGGACGGCGTCCGCCTTCTCCCAGGCGCCTTGCGGCTGGAGGGGAGGGCAGGGGCCCCCGGAGTGGCGCCCGCCCGGCCTCGGGGAGTGCTGTAAGCGATCGCACGCTCCCAGAGCCGGGAGCGCAGCTATGATACGAGGGGCACTCTCTGCAGGCGCAAACCCAGGGAGGACGCGGCACACGGATTCCAAACGCTGCCAGGCCGGCCGCCTCTGAACCGAGGACCCCACAACCGGCAACCGCCCCACAACCAGCACACCCTGCATTTGTGCCTGTCTGTGTGCCGTCACAGCTCCCCCCACCAGCTCAGGGTCTCCACCACCAAGCTCATCAACGTCCCCGCAGTGTCTGCAGCTGGCCAGGCCCTGACAGCCCAGGCAGGGGACACAGGAGGGCGACGAGGAGCCCCTGCACCTGGCAGGAAGCAGCGTCCACTCTGGGCCCTCGGTCCTTTCTCTGAACGAGCACACGGGTGTGCACGAGGCATGGAGGCCCCGCTTCTGCGTTTTATCTTCCCGTCTTCCAAAGCCAGACTGCGACCGAAGGCCCTTCCCCGGACGTTCCCCTCTTACTCCGGGGAGCGGCCGTGCTCGGCGTTGGCGAAGGCGCTCCCCGCGGCTCTCCTGCTGGAACGTCGGCAGTGCCGGCACCCGCTCATCTGTCTCACTTCACTCCCAGGGTGCGCGACGGGCGGTGGCCCCCCTGCACATCCTGGCCAGGGACGGCTGAGCTGGCTGAGCCTGGAAGCCGCGAAGCTCCTGTGACGGCTGGGCCGCCTGGCAGCGAAACGCATGGAGGCCAGGGTTTATTAACCTGATCAATCAAAAACACAGGGTGCACCGTGAGCTGGCGGCTGAGGGCGCGGCCCAGAACCACGCCGGTGGCTCCCCAGGGACGGATCCCAGTGACTGCCCGGCGGCACCCCAGGGCCGTGCAAAGAACCCCAGCAGCGAGCCGTCCCTGCCCTCACCTTCCTGCCAGGGCTCGTGAGGCAGCGTCTCTCACCTGGACACGGAAGCCGAGGCCCGCGAGAAGGGAGCGTGGCAGAGGTGCCGGGATTCCTGCCCCGGCTGTCGGTGGACTCGGGGACGGGACCCGGAACGCGCGGGCGACCTGGAAGCTCCTCCACCTCCCGTTCGCTGCAAGCCGGGGCTGAGCGAGCCGGGCTGAGCGAGCGTGAGTAACTCAGGCACAGGCACACAGGCAGGATTCCTTCACGCATGGATTCCCCCCGGAACCTCAGCTTTGGAGCCAAGCGGGCAGTGAGCGCCTGTCCCGGCCCGGGCGCCACGTTCAGTGGGTCCTGCTCACTTCACCTGACCGCCCCCCCCCCCCAGGAAGCAAGAGAGCAACTTGGAATCTGGGGGTCCTGGGCTAGAGAGAAAGGGTGCAGGAGAGGGGCTGCTTCGCTGTGGCTCCTCCCTAGCTGCAGCCCAGCCTCGGGGCCGGCCCCACCACGGTCCCCAGAACCACAGGCCCTCGGGCCCCGCTCCCACTGACGCCCAGGGCAGCAGATGGAGGAAGGAGGGGCCGGGCGAGGGCCCTCCCTCTTCTTAAACAACAAAGCTACACACAAAGGTAGTCCACTACGTTTGCGGAAAAAGGAATTGAAAGATAAGCTTTGGTGCAAATAATAATGTGAAATCCATGCACATAAGGAGATTTTGAGAATGTTTGTGACTACGGAAAAGCATGCACGGATTTCAGAATATCTTTGCACAAAAATGAAGCACCTTTTCACTCCGTTTTCCCAGGGGGTATTGGCAGGGGCTCTCGTGTGCACCCAGGTCGCCCTCCAAGGCCTTCTCGGCCATGCTCTGCCCTCTGTGCCACCAGCAGAGTCCTGCCGAGTGGGGGTCTGCCGGTCTACATGCCTGTCTACATGCCTGTCTACATGCCTGTCCACATGCCTGTCCACATGCCTGTCCACATGCCTGTCTACATGCCTGTCCACATGCCTGTCTGTGTGCCTGTCTACGTGCCTGTCTGTGTGCCTGTCTGTGTGCCTGTCTACATGCCTGTCTGTGTGCCTGTCTACATGCCTGTCTACATGCCTGTCTACATGCCTGTCTGTGTGCCTGTCTACATGCCTGTCTACATGCCTGTCTACATGCCTGTCTGTGTGCCTGCCTGTCTACATGCCTGTCTGTGTGCCTGTCTACATGCCTGTCTACATGCCTGTCTGTGTGTCTGCCTGCCTATGTGCCTGCCTGCAGAGGCCCTGGCCTGCACGACCGCCAGACTCAACTCCCAAGCTGCCGTGCGGCTCCCTGAGCACGGACAGCCCCTGTTTTTTTTAAACTTGCTCTAAAATTCCATCGCTACAGGGGATATCTGGGGCAGCTACAGTATTCCGTATGTCACTCGCTGTAAAGACAGACACATGTCAGACGCCTCAAACAGTGTGGAAAATGACATCAGAAGATATTTACTGGGCTGCAAAACAATGTTTGAAATCCATGCCTGGACTTCTTCATAGTGCACGATTCTCACGACTCCCCGAAGACCATCTCACACATCTGTGCAAACCCACAGAGTGTCCTGTCACCCCGCGTTAACACGTAGCAATAACCCATCAGTATTGGCTCATTGATGCTGACAGACAGACCACGCCAGGGCCAAATAACAGCAACAGGGGAGCCTGGGAGTGGGGAGACGGAGACAACGTGGTTCTGCCTGGTTCTCAAGTCTAACATCACCCTCAGAAAATACAGTCTACTATGGAAAAACACCCACTGCTGATGCGAGAGACACTTCTCTCTGCACACTGTCTGCCCGTGTGTATCCCCTGGAGACGACTTTCAGAAAGCAGAGACGCTCGGAACAGAAACTCCCACCAGTGTGTCGCTGCTCCCAGGCCAGGTGCCGACTCCAGGGGCGGATCCAGCCCAGACCCAGGCTGCCGGTGCTAGCGTCCCCGCCCTGGGAGCCATGACAAGACTCCTGTAAACGGGCCGGAAGGCCACTTTCCCTGCAGCCGGGATCGGAGGGTGCCCGCCTGCGGGGCTGCACGCCTGCCCCGGTCCCCCGCCGGAGGAGGTACCCGCCTTGGCAGCTGCGGGGGCGTCTGGGAGCCCCTGCCACGAGGAGTCCTGAGACCCCAGCCGAGCTGCCCCTGCACTCAGGCCTTGTCCCTGGTCAAGGCAGTGGAGGGAAGACAGAGCGGGAGCAGAGCGAGAGACAGCTCGACGGAGGGGGAGAGGAGAGAGGGCACCGCCGCTTTCCAGAGTCCTCCATGGGGAGATGCCATGCAGTGGACAGGCAGGTCACACCAGGGCCACCACGCCCTGTGCCTGCCAAAGCCGAGGTGGCGCCACCAGGTGGCAATGGGTGGGTCAGGTTCCCGCAGGTGGATGGGGGCAGAGGTCCTGCAATTCCAGAGGGCCATGCACAGAGCGGGGGGCAGTGAGCGGGGCGGTGAGCACCAGCTTCCGTCCTGCAGGGAGCCGACCACGTGCAGCACGACCAGGCCCGCAGCATGGGGGGTGGGAGTGATCCTGCAACACGTTCCCCGCCCCTGGTCCACGGGGGCCATGAGGAACTTAGGCACTGCGCTCTGACTCCCAGGAGCCCCCACCCCAGAGCCTGAACCTCCCACCCTGGCTCAGCCTCCATTGCTGGCACCACGCTGACCACACAGGACTGTAAGGAGGACTGGCAACAGAAAACAGATAACTACCTTGAAAAGTGGGTGATGCTAATATGGGGGAGGCCGCTGGCCATCACCTGGTAGGCGGGGGCCAGACCCCAGGCGGGAATGGTGGGTGCCCCGGGACAGCCTCCCGCTACGCCCCTTCCCCAGGGCTGTTTTCTGACCCGGCACGGAGGTTGGAGGGTTCTCCCTAGATGGTGGGGGGGGCACTGAAGATAAAGCTTGCACGAGCTTCAGTGAGCAGCAGCTGGCAAGGCCGCGCTCACAGGGTGCCCCCGCACCTTCCACGCGCTAGCACCCACAGCCCCGCCACGCCCACCAGGGTCCCCGCGCTCACACCCACAGCCCCGCCATGCCCACCAGGGTCCCTGTGCTCACACCCACAGCTCCGCCACGCCCACCGGTGTCCCCGCGCTCACACCCACAGCCCTGCCACGCCCACCAGAGTCCCCATCGCTCACACCCACAGCCCCGCCACGCCCACCGGGGTCCCTGTGCTCACACCCACAGCCCTGACACACCCACCAGGGTCCCCGTGCTCACATCCACAGACCCGCCACGCCCACCGGGGTCCCTGTGCTCACACCCACAGCCCCGACACGCCCACCAGGGTCCCCGTGCTCACACCCACAGCCCCGCCACACCCACCAGGGTCCCTGTGCTCACACCCACAGCCCCGCCACGCCCACCGGAGTCCCCGTGCTCACACCCACAGCCCTGCCACGCCCACCGGGGTCCCCATCGCTCACACCCACAGCCCTGCCACGTCCACTGGGGTCCCCATGCTCACACCCACAGCCCTGACACGCCCACCAGGGTCCCTGTGCTCACACCCACAGCCCCGACACGCCCACCGGGGTCCCCATGCTCACACCCACAGCCCTGACACGCCCACTGGGGTCCCCATGCTCACACCCACAGCCCCGCCACACCCACCAGGGTCCCCATGCTCACACCCACAGCCCCGCCACACCCACCAGGGTCCCCATGCTCACATCCACAGCCCTGCCATGCCCACTGGGGTCCCCGTGCTCACACCCACAGCCCCGACACGCCCACTGAGGGTCCCCGTGCTCACATCCACAGCCCTGCCACGCCCACCAGAGTCCCTGTGCTCACACCCACAGCCCCGCCATGCCCACTGGGGTCCCCATGCTCACACCCACAGCCCTGACACGCCCACCAGGGTCCCCATGCTCACACCCACAGCCCTGACACGCCCACTGGGGTCCCCGTGCTCACACCCACAGCCCTGACACACCCACCAGGGTCCCCGTGCTCACACCCACAGCCCTGCCATGCCCACCGGGGTCCCCATCACTCACACCCACAGCCCCGCCACGCCCACCAGGGTCCCCATGCTCACACCCACAGCCCCGCCACGCCCACCAGGGTCCCCGTCGCTCAGATCAGAAGGCCACACGTCTGCCCACAGCCACAGAGCTGGGGTTTGAACCCCGCAGCCGGCCCCGTAAGCTGAGGCCTGTTACAGAAACCCAGAGCTAAGGAGGCACGAAGAGGGGAGGGAGGTAACAGCACAGGGCCTGTGCGCTGAGGGCTGATGGGACAGCACCCAGAGCCCAAGAGGACAGCGCGGTGACCCCACGTGCGACAGGAAGGCGCCGTGCATGGGCAGCCAGGTTTGCTTTGCACCGCAGGGTATCTTGGAGCATTTAGACCTAAGACAAATAAACACTGTGTCCATCCTCATTTTTACGTTATCTGTCACTTCTCATTTCTTTATGTAGACAGAAGGTGCCGACTGGTTGCATTCACTTCAGCTTTTCCTGTAGTGCAGGCCATATGGTAACAAATTATCTCATTGTGTGGCCTGAAAAAATTTCTCAGGGCCGGCACTGTGGCATAGCAGATTAAGCCTCCGCCTGCAGTACCGGCATCCCACATGAGTGCCGATTCAAGTCCCGGCTGCTCCACTTCTGATCCAGCTCTCCGCTAAAGTGCCTGGGAGAGACTGGGAGATGGCTGATCCGCTAAAGTGCCTGGGAGAGAGTGGCAGATGGCTGATCCGCTAAGGCGCCTGGGAGAGAGTGGCAGATGGCTGATCCGCTAAGGCGCCTGGGAGAGAGTGGCAGATGGCTGATCCGCTAAGGCGCCTGGGAGAGAGTGGCAGATGGCTGATCCGCTAAGGCGCCTGGGAGAGAGTGGCAGATGGCTGATCCGCTAAGGCGCCTGGGAGAGAGTGGCAGATGGCTGATCCGCTAAGGCGCCTGGGAGAGAGTGGCAGATGGCTGATCCGCTAAGGCGCCTGGGAGAGAGTGGCAGATGGCTGATCCGCTAAGGCACCTGGGAGAGAGTGGCAGATGGCTGCTTTGGGTCCCTGTCCACGTGGGAGACCTGGACGAAGCTCCTGGCTCCTGGATTCACGTCAGCCCAGCTCTGGCTGTTGTGGCCATTTGGGGGGTGAACCAGACGATGGAAATCTCTCTCTCTGACTCTCCCTCCCTCTCTCTCTCTGTAACTCTGCCTTTCAAATAAATAATAAATCCTTAAAAAATTTCTCCTTTGTTTGTTTTTGATTAGTTGGGCTTTTTTCCAATTTCCCAAAATACTTGTTTACTTGGGACGCAAACAGAGAGAGCGCCATCTGCTGGCTCAGTCCCCAAATGCCACTCAGTCCAGGTCTCCCATGGGGGTGGGAGCCATCGCCACTGCCTCCCCAGGTCTGCACTGCAGGAATCTGGAGTCAGGAGCCAGGGCTGGGTGTGGAACCAAGCGTTCCGGCGTGGGCTGTGGACGCCTTGACCAGCACCCTAACCCCCAGGCTACATTCCCACCACCTGCCGTGTTTCTGGAACAGAGCCGTCCCCGGGAACTCCTGACCGACGGGGTGTTATTCGAGTGCTCTAGAGATGTCCCTCCACTGACCCACAGGGCCCATAGTTCCGGTGGAAGTCGGCTGTGGCCCCTCACTCTGAATACTCGTCTTTATCTCTGCCTGCCTTCAACGTTCTCGCTTTACCCTCAGTCTTCAGCAATTCAAGCACTTTGTACCCTAACTTCAGACACAAACTTCAGAATGCAAAGCATTGGATTTGTCCTCAGTGTTCTCTGGTGTCTGTCATTTGTGGTCATTCATTATTTTCTTGCTAAGTCTGGACCACTGTCTCCTGAATATTTTTGCCCTCTTGCCTCTCTCTCTCTCTGCCTCTCTCTCTCTCTCTGCCTCTCTCTCTCTCTGCCCTTCCCTCTCTCTCTCTCTCTCTCTCTCTCTCTCCCTCCCTCCCTCCCTCCCTCCTTCCCTCCCTCCCTATCATCTCTTCCTCATGGGACTCCACTAACTTTTCTCTTGGATTCTTCAACACTGTCTCAGTCCTTGTTTCTGCAGCTCCCCCTGTGGGCACCGGTTCAAGTCCCGGCTGCTCCACTTCCAATCCAGCTCCCTGCTGTGGCCTGGGAAAGCAGCAGAAGTTGCCCAAGTGCTGGGGCCCCGCACCCACGTGGGAGACCTGGAAGCAGCTCCCAGCTCCTGGCTTCCGCCTCGCTCAGCCCTGGTTGTCGCAGCCATCTGGGGAGTGAACCAGCAGATAACAGATCTCTCTCTCTCTCTCCCTCTCTCTCTCTCTCTCCCTCTCTCTCCCTCTCTCTCTCTCTCTCTCCCTCTCTCTCCCTCTCTCCCTCTCTCCCCCCCTCCCCCGTAACTATTTCAAATAAAGAAATAAATCTTTGATTAAGAAACAACCCAGTGGACATTGCTTCTCCACTGTAGCTGGGGCTGGTCTCGGCTGGACCCCGGTCCCACTGGAGGGGCAGCAGCGGCTTCAGCCTGCTCTTCCCATGAACGGCAGGAGCAAGAAAGACCAAGCGAAGACTCACGGGGACCCTGGGGCCCCTCTGGGAAGTGTCACTCATGTACCTTTCCTTCCGTCGAAGCGAGCGCAGTCAGGGGTGGAGGAGGGCGGGGGGCTGTAGTCTGGGAGCACCAGCTGAGCAACGCCCATCTGGTGGTCTCTCTCCTCCGGGAAGCAGAGGCGAGTAGGGAGGCCAGGAGTCTCGAGGGTGGGCAGGGTGTGGAGCAGAGGGGAAACACTGTGCACTCCCCAGGCCGCTCCCAGCCCAGGGCTCCTGGCTCGAACTTGAACCCTTCCCGGGCGGCCTGCTCTGAGGCAGCATCATGCCGTCTCCACGGGGAAGGGGCGGCGCCAGAGGTGAGGGCACGCATTCATCACGGCTTCCATGTTTGGTTTTACAACCACGAGGACGCACTGGGGCTGTGTGTCCACAGCCAGCTGCCGCGGCAGGAGGCACCCGCCCTGGCCAGTCACCAGGGGGCTCTTCCCCCCGGGTTCCACCAGCGAGGACTCGACCAGGGCCCCTGAGGCAGCCTGCAAGCCGGGACATCCAGAGAGCGCAGGGGGCTGTCTGCAGTTGCTTCTGATCTGGGCTTTGCTAGAACATTCCAAAGGACACTTCAGGCTATTTTCATTAGAGTCAGATGCACTCTGGCGTCCACTTCCTGTAAATGTTCAGGTCTCATGGAATGCAAGAGAAACTCAACGCCAACGCCACTCATTTAACAGAAACCCTCAGGAAGCCAGTCTCTAGACTGTACAGAGCCCCCCCCCAACACTCCCCGTGGCCAGGAAGCACCCAGGGAGAATTCCAGAGCTCTCAGGGTGGACAAGGGTGCTGGGCCCACTCCAGGCAAGCCGAACCCTCCTCTCCATGTCAACACACGCAACCATGTGGCCACCGGCTCAGCCACCTTGAACCCGGATCATAGAAATGCACTGGTGTCCAGGAGGCAGCCCGCAGTCACCCCGAGGGCGACGGCAGTCACCCCGAGGGCTCAGGTCAGAGAGGAGTGGCCGAGCCACCGACGGCAGGCGGCTGCCTGACCACAAAGGAGGCCCTGCTGCGTGCACGCCAGCTGTGCGCCACCCTGTACCCAGAAACCGTTTCCTGGCAGCCGAGCGTGTCCACCCTGTGCGCAGACCTCATTTGACTTCAGGGCTCCATGGCTATCTGAAGGCCAAAACACCCGAGGCGGCGGCGCCCACTGGGAGTCCAGCTCCCGGCAGGGAAGGAGAGAATGAGACCTCGCCGCCCTCCCCACCCACTGGCGCACAGGCAGGGCCTCCACTAGCTGGACGCCGGCCAAGGGATCATCTGCAAACTCACAGATGGCCCCAGATAGTTATGAATGGACTCTGTTTCCAGGGCTACTTCCTTGCCGTGCGGAGGAACCCCGAGTTACCAGAGCTTCGCAAATGTGGCATTCAAGGGGCCGCAGGACAAGTCAATCACAGGACTGCCTGGCCCACAGTTGCCAAGGCAACCACTCCTTGCCTTGCCGTGTGGAGGCACAACCTTGGGGGCTGTCACTGGGCTGTGGGGTGAGCACGGCCGAAGGGATGCTGCGCCCACAGAGAGAAGGGAGAACCAGTCAGTGCCACAGGAGGCCAGGAGAAGCAAAAGCCCCGAGCTGGCAACCCCCAGCGACAGGAGGGCTGGGGCGAGAAGGTGGAAGCCCCCGGGGTAGGAACCAAGGGGTGACAGGCAGGGCAGCCTCGTGCCCCCCGCTCTGCATGAGCAAACGTAGCACTGCACAAAGGCACGGTCCCTCAGAAGTGGTAACAAAACAGAGTGGGGCGGCCCTTGCTGTCGTCAGTCCACCAGGGCCGGGCTGGGGTCCTAAGGCCCCGCCATCGCAGCCGCGCTGGATCACCGCTGTGCTGAGGGCAGAGAACCCGGGGCTGCGTGTGCTGCACGAGGTCCCTGCCTGCCCTGCCGAGCCGTGGGGCCCGGCGTGGCTGAAACGCCAGCTCATCCGGCAGCCAGGGCCGAGGTGGCTTTCATAGCAGCAATTCTCACGGATGCGGTGAGTTTTGCCATTGGTAAGAGACGGATTCGGTGCCATCGGCGCAGAGCTGGTCTCCCTGGCGTCGGGTGCCGACATCCACTGCTCAGCGCTTTCGGAAATGAACACGTACAGGGCCCTGTTCTCACAGGGAGGAAGCAGACCCAGCCACGGCGTCCCTGAGCGTCCAGTCCTGGTCAACACTGCCGAGTCAGAGGAACGAAGACCACGTTTGAGGGCAGAGGACGAGGAAGTCTAGCCCACGGGTGGACGAAGGCGGCAGCAGGCTCTGGTCTAGAACATTCCACTCTGCGGCTCTCAAGGGCTGCGGAGGGGGTGGGGCCGCAGAGCCAGGTGCTGGGACAGCAGATCGTGGTGGACGCCGGCCTCCCGCATGGACACCGGTTCTACCCAGCTCCCTGCTGATGGCCTGGGAAAGCAGCAGAGGATGGCCCCAGTGCTTGGCCCCTGCACCCACGTGGGAGACTGGGAGAAGCTCCCGGCTCCTGGCTTCAGCCTGGCCCAGCTCTGGTCGTTGCGGCCATCTGGGGAGTGAACCAGCAGATGAAAGACCTCTCTCTCTCTCTCTTTCTCTGTCTCTCTAACTGCTCCATTTGAAAAAAATAAAATCTCAAAGAAAAAAGAAAAACTCAGACGACAGCGAGGCATGTGAGACAGGGCACGGCTCCCGGGAGACTTAGCTGCACCTCCAGGAGGATCACAGTGCGCCTGCTCAAGGCTGCCGGGTGCTCCCCGGTGATCGGCGGGGGGGCGGAGCAGTGTGCCAGGCGACTTCCGCTCTTCCTGCACCTCTGCGGTCGCCCCGCCCCACATTCCCCGGTCCTGAGCGGCCCCAGCTTAATCTGCAGCTGGAGCTGGCCTTGTCAAGGCCGGTTCCTGGAGTCACCCTCTGTCTGAACAGCCACTCTGCTTTGCCACGGGCTCAGCCATCACCTTAGAACTGGAAGGAGGAGGAAAACGCGCTTGGCCCGGTGACAGCGGGACCTGCCCAGGACCTACCGGCGGCTGAGGGGGCTTCAGACAAGGACAGCTTCAGGACCCCGTGTGCCCCGGCCCGAGAGCTAGACCCCTCAGGATGCGCACGTGTCTATACAAATTCTTGATATAATCTGGGGCCCTGGGAACCTCAGAACGTGAGGACGCAGGGAGGGAAACGGACTTGTTAAACTCCGAGTTCCCCCGAGAATTCCCTCTCACAAAGGCTCATTCCTTTCCCCCAGTTTTGATCGAGATATTTTTCTTTTTTTTTAAAGATTTTTATTTATTTATTTGAGAGGTAGAGTTACAGTGAGAGGAAACGAAAGAGGGAGAGGTCTTCCCTCCGTTGGTTCACCCCCCAAATGGCCGCTATGGCCAGAGCTGCGCTGATCTGAAGCCAGGAGCCAGGTGCCTCTTCCTGGTTTCCCATGTGGATGCAGGGCCCAAGCAGCTGGGCCATCCTCCACTGCCCTCCCGGGCCACAGCAGAGAGCTGGACTGGAAGAGGAGCAGCCAGGACCAGAACCGGCGCCCACATGGGATGCTGGTGCCGCAGGCGGAAGATTAACCGAGTGAGCCACAGAGCCGGCCCCGATAGAGATATTTTCAGCAAGCTTTCGTCTTTGGGGAGCAGCCTGAGGACTGGCAGTGGACCTGTGCCACGTGCCCTGCAGAGCGACCGTCACACCGCTGTGTGCACAGAAGTGGCCCGCAGAGCGACCGTCACACCCCTGTGTGCACAGAAGTGGCCCGCAGAGCGACCGTCACACCCCTGTGTGCACAGAAGTGGCCCGCAGAGCGACCGTCACACCGCTGTGTGCACAGAAGTGGCCCGCAGAGCCACCGTCACACCGCTGTGTGCACAGAAGTGGCCCGCAGAGCCACCGTCACACCGCTGTGTGCACAGAACCACAGCTCCGGGGACCCAAAGCTCCTCCCCCAAGGGAGGGGAGAGGCGAGCTCAGTCCTTGTCACACGGAGACAGTAGGGGGAAACACAGCCTTAGGGAGCGGGCTCTGCCACGCTGCTTCCCGCCACGCCAGTCAACACCAGGGCCATCCTAACGACACTCATTCTGGCGTCCCTCACCCACGCACTCACGAACCTGAGGCACTGCCAGGTACACCAGGAGCGAGACTTACACTCGACTGAGCCAGCAGTGCCACGTTTACACCGAGGGAGACCCCGAAGGTGGCAGGCCACGCAGACATTAAACACCAAGTGTCCCCACTGGGAGCAAGTGTGAAATGCAAACAAAACATCCCAAGCACTGCACCGCTGTGTGCTTGGCACAACCCACCCGTTTTATGAAGACAGGCGAGCACGCGTGTTGCATCACGTTTTCATGTCTGGAACACGCATGTGGCACATGGAGGGGCTTGGGTGTGTTTCCCTGAACATCACTGTGAGAGGCCTCCACGCTCCTCTGTGTGCGTTGGTCTTCCTGTGCTCGCCAACTCTGCACCGTCTAGCAGGAGGAACAGCACACGGAGGCAGCGGGAAGACATGATGGGACAGAGGTGGGCGGACAGAGGGAACGATGGGCGGGTGGAAGGAGGAGGGATGGCTGAGACGCAGGCTGCCGTTCTTGGCAGGAGCCACATGGGAGAGGCCGAGGCCTCCCCATGCATCCCAGCAGGCACACGACGCCACCTGCCCACAACGAGGATGTGAACTCTGACCCCTTGGCTAAGGTGGGGCTCCCCTGGGTCCTGGCCCTTTCTAGCGAGCAGCCTGCAGAACTTGCCCTGCGCCCAGCACACTCCCACCCCGGTCTTGGCAGCATCCATGGCTTCCTCTGACCAGGCTCACTCTCTGCTCAGCTATGTCCAGGGGAAACGCCGCAGCCCACCATGAATCGGCTGAACGCGAGCTTTCTCGCCTTCGGGGCGGGGGCTCCCTAGGCAGGAAGCTGCAGTGACCCGTGTCTGTGAGAGCCAGGCTTCTTCCCTGCCACCTCCAACACTCAGCCCTGGCAACCGCACCTCCCCGCGGCACTGGGGTACACACCACGAGTGCCCACGGCCATCGGTGAGAGTGGCGGACGGGAAGCGAAGCAGCCGGGACTCGGACTGGCGCTCCACCTCTGGACGCCAGCCCTGCAGGCAGCCAGCTCAACCGCGGTGCCACACAGCCACACAGACGCTTCCAACCCATTACACAGATAGGGAATCGAGTCTCAGTGAGGGGAGTAACTCCCGACAAGAGAGAGCGGGCTTCACACAGACCTGGAAGTCACGCTTCTTTTCTGTGCTCACGCCCTTCACCTGGGTCCCCCAGAAGCCAGAAGACGCCGGCAGTGGTCCACGGGGCCGCCCCCAGCCAGGCTCAGCCATCGGCAAAGGTGTTCTGGCTCCCGGAAGACTCCTCGGGAAGACACGGATTCTGCGCTGGGGGCGTCCACTCAAGGAGCCCACCCACGTCTCCCCTTCCCAACGTTCCGCTCCACGCCTCTCAAAGCAAACAAGCCAAACTCCACTGCACAGAAATCCCGCAGCAGCTCCTGTGTTCATCCGAGCGCCCTCGAGGGGAGAAGGACACGTCTAAAGGACGCGCTGTGAGCCCTGAAGAAGCACGCGTGAGCCAGAGGACGCGGGGAGGGACAGTGGGCGAGAAGGCGACCCTGGCCGAGGTGGGGCTGCCGGCAGTGCCAGCTCCCCCAGTGGGGTCATGGCCACTTTGAAAAGGGTCCAAAGTTAGGGACAGTTAGGGAAAAGCCCGTGACCAAGACCTTCATGGGCCAGCCGTGCCTTGACGGCCCGCAGTACGGGGCGGGCTGGAGGGTGGGGACCGGCACGGCAGCCGCGGTGCACTCACGAGCTGCACACATGGCCTCGGAGCTGGACTCAGAGCAGGCGCAGTCGACGCTTCGCTCCGGCTCTCTGTTTGCTGTGAGCACAACGCAAACGGACAAATCCCCCGGCATCGGAGCCTTCCTGCTTCCTTAGTCCAGGCAGGGAGCGGCCCCTCCGACGCCACCTCCCACGCGCACGCCGTGCTTGCCTTCTGCTGTGGTCCCTTCCCGCACGGCCTCCCCGATGTTCCCGGCGTCACGGCGGCCCCCGTGGCACTCCGGACACGGCTGCCCGGCTGTCAGGACCACCCCGGCATGGCCCAGCTGGAGGACACGCCGCGCGAGACGCACCTGCTTCCCACATCCACCAGAATGCTTCATTCCCCACAACATTCTTACAAACAGGTCACCACGGTACCTCTTGCTTACACTGTCGCCTTTTACAGTCACCCGACAGCAGGACAGCAGGCCTCTGTGTGCGCGTCTGCACACGGCCCAGCGTTCTCAGCCCCAGGGGCGTCCTGTCCCAGGCTCTGTACTCACACCTCGACCCTA
Organism: Sylvilagus floridanus; assembly: GCA_949820135.1. NCBI lineage: Eukaryota > Metazoa > Chordata > Mammalia > Lagomorpha > Leporidae > Sylvilagus > Sylvilagus floridanus. The sequence goes on from OX463232.1 coordinate 82,031,668, forward strand.
GCCCCTCTCCCCTGCCAACCATTCTGCTGGTTCACTCCCCAGACAGCTGCAATGGCCAGAGCTGAGCCGATCCGGAGCCAGGAGCCAGAGCATCTTCCGGGTCTCCCACATGGGTGCAGGGACCCAAGCACTTGGGCCATCTTCCACTGTTTTTCCAGGCCACAGCAGAGAGCTGGATCAGAAGTGGAGCAGCTGGGACTTGAAACAACTGGTGCCCATATGGGATGCCGGTGCTGCAGGCTGGGGTTTTAACCCACTGTGCCACAGTGCCGGCGCCTAAACCTCTTTCACGAGACACCCCCTCAGCCAGCAGGACAGGCTCACAGAGTGGACAGCATTGAGACCACTGCACCTCCTGCATGGTAAGCACAGATACGAGCCTGGGGGTCCTCAGAGCTGCTGGGGGCTGGAGGGCGGGGGCACCGAGGACTCTGGGGGGTGGGCGTTTCTCTTTTCCACCCTCCTTGGGGCCCTTGGTTTGGCTCATGAGGAATCCAAGGCTCACAGAGGTTGAACAGCACACCTCAGGCCGTGCCACACACCCCGACCCAGAGCCGTGCTCTGACTTCCTCCTCCTCCGGGTGCATTGGGGTGAGGCCTCGCCTGTGGGCACGGGGATGCCCACACTAAGAAAGTCCCTGGGGGCACGAGCAAAGCGCAGAGCACCCGTGTCTGGAGCCCTCCGCCTCTCTGCCCTCCCAGCGTCACGGGAGCCTTGCTCGCAATGGGATACGCCGGCCGTCTCAGCCTGGCTGACGCAGAGTGGGGTGCGTTAATGTCAAGGCAAATTAATTAAAATGCAACCCCAGCTCTCTGGAAACCACAGAGCCGCGGTCTTCAATGCCTGGTGCCCCCCCAAGAGCCGGCCCAGCCCCTCCCCCGCGCTGGAGCGCGTCTGTCTCACTTCCCTCCTGGACTTCGGATCGCGTCCTTCAAGGAACTCGGCTTTGGGTATCACCTAGCGTGTCTGTACCTAGAATTCCAGCTTCCCTTCTTTTCAACAGACACTAGACCGAGAGGCTGCTCAGTCCAGCAGTGTTTCGATCAGGGCCCAGCGAGAGTCAGATGTACACATTAAAGTGAGGGGAGTCTACCAGAGAGAGCCACCAAGGGAGGGGGCAGAGCCCCCAGCGGCACCTGCAGAGGGGAGAGGCGGGGCCGGGGCAGGACCAGGGAGCTGCAGAGAGCGCGTGTGGACCCGCAGCTTGGCAGGACGGAAGCCGCCCCCACCAGTTTCCCATCACTATTCACAGTTTCCGAGGCTAGAGGCCCAGTGGCCCCGGCCAGGCTCTGAGGGGGCCTCCTGGGCCCCCTCCCAGCAGGAGTGCATGGGGTAGGGGTGGGGGGTGTGCCAAACAGGAGTCAGAGAGAGGCTGGGGGCAGGGAGGGCTTGGGCCTCTACTACAGCCTTCCCAGGAACACTAACTAGGGTCCCCCTCCTGAGGACAGCACCCCAGGGGCCCACCCCCTCAAGTTGCCACCGTGGGTCCCAGCCTGCAGCACGTGGGCTCCCAGGGTACAGCACACACCCAGGGCATGGCAGTGGCTGAGCGGGCCGCTGGCACAGCCCGGAGGGCAGCCCTGGGACCCAGGCCATGGGATGCAGAGGGGACGTCAGTGCAGGGCCTTGTCTTTGTCCACTCTTGGCCGCGGGCCCCTGACACAGGACTCGGCCTCTCTACAGCTCCGTCTCCGGGTCTGGCCTCGGCTCTGGCAACCCCACAGTGCCAGGGCCGGCCTCGGCCAGCCACGTATGCTGCCGGCGCCTCTCTGGGGGGTTCCTGGGAATCCAGGGGTTGGAAGCCTCAAGACTCTGCTGTGAAAACAGACCTCACACCTGGACGTCCCGGACACGGTGCTCACCTGAAGTCACCCTGAGGTCTCAGAGCCGCGTCCCCGCCCTCGGGGGGTGACGCAATGATGCGGTTCCCCGCGGCTGCCGCAAGGGTTACGTGACCAACAGCGTGGGAGCCTAGGTCCATGTGAGCCTCTGAAACACAGGTGTCCCACCTCCAGAGACGAGATGCTGCAGCTCCTCCGGGAAGACAGTCCACGCCCCCACCCCTGCACCAGGCTGCTCTGTGACGGCTCTGGCCCCTGTAGAGCAGCCGACGTCTGCATCCGGGCCTCCCAATAGAACCCTCTCTGCATGAGGCCAAGCCCACCTGCTGGGGGCTGGGGGTGGGCATCCACAATGAGGTCTCCCCTACCCACACCTCTGTGCAGGTCCCTCAGACAGCTGCAGACACCCCTGGGAGCAACAGCAGAACCAGCCAGCTGGGCCCAGCCCAGGCGCCGCAGAACTCACGCAGGCACAGAGCGAGCTGGCAAGGCGGATGGGAGACCCGGCCCCTCCCTGCAGCCCTGCCTGTTCCCGGGACGCTGCTGCTCAGAACTGGTCCAGCCAGAGAATAACTGACGTGGCCGCCATCGCATCCCCACCCTCCGAATAAAGTTACGTGGCCGACACGCCTGCTCCCATCATGCACCTGACGCCATGACACCTGTGGGATGTCCAAAAAACGACAAGGAAATGGGCAGTACTCAAGCCTCACCCAGAGCTCTACCCCATGAATATTCAACTAAACCCCACCCCCATGCGTCCAGATCACACAGAGGGAGGACCCCCCATGCCATGGAGGGCAGTTCACATGGGGCAGGCCACGCTGCCCACGCTGCCTCTCGTGGAGGGACGCAAACCACTCCTCTGCAACCCTTTACCTACGTCTCACCCTTGGTTCTCACCAGGCCCCTCTCAACACCGCCCCTGTCTCTGGGAGCTGGAATCAGAGCAGGTGACCGTGGCCGGGGTCCACAGAAGGAAAGTGTCCCCTGGCTCGGTCAGGACAACGTCGGGCGGAACAGCCAGCCTCAGGGACGGCCCACGGCGCTCCAAGGCAAAGGACTAGCCGGGCCGTAGCACACGGATCGGGATTGTGCCAGACCTGGCGTAAGGGGCAGGACCGGGGCAGCGACGGGGGCCATGCCAGAGCAGGTGGTGCACTGTCCCCCCACCCGACCCACCTGGGACCCAGAGACCCACGGGGGAAAGTGAGTGAGACGGAACAGGTGGGAGGGGAAGGACACGAAAGCCAGGGGTCGGGGGAGGAAGCCGCCGTTCCGTCCCCGCGCTCGGCTCGCCCCCGGGAAGGGGGGTGTGCTGTGGTAGGAGGGTCTGCCCTGTGTGTCCCGCTCTCCTCTGTCCTGGGACTGAGGAACCCCGCATTCTGCCGAGAATCCCCCTTCTGAACGACATCCTGGGGTGGGGGCGTGTCCCTCAGGCAAAGGCCGTGTGTCTCCTTGGTTCTTTTCACAAAGCGTTGAAATACAAATGATGGCAGTAAAATCCATCCTCTCCTTTGCTGTCCCGCTGTTTCTGTTACAGAGTCTGAGGCGCACTTGGGGGAAACCTGACAGCTTCTCGCTCCACATCTGCAACTGAGGCAAACCCTCCTCCCGAGGCACCGCCACCAGCGCATCCAGCTTCCAGGGGAGGCGGGAGCCTCAGCGGCCACACGAAACCCCTGGACCTCACTGCCCCGGAGCAGCCCCCACTGAGCTCCAACAAAACCACGGTGCCGAAGTCCCAAGACCGCGTGGCAGCGGCGGAGTAAGGAGTAAGCTGGCTCAGCCCTCGACGTGCGTGGAGGCCTCGGGGGACCACGCTTCGCAATCAGTGCATGGGCGAAGACGTCCTGGACGGGCGCACGACGTGCAGCCAGAAGGGAAACAGCAGTGACGGAGCAGCAAAGCTCACAGCTTTTGTTCCTCAAAATTCACCGTTTCACAAGGAAAACAGAGCCACGAACGGGAACCCACGCCGCTGAGAGAGAACTCATGTTAGAACACACCGAACGCTTCTACGGATCGCTAAGGAAGCGTCCAGCCGAAAAATGAGCAGAAGCCTCCAAGGGGTGACTCACGGGGCAGAGAGAGAGATGCCAACCAAGGAGGAGACGAACGGCACTGTCAGCGAGGAGACAAGGCCCCCCGAGACGGCAGCAGGGCCCCCCGGAAGGCGAGGTCCACAGAGGCCCGCGTGCCAGCTGCCCTGAGGGGACCCCACTCCCACAGGCACTCTCTGAGAGAGAGCACGCCCGAGAAACAATGACACCGGCGTGGGAGCCATCTGCGGGGGACGTGCTCGGCACCTAGTCACAGCTGCCACGCTGCCGTGACACAGGCGGACGCCGGGACACCGAAACAGACGTCAAGGGGAACAACCCCCTCGAAACGATGTCCAGCCAGACACAGGAGCAGGTGCTCACGTGAAGTCCGGGGAGCACCCGGAGCACAGCCGGGGAGGGGCAGGGCTGGGTGACAGCAGCCCACCGCCGCGTCTAGGAGCTGCTCTCCGCTTGTGAGAAATCCGTGAGCTGTAGTTGCATGCTTAAAGTAGGCGAGCTGCACACAATTCACCGTACACTCATTACACTTCAGAAACATCCAAAAAAAACAGGTCCCTTGAACAGCAAGTTGAACCCCCTCCCCCCAGGACAAAGGCGATGACCCATGCCCACGTCCACTCGTGCGCGGAACTGTGACGACCTCCCTCAGAAATACTCCGTGTGCACCTACGGGTCGGATCTGAGCGGAGACGACTGTGCAGGGCCTGGGTTGTCAACACGTCGGAGGTTCCTTTGTGCTGACGTTACAAAGCGATGTGGGCTGGGCGGAGCAAGCCAAGAGGGACAGAGTGGCTGGAACCCATGCTCAGCTCCATGTGCAGCGCCCCAGACCCTAGCCCCATACGTGCAGACACAGCTGCCAGGGTTGTACTGGCTAGAAACATCCGACACGGCTGCGGGACGGCTGCTCGTGATGCTAATGAAACTGTCATGACCGGCAAGCCCACTCCCATCATGCCCCTGCACCATGACATCCCATCATGCCCCTGCACCATGACATCCCATCATGCCCCTGACACCATGACATCCCATCATGCCCCTGACACCACGACATCCCATCATGACCTTGCACCATGATACTCCCATCATGCCCCTGCACCATGACATCCCATCATGCCCTGCACCATGACATCCCATCATGCACCTGCACCATGATACTCCCATCATGCCCTGCACCATGACATCCCATCATGCACCTGAACCCCACTCCCATCATGCCCCTGACACCACGACATCCCATCATGACCTTGCACCATGACATCCCATCATGCCCCTGCACCATGACATCCCATCATGCCCCTGCACCATGACATCCCATCATGCCCTGCACCATGACATCCCATCATGCACCTGAACCCCACTCCCATCATGCCCCTGCACCATGACATCCCATCATGCCCTTGATATCATGATACTCCCATCATGCCCCTGACACCATGACATCCCATCATGCCCTTGATATCATGATACTCCCATCATGCCCATGACACCATGACATCCCATCACGCACCTGACACCATGACACTCCCATCATGCCCCTGAACCCCACTGCCATCACACACCTTATGATGCATCTGTGATGCACCCACATTCTGAGATTTCCAAAAAAGGGGAGTAGAAATGAGCACACTCAAGCTTCACTCCAAACGCTGCCCCCAGTTGAGCTTCCTGTTCAGCCCCCAGTCCCACCCACCCACACTTTCTCCTGGGGGGTCTTTCCCTCTGCCTTTAAACCAGTCTTGCCTTCCTGCTCACCTGGAACAAGCCTCGCCAGGGCCCCTCCACAACACAATGACCGCACACACTGGCTCGAAACCATAGAAATTCATTCTCGGAAGGCTGGAAGCCCAAAATTAATTTCTCTGACCAAACCCAAGGTGTCAGCAGCATCCACTCCCCCTGGTGGGTGCAGACGGCTGCTGGCATGTGGCACCTGCCCACCTTGGCCTGGGCACGGCCACCACCCCCAACCACCTGCAGCTCTGCTCCTCCTCGGGTTGCTTGACCTGTGCTCATGCCCAGCACCCCCCACCACCACCACCACACACACTGGGAACTTCTTTCTCCTGCCCCTGCTGGGCAGGCCAGCCGCTACTCTGCAGGACCCACGGGAACACCAGCTCAAGGCGGTGGGTGGACATGGGTCACCATCCACAGCTTACAGTAACAGCACGAGGTGTCAGGTCCCCCTCCCCCACACACCCAACTCCCCCTGAGAGCAGGTGCACAGCCAAGCGAAAGACAGGACTGAAGAATTGGTGCTGGGTGTAAACATGGCTGAGAGGAAGGCGGGGAGCCCCAACCTGCCTTTCCCTGGGGGCTGCAGGCCTCTGCTAACGTGGCTCCCATCAACCACCAAGCTTCCCACGGGTCGGGGGAACGTGCATCACATGTCAGCCTCTCAGCCAATCACGACAGCCACATACACACCTTACCCAATCAGCTCGTGGCTGGTTCACTCCCAGGAAGCGTGGTGAGCCACGCCGCTGGTGGAAGCTAACCAGATCCATCCTCCAGCAAGAGGTGCAGAGCAGGGGTACGCTCAAGTGCTTCTCACATGAAACTACTCCAATATTTACAGCACCACACGTGTTTGGAATAGGATGTAGAATAGGGGTTTTCCCTTGAGATCCTGCGTATGCCATTCATTTATTTTCCATATGAACAGTTTTCATAATAAATTTTTCATTTTAGAGTCATTTAGACTTACAGAAAAGCTGCAAAGAGAACAAAAATCTCTGTATACACTCAACTCATTTCCTAGACCATTAATGTTTTATGTCGCCCTGCTGAGGAACCAACGATGCACTGCTTAAACCCACGGGGGGTTCTGAGCCCCTGCTCCCCCATCCTTCCTGGTCCCATGATCCAACAGGACCACGCACGGGATTTTGCTGGCGCCACACCTCCCTAGGCTCCTCCCACCTGTGCCGCTGTCTTCCGTGTTCCTGACGACTGTGGGAGTTTTGAGGAAGCGGCTTGGGTGTGCCGTAATCGGGGTTTGTCTTTCTCTCGTGATTGGACTTGACTGAAAGCTTTGTGCACAAAGAACACCAGGCAAAATGTCTTCACCACATCACAGCAAGGGTGCAGGGGCCAAGACTCAACACCCACCTCGCTGTTGGAGAGGGACTGGACCCGGTGTAGACAGGCCCACCACTGCGGAGGCTGACCTGGACCCCAACACCAGACAGGCTCACCACTGCTGATGTCCACCTGGACCCCGAGAGCCCACTCCCGTCCACTGCTGGCGTCGCCCCGCCCCTTGGAGGAGGCGGAGTCCTGGGCGCCCTGCACTGCTCTCTCCTCCCCACCGCCTTCCACCTGTGGTCTCGGGAGTCCACGCACAGTCCCCAGCCCCTGCCTCAAAACCGTGAAATTTCTGAAAAGGAAAATAAACTCTCAAAGCCACATGCAACTCTGGTTAATAGATGCTCAGACACACACCAGATTCTTTAAAATCCATGTAAGCGCTGTGTGAACGCAATCTTACAGCGGGGGACACCTGTTGAAACGAGCTCGCTGAGAATCCCACTCAACTGCGGCTCAGGCAGCGAACGGCGGGATACACAGGACTGGGGCGCCCTGCGGCAGCGGCCTTGCTCTCGGCCACACCAGGCTGACAACGTGACGGCCAAGCCGGGGGACTGGAGGGACAGGACACTGCTTTCTGGCTCCGTGTCACCAGCCATCAGCCATGACACTCTCTCCCTTCTCTGAAGGCCACACCCGAGCCCTGCAACGCAGCCTCCTTGGAGGAGGGTCAGTCTTCTGCTTTGTTCTGTCCCTGCTTTTCTCTACTCACTCATCCCAGATCCTGCACCTGAGCGTGGCCAGGGGAAGGCCCAGGGATTACTGATCGGTGAGCGACTTGGGACAAGATGACTGGGGCCGGCGCTGTGGCGTTGTGGTCTAGACCTCCACCTGCAGTGCCAGCATCTCATATGGGCACCAGTTTGAGTCCTGGCTGCTCGGCTTCTGATCCAGCTCTCTGCTATGGCCTGGGAAGGCAGCAGAAGATGGCCCAAGTCCTTGGAGCCCTGCACCCACGTGGGAGACCTGGAAGAAGCTCCTGGCTCCTGGCTTTGGATTGGCTCAGCTCTGGCCATTATGGCCATCTGGGGACTGAACCATTGGATGGAAGACCTCTCTGTCTCTCTGTCTCTCTGTCTCTCTCTCTCTCTCTCTCTCTCTCTGCCTTTCAAATAAATAAGTAAATCTTAAAAAAAAAAAAAAAGAAAGAAAGAAAGAAAGAAAAAAGGTGTTGCTGCAGTCTTGGGCCCTGCTGAGAAACCCAGCCCGCTGTAGCTGAATGAACCAGAGACAGGCGCAGGCTTCCCGGCCCCCGTCAGGGTCTGTTCTTCCTGCTATTTTGGGTGCAACTCTGAGCAAGCCCCTCATCTGCTTGGAAGCCCCCACACACCCACAGGCTGAGAGCAACCTCCCGGAGAAACAGCACAGGGCCAGGCCCACTCTTGCAGGCACAGAGGGAAGTGGGGTGAGGGCGGGGGGCAGTGGGTTATGGCTGCAGCTCGCTGCCTAGTGCGAAGAAATCCCAGAGCGAGGGATTCTCTGGGCACTGGGCGGGGCCCGAGGACAGAGGATGCTCCGGGCACCAAAGGGACCACAGTGTGTTCTGGATGGTCTGGGCCGGAGCAGCCAAGATTGGGGTGCAGGCAGGGGTGCCCAGAGGCCAGGAGAGAGACAGCCCCACCCCAGACCCTGTCAGAAGGGCAGGGGTCCCGGTCTGCTGGGCCAAAGGCTGTGCCCCCGCTCAGAGCAAGCGAAACACACAGCCACGTCAAGTGGTGCAGGGGCCGCGGACCCCGCCGTTTTGTCGCATTATCTGCGTAATTAGTGAGAGCTTTGGTGACTGTTTTTATTTTTTAAATTAATTGACTTGTAATTACTGGAGAGACAGAGCCCCCATGTGCTGCTTCACCCCCCTAATGGTTCATTCCTCGAACACCCGCAACAGCCAGGTCAGGGTCGAGCCAGGAGCCAGGAACTCAACCCCGGCCTCCCACACGGGGGCCAGCAAGGGGAGCGCCCACGGCTGCCTCCCAGGGTTGGGAAGTAGAGCCGAGACTCACGGCCACTCTGGTAAGGGATGCAGGTGTCCCCGGTGGCATGGTCCCTGCCGTGCCGTGGGCCATGCCCCTGCATCCCTCCAGTGCCTGTCCTTGAGACCCAGTGTGGGTTCACATAGCAGGAACGGCCACACCTCCAGCTACTCCCAGCAGAGACGGCAGCCGGCACCTCGCAGGAGGAGCGGGCAACTGTGCTCTCGGTCCCGGCCACTGCCCCTCCTGGGGAATTCCTGGACGTCTCCTGTTTCATCCCAAACGTTTGTGCAATTTTACATTCTACATCCCTGTGTGTCTGAATACTGGAAATGTCTGGGTTACCTTGGCGTCTAGGAAACATTAAAGCTTGGCGTGTTTACGTTGCCACTCTCTGCCCCTGGAGGGAGGGGGGGTGCCCAGCGTAAGGAGCCTGGGGTCCCTTGCTCTGCCAAGCTCCCATCCCGTCCTGGGTGCACACAGCTTCTTTACATGACTAATCGGGGCGTGGTTCTGCAGGAGCCTGTGAAGGCAGCTTTCCAAGGTGCATTTCTTCCCATCACCGTTCTAACCGGGGCCAGCTCAGCACCAAAGGCCTCCCAGGGCAGGTCCTCCGGCTCTGTCCTGCCATAGCCAGTAACACTACCCGTCTGCTGGGAAAACCTGCAGCTCCGACCACGACGCCGCGGAGCGGCCCCGGATGCACCCCCAGAAGACACAAAAGATGGACTTATGTATCCGAGAGGCAGAGTCGATCTTCTGTCCGCTGGTTCACTCCCCAGGTGGCCACAACGGCCGGGGCGGGGCCAGGCCAAAGCTCCTCTCTCTCTCTCTCTCTCTCCCCTTCCTCCAGGTCTCCCACGTGGGTGCAGGGACCCAAGAACTTGGCCCATCTTCCACTGCTTTCCCAGGAGCATTACAGGGAGCTGGATGGGAAGTGGAGCGGCTGGGACTCGAACCCACAGCCATATGGAACACTGGCACTGCAGGCAGCGGCTGAGCCCCCACGCCGTGACCCGGGCTATGGCTCTTACTGAAGCTACATAGACAGACATCCCTGCCATCACTATGATTTCTTGTCTTCTGTAGAGACAATATATTCCTACTAATTAGTGGTAAAGGTTATGGCTAGGATAAAATGTTTTATGTATAAATAAAAATGTATTTATGCCAATAAACATGTGCTATAAATGATAAACATAAAACATAATGTAGTCTATGTTATTCATAATGATAAAATTGTGCAGATAAAAGTGATACAGAAATTTTATTACAAATAGATAATAAAACATAGCTATACAGAATAGCTATGTATATGCAAACATATTGTAACTGACATTTAAGTTGTTTTGAAGATTAGCGTTAATAAGGATGAGGGGCGGGTATCTAAGAAGCCACCTGGGGCGCCCACATCCCACCCTGGAGAACCTGAGACGGAGTCCCGGCTCCGCGCCACAGCCCAGCTTCCCACAAAGGCGCAGGCGGAGGCTTAGCGCTAGCCCCGGCCCTAAGCCTCCCACGTGGGAGCACAGATGGAGCCCCTGGCTCAGCAGGGCCCACCCCAGCTCTCCCAGGCATTTAGGGAGTGAACCAGTGGATGAGCGATCAGTCTCTGTCTCTGTCTCTCTCTGACGGACAGGGCCCAGACAGCACACAAAGTGGATGAGCGATCAGTCTCTGTCTGTCTCTCTCTCTGACGGACAGGGCCCAGACAGCACACAAAGTGGATGAGCGATCAGTCTCTGTCTCTCTCTCTCTCTGACGGACAGGGCCCAGACAGCACACAAAGCCCGTGGTCCCAGAGGGGCCGGGCCCTCGGCAGCACCCCTCCCATGGAGCTCTCAGGATGTTCCCCCACCACACGGAGGGTCTGCGTCCCCTCCTCTGAACCTGTGGTTAGCGAAGCCAGCCCTGAGCCGAGCAGCGAGAGGTAGGACGGCCACGCAGGCCACGCGCTCTGCCGCCAGGACAGCCATGAGCCTCATTCCCCAGGCCCAGCCAGGGCCCCGCGGGGCTGCTAATGACATACGGTGTTAGCGCTGGCTCAGCATCCGGAAGCCCACCAGGCTCTGCACTCTGAAATGGATCCAGCCCCCAGGGGCTCCGCTCAGGGCCCCGCGCCCAGCCGTGGAAACGCCAGGGCTGGGGGGGCAGCCCTGGGGCTGAGCTAGGGTTTCACGTGGACGTTCCTGCACTCCCGCAGCTCCCCAGGGCCAGCCGGCCATGCCCAGGGGCCACGGCGAGGCTACCCAGCCCCGGCCCCACGCAGCACTGCTGGCCGTGGCAAAGGCACCTCCCAGCCTTGGCACGATCGGGTTTCCTGACGCCAGCATCCCTCGCGCGGCTGCCGGCAGCAGGCTCCGCATTAAACACCCGATTAGAGCCGTTTGCCGTGGGATTTACAGGGATTTTCCCCAGCGCCCCAGAGATCCCCATTTCCCTGGGACATTTAACACAGCTGTCAAGACTCCCTCCAACCTAGCTCCGGCTGAGGCTCGGGCCGGGGCTGCAGAGAACGGGGAGTGGGCAAGCCCAGAGCCTGGGGGCCCACAAGGAGGGGGAGGGGACCCCCGATATGGACAAACGTCCCGGGCTCTGAAACTCTGGGCCCTTCCCCAGGCCACTGCTGAGATGCTGGGCCCTCGTGGACCCCACAGAGTGCCCACAGCTCTGCCCCCAGCCATCAGCCTCGTCTGATGCCGACCCGGCCCGAGTATGGGACTCTGGCGGACACATAGGACCGTCTGTGCCTCAGCCTCCTCGTCTGTGAGCCCCCCTCCCATCCTGCCCCTGACACCAGGTTGGCACCTGTACGCAGACATGAGACTGCCCGTGTGTGCCGCGTGTCGGGAGCCCAGCTGGCATTAGACTTGTTCCAGAAGGTTCATAACAGTTTTATTCGTGGTGCCTGAAATGAAATCCACGGTGGATAAGCCAACCAGGGTGAGTCTGCAGGGCCTCCGCCTGGCGACAAACACGGGCACACACGGGCGACTGTCACAGATCTTCCAAGGACGCACGAAGCCATGGAGAGCCAGGCACACTGTGGAGAGGTGGGGGGTTGGAGAGCAGCAGAGCCAGCAGCGACGGAAATGAGCAGTGGCCGGGGGCCAGGGAGCCCCTGGGAGGTGCCAGGCCTGCGCCGGGGCTGGGGGCACAGCCGGGCACACAGCTGCACCCGCGCACCCGGCACGTCATCGTGGCACCGTCGCCCTGAAAAGGGGAGCGGGCGGGCGCCGCAGGGCCCCGGGTGTCGGGAGCGCGGCAGAGGCTTGCGTGTGGCCTGGCCCACGGTGCCGGCCGCCTCCACAGGCCCAGCTCCGCGCCCTCGGCAGCCGGCCACTTGGAGGCCCCGTTCTTGTTGGCTGATTTGGTCGTGCCTGCAGGCTTCTCTCCGGTTAGGACATTTTTGTCTTTTGAGGGGGGAAAGCAGCGTTGGGGCGGGGGAGGCAGCGTACAGCGGCGCGCGAGGGGGAGCTGGGCTGGGGCCAAAGTAACCAGCTGCCTTCCAAGACGCCGTCGGTTACGAGCCCAGGCATTTCCTGAGCGTGTGCTCCGGGGCCCGGTTTTTCCATGAAGTCCCACGATCCAGAGGGGACTCGCAGCCCCCAGAATGGAACGCCACGGTCAAGGGCAGGCCCGGCAGCTGCCTGCCATCGCCAGACCCTAGCGAGGGCTGAGGAGTGGCCCTGAGACTCCGAGGACTTGGCTTGCGTCTGTCCTGGGAACGGGCAGGTCCCGGCTCGGCTCCGAGTGAGGCCTGGAGCCGTCCCTCCCCCAGGCGAGCGCACCTCCCCGCGGAGTCTTCACACACGGCTGTGTTTATCTGGGAGGCCGGGGCCGCCCCGCTGCTGCGGCCGACGTTCCCAGTGAACTTGTTCCTCACCTCCCGGGCAGGGGCTCTCTGTCCCCTCTCCGGAGGTGGGCTTGGCAGAGCAAGCAAGAGCCTGGGGCCCTGGACACGCTGCGAGGGCAGCCACAGCCGGGGCTCCCGGCCGTCCTGAGAAGGGCACAGGCAGCAGGATGTGGCCGCTGGGCCAGGCTCATCAGCATGCCGGCCGCACACCCCGGGCCCCCTGCGCCAGTCTGGCTGCAGCAGGCCGACTTGGAAGGGTCCGATTACAGTACAAGCTTCCCGCGGGGCGGCCAGGCCCTTCCTGGCTCTCAGGAGCGCTGAAGGGGCCGGCGAACCCTCCCAGCACCCCCACCACTGCTGGCCGTGCCAGGTCAGCGCCCCCACCATCTCTGTGTGCTCGCTCAAACCTTGCACCCAGCCTGTCACAGTCACTGCCAAGTCCAGCCAGTCTGGAGCGCAGGGTAGGGCACAGGGACGCCTTCACTGTGTCCTGGACCCCTCAGCCAGGGGACAGCTGGACAGCCCCAGCCCGCGACTCCCGGTGCTCTCCGCTCGCTGGGCCACGCAAGGCCCTGCCCTCTGCGCATCCAGGAAGCTCCTCCCACCCCACCCTCCCTGGGACCACCGCGGTGCAGACCCACAGACGTGGCGGTGGCGTCCTCAAGGCCGGTCCTCGCGGACGGAAGGCTGAGACGAGGCAAGTGTTGTCAGAACGTCAACATGGCCAGGCGGCGGCGCGCTGGAAAGCCGAGGCCCAGCGCCGGCCACACCGGCCTCTCAGTGCCCCTCCGTGTGCTGACCCTCAGCACCGCCCACACCCTCCCTCCCACTCACGCTGCCCAGGTCCCCCTCAGGCCGCCCACTTCTGCTCTGCCACTTCCGAGCTCTGCCCACCACGCCCCAGGGGCCACACGCCTGCTCCCCGCACCCCCTCCAGCAGCCTCCCCACGCCCCTTTCCGACACCATGGGGCGGAATGACGGGCTGGGTGGCTTTCTGTGGCGAATGCTCACTCCCAGCCACCAGAACAATGGCCCCACACGTATTCCTGGAGGTCAGAGGACCAGCGGAAACACAGGTGCGTGCAGGGCTGGTTCCTCGTGGACGTGCCTCGGGCCGCCCCACCCCTCAGCCTGCGGCCAGGTCTCCCAGCTCTGCTTCCGCCCTCAAACGCTCTCCCCTCCCTCCATCTCCTGCCCACCTGTCCTGAGGACCCATGATGACCACAGCCGTCCAGAGAGCCGAGGGGCATGTCCCCCATCAGGATCCCACCTCAAAGACATCCACAACAGGGTGACTCTGTCCCAGGCCCTGGGATCAGAGGGTGTCTTTGGGATGGGGGGACCTCATCCCGCCCACTGCCCTGGGTGTGCACAGGCCCAGATCATGCAAGCGTGGTCAGCCCGAGTTCACTTGCTGTCCAACTGCAGGACATGGGGTCCCCGTCTCCCCTCCTCCCTTCCTTTCAAGCCCACTGCCTTCCCCACCCCCAAGAGCCCCGTCTCGCCAGACACCTCGGCTCCTCCGAGACCTGGGAGGTGCTCGTGCTGGAGAGCACGGGGCTCCAAACCAGGAACAACGCAGGGCCCACGGCAGGTGATGCGCCCTGGGGAGAGCGGCCTCGTGCCTGCCCACGGGACAGCAAGCAGGGTGCCAGGAGCTCTGGCTTTCCATCCGCTGCATGGGGCCAACTGCCCCGGGACAGAAATCCTGACCGCGACACACAGCAGCCACCACAGGGCCAAGCAGCACGTGGGGGAGCAGCGGGGGAGGGGAGAGGGGAAGGGGGAGGAGGAGGATGACAAGGAGGAGGAGGTCGAGGAGGAGGAGAAGGAGAGAGAGGAGGAGGAGGACGAGGAGGACGAGGAGGAGGAGGAGGAGGAGGAGGACGAGGAGGAGGAGGAGGAGGAGGAGGACGAGGAGGAGGAGAAGGAGAGGGAGGACGAGGAGGAGAGGGAGGACGAGGAGGAGGATGAGGAGGAGGAGGAGGAGGACGAGGAGGGTTGGAGGTGAGCTTGGCTGTGACTCACAGGCCCCTGGGGGAAATGCCAGCATGTGAGGAGGGCCCCCTTCCCATTGGGTATGCGGCCAGCCGTCCCCACCCTCCCCTGCATGTCTGCACCCTGGCCTGCCTCTTCCTGCCATGTGTAAGGGTCATGGCGGCCACCTTCCAGCTGAGCAAATCAGGGGGAGGCATACACGTCAGAGTGGGCACGAGGGCAAGGGACTGGGCGCCCGGCAGTGCGGGCACGGGAGCAAGGGACCAGGCGCTCAGCAGTGTGGGCGGGAGCAAGGGGCCGGGCGCTCAGCAGTGTGGGCACGGGAGCAAGGGACCAGGCACTCGGCAGTGTGGGCATGGGAGCAAGGGGCCGGGTGCTTGGCAGTGTGGACACAAGGGCAAGGGAGAGCTGCTGTGAGGACCAATCCCGTGGTCCCCATGCAGGCTCACTCCAGTATGGGCATGGGCACAGGCACAGCACACGGCTCACTCTGGCATGGGCACGCGGGCTCACTCCACTCTCCTTGAACGCACCATGGTTTGCCCAACATTTCCTTCCTCCAGCGATTCCCCTGGCTATGAGGTTGGCTCGGACCAGCCCATGGACAAGGACGGTGCCGACGCAGGTGAAGGGACAATGGGCACAGCCTGGCCGGGAGGGTCACACAGTTTTTCAAACACGGGGCCAGAAACACTCGAACCTAGGTCTTCAGACTCAAAGTCCTAAAGACTCTGAGTCCTCAAAGAGGCTCAGAAAATGAGCCCTGGGCTTCTTGTTTATCTCCTACCTTCAACACCTCCAGCCCTCTCCCACCTCCCCAGCCCTCTCCCACTCCACCTCCCCCAGCCCTCTCCCACCTCCCCAGCCCTCTCCCCACCTCCCCAGCCCTCTCCCACCTCCCCAGCCCTCTCCCCACCTCCCCAGCCCTCTCCCACTCCACCTCCCCAGCCCTCTCTCACCTCCCCCGGCCATCTCCCACCTCCCCCAGCCCTCTCCCACCTCCCCAGCCCTCTCCCCACCTCCCCAGCCCTCTCCCCACCTCCCCAGCCCTCTCCCACCTCCCCAGCCCTCTCCCACTCCACCTCCCCAGCCCTCTCCCACTCCACCTCCCCCACCCTCTCTCACCTCCCCCGGCCATCTCCCACCTCCTCCAGCCCTCTCCCACTCCACCTCCCCAGCCCTCTCCCACTCCACCTCCCCAGCCCTCTCCCACTCCACCTCCCCAGCCCTCTCTCACCTCCCCAGCCCTCTCTCACCTCCCCAGCCCTCTCCCACTCCACCTCCCCCAGCCCTCTCACCTCCCCCGGCCATCTCCCACTCCACCTCCCCAGCCCTCTCCCACCTCCCCAGCCCTCTCTCACCTCCCCCAGCCCTCTCCCACCTCCCCAGCCCTCTCCCCACCTCCCCAGCCCTCTCCCCACCTCCCCAGCCCTCTCCCACCTCCCCAGCCCTCTCCCACTCCACCTCCCCAGCCCTCTCCCACTCCACCTCCCCCACCCTCTCTCACCTCCCCCGGCCATCTCCCACCTCCTCCAGCCCTCTCCCACTCTACCTCCCCAGCCCTCTCCCACTCCACCTCCCCAGCCCTCTCCCACTCCACCTCCCCAGCCCTCTCTCACCTCCCCCGGCCATCTCCCACTCCACCTCCCCAGCCCTCTCCCACCTCCCCAGCCCTCTCTCACCTCCCCAGCCCTCTCCCACTCCACCTCCCCCAGCCCTCTCACCTCCCCCGGCCATCTCCCACTCCACCTCCCCAGCCCTCTCCCACCTCCCCAGCCCTCTCTCACCTCCCCAGCCCTCTCCCACTCCACCTCCCCAGCCCTCTCTCACCTCCCCCGGCCATCTCCCACTCTACCTCCCCAGCCCTCTCCCACCTCCCCAGCCCTCTCCCCACCTCCCAGCCCTCTCCCCACCTCCCCAGCCCTCTCCCATTCCACCTCCCCTAGCCCTCTCTCACCTCCCCCGGCCATCTCCCACCTCCCCCAGCCCTCTCCCACCTCCCCAGCCCTCTCCCACCTCCCCAGCCCTCTCCCCACCTCCCCAGCCCTCTCCCCACCTTCCCAGCCCTCTCCCCACCTCCTCCCCTGCTCACGGGCAGCACTCAGATGGGTGCTGGTTGCCTGGCTTCCTGCTTGGCCACACACAGAGGCCCTCTCTCTCCTGGGCCTCCACGGGTCAGCTAGAACCCTCACCAGGTCCATAGCTCCTGAGTGCCTGCCCTCCCTCGCCTCTAAGGACCCCGCTGCGCTAGCCCCGCACCACCCACGCGGCAGTCTGCAAATGTGCGCCAGTGCCTGACGCACCCCGCTGAACTCGCCCTGGTCAGCCGGGTCGCGTGGGTCACCTTTGCTGTCCGATCGCTGACCTCGGCAGTCATGGAGAGGAAGCCGGCCAGCTCACAGGGCCCAGCATGGACAGGGTGGGGGAAGGGGAAAGGCAGGGCCCCACGGGGAGGGGGTTGCTCCACTTTGCAAAACAAGCGTCGCAACTGCAGTCATTTTAGGAACTTTCCACCACCCCACGGGCAAGTGCAGCCTGACAGCAAATGGTGCTCACGTGACCGACTCACTTCAGGAAGCACCCAGAGCCAGTCCCCGGCAGCCTGCACCCCTCCAATCCCCGGCAGCCTCACCCTGCACCCCCCAGTCCCCGGGAGCCTCACCCTGCACCCCACCAGTCCCCAGCAGCCTGCACCACTCCAGTCCCTGGCAGCCTCACCCTGTGGCCCCCAGTCCCCGGCAGCCTCACCCTGCACCCCACCAGTCCCCAGCAGCCTGCACCCCTCCAGTCCCCGGCAGCCTCACCCTGCACCCCCAGTCCCCGGCAGCCTCACCCTGCACCCCCCAGTCCCCGGCAGCCTGCACCCCTCCAGTCCCCGGCAGCCTCACCCTGCACCCCCAGTCCCTGGCAGCCTCACCCTGCACCCCCAGTCCCCAGCAGCCTACCCTGCGCCCCCCCAGTCCCCGGCAGCCTCACCCTGCGCCCCCCCAGTCCCCGGCAGCCTGCACCCCTCCAATCCCCGGCAGCCTCACCCTGTGCCCCCCAGTCCCCGGCAGCCTCACCCTGCGCCCCCCCAGTCCCCGGCAGCCTGCACCCCTCCAATCCCCGGCAGCCTCACCCTGCGCCCCTCCAGTCCCCGGCAGCCTGCACCCCTCCAGTCCCCGGCAGCCTCACCCTGCGCCCCCCAGTCCCCGGCAGCCTCACCCTGCGCCCCCCAGTCCCCGGCAGCCTCACCCTGCACCCCCAGTCCCCAGCAGCCTACTCTGCGCCCCCCCAGTCCCCGGCAGCCTCACCCTGTACCCCCAGTCCCCAGCAGCCTCACCCTGCGCCCCCCAGTCCCCGGCAGCCTCACCCTGCGCCCCCCAGTCCCCTGCAGCCTCACCCTGCACCCCCAGTCTCCAGCAGCCTCACCCTACGCCCCCCCAGTCCCGGGCAGCCTCACCCTGCACCCCCAGTCCCCAGCAGCCTCACCCTACGCCCCCCCAGTCCCCGGCAGCCTCACCCTGCACCCCCCCAGTCCCCGGCAGCCTGCACCCCTCCAGTCCCCGGCAGCCTCACCCTGCGCCCCCCAGTCCCCAGCAGCCTCACCCTGCGCCCCCCAGTCTCCTGCAGCCTCACCCTGCACCCCCAGTCCCCAGCAGCCTACCCTGCGCCCCCCCAGTCCCCGGCAGCCTCACCCTGCGCCCCCCCAGTCCCCGGCAGCCTGCACCCCTCCAATCCCCGGCAGCCTCACCCTGTGCCCCCCAGTCCCCGGCAGCCTCACCCTGCACCCCCCAGTCCCCAGCAGGCTGCACCCCTCCAGTCCCCGGCAGCCTCACCCTGCGCCCCCCAGTCCCCGGCAGCCTCACCCTGCACCCCCCAGTCCCCGGCAGCCTGCACCCCTCCAGTCCCCGGCAGCCTCACCCTGTGCCCCCCAGTCCCCGGCAGCCTCACCCTGCGCCCCCCCAGTCCCCGGCAGCCTGCACCCCTCCAATCCCCGGCAGCCTCACCCTGCGCCCCCCCAGTCCCTGGCAGCCTCACCCTGCACCCCTCCAGTTGCTGGCAGCCTGCGCCCCCCCAGTCCCCGGCAGCCTCACCCTGTGCCCCCTAGTCCCCGGCAGCCTCACCCTGCACCCTCCAGTCCCCGGCAGCCTGTGCCCTCCAGTCCCCGGCAGCCTCACCCTGCACCCCCCAGTCCCCGGCAGCCTGCGCCCCTCCAGTCCCCAGCAGCCTCACCCTGTGCCACCCAGTCCCCGGCAGCCTCACCCTGCACCCCCCAGTCCCCGGCAGCCTCACCCTGTGCCCCCCAGTCCCCAGCAGCCTCACCCTGCACCCCCCAGTCCCGGGCAGCCTCACCCTGCACCCCCCCAGTCCCCGGCAGCCTCACCCTGCGCCCTCCAGTCCCCGGCAGCCTGCGCCCCTCCAGTCCCCGGCAGCCTCACCCTGCGCCCCTCCAGTCCCCGGCAGCCTCACCCTGCGCCCCCCAGTCCCCGGCAGCCTCACCCTGCACCCCCCCAGTCCCCGGCAGCCTCACCCTGCACCCCCAGTCCCCGGCAGCCTCACCCTGCACCCCCAGTCCCCGGCAGCCTCACCCTGCACCCCTCCAGTCTCCAGCAGCCTGTGCCCTACAGTCCCTGGTAGCCTGTGCCCTACAGTCCCCGGCAGCCTCACCCTGTGCCCTCCAGTCCCCAGCAGCCTCACCCTGCACCCCTCCAGTTGCTGGCAGCCCACCCTGCGCCCCTCCAGTCCCTGGCAGCCTCACCCTGCGCCCCTCCAGTTGCTGGCAGCCCACCCTGCGCCCCTCCAGTCCCTGGCAGCCTCACCCTGCGCCCCTCCAGTTGCTGGCAGCCCACCCCGCGCCCCTCCAGTCCCCGGCAGCCTCACCCTGCACCCCTCCACACTCCCGGCAGCCCACCCTGCGCCCCTCTACACTCCCAGCACCAGGCTGAATCACACACCCCCCCCTTCAGGGCCTCAGGTGCCCACTGCCTATGGATGGAGTCCATGTCCTCTGTGGTCCAGCTCCTGAGGGTGCTGTGGTTCTAGGATGCCATTCCAGTGTCCCTGCCTCCACCCACATGCCCCCCCCCCCCAGCCACAGGGAACTTGTTCTTTCTTCTGATGCCTCCTCCACCTGATGGCCTCTGGCTCCCCTTCACCTGATGGCCTCTGGCTCCCCTTCACCTGATGGCCCTGGGTCCCCCTTCACCTGATGGCCCTGGGTCCCCCTCCACCTGATGGCCTCTGGCTCCCCTTCACCTGATGGCCCTGGGTCCCCCTCCACCTGATGGCCTCTGGCTCCCCTTCACCTGATGGCCCTGGGTCCCCCTCTACCTGATGGCCTCTGGCTCCCCCTTCACCTGATGGCCCTGGGTCCCCCTCCACCTGATGGCCTCTGGCTCCCCTTCACCTGATGGCCCTGGGTCCCCCTTCACCTGATGGCCCTGGGTCCCCCTCCACCTGATGGCCTCTGGCTCCCCTTCACCTGATGGCCTCTGGCTCCCACTCTGGCTCCACTGCCTCAGAACGCATCTCAGAAGCGGGGCCTGAGTCCACCAGCTGGAAAGAACCACTTGACAGGAGAAAACCCGTGCAACCCCTGCCCTTCTCCCTCAGACACAAGAGCACCTGCCGTCTCGGCCAGACGCCCACAGGACGGCCCCAGGCATGCCGGCTCCTTCACCCCTCAGGTGACACTTGGCTCCGGGGCGAGCGTGACAGGGGCTGCCGACGGCACCCCAGACGCCTCCCCTGAAACGGGTTCTGCTCACAAAGCTCTGCTGGCCCCCGGGCGTCCCAGCAGGGCATCTCAAGCCCCACCAGCTTCAAGCCGGCACTCGCGGGGTCGCTGTGGGCCCCGTGGTGAGGTCTGGCACCACCGACTGGCAGCAGATTTGGTGTGCGTTGTGGGAAATCGGGCCCCCGAGTGGCGCTGGCTTTCTGGTTCGGAGTCTTCCGACTGCTCGTGAGGACAGGAGCCCCCACAAGGACCCCTGCATGGAGGCCCCCACATCCCAGGGGCAGCCCCGTCATCACCATGGTTACCTGCTAATAATAACGACTCCTGAAAAATAGTCCACGTCTATCCTGCACTCAACAGCAGTGAGGCCGCCCCTCCTGCAAAGCTGACGGGGTTTGGAACCAACTTCTGTGGCCAAGCAGTGGCCGCCCCGTGGCCATCTCTGTCTCTGCCTCTCTGTTTAAAACGGTCACGCAAGGGGGCAGGCATTGTGGCAGACGGCTGAGCCCAGCAGGCACCACGGAAGGCCCAAGATCACAGCTCAGCTCGAGGGCACCGGGCACCGGGGCTCCACGCTGTGCCCTGTGAGCCGGGGTCGGAGTGTGCCCAGTCCACAAAGGAAGGCACTGAGGCAGAGAGGCCCCCAGAGGACGCGGCAAAGGCCACGCTCCAGCCAGGGCCAGGCTCCCGAGGCTGTACGTGCAGCCCATGCCTGGCAGAGGGAGGGGCAGAGGAAGGGGGGAGGTGCAGGGAGCAGCACAAACCAGGCAGAGCAGAGGACGCTGGGAACGCTGAGGGCAGCCCCTGCACCCCAGCCCGCCTTAGAAGCACCCAGGGAGCGGGAAGGGTCCGTCCTGCAGGGCAGCCTGGAGGTGCTGCTGAGCTGGCCCAGGGGCAGGGCCCTCTACCTCCAAGGTGATCTCCCACGATCGGGGACAGGAGCACCAAGGTCAGTCGTGGCCGAGGGGTCCCCCTCTCAGCGGGACGCCCCTCCATCCCCTCCCCACATGCAGCACGAAAGGCAAGCCTGGCCTCTCGGGCCTGTTCCTGTCTCACACAGGGAGGCTCGGAGCAGGGGCGCCAGGCCCAGGGCGGGGGTGGGGGGGGAGGGTCAGAACCACACATGGAGGGGGGGTCAGAACCACACATGGGGGGTCAGAACCACACAGGGAGGGGGGGTCAGAACCACACATGGGGGGGTCAGAACCACACAGGGAGGCCGCGGCTCGGAGCAGGGGTGCCAGGCCCAGGGCACGCGCAGCCACGGGGGCGGGTCAGAACCACACATGGGGGGGGGTCAGAACCACACATGGGGGGGGTCAGAACCACACAGGGAGGCTGTGGCTCGGAGCAGGGGTGCCAGGCCCAGGGCACGCGCAGCCACGGGGGGGGGGGGGTCAGAACCACACGGGGGGGTCAGAACCACACATGGGGGGTCAGAACCACACATGGGGGGGTCAGAACCACACACGGGGGGGGGGTCAGAACCACACAGGGAGGCTGCGGCTCGGAGCAGGGGTGCCAGGCCCAGGGCACGCGCAGCCACGAGGGGCGGGGGTCAGAACCACACGGGGGGGGGGTCAGAACCACACATGGGGGAGGGGGGTCAGAACCACACATGGGGGGGGTTCAGAACCACACATGGTGGGAGGTGTCAGAACCACACATGGGGGAGGGGGTTCAGAACCACACATGGGGGAGGGGGTTCAGAACCACACATGGGGTGGGGGGGGTCAGAACCACACAGGGGTGTTCCAGAATCACACATGGCGGGGGGGGGGCGGTCAGAACCACAGGAACTGGGGGCATCAGGCCCATGGGGGGTGGGATGTCAGAATCACAGGGAATGGGGGGCGTCAGGACCACACGGGGGGGGTCAGATCCACAGGAACTGGGGGCATCAGGCCCATGGGGAGTGGGGTGTCAGAATCACAGGGAATGGGGGGCGTCAGGACCACACGGGGTGGGGGCTCAGAACCACAGGCGGCCTCCCCGCCTCGGCTCCCTTTCCTCTCAGCTCCCCTGGGGGCTTCGCCAAAGCACAGACGTAGCACGAGGGCAGGCGGCCCGGCGGGTGCCCGGGTTCCCCAGGAGAACCCAGCTGGCTCCCCGGGAAGCCGGGCACGGGCCCTCCAGCAATGTGTTTCTAATCCCGACGCAGGGCGAGGCGGCCCCGGGGAGCACACGCTGGGCGCTCCCGTGTCTGGGGTGGCCGCGGGGAGCCGGGACAACACGTTCCATTGCTCCCCGCTCGCCGCCCCACACCCTGGCTGGCAGGAAGATGTCTCTGAGAGATGAGGCAAAGAAAACATTCCAGCCTCGCCTCCCCCCGCCCGGCTGGGCTCCGCGGGCACCTGGGGGGCATGAGGTCTCTGCCCCCTCCCTCACAGGTCCCCACGACAGGGTGGGCCCCTGGGCTGCTCCCCCAGACGCCCCTCTGCCTTCACCTGCTAACACAGTCCTGCCTGTCACACGTCACACGTGCTGGGCACGTGTGTCCCATCTCCTTCAGCAACCACGCCACCATGCGGCAGGCACTGGTGTGGGTCCCATTTTATGGATGGGAAGACTGAGGCTCACAGAAGTCACTTCTTTCGCTAGTGGGTAACAGAAGCAGAATTCGAACCCAGTTCTGTCAGACTCCATACTCACTACAACCCCAAAACCCTCCAGCTCCGGCGCCCCTGTGTCGCCTCTGCCCCCGTCCGTCTCAGGGCTGTATCTAAGCCTGCCGCTCTGGGTCCGGTGCACAGCACACAGGTTCAGCTCCCGGCTCTGGGGTCTGCGCGTCCAAGGGCATGGAGACCCGGCATCTGCTCGGCGGCCAGTGAGGGCCACCAGCTGCAGCACGCCCAGCGGACAGCCTCCTGGGCGCACGGGAGCGAGCTGCCAGCTCCGTGTCTCCTCCTCTCCTCACAAAGCCATGAGCGCCACCGGGGGCCCCGCCCTCCTAACGCCTGCCGAGGGCCAGCCTCCAAACACCAGCCCCGCGTCCCCAGCCACGGCTCTCCCTGCTCCTCAGCCTCACTCGAGAACCAGGCTGACCGAGAAGGAAGCCGCTGCAAGGCCTCAGGCGGCAAAGGCTCGGCGTGAGCCAAAGACGACAGTGGCTCGGCGTGACATCACGCCAAAGACGACAGTGGCTCGGCGTGACATCACGCCAAAGACGACAGTGGCTCGGCGTGACATCACGCCAAAGACGACAGTGGCTCGGCGTGAGCCAAAGACGACAGTGGCTCGGCGTGACATCACGCCAAAGACGACAGTGGCTCGGCGTGAGCCAAAGACGACAGTGGCTCGGCGTGACATCACGCCAAAGACGACAGTGGCTCGGCGTGAGCCAAAGACGACAGTGGCTCGGCGTGACATCACGCCAAAGACGACAGTGGCTCGGCGTGACATCACGCCAAAGACGACAGTGGCTCGGCGTGACATCACGCCAAAGACGACAGTGGCTCGGCGTGAGCCAAAGACGACAGTGGCTCGGCGTGACATCACGCCAAAGACGACAGTGGCTCGGCGTGAGCCAAAGACGACAGTGGCTCGGCGTGACATCACGCCAAAGACGACAGTGGCTCGGCGTGAGCCAAAGACGACAGTGGCTCGGCGTGACAGACGCGGCTCTGCATGACAGACGCGGCTCTGCGTGACAGACGCGGCTCGGCGTGACAGACGCGGCTCAGCATGACAGACATGGCTCTGCGTGACAGACGCTGCTCTGCGTGACAGACGCGGCTCGGCGTGACAGACGCAGCGGCGTGGGGAGCCGGTGGAGCGACCTGGGAAACGCCCCGTGACCACCTCAGGTACCCGATTGCAGCAGACCCACCCACGGAGCCTCCTGGGGCTGCAGGAACAAAACTGGGGTGGGGGTCTTTAAGCAATGAGGCTGCTCTCTGCCAGTCCCAAATCAAGGGGTGCACAGGCCCCGCCCTTCTCCCAAGGATGCAGACTGCATCACAGGCACTCGGACCTCCGGGGTGAGCTTCTTAAAGGCTGCAGGGACCCTCGGGTCGTATTCGCAGGTTCGCGGGGTCAGGACGGGGGCAGCAGGGACGCCGGTCACCCCAGCGCACCTGCCAGCAGCCAGCAGACCCCGCAGGCTCACCTATGCCAGGGCGCTGTTTCAGAGCCTGGAAGGGGAGCCGACGGGAGGGAAACCCAGTGAAGAGACAGACCCCTGTGCCTGGGGTGAAGGGGACACTGGGTGCTGGGTCTTGGAGGAGCAGACAGGTGTGCTGAGTGGGCCGGGCAGCGGCTGGGAGAGCAGTGAGGCACCCCCAGCGAGGAACAGCACGAAGGTGGTGGTGAGTCCCTGAGCCTGGACGGCCACAGCCACCCCCGCCCCCGTCATCACCTACACCATGCGGAAGGCTCCATCCGGGACCTCCGGACCCCCCATTCCCTCACGGGAAAGCCTACGACTCCAGAGGCCCCTTCACCCCCAGCCTGGGCATAGGAGATGCCAGGCGGGCACTCGTGGTATTTGCCGAAGGGCAGGCCGGAGCCACGGCAGAGGCAGGGCAGCAGCAGGCTCTCCCAGGACCTGGACAGTCACCTCTGAGAGCCCTGCCTGGCGGCACCTTCCCACCCCACGCGGGACCTGGGGCTGGAGGAGGCTCGGGGCCGTCCAAGGCCAGGGGCCCAGCTTCCCTGCCCCTCCACAGCTCCACAGACGCGTCCACTCCCCGGCTTGGCACTGAGACCTGCAAGCGAGCACGTCCCCACGGCTTCCGAGGCACAGTCGCCTGCCCGTCGGGATCCCCCGCATCCCGCAGGGCGCGGCCCGCCTGTCCCTGCTCAGAGAGGCATCCCGGATCCCGCCAGCCCCCGGCCCACTGCTGTCTACCAAGACCCCGTTCCCACGAGAGCACGTGCTGCAATTGAGCACGTCTACTTGTCTCCACTCCCCTCGCCCGTCTCCCCACTAAATCCACACGCCCTGAGCACAGCTCTTGGGCCTGCTCTGCTCAGCCCACACCCCCAGAGCCCAGCACGGAGCCCTGGGGCTCTCCATGTGGCAAACGAGTGAACGAACTTGGACTCTGAGGCTCTCTGATTCAAGCAGGCACCAGCGACACAGAAGATGTCTCAGACCTAACACCCATTGCAAGGGCCACTGCCCCCAGACAGCCATGGCTCTAGAGACTCGAGACTCCCAGAGATGTCCACATCCTCACCTGGAGCCCTCGACCAGCTTTCCCTCTGCAAAGGGGAGCTAAGGTTGCAAATGGACTTAGGGTTGCTGATCGGCCAACTTAATCCTAGCAAGGGGACCGTGGGTTGTGGGGCGGGCCGCAGGCAGTCCCCAGGCCCCTAAACGTGGAGCGAGAGTTGGAGAACAAGGGGAGATGCACAGGCAGGACAAAGAGGCAGCAGCGCTGGCTGTGGCGACGGGAAGGGGCCGGGAGCCAGGCACACGGGGGCTCCACCGGCAGGGAAAGCACGGGCCGCCTCTCCCGCGGAGCCTCCAGGAGGAGGCGGCGCTGCCCACAGGCCCACGTCGGCCCTCTGGCCCTGGACGGCGCTGCCCACAGGCCCACGTCGGCCCTCTGGCCCTGGACGGCGCTGCCCACAGGCCCACGTCGGCCCTCTGGCCCTGGATGGCGCTGTGGTGAGCCGCTGGATCTGCCACTGCCATGGCGGCCACGGGCACGAGTTCTCGGGAGCGACGCGTTCCCACGCAGGTGGTCATGGCTGCGAAGGGTGAGGCACGGCACAGCTGCCGCAGGCTGACGGGTGGCAGAGCAGAGATGGCCGCCGGGATGGGCGCCCGTGCCGGTGCCTGGGAGGAGGCTGTCGGAGCACCTAGCACAGCACCCGTCCACAGAGCCGCTCCTCTCGCAGGGCCAGTCCCCTCCCCTTCCAGAATGTTCTCCCGTCACTTTCCAAGGCTGTGCATGACCTCTGGGGTGGGCACCAAGGGGCAGCCTGGGGGGGTTCCTGGCATGTGCACAGCCTCACTCTCACCAAAAAGCCGCTGGGGGCAGAAATGCTTGGTTAGGGCGGCCTTGGCTGAGCGATGCGTGCAGGTGACCCTGCCGATGACCTGGGGTGGGGGTGGGGGCTGTCTTGCTCCTCCCCCACGCCAGCTCATGCCCACGCAGCAGCAGAGAAGCCGACAAAGGGGTGGGGGGCAGAGGGCTGTGGCTGTCCGAGGGCAGCACACGTGTGGACAGCAAGCTGGGTTCTCTCCTGAAGCCGGAGGGCAGGCGTGGCGCTGTGGAAACCAGCTGTGTCCTGGGGAAGAGAAGGGCGGGCAGCCACGGCAAACAGCCCCGCCCGCTCCCTCCCGGGCGTCCCCTCCCTGCTGCCTGCCTCCCTGGGACCCTGGCGCCAGCTGCGCTCCACCCTGAAAACCAAGACAGGGCTCGGGTGAGGATGGGAGGCAGCCGGGGTCTGTGGAGGGACGTCAGTGGCCCGAAAAGGAGCGGCGCTCTCTGACCCAGGAGCTGCCGGCCTCAGGGGGACCTGGACGCCTCCGGAAGTCGTGCGAGGCCGGGGAGAGCCTTCTCAGAACTGACTGCAAGCCATCGTCCTGAAACACACTTATCAAAAGGTCACATCGCACCGCAGCCGGACGCGGGCGATCCAGAAGCGCGGACCTCACAGAGGCCGACGGCTTCCTCAACCCGGAGGAGCACGGAGCTCAGGCTGTATTTGGAAAAGGCGGCTGCGGCTGGACCGTGATGAGGAGGTGTCTGTGGTCCCGCTGGTGACAGAGTGACAGATTCCGCTCCTGCCCCTGGCCGGCTGCCTGTGTCCACAGCGGAAGCAAATGCTGGGCCTGTCACGCGCAGAGCAGACAGAGATGGCGCACGCGTCCGGGCGGCTCCACGGCGCCCTGGGCTGGGACCCCGGGGCACTCCTGCAGCTCCCGGCACACCCTCTCAGAGGGTCCCCCACACACGCTCTTGGCGGCATGTGCTCGGCCATTTCCTGCCCAGCACACGAAGCTACGGTACTCCGGATTTTGTGTTAGAACAAAAACCGCCCTCAGAGAAGGTAGAGCCTTGGCATAATGTGGGGGCTACTTCTAGGCACAGCGCCTGGGGGATCCTTGCCCTCACCTGTCGCACAGAGACAGCGTGGGATGTGTGCGCATCGCCTCTCTGCTATTAAACTCGCATGCTAAGGAGGCCTTCGCCAGTGCGTGAGGCCACAGAGGCTGCACTGCCACCCCGAGTCCACAGTCAGGGCCGTGTGGGTTCTGCACCATGTCACACACACGGCACAGTGGCCTCCCCCCTTGCAGACGCCAGTCACAGGCAGCGGGTCCCCGGTTACCTACGGACCCCGGGCTCACACAGCCCCCTACACAACCTGACTCTTCGTGAGGAGGAAGAGAAGCAACACAGTGAGATAAGCCTGTGCATGCCTCCGGTGGACGGACTCTCCCAGGATGGCGACGGCTGCCGTGAGGGGTGTGGGACAGGCGCTCTCTCCCCCTGCTGCTGGGCGTGCGACAGCTCACCACTCCGGACTGAGTGTGAGCTAAACACGGCCTCGCCAGACGGTGCACCGCTCGCGAGCCCAAGATGCAGCCGTGCAGAGCAGTTCTACTCGCGATGGCCAAGAGTCTGGAACGAGTAGAATGGCCTCTAACGAGCAACACAGCACACAGCACACGCGCAGTATTGGAGCGGTGAGCAGCAGACGGCCGCGTCTGTCCCTGTTGCTCAAGTGAATGAATGAAAGACGTCACGCACCTCCCGTGCCTCCTCCCAGCGCTGGTGCAGAGCAGGTGGGGAGCGACGCCGTGGCGCATCCTCCCCTCAGAAAGCCCCACGGCGTGGAACGCACCGGGGACTCAACTCCCTGACCCGTTACTGCTGAGTGGAATGAACCGCTCTGCTCTGATCCCCAGGAGGGGGCAGAAAAGTCATTGATAGCCTTTGAGTTATACCCTTAAACGGAAGAACTGCACGGTGTGAAAGTCAGGCTCCAATACGAACCAGGAGATACCTGGTCAACCAGGCCGTATGGAGAACGATGCCGGACCCCTCGAAACAGACGCCACAGTGGCCACTGGCGGGTGCCTTGTTACACAGGCAGGGCCCTCCAGGGGACGAGGGTCTATCTGTGTCGTTTCTGACCAGCACGTGGAGAGGAACAAGCACCCTGACATGAATGGCTTAGCTGGCGCGAGAGCAGACCACTGATTGCAGACAGGTGCTGAAACAGCTGGGGAGGGAGACGCGGTGTCAGGGATTTGCTTCAGAAGGACCCTGGCTTTGGGCGGGGGTGTCAGGGGACGGAGCCGGGTAGCTGTGTGGGGGACCCTGGGTGACGGCCCCTCGAGTACGTTTAACTGCCAACCGGCTTGCGGATTAACTGGACAGGCTTTAACAGAGAGAACCACACGGGCGATCAGGTTCCCAGAAAACAAGGAAGGGAGAACTGTGCCCGAACCTGCTCTAAGTTTCCTAAGCTGAGTGAGTTTTAAAGGAAAACGAAGGTGCTTCCAGCCACGAACCAAAACTAGCTCCAGGGTGGGGAGAGGTCCAGCCCAGCATCCCCGCGGAGGAGAAGTGCAGCCCAGCGTCCACGTCCCGCAGGGCAGGGGCCCCTCCCTTCCCCCCAGAGTGAGGGTCTCACAGCGGAGGGAGCTCTGGGCGGTCTGCTCCGTGTTTACGTGGGCACTGAGGAGCAGGGCCGGGCCGCAGGCCACCGTCCATCACCCAGCTCTGACATGGCCCGAGGAAGTCGTGGCCCCACTGCTTGCAAAAACATAGCGCTCCCGCCCGCGCCGTGGGCCCAGCTGGAAGGCTGGTTGAAGGTTTCCACACAGTGCCCCCCTAGGGCTGCAGAGGGCCAGGCCGAGGGCGTTCCCAGGGCCAAGCGCGGAGGGTCTCCGCCCTGGCCAGCAGCCCGCACGCCTCGCCCTGCCCCGCCTCCCGCACCCTCTGAGCACTCCATCCGCTTGCCAGCTCCTCCCGGGAGGGTGTGACCTGGGACACTGCACACCCAGGGGACCTGGCGGCAGCCAAGACCAGCAGGGCTTCAGGGCAGTCGCCAGCTGGCCACGAGGTGTGGAGGAGCACGGAGCCCTGTGGAGTGCCCTGGACCCTCTCGGGTGCCCAGATGGACACCCCAGGCCCTCAGGCCCCCACTCCAAGCTGTGCTGCCAAGGCCCACCGAGCTCTCTCGCCTGCTCTCCAGAACCCAGAGCTGCTCCCCCATCTGGACTCCAAACCACATCAACCTGAAGTGGACCCCGCCCCGAAGCCCCCTCCTCAGGAGGGGGGATCCCGCAAAGCAGACAGAACGTTACAGAAAAGCTCTGTGGCCACACTGGTGTCAGAGACGCCAGGAGCGGCAGCCGTAGCCTGTCTTCCACGGGCTTCTCAGAGCCGGCGCTGTAGGCCTGTGGACGTGGACCAGAGAGAGGTGTCTGGGGGTGCAGGATCGCCCCCACTGACGGGACCCCAGAACGTGCGTTCTCCCAGGCACCTGTGCGACTGACAGTCTGTGCCTGAGCCCGCGAGCCTTCCCGGCTTTCTCAGGACGCTCGGCGCCTTGCTTCCTCGGCGCACACCAGGCATCGACTGTGCCCCAGTCAGCCCCGCTCGCCCTGAGGCTGTATTTTAGCAACAGACCTTGTCACCCTAAACGCAGCATTCACGGCCGCCTATACGGATCCGCCCAGATTTCTGCCTGGTTCACTCACGGCCACAGCTCAGACACCAAGACGCGGGGTCAGGGCGCTCATCCGGGATGGACTAGAGACAGCTGCCAGTACAGCCGGCCCAGCCAGCAGTGCCACGCGGTGACGGAACCACTGGGACATGGGCCAGCAGACAGAGGGGGAGGGGGAGGAGCTGCCCTGTCCCCACCACAGTAAGGGCGACAGCCCAGGGTGGGGCCGTGCTGGGGACAAGCGGACCTCAGAGTCACTGTGTCCATGCAGGCCAAAGAGCCACTGCCGTGACGGCGTCCACGGGCTCCCTCCAGACTCTGCTCCAACCCGCGCACCCTCACTGTGCAGATTCTCATCACCACGCGGCACAGGCCCCAAGTCCTCACCCTCACTGAGGAGCAAACACAGCCACCGTGGGGGCTGGGGAAAGCCAAGGCCTCAAGAGTCACGTGGCCCAGTGTGGTGACAAGACAAGACCAGGGGCCTTGGCACAGCCTAGAGGCTGGCGAATTCTCTCCAGAAAAGCCAATGTAACACTGGACAACATCGTTAAAAACAGCCATGGCGGGGCTCTGGAGACCGGCCCAAAGGCAGAGGACGAGCTGTGCAGGGCGGACCCTGCCCGGCAGCCTCAGCGTCGGATCCCACCTGCACAGCCTGCTGCTCCGCCATCAGTGCCGCTTCCCAGCACTGGGCTGGCTTGGGAGCCCAGCCCGGGATGAGGTGGTGAAAACCCAGGGCTTGGTCCCTGAACGAGGGCGAGCCGCGAACAAGCAAGGAAAACCCACGGCCTCAGTGGCCAGAGGCCAAAGAGCTCACCGGTGACCCCACAAAGAGAGGGGTGCAAGAGGACACAGTGATCTCCCCTCATCCCTGGCTGAGGGGGAACTGCTCCCGCCCGGGGGAACAAGAGGCCTGAGGAGTAAGAGCAAAAGCAGGTCTGCAAACTGGGGAGTGGGCGCTGGGCCCCCAACTCACGGACAGGTCCACCTGCGTGGCACAGAAGCCTCTGCCCAAACCACTGGCCAGGCTAGACAGAACCACAGAATCAAGAGCATCTTGGGCAGAGACCGCACACTGCCAGGAAGACGGACTCCACTGTGAGTCCAGGGAAGTTAACGGAAAACTCAATAAATCACTCAGAAATACCACTGGACACGTGGATCTTCTGCTGACAGGACTGAGAATCCAGCACTGTGGAGAAGCCACAGGGCCAGGAACGAGGCCTCCTGGCCCCCGGCGCACAAGGCGCCATCTCGGCAGCAGACCCTGGGCCAGGCTGCAGCCCAGCCGCCATCTTGCATTACAGCCTCAGGAGAGGCCAGGGCCCCGGAGCTGCGGGCTGCCGGCCCCCTGCCCCTCAGAAGGCCCGCGAGGCCGTGAGTGGTCACTGTCGTCTGAAGCAGGGACACTCGGGCGAGGTTTGCTGTGTGGCAGGAGGTTCCTAACACCCAGCTTCCCCAGCTCCTGGGCAGGGAGGGGCTGTGCAGGGAATCCAGGAAACGTGAACTTGTCCACAATGCGCGTCAGAGCCCGCGGGACTCGGCGGTGAGCGCGACGCTGCACCTGTTTGGAAGAGCCTCCTGCTGCTACCACGACTGGTCCCCACAGATTTGAAGGGTTTCTGCCCCTTTCTGCACAAACCGGCGACGCCAGCAGCCCCCAGGAGCCCCTCTCAGGGAAGGAAACAGCGGGCTGTGGGGTGCAGGCAGCCACGGGCTTGCTCTGCTGTCCCTGCGTGGAATGAGCAGGGCCCAGCACCGGAGGATTCCACACGTGGGCGGCACCTGGAAAATCAAACAGAGCCGCACATGTTCCGGGAGGGGTGGCCATCGGCAAGGAGGTGCTACTGAGCTCCCCGGGAGTGAGGAAGCAGCACCTGCTCGGGAGGGGCCCAGGGCACCGTCACACTGCTGGCCCGGGAGGGGGCATTCCCAGAAAGAGACTCTCCACCCACCCCAGCCCACCCCAGCCTCATGAACTCCACAGAAGAGTCTCACTGCCCACACTGCACCCCTGCCTGACATGATGTGAGTGACATCTGTGTCGGGGCGGACACACCAACCCGACCCGGGCCCGACAGCCAGCTGTCGCCAGCTTCACCATCCCCACGGCCGCTGCAGGTGCTGCAAAGCCTTGTCTTCCCGATGAAGGCGCTGGGGACAGAGACGTGGCCCCGCTTGCCCAAGGCCGCACAGCTCGTGAGTCTCACAGAGACGGACTCCAGGCCAGGCCCCTGCACTACCCGATGCGTGACAGCTGGTGACTAACACGCCAGGAAGAGCGCCCGTGCTCACAGCTCTGAGGCCCAGCCCTGACCGCTCGTGCCACCCTGCAGTCCAGCAAGGAGTCCTCAGGGACGAGGCACCCTCCCCCCTCCTCTCTCCCTTTCTGTCCAACTCCCCTGCCTGACAGGGAGAGGACGTGCCCCTGGTTCCAGCCAGTCGGCTCAGACGAGTCACGTCCCTGTAACCACAGCGTGCGTGCCTGTCTCAGACACGGCGCCACTGCAGTGGGACACAAACACGGCCGCCCGTGCACCGGGTCAGGCGCCTGACTCGCTCTGCCGCAGTGTCCGCCTCCGTGCGGGGTCTGGAAGCAAAGGTGCAGGCCCCCGAGGGGTTGTGGGAGACGCTGCTGTGGACCAGACGCTACCTCTGGAAGGAAACCGTCTTGGCACCGGCACCGGCGCACAGCTCCCAGCCTTCCAGCCACACGTGCCCGGCCACTCTGCTTCCAGGCGGCGTAACTGAGCCACACAAGGTCTGAGACCTGTGCCCTCCTGGGTTTCCACCAAGGAGCTTTGGGACAGAAGACAGAGAGGGACCACAGAGCACAGAGCGGGGACAGCCCCTCCCTTCCTGGGCAGAAGCCCAGGTCAATCCAGGCTGGCACCCGGCTTCGCTGCCGCTCTGCTCCCGAGGCTTCCAGTACTGGCTGAGCCGCAGCCGCCAGGGCAGAGCCCATGTGGGGAGACGCGGGCGGCTCCAGACTCCACTGCGACGTGGATGGATGGCTCCCCGCGGGAGTCGGCACTGGGGCCAACCACAGAGACGTGCGAAGGCGAGAACGCAGGGGAAGCGGGGGAGTGGCCCGGCACACACAGGGGATCCTGGCGCCCAGATCCCAGGCTCCCAGACCTCGGGGACAACCGAGGTCGTGGCATCCCCACAGCCAGCCCCAGGCTACCCCCAGGCCTGCCCTCTCCTGGGATCCTTACGAGCATTGTTCACGCTCTGGAGGGCGCATTCCCAGTGACCCGAGGCAGCGGTAGGGGCAGGAGCCCGCTGTGCCTTGGGAGGGCAGACAGGGAATGCTGTCCAGAGTGTGTGCCGGCGCGGGCACCACAGCCAGGCCCAGGGACCACGGCTGCTTCCAGGGGCTGCACAGTCGCCCTGTGGGCCCCTCCCAGTGACCCTGCCGCCATGCCAGGAAAAGCGCCAGTGGCACTGGGCACCGTGGCATCTGGTCGGCGGGGGAGACCAACCGGCATTTCTAGAAGGCAGCGGCACCGCCAAGCCCAGGCCCAGTGCCACCTCGGAAAGCCGAGCAGGACTTGGCTCCTGACACGCTAGGGTCCTGGAGCGCTGTTGCCACACTCCCCACCTCCTCAGACAAAGGCCAGAGGAGGCTGAGCACGAACACACCGGGAGAGCCGGCGTGCACCCCAGGCATCCCGCTCAGAGGGCAGCAGAGAAGGCCAATGTCTGCGGAACCCAGGCGGCTCGGGGGGAGGCGGCCAGGTTCCGTGGGCAAGGACGCCGGGCAAGAGTGGTGTCTGTGGCACTGGGGTCCCAGGACACATAACTGCAAGAGGTGGTCTGCCCAGCCGTCTCTGGGTCCCGCTGGAGTGACGAGGGTCTCGGTGCCGGCGGGAAGCACTTCCCCGGATTCCTACATTAGGGGAACGAGGATGTTCAAGAATGCCTGGAACACAGGGATGCTGGGAAAAAGGCAAAACGCATCCCAAACCGGGCTGTTCCAACAACCGCACGTGCGTGAACATGGCCGCGGGAGAGAGAAGGCAGACGCAGACCCCGTGTGAGGCCGGGGCGTCAGGCGAGGCACACCCACAGGGAGCAGACGGTCACGGCCACAAGTGAGCCCTGCTCACGACTTCGCGACACAGGCTCAGGACGACGCAGTGGGGAGCAGACCCTGGGCGAGGCTCTGCCTCTGTCTGTCAGAGGCCGGGGGCTGCCCGCCCTGCGAAACCCCGCAGGAAAGGGCAGAGGCGCACAGGAGGGACAAGGAGGGGCACTGGCCCCCGCTAGCAGCCCCCGCCCCGAGATCTCTCACAGAGCCCCCTGGGGGCTGGGAAGGCGGAGGCGCCCCGAGCAGTGTGCAGTGTGCAGGTGTCTTCCTGGCCCACGGCTGCTGGCACAGCCAGAAACGGGCAGTGCAGGAGGCCAGGAGTCCGAAGTCCAGCGTGGCAGGGCCGGCTCCCGTGGGGGCCAGGGGAGAACTGGCCCGGTCCTCAGCCCGCAGCCCCTACCAGCTCCCATCGTCCTTCCGCCTTCTGCTCGGACTTTGCCCCTCGTACCCCCATTACGAGGACCCCGTGACCACGCTGGCCGGTTTGCCCAATCTCCCATGTGAAGCTCCCTGGCCTGCAAAGTCCCTTCTGCCGCGTAAGGTGACACAGCCACGGGTCCTGGGGTCAGGATGCGGACGCTTCGGGGCGGAGCCAGTGTTCTGCCGACCTCGGAGGGCGCCTCCGTGGGGAAGAGGCCGCGACATCCTCCAGGTCACCAGAGGGCTCTGGGCTCAGTGATGCTAAGAGGCTTTGGCGGGGGCGGGGGGGGGGGGTGGAACGCCGCCTTGCAAAAGCGGGAGGCTCTGACACAGGCTCTCAGGGAGCTGCCTGGGGTCCGCAAGCCACCTGCCCTGTGGCCTCAGGACCTCTGCACCCCCTCCTCACCCTGAAAATAAAGGGGATGGAACCGCCCACTGGGGGACGTGGCCTCGCACAGAGGAGGACGTGGGAGCCCCGGCACGCGGCTCCCACCTGGGGGACGTGGCCTCGCACAGAGGAGGACGTGGGAGCCCCGGCACGCGGCTCCCACCTGGGGGACGTGGCCTCGCACAGAGGAGGACGTGGGAGCCCCGGCACGCGGCTCCCACCTGGGGGACGTGGCCTCGCACAGAGGAGGACGTGGGAGCCCCGGCACGCGGCTCCCACCTGGGGGACGTGGCCTCGCACAGAGGAGGATGTGGGAGCCCTGGCACGCGGCTCCCCTGCTTCTAACACATGTGTGAGTTTGCCAGGTAAATAACTTTTTCTTAGTGAGTGACAGGTGCTCATCTGTCACTGTGTGTCCTGAACTCACCACTTGGTGAGACAGCTCACGCGCATTCTCAGGGGTCCGTGGGCTCACCGACACACTCCCTCCCACGTGCGCCCTGCACACATCCGCACTTCCTGGCGAGGGCTTCCATAACCCTGTCCTTAGCCGTCTGCAGAAACATAGGCACTGTGGTTAGCCCCACTCACCCTGCTGTGCCACACAACCCCAGACTCCTTCCTCACGTCCACCTGCGACACGGCGCCCACAGACCCACGCCTCCCCACGGCCAAGCGTGCAGTGCTCCGTTCCGTCAGTCACGGTGCCAACGCTGCCCACGCCCCGGGAGCCCCATCTGATTGCAGACACAGCTTCCCCGCTTGTCTTTCCCGCGCCGGCACACGGGCTACCCTCCCCAGCCGCAGGCAGACGCGCTCAGAGGGCCTCTTCTGCTGAAGTGGCTGGACGGGCCACAGTTGGCAAACAGACCTAGCCTGACCCAGGAGCCCAGCCCCAGCCTGTAATGAGCGGGGTGGATCCTTCCAGAAACAGCCTGCATGGCCGCCCTGCTGCCCTGGTCACGTAGGTCACTCTGATTCCTGCTCACCACAGACTCTGGGAACACACAGACCCCATGTGGGGCCACAGCCCCTCTGGGACACTGACTGCCCATTCCAAACGAACCTCAAGCCCCAGGCGCATGTGGCGAGGGAGGCTGCCAGCCACTGCAGGACAGGCACCCCGCTCCCCGCGGGCAGGGCAGCACCTCGCCCCTTCCCAGCCTGTGCTGTCCACGGGCAGCCGAGCCTCTGTCCCGGGATCTGCCCCGCAGAGCGGAGACGCTGGGCCCTGCGGCTGGAGCTCCCAGCAGGCAGGGAGCCACGACACCCGTGTTCACCACTCTGGACACTTCCCCACCCCACCCCCACTTGGAGGAAGACACCATTCGCAAGGGACGGAGGCCGCCCTGGCGTCTGCCCCAGGGCCCGGTGCCACCCCCTCTCTTGGCCGAGCCTAAATCTAGGTTGGGTAACTGACGGCCACTGGCATGTCACAAAGACACTGTTGGAGGAGACAGGCGTGCGGGCCCTTGGCCGTCTGCACTGCCCTCAGCAAATCCTGCCCGCCCTGGAGGCAGTGAGGAGAGCCTTCGAGAAAGCTTGCCGAGAATCGCCCAGGGGCACAGCCGCGTCCACCCACATGGAGACACCTTTTTTGGGATTTTTTTCTTTTTTTTTTTTTTCTGACAGGCAGAGTTAGACAGTGAGAGAGACAGAGAGAAAGGTCTTCCCTCCGTTGGTTCACCCCCCCCCCCTGCCGCCAAATGGCTGCTACGGCCAGCACACTGCGCCTATCTGAAGCCAGGAGCCAGGTGCTTCTCCTGGTCTCCCATGGGGTGCAGGGCCCAAGCACCTGGGCCATCCTCCACCTCCCCTGCCCGGGCCACAGCAGAGAGCTGGCCTGGAAGAGGGGCAACCGGGACAGAATCTGGCGCCCCGACCGAGGCTACAACCCCTGGTGCCGGTGCCGCAGGCGGAGGACTAGCCAAGTGAGCTGCAGCACCGGCCATGGCGACACCTTCTCGCAGGTGACATGAAGGGACACATCGTCACGTGCTCCGGCGAGGAAGAGCCCCAGCACGGCCCTGAGAGAGGCCAGGCACCAGCCACGCGCACGTGATCGGCCCACTCACACGAGACGTGCACTGGTTCTGCTCCGTGGGGGGGGGGGGGGGGGGCTCAGAGCACAAGCTCCTCTCGGGTTGATACGCAGGTTCTAGAATCGGCATGTGATGGCTGCAGGGCTCTGACAGCCGCACGGGGCGGCACCGCTGCTGCGACAGCCACTTCTTCCCGAGGGAGTTCGAGAAGACTCACGTGGGAGCACCCAGCCCGTCTGTAAGGCCACACTCCCACGCGGGCCACAGGCCGGGCCCGGGAACGCCACCGTGGAAGGATGAGACTTTGACGGCGTGTAGACTTCTAGGCTGCTGGCAGCTCGCGCGTGCTCAGTGCAGAGAAACCTTTGTTTCCAGTTCAGCTCCAAGGACAGCTCAGGGCCCCTGAGCCCGCCTGGGGCTACTGCTTCCTTCCCACAGCGCCCCAGGAGTGAGGCGCCCGACTCAAGACACAAGATAGTCATTTGGGGCCTGTAGGATTATGATTTTTCTTAAAAGAATATTTATGTATTTACTTATTTGGGAGGTAGAATTGCAGAGAGAGACAGGCTGACAGAGGGAGGTCTTCCATCCATGCATTGGTTCATCCCCCAAATGGCCACAATGGCTGGAGGTCGGCCAGGCCAAAGCCAGGAGCCAGTTTCTTCTGCGTCTCCCACGTGGGTGCAGGGGCCCAGGCACTTGAGCTATCTCCCACCACTTTCCCAGGCCATAGCAGGGAGCTGGATTGGAAGAGGAGCAGCCAGGACTCGTCTGGAATGCCGGTGCTGCAGGCAGAGGCTGAGCCCACTGCCACAGCGCTGGTCCCTAGGATTATGATTTTTGAAACTGGTGGATGACATATGTCTATATTCATTTTGGATCCACTGGAAGTTTGAAAACTTAAGGTCTAAATGCCGGTATTAGACGAATCCCTTCCCAGAACCAACATCATTTTTAACCAGCAGATGAAAGATCTTTCTCTGTCTCTCTGTCTTTAAAATAAAATGAAAATACATAAATAATTATTTTAAGTTTTGAGAGTTCCTCCCCAAGGAACCCAAAGGTTGGCCAGACCGCATCATGACCGGAGCTCCCCAGGCCACACAGCAGCTTCCCACAGGGCCTCCAGGGCACAGAAGGGCCGGGGCCGGGGGCTGTGAGTGCACAGGCCCTGGGGTCATCCTGCGGCACCGCACATCAGCCAGAGAAGCTGTGCAGCTGTCTTATTTCATTTTTTAATTTTTAACCAACATAAAAATTACACAGCTTTACGGGGTGGGTGTTTCTATACATGCACGCTCGACACAAGGTCCGATCAGGGTTAACCCTGCTGTGTCCTCAAGCACTGGGCCTCCTCTGACAGGGAAAACGCTCAACACCCTGCCTCCTGGTGTCACACGGTGTCCACCCTACTGAGCAGTCAGCACCAGAACTGCTCACCGTAACCTATCAGTCTCGTTCTTGTTGATCAACCTTTCCCCGCCCCTGCCTCTCCTCTCTCTCGCCTCTGCTGACCACTGTTCTCGACTTCCAAGAACACGGGACTGAGCCGGACTTTCCGATTCTGGCCCCAGCGCTCCGGTTGCTGGCTGTGTGGTCACGGGGAAGGGACCGTCTTAACGACCCGGGGGTGCTGTTGTCTACCCGGCCGCATCTGGAAACGCGAGGCCGGCCCAGAGGCTGCCCTGCCCCGTGACCCAC
Organism: Sylvilagus floridanus; assembly: GCA_949820135.1. NCBI lineage: Eukaryota > Metazoa > Chordata > Mammalia > Lagomorpha > Leporidae > Sylvilagus > Sylvilagus floridanus. The sequence goes on from OX463232.1 coordinate 82,070,499, forward strand.
ACAAACATCGCTCCAGGCGGGTCAGGAGCAACATCAACACGCGAGACGCCTGACGGAGCACAGAGAGACACATGTGGGCCGAGCTGCAGGGTGCCACAGCCTGCGATCGGGACCCCTGCCTCTGTCCACAAAGATGCCAAGAGCGCAGCTTTTGACCTTTCGGGTTATGGCCAAGGGGCACTTGCAGCGTCAGAGAACATTGAACCAGGTACACAAGGCTGCCCCCCCCACCCCCCCCCCGTGAAGGGAGGGAGGCTCTGGTGCAGCCCCGGGCAGTCCCTCGGGGGCTCTCAGCTGAACACAGGAGGGGCTTAGCCGAGAACTGCGGGGCTGCCTAGGGCTTTTTATGTGATACTTTACAGCCTGCACGCGCAATAAACGTCAAGGTCACTTAAGGCCTGCTGCTTCCCCACCCACCATTCTTCCCCCACAGGAGGAATATCAGACGCCTCCGCCCGGTCAGTAGCCCCCGTCCAGGACCACAGAACGTGAGAGGCCATCCAAGGACAGAGGGCCTGAACATGGACTCCCAGCTGAGCGAGCAGTGAGGGGCTGACCTGCCACCCATGGACACCAGGACGCACCCCTTGGCAACCTCAGCACATGGTACACACAACTATAACGGGAACCGTGCAGTTCCCAGTACACACGACTGCCTGGGTCATGGGTGTCACCAAGTTTTGCGAGCCCTTCCACCCTCCCCTATCAAAGGACCTGGTGTCTGGGGCTCAGTGTGGAGCCAGGAACCGGGATGGAATGTCCTGGGTTCAAGTGTAGCCACCACACAAGTCTCAGGGGCACCAAAGTCTCGTGGCCAAGTCCTCCAGGTCCTCACTGGGACTTCAACATCTCCTGTACCACCCTCCCTGCTGTCCACTGCCACCCTAAATCTTACCCTATACCCTAGCCCTAACCCTAGCCCTAACCCTAACCCCCACCGCTACCCCTACCCCACCCCTAACTGGGCATTCCAGGTCCTCACTGGGACTTCAACATCTCCTGTACCACCCTCCCTGCTGTCCACTGCTAAATCCTAACCCTAACCCTCCTTGCCGTGCACTGCCATCCTACCCCTAACCCCACCCCTAAGCGAGCTTTCTGGGCCTCACTGGGACTCCATCTCCTGCTCCACCTCCCTGCCGTCCACGGTACATCCCAGGCTTCTGTCTCCCCAGGCCTCCATGCTGGCTGCTTTGGCCCTGGTGTGGACTCGCACCCAGGTTCCACTGGCTCCCCGTCTGACCCCTTTCTGGAAGGTTCTCAGATGTCGCCTTCTCAGAGGGAACTCTGGGCAACCATCCTGTTTAAAGTCCTGACTTCACCCCATGCCTACAGTCTCTCTCCACTCCCACGCTTGCTTTCTGGCTCCGTGTCACCAGCCATCAGCCATGACACTCGCTCCCTTCTCTGAAGGCCACACCCGAGCCCTGCAACGCAGCCTCCTTGGAGGAGGGTCAGTCTTCTGCTTTGTTCTGTCCCTGCTTTTCTCTACTCACTCATCCCAGATCCTGCACCTGAGCGTGGCCAGGGGAAGGCCCAGGGATTACTGATCGGTGAGCGACGTGGGACAAGATGACCGGGGCCGGCGCTGTGGCGTGGTGGTCTAGACCTCCACCATCCCCTATGGGCGTGGAAGACCTGGAGGAAGCGCCCGGCTCCTGGCTTCAGATCAGCCCAGCTCCTGCCCTTGCAGCCGTTTGAGGAGTGAAGCAGTGGAGGGAAGACCTCTCTGCCTCTCCCTGTAACTCTGCCTCTCAAATAAGTAAATTTTTATAAAGAAAGAAAGAAAGACAAGGTGATGGAGCTCAGACAGAGTGGCACATTCAGCAAACTGAGGTCCTCTCCCCAGGTGTGCGAGAAAACTGCTTCACAGCCCCCCTTGCAGCTAGGCTGGGCCACGTGGCTGACTTCTAAACAAGGGGTCCGGACAGAGCCTCCTCCCCAGCTCTCGCCTAAGAAACACCTCTGGGGCGCTCCAGGTCTCACGTCCACCGTGTCAGGGACGGTGGAGGCCGCATGGCGAGAGGACGTGGCTCTAAGTGGACACGACTCACACCCCTTGTGCAGCCGGCAGCCTGGGGAGGCGCCAACCTAGACAGGGCCTTGCACGCGGGAGAGCTGGACCCCGCGTTGGTCACTGCAGCAAAGCTGCCCATCCTGACCAACCCAGGAGGGAACCACCACCCTGGGGTCCAGGAACCAGCAATAAACGTGGCAGGGCTTCCATGACGGGACACACGCGTGTTTCTTAAAATCACTATGCTGTGCAAAACCAGGAGCTCAGCTCTCCAAACTACAAAAGACAAGTGAGTAGCAAAACGGCACCAGCTGCAGGTGCATCGAATGGCGGGGGAGACAAAGGCTGCACAGGACAGTGCTCGGGCCCCGAACCACACCCGCGCTTGAGGGGCACGGCCCCGGCAGGGCTGCAGTCACGAGTGTCTGCCGGCGGCAGGAGGCACTCGCCTGAGACAGAGAGAGGACGGGGTGACCGTCAGGATCCACAGTGCGTGCTGTGTGTGCTTGTGTGTGCTTGTGCATCCGTGTGTTGTGTCTGTGCACCTGTGTCTTGTGTGAGCTTGTACAGCTGCGTGTTGTGTGTCTGTGCACCTGTGTCTTGTGTGCTGGTGCACTGATGTGTTGTATGTGTATATGTCTATGTACCTGTCTTCTGTGGGCTTGTCCACCTATGTGTGTGTGTGCTTGTATACCTGTGTGTTGTATGTGTGTGCATACATTGTGTGTGTACATGTATTGTGCTTGTGTGTGCTTGTGCACATGTGTTTGTGCAAATGCATATTGTGTGTGTACACCTGTATGTACGTGGGTGTGCATGGCACATGTGAATTGTGTATGCATGGGTGTGTGTATGTGTGTGTGTGTGCTGGGTGTATGTGTATGTGTGGGTGGATGCGCATATGCATGGGTGCATGTGTATGCGTGTGTGTGTGTGTGCTGGGTGTAGGTGTGTGTGTGTGTTGGGTGTATGTGTATGCGTGGGTGGGTGTGTGTGTGCTTGTGCTGGATGTGTGTGTGTGTGCTGGGTGTATGTGTATGTATGTGTTGGTGTGTGTGTGCATGGGTGCATGTGTATGCGTGTGTGTGTGTATGCTGGGTGTATGTGTATGCGTGGGTGGGTGGCTGTGTGTGTGCTTGTGCTGGATGTGTGTGTGTGTGTGTGTGCTGGGTGTATGTGTGTATGTGTGTGTGTGTGCTGGGTGTATGTGTATGTATGTGTTGGTGTGTGTGTGCATGGGTGCATGTGTATGCGTGTGTGTGTGTGTGCTGGGTGTATGTGTGTGTGTGTGTGTGCTGGGTGTATGTGTATGCGTGGGTGGGTGTGCTTGTGCTGGGTGTATGTGTGTGTATGTGTGTGTGTGTGCTGGGTGTATGTGTGTGTGCTGGGTGTATGTGTATGCGTGGGTGGGTGTGTGTGTACATGGGTGTATGTGTGTGTGTGTGCTGGGTGTATGTGTATGCGTGGGTGGGTGTGCGTGTACATGGGTGTATGTGTGTGTGTGTGCTGGGTGTATGTGTATGCGTGGGTGGGTGTGTGTGTGCATGGGTACATGTGTATGTGTGGGTGTATGTGTGTGTGTGTGTGCTGGGTGTGTGTGTGTGTGTGCTGGGTGTATGTGTATGCGTGGGTGTATGTGTGTGTGTGTGTGTGTGTGCGCTGGGTGTATGTGTATGCATGGGTGTATGTGTGTGTGTGTGTGCTGGGTGTATGTGTATGCGTGGGTGTATGTGTGTGTGTGTGTGTGCTGGGTGTATGTGTATGCGTGGGTGGGTGTGCATGTGCATGGGTGCATGTGTATGCGTGGGTGTGTGTGTGCTTGTGCTGGGTGTATGTGTGTGTATGTGTGTATGTGTGGGTGTGGGTGGGTGTGCGTGTGCATGGGTGCATGTGTATGTGTGTGCGTGTGCACGGCTGTATTTCATGTCTTCCTATACAGCATGCTTCACCTGGTCCCCTTGTCTGCCGGTTCTATGGTTCTCCCAACAAAACTTCTGAACCAACACAAACTCACGCCATGTCCAACTTGCACCCATTATGCTAACTGTGGCAGAACCAATCCACATCTCCAGAACCAATCGCAGCAGTAGGTGCCACGCAATGGACTCTGCCATGGGCACCACACCAGGCAGTGAGCACTGTACCAGGCAGTGAGCACTGTACTAGGCAGTGAGCACCTCACCAGGCAGTGAGCACTGTACCAGGCAGTGAGCACCTCGCCAGGCAGTGAGCACCTCACCAGGCAGTGAGCACTGTACCAGGCAGTGAGCACCACGCCAGGCAGTGAGCACCTCACCAGGCAGTGAGCACCGCACCAGGCAGTGAGCACTGTACCAGGCAGTGAGCACGGTGCCAGGCAGTGAGCACCGCGCCAGGCAGTGAGCACTGTACCAGGCAGTGAGCACGGTGCCAGGCAGTGAGCACCGCGCCAGGCAGTGAGCACTGTACCAGGCAGTGAGCACCGCACCAGGCAGTGAGCACCTCACCAGGCAGTGAGCACCGTGCCAGGCAGTGAGCACTGTACCAGGCAGTGAGCACCGCACCAGGCAGTGAGCACCTCACCAGGCAGTGAGCACCGCACCAGGCAGTGAGCACCTCACCAGGCAGTGAGCACCGCACCAGGCAGTGAGCACCACACCAGGCAGTGAGCACCTCACCAGGCAGTGAGCACCGCACCAGGCAGTGAGCACCTCACCAGGCAGTGAGCACCGCACCAGGCAGTGAGCACCTCACCAGGCAGTGAGCACCTCACCAGGCAGTGAGCACCACGCAGGCAGTGAGCACCTCACCAGGCAGTGAGCACCGCACCAGGCAGTGAGCACTGTACCAGGCAGTGAGCACCGCACCAGGCAGTGAGCACTGCACCAGGCAGTGAGCACCTCACCAGGCAGTGAGCACCACGCAGGCAGTGAGCACCACACCAGGCAGTGAGCACGGTGCCAGGCAGTGAGCACCACACAGGCAGTGAGCACCTCACCAGGCAGTGAGCACAGTGCCAGGCCAACCTTTGGGAAGCCACACAGAGCCCAGGCGCCCCACACAGCCAGGAAGCCAGAATCATCCGCAGAGCATTGAGGGAGACCCCAGAACCCCTACGCTGGGGCAGCTGGTGATGGAGTGCAGAGGCTCCTGGGAACAGGACGCCCGCCTGACTTCGGCTCCGTGCTGGGAGGGCCTCTTCCCGGGAAGCGCAGCGGTCAGGCGGCGTGGCCGGAAGGAAGGACCACGCTGCTTACTTGAGCTCAGACGACACGCAGTCCTTGCCTGATGTGTGTTTGGACCTCGTGCACTCTAGAAAATGGCTTCCAGCTCTAAGAGCGGCTCTGCTGCCAGCCCCGTGCCGGGGACCCCTGGCGTGAGGACCTGCGGCGGTGCCATGTGGCTGTGCCCTGGACCCCTGGAGTGAGGACCTGGGGCGGTGCCGTGCGGCTGTGCCCTGGACCCCTGGAGTGAGGACCTGCGGCGGTGCCGTGTGGCTGTGCCCTGGACCCCTGGCGTGAGGACCTGCGGCGGTGCCACGTGGCTGTGCCCGGGACCCCTGGAGTGAGGACCTGCGGCGGTGCCGTGTGGCTGTGCCCGGGACCCCTGGAGTGAGGACCTGCGGCGGTGCCACGTGGCTGTGCCCGGGACCCCTGGCGTGAGGACCTGCGGCGGTGCCACGTGGCTGTGCCCGGGACCCCTGGAGTGAGGACCTGCGGCGGTGCCGTGTGGCTGTGCCCTGGACCCCTGGAGTGAGGACCTGCGGCGGTGCCGTGTGGCTGTGCCCTGGACCCCTGGCGTGAGGACCTGGGGCGGTGCCGTGTGGCTGTGCCCTGGACCCCTGGCGTGAGGACCTGGGGCGGTGCCGTGTGGCTGTGCCCTGGACCCCTGGCGTGAGGACCTGCGGCGGTGCCGTGCGGCTGTGCCCTGGACCCCTGGCGTGAGGACCTGCGGCGGTGCCGTGTGACTGTGCCCTGGACCCCTGGCGTGAGGACCTGCGGCGGTGCCGTGTGGCTGTGCCCTGGACCCCTGGCGTGAGGACCTGCGGCGGTGCCGTGTGGCTGTGCCCTGGACCCCTGGAGTAAGGACCTGCGGCGGTGCCGTGCGGCTGTGCCCTGGACCCCTGGCGTGAGGACCTGCGGCGGTGCCGTGCGGCTGTGCCCTGGACCCCTGGCGTGAGGACCTGCGGCGGTGCCGTGCGGCTGTGCCCTGGACCCCTGGAGTGAGGACCTGCGGTGGTGCCGTGTGGCTGTGCCCTGGACCCCTGGAGTGAGGACCTGGGGCGGTGCCGTGTGGCTGTGCCCTGGACCCCTGGCGTGAGGACCTGCGGCGGTGCCGTGTGGCTGTGCCCTGGACCCCTGGCGTGAGGACCTGCGGCGGTGCCGTGTGGCTGTGCCCTGGACCCCTGGCGTGAGGACCTGCGGCGGTGCCGTGTGGCTGTGCCCTGGACCCCTGGCGTGAGGACCTGCGGCGGTGCCGTGCGGCTGTGCCCGGGACCCCTGGCGTGAGGACCTGCGGCGGTGCCGTGTGGCTGTGCCCTGGACCCCTGGCGTGAGGACCTGCGGCGGTGCCGTGCGGCTGTGCCCTGGACCCCTGGAGTAAGGACCTGCGGTGGTGCCGTGCGGCTGTGCCCTGGACCCCTGGCGTGAGGACCTGCGGCGGTGCCACGTGGCTGAGCGGGACGTGTGCCAGCCTGGGGCACTGCACGCCATTTCCGCTCACGACACCCCCCCCCCCCCCCCCGCTGGGTTCAGGAAGCCGTGGTGAGCAGAGGAGCCTCCACACGGCTGAATGAACCAGACGCACATCAGCTGCCGCCGCCGGACGGGGACGCCGAGGCTAAGGCAGCTACAGCATTCCTCCACCACAGGTCTGTCTGGCTCCAGAGGTTGGGCCTGGAACCCTCGTGTGGCGGGATCACGCCGAATTCTGTGCGAGTCCACGGGGACCTGCAGTGCCTTGAACCAGGGACATCCTCCTTCTGCCCTCAAATTCCTCGTGTGTGAGCCGTGCAGCGGCAGAGCCAGCCCCGAGGAGGCACAGCCGTGCCCGCTCACGCCTTCACGACACCCAGGGCAGACCCAGCAGGGGCGGCTGCAGGATCCCACACCTCGTCCTAGCTCTGACCCCTCCCGCGTGAGCAAGCGGGCGGTGCAGCACACGAGTGTGTCCACTCACACCGCCCACACTTGGACGCTTCGCCCGAGGCTGCAGGCGGCTCTCCCCTGCCCCTGGGCACCATGCCCACTGTGGGGGTGGCCGCATTCCCCACCCCACCCCACCCCACCCCGCACACCCACAGGGCTGAGAGGTGCTTGGGCTGAACTCTCCATTTCCCTTCCTCCTGGGGCTGCAGGGGAGGCCAGAGCCTGCAGCTCCCTAGACAACATATCCGGAGTTAAGCCCTGCGGAGATTAAGTGGACATCAGACTGCCCGAGGGTGCAGCGGGAGACAGGTGGGCCTCTGCCCCCAGGGCACGCGGACTCCCCTTGAGAGTGGACCTTCCATCCCCACAGCAGGGCTGGGACCTGGGTTGCCATGGGCCTCGACTGGCTCCTCCACAAAGGGTGGAGTCCTGGGGAGGGGCAGTGTCACCAGCGACATCAGGCAACCACTCGGTCTGGGGCGACTGAGAACGGAGCCTCCTCCTCCTCTCAGCACCCAGCCCCAGCCCCTCCGAATCCTGCCAGCTCCTTCTGCACAGTCCAGCGCCCCCCGTGGACCCCACGGCTGCTCCCTGGCCCACGCCACCACCATCTCCCCCGGAGCCCCCACAGCCTCCCAGAGGGACCCTCTAAGGCCGCAAGGCAGCACCGAGCTCTGCTGTAGACGGGGTCAGCCGGGGGAGCCCGTGCTGCACACGTGCCCGCCCCGTGTTTCCTCACAGGGCACACAGGTGTGAAGCGATGTGGAAGCCGAGTGGGGGGCTCCTCACAGACTGCCCCCAGCCTCCCTCAGGGGTCCCGGGCCCTCATGTGGGTAACACCCGTCAGATGCCTTCACCCACCAGGCGCTCCTCCAGCGGCCCGTGACCCTTCACCCCGCTGACCAGAGGGAAGCCCACCAGGGGAGCCGAGGTCAGCCAGCGAGGGGCCGGTCCCGGGAGGGGAGATTCTGGGGGGTCCGGGGTGGGGGGGCCAGGGCGGACAGGAAGGGCGGCGGAGGAGAGGCGAGGGCAGCGGGGCGCGGGGGCACAGCTGGGAGGTCGCGGGCAGGGGGCCGGGCCAGAGGGGCTTCCTTCCGTCTCTGCTGTTCTTTTGTTTGAGGAAAAAACAAGAAAAAGACAGACATGGAGACAGGGAGGAAGAGAGGAGAGAGTGGGGCGGGGGTGGGGGGGGCACGGCAGCAGCAAAGGGTGGGGGACTTGCAGGACGCAGGGGTGGGGCCAGAGAGACGAGCACAGGAAGGAAGCAGCCCCCTAACTGGTGCCTGGGTCCGGAAAGAACCGGGGGGCCACTCTGCTGCTGCTGCTCAGAGCCCTGCAGGGGCTCCCGCAGCGGAACCCAGGGGCGCGGGAGCCTGCAGAAGTCCAGAACTAGCAAGCTGTCTCTGTCAGGAACAAGGCAGCCGCCAGCACGCAGAGGCTCCGTCCGCGCCCTGCCCGGCCCCCTGTCTCCGTCTCCGTCCCCCTCTGCTGGCCCCTTCAGGTGAGGGGCAGGGTGGTGGCTCCTGTGACCGCTGCTCCCTGGGGCCGGCACAGGCTCCAGCCCCACGCTGCGTGTGGCTCAGTGCACCGAGCTATCCTGATGGACACTTCCTGTCTGGAAAACAGACGGCAGCGCTGGGCCCCGGGCCAGGACAGAGGCCAGGAGGGCAGGGCAGGAACCTGCCCCGTCCCTGAACGGAGCCCTGCGGGAAGCAGGAACTTTCCAGGCAGGCTGAGCTGCAGGCCCCCCCACACACACTGCCCTGAGCGTCCACAGGGAGGGGCCGTGCTGGCCGCCAGCCCTGCAAGAGCCAAGTCCAACCTCAGCGGCTCCCTCCAGCCTGGGACGTCCACAGCCCAGCCCCACTGGCCTCTGCACATGGGAACACACGGGATGTACACGCACAGCCCTGACACAGCAGGCACACGTATGGGAAGCACATACATGTGTGCACAGTCCCTGAAACAGCAGGCACATACAAGGGATGCACATATATGCACAGCCCCAACACAGCAAGCACACATATGGCACATACACACAGCCTCCGACACAGCAGGTGCATACGTGGCGCATAACACACACACATAACACACACAGCCCCTGACACAGCAGGCACACGTGTGGCTCATACACACACGGCCCCGGACACAGCAGGCACACGTGTGGCTCATACACACACAGCCCTGGACACAGCAGGCACACGCATGGCACGTACACACAGCCCCCGACACGCTCACACAGGCATGGTTTGTCTCACTGCCACCTTATTCTGGTTTCCACTTCCCAGCAGGAGTGACCCCAGGGCTGTGGCGACACGGCAGGTGGGCAGGAGTCTGGAGCCCTGGGCTCTGCTCAGAATCCAGTCTCCCGCACGGACGCCCACTCTGAGTCCTGAGCTCATTGAGCAGATCCACCCACGCGGAGCACCTGCACCAAGCTGGCGTGAGTGCTCGTCACGCCCCTCAGCCTCCTGGTGCCTGGGCCGCTCTGCTCAGGCCTGGGCCTTGGAACTCCCAGGCCAGCTGCTTTCTCTGCTCCCTGCCCCCCAGAGTTGGGGCCTCAGGACTGACCATGCGTGAGATAACAGCCACAGCAAACAAAGCCAGCCTCCCCCGCCTCCCCACCACGAGAGTCCCTTCTCAGAATCCCTGGGACCCTGCAGGCCGGGCGCTGGGCGGGGCTCGTGGGCCGGAAAGCAGCCCCAACTCTCACTTTCCATGAAGCCAGAATGATCCCAGGCGGGAGCTCTGGGAGGACAGGCGCCCCCTGCACGCCCTCCCGGTGCCAGCAGGACCACCCAGCCGGGTGCCGGGCATGGGGAGGGGCGGAGGCCACAGGCCCTCCGCGGGGCGGAGCCCAGGGCCGGGACGCAGGGCACTGAAGCGACGCTGAGCTTCGCTGAGAGTCGCATGTGTGAGTGCGGCAAGGAGGTGCTGCCTCCCTGTCCCCCCCAGTCACACAGCCACGGGCACGGGAGGCAGGACCGGCACGGGCCGCTGGGTCCTGGGGGAGGGGGCCCCTGGAGTCTGGGGATCACGACGCTAGGATGACGCTAGGTCCACATGCCGCCCAGGGAGGAGCAGGGTGAGACAGCAGGACAGGAGGGAAAACATGAAGGAGTGAATTCCTTCTTTTTTATGGACATGAGATCCACACACCTTAAAATGTGCCCTTTTAAATACACGATCGGGGCGGGCGCCTGGGACACCTACATCCCATATTTGCACGTCAGTCCAAGCCCCGCTGCTCCGCTTCCAATCCAGCTTCCTGTTCACACACCCTGAGGGCAGTGCTCGGGCCCTGCCACCCACACCAGAGACCCAGATGGAGCTCTTGGCTCCTGCATCAGGCCAGCCCAGTCCTGGCTGCAGCAGGCATAAAGAAAATATGCAATGCCGCGGTTTTTAGCAGAGTTAGAAACCGTGCAACCATTACCACCGCCCAGGAGGAAGGCCTGCACCCACTGTCACTCCCCTCCCCCAGCGCCTGACCGGAAGGCCTGCATCCACTGTCACTCCCCTCCCCCACTGTCACTCCCCTCCCCCCGTGCCTGACCAGAAGGCCTGCACCCACTGTCACTCCCTCCCCCACTGTCACTCCCCTCCCCCAGCGCCTGCTCGTCTCCCTTCCTTCTCTCCGGATCTGTAAGCTGGCCTCTCACAGAGCCGGAATCATGTGTGTCCGGCTTCCTCATCCACAGGGGCTCAAGCTTTATCCATGCAGTAGCGTGGGTCAGTGTCACAGCCTGTCATGGCTGGATCACATTTCACAAGGTGGCATCTGAGCCTGCTCCTGCTGGTATAACCGAACAGAGCAGAACAGAAACAGATCCGACGTGGCGCAAGAGGGTGGACGTGCAGGAACACAGAGCCAGTCAATGCTGTGCCTGCTGAGGGCTCAGACTCTGCTTCCAAGATGGAGCCCTGAACGCCGCCCTCACACGGCAGGAGAGACAGAAGGGGCGAGTGCGGGCGCACGGCACGCCCTCCAACCTCCCCCCAAGCTGCTCTTCCACCCGAGAGCTTCACCTGTTCTTAAAGGCCCCATCCCTTAGACCGTGGCACTGGCGCTGACGCTTCAGCCAGCCCCCAGCACCCGGATGCACCTGCTGCGTGGCGCGTCTGCCTCTGGGCTACTGGGAATCACGTTGCTGGAACGTCTGTGCCCAGGCGTCTGCAGACTCAGATCTTCGCGCTTCTCCTGGGTCCATAACTAGCCATGGGTTTGCTGGGGGACATGAAGCCGTGGCCAAAGGCTGGTACCTCCTCTGAAGACAAAGCTTTCCCGGGGCACCCACCAGTGCTGGGCTGGGGGAGGGGAGCACCCTGGCAGCCGGGAATCCAGCCGACGGCCTGGGAGAGCAGAGTTGGGACTAACAGGCATTCCTAAGGAGGCCCAGCCCCAAGCCAGATCCCACGGTGAGCACGTGCAAGGCCCAGAGACCTGGAGACTGCAGGGGGCGCTCTTGGGCCACAGGTACTGAACACCCAGCCAGCTGCACCATCTGACGCCCACCAATCAGGAAAGACACTTGGCAGTGACCCGTGCCCCACATGGCCCTGGAACACCGGGAAGGCCCAGGTGAACGCCACAGGTGAGAAGGGAGGCCCCAGGTGCAAGTCTGAGGGGACACCTGAGACATTCAAGCATTTTTCCTCTTGAGTTGCAACGAGACTATTCCAAGAAAGAACCGGACTCACAGATCGGCCCAACTGGGGCCGGCGCTACGGTGCAGTGGGTTAACCACAGCCTGCAGTGCTGGCATCCCATGAGGGCACCGGTTCTAGTCCCCCCCACTCCACTTCTGATCCAGCTCCCCGCTAACACACCTGGGAAAGCAGCAGCAGATGGCCCTAGTGCTTGGGCCCCTGCACCCACACAGGAGACCCTGATGAAGCTCCTGGCTCTGTCTGGCCCAGCCCCAACCTGCTCTGGCCATTTAGGGAGTGGACTAGTGGATCGAAGATCTGTGTGTGAGTGTGTGTGTGTGTCCCCCTCTCTCTGTAACCTCTACCTCTCAAATAAATAAAATCCTTTTAAGATTCATTTATTAATTTGAAAGCCAGATTACAAAGAGAGGAGAGAGAGAGAGAGAGAGAGAGAGGTCTTCCATCCGATGGTTCACTCCCAAATTGGCTGCAACAGCCAGAGTTGGGCCGTGCAAGTCATGACAGGTGCTTGTCAGGCACTGGAAGGATGCGAAGACAGAGACAATCCAAGAAAGGGGAGGACCCGCCCTGGCTGGGCGGTCGGGGAAGCTGGGGGGACAGGGATACAGCAGGCAGCACCCCAGGTGGAGGACTGGGCGTGGAAGCCCAGGTGGGAGAGGCTGACGAGGGAGGGAGGGAGGGAGGCGCAGACGACACTCGGGGGATTGCTGGGGCTTGGGTTGGCCTCCTAAGGACGAGACGAAGCCACAGAAACCCCCACCCACCAAGGTAGGAGGTCTGGGGGTCGCAAGTGGTCACCTGGCTCCCCCGAGCAGCGTCCTCAGAGGACACGACGGGGGGCCAGGGAGGGGCGTTGGCACAGCCCCGGCAGGAATTGGTGGTGGCAGCAGCTTAGGACGACCTCGTGACAGAACTGAGCTGGACTGTGGGGTGGGGAAGGTGCAGGGTCTCCGCTGAGGGGTGCTGGGGGAGGCAAGAAGCTAGCTCCAGGACTCACAGAGCGCAGGCACTGGGCCGTCTCTGGGATCAGGCAGGCTGGGCCCAGGCACCAACCTCCTCATACGCTCCCTGCTCAACCTGGAGCCGGCAGCGAGTCCGCGGAAACACAGCCCAGGACGAGGTCCCGTGGCCACGCAGCCGGCCCTCCCGAGAGCACATGGCACGGCCCCCCACAGAGCTTGCATGGGGGGGCGGGCAGCACTGGCTGTGGGGGGGCAAGGATTCTGTTCCTGGAGACGCAGGAACGCCAAGCGACCAAGATGCTAACAGGATTCAGTCTGAAGTGTTGGAGTCACACGTGACTTTTATTTTCTTAGAGATCGTGTTCTGAATCACCCACATTTTCTGCCATAAACATGTAATTTTTATGGACTAAAAAGAAGCAAATGAAAGGTTTGTGAAGCACAAGTTTACTGCAGCTGCCCGGGCCGGGGAGCAGGCGGCTCCACCGAGGGCCCCAGGGAAAACCGTGCCTGGAGGCGGCCAACACCCGCCGTGAGAGAGCCGTGTCGCCCCGAGCCGTGTGGGCTCTGCTGGGGAGGCTCCGAGGTCAGGGCCTGACATCCACCTACAGAAAAAGCCGACACCGACTGGCACCCGGCGGGCCCACCCAGGAGGGGCTGAGGCAGGTCAGCGCAGCAGCGCCTCACTGCTGGGTCACGGGCACCCAACGCCCAGCACGCGCCTCCCCACGAACAGGGCCACCAGGCGCTCAGGGAGAGCCCCGGATAACCTCGCAGGGCCGGCTGGGCTCGGGGCCGCGGCTGCGACTATAAAACCCGCAGCGGCTCTGAGCCTTGGTCTCCACGTGCGTTTTACCGAGGTCGGACTCCCCTGCCTTCCGAGGCGGCGCAAAGATCCTTACTGAAGCTATAAATTGAATTAAAAGCTCAGATTTAATGTTCAGTTATGGTGTGGTTAGCGGCTTTATGGCCAGGCCGCTGCCTTCCTATTTGCTTACAATGTTGTCCTTGACGTTGGCCAAACCAGGCTGCTGGAGTGACGAGGTGGACGCCAAGTTATTAACAATTATTACATTTTACAGGCATTTTTGGACCCAGCATGCTTTTTTGGTGGTCTCATAATTTCCACACAGGGACCTTTGAAATCTTACCCCAAGACTAACCAGCCTGCGGACAGCAGCTCCTCTCCCCGGCTGAGGCTGCCCGTCGCCCACTGTGAAATGCTTTTCTGCCCACTGAGCACCAGTCGGCGGGCGCTCCAGGCCCATGCTGCAAAACCATCTTCCCGGGACGGAGCCTCCCCGAGGGCCGGCGCCTGCCGACGGTGAGCAACGGTGAGCGGGGCAGAACAAGCCGCTCCACTCCCAGGAAGACCCCGGTCTCACCTGCAGCAAGGCAGGGGGCCTGTGCTGCGTCACCTGGGCCCTGAGCTAAGCCATCGGCCTTGGTGCCCCATGGCCAGCAACGGCTCCAAAGTGCTTTTTCCAGGTTTGCAAATCTGGCCAGGTGGTTACTCGCATAATTATACCCATGTGATCTTAACCTGTGGGGTGACACACATGTGGGTGCATCCACGCGCACATGCGTGTGCAGAGGCACACATGCTGTGCTCACCAGCGTGTGTGGAGATGGAGGACAGAAGCAGCCCATTTGGGCTCACCACCTCTCAGTTCTCAAAGCAGCCCGAAGGAGGTACGTCTTCCTTAATAACGGGCTCTGCTCGCTTAAAATACACACGAAGGTAAGCACTGGTTGTATGTTAAATTACACACATGATTTGTAACACATGTGGAAGGTGCTTTGGGCCGCACCCCCTCTGAAATGAGACTCTGACCCTTGAGTGACAGGAGTGGGCGCAAGCTGCACGGGCCGAGAACAGGGAGTCCACACGGACGGTGTGGGCGCCGCCCCCCATCTCTGCACTCCTGGATCCCACACGGGCGTCCGGGAGGCTGGGGCGTCGGCTGCCTCAGTGGGACTGGGTGCTCTTTCTCGCCCCTGCCCACGGGGGTTCCCAGCAAGCGGCCACCCCTCAGAACATCCCAGCCTACTGAGGCAGGGACGGAGGAACCCACTGCGGCACACCCACGTGGAAGAACGTGACTCAGCCATAGAAGGAGCGGAGCTGACCCGGCTGCCACGTGTCCAGCGGAACCCTGACTGCTTCTCGGCCTTTCGGCCACGATCAAGGAGAGGGGCCCGGGACTCAGGACGCTGGGTGAAAGGGGCCAGCCCAGAGGGCCACACAGTGCCTGGCTCCCTTCATGGACCGTCCACACTGGAGAAAGCCACAGAACAGAGTCGACGGCGGCTGCGGGGGGGGGGGGTCTTCTGTGGTGGGGCTGGTGCTCTAGGATTCCACGGTGGGGACGGTTGCACAACTCCGCGGATGCACTCGGAAACCACTGGCTTGTACACTGCAGATGGGTCAGCTGCACTGTAGGTGAGCGCAACCTCACAGAGCTGTCGCCCAACAGAGGTTGCCAGCTGCCCCGGCCTCCCAGCACCCCCCCAGGGGCTCCTCCACTCCGGGGCCTGAGTGGCCCACGGTCAGCCCAGGTTTCCTGGGAGGCCCTTACCCTGCCAGAGTCACATCGGACTCCCAAGAGACACACAGGGTGTGAGGGGCTTCTGGAACATGTGGACTCCCAGGGGTCCCAGGAAAACCTCCTCTCCCTGGGCCCGGAGCCCCGGTGCCGTTGCCACCCTGCAGTGAGGCTCGCCTCTCTGGTCCAGCGTACGGAAGCTGCAGCCTCAGGACAGACCGGAAGGCTCGTTCCACCTGGAACACTGAACACGGGTGCGGGCCCCAGGACAGGCCCAGAAAAGCCGGCGTGCAGTCTTTACCTCTGTCTTTAAAGGCTAAGCGAGTCCATTTCCATCTGTGTTCGGCCCAGCCCCTAAGGGCTGCACTGAGGAAAGCTGCCACACTGCACAGAGACGGCTCAGAAGAGGCCGTGGCCCTCAAGGACAGGCAGGGTCCGCTCCTTCTGCCTCCTGAATCCCGGCTGATCCCGGCAGCTGTTTGTCCAGCGGGTGGCAGGCGACGCGGCCAAGGAGAGGTTCCGAGAAGCTGTCCAGCCTCTTCCTCTTCTCTGGGATATAGTCCAGGAGCCTTGACCGACATGTGAGAAGGCCAGCCCCCCACAGAGCCCCAGAGGTGACCGTCCCTGAGCCAGCCTCCCAGCCCCCACTGCAAGGCACACGGGTGACACTGACTGGAAGCCCTCAGAACAGCGGGTCACCAGTTGCCTGTCACCAAGTGGCCTCACAGAGCAGAAGAATCACTGAGCTGAGCCCTGCCCAATTCTTGACACAAAATCAGGAGTCAGAATCGGACATTCTGGTCCTAATTCCTGTTCCCTGAACTCCTACCACAGGCCAGACCACACCGAAGTTCTCAGTGTGGTTTGAAAACACAGAGATGTGGGCTGAACTGCTAACCGGCGCTGCTGGCATTTGTAAGAGGGGGTGCAGGAAGGGTTCCCTGTCATCCCGTCCTGGGCGCCACAGCCTTGTCCCACCAGGACCAGCCCACAGCCTGTGCAAGTCCTGATGTCTGGAGACGAAAGTTCGCTGTGTTGTGAGCGGACCTCAGCAGCTCACCAAAAACAGGGCTCCAAGATGAACATGTCGCAAACATTTCTGAAATCCATGCAGACGCAGGGTCTTGCAAAGGTTCACAGAAAATGAACATTATGAAAAATTACACATGAAATTCAAAAACATTTCTGCATCAAAACAAACCTATCTTTGATTCCACTTCTCTAGAAATTTTTTTTAAGGTCACTTCTGTTTTTAAGATCTATTTGAAAGGCAGAATTACAGAGAGGCAGAGGCAGAGGTCTTCCTTCCACTGGTTCACTCCCCAAATGACCACAACGGCTGGAGCTGCGTGGATCCGAAACCAGGAGCCAGGAGCCTCCTCCGGGTCTCCCATGCAGGTGCAGGGGCCCAAGGACTGGGGCCACCTTCTACTGCCTTCAGGCCATAGCAGAGAGCGGGACCGGAAGTGGAGCAGCTGGGACTCGAACTGGCACTCACATGGGATGCCAGCACTGCAAGTGGCGGCTTTACCCGCTGCGCCACAGCGCCGCCCCTAGAAATGTTCTGAGGTGCCCTCCTCATCTCCGACTCTGGACTACGCCACAGCGCCGCCCCTAGAAATGTTCTGAGGTGCCCTCCTCATCTCCGACTCTGGAGCACAGCTCTTATGTGCAGAAGCACAGCATTTTTTAATGATTTTTAGCACACGCCGAATCTTTTTCCAAGAATACAACTGTGCAAGTCAAAGGACGACTACAATGTGCTCAGCTCAAAAGCCCAGGAGAGCTGCTCAGCCAATCACAGCGCGCTCACAGGGCACCTCGTGGGATCCAAGGCATCCGCCAGCACCCGGAAGCTCCTCCCAGGCTGCCGCCCGGCGAGTCCTCATTTCCAAAGACCCACTGTCCAAAGAGGGGCTTGACCACCCGCCGCCCGGTAGGGTCTGCTTGAAAACCCACACTCGCTCACGCTAAGTGGGTGGAAGCCGAGACTCCCAGGCCCGCGACCCGCGGATTCCACATCCCACTGCCCTCTCTCACTCCCACACGCGCGGTCACGGCGCGGCAGCCACGCTGCAAGAATCCCACTGCGGAACAAGAAGGGGGTCGAGGCTGTAACCACAGGGTTTGACGGGGTGGAAACCACAAGGACGTGCTGGAAGTTTCGGGGAGGCCTATGAAGACCTGCCGACCCCATCACCCTCCGGGGCTGCAGAGACCCAGAGGTCACTAGGAGAGGAGGAGGTAACGCCCTGCTGGGTGCCGAGGACAAGGGACACGCACCGAGCAGACTGAGCCGGCAGGCAGTGTCCTGGGCCTCCGCGGAACACACCAGATCTGTGCCCCACTGCCACTGCTGGCTGACCCTGGGCAAGTCGGCCCCCTCCGGGCCCTGTCCTTCCTGTCTGCACTAGAAACCCGGAACCCCCACGAGATCGCTCCCTTCCACAGCCGGAGTGAGGCACGGTCCCAGGGCTGGGGGCAACAGAGAAAACACCCATCATCAGTCTCCCAGCTCTGCAGGAGTGTCTCAAATGGACCCCCGTCAACGGCAGGAGAGCAGAAAGCCTACCGCGCAGAACACCCCGCGAAAGGCCCAGCAGGGCCATTTCTGGAGAGAAAGCGTGAAGGGGAAGCAACAGGGCTTTCCAGCCTGGAACCAAAGTGTCCTTAGCAGGCGATGACGATACACAGGAAGGCAATTAACATTTTAATAATCTAACTACCTTCCTGCCAACCCACCAAGAGAAAACAGGGAGTGGAAACGCATCCGCGGGCCAGCGGCCCCAACACAGCCGCCGCCGCCGCACAGAGCTCCGGGAAGCTGTTTCCACCGTGGGGCCCACAGCGTCCTTGATGCCTGGCGCTACGGCAAACACAGCCGTGGCTTCTCCCTGGCAGCCAACCTTGTTTTCTCTGAACTTCCTTTGGCTTGAGACGGGGCCAGGGCCTCTGAGAGAGGGCTCCCTGCTCGGGCTGCCAGTCCAGAGGCTCAGCGAGGAGATCCTGACATCAAAGGGAGCTGGGCAGGCACAGCCAGGCACCGAGAGGCCAACTCGGCCCAGGCCAGCCACTCGGCAGAGGCGGCCTGCGAGGCCTCCTGGGCTCAGCCGTGCCCTCGGCCCCTGGGGTCACATCTGCCTGCAGAGCGCACCCATCGCTGTGTCGGGCTGGCACCATCTCGCACTCCATCACCGCGGGGAAGTGACGACCCGGCGGCATTCAGTGCACTGCAGCGTGGGGCCATCAGCTCCCTCCGCCCAGAGATGAACCACTCCCTCCCCCCGCGCCCCCGCTCCTCTGCTCTCCACCCCAGGATCTGCCTCCTCTGGACATTTCCCACGAATCCTGTGTGGCCTTCTGCGCTGGCTTCCTTCACCCACGACTTTTTAAACCAACGTACACGTATCTGCAAAGGAAATCGTGTGACCACCAACAATGGAAGATCTGCATGGCTCGCCGGAAACGGAAAGGAACCATAGCAAGTCAACACACAGCAAGACGTGAGCAAGCATCAGTCGAACTCCCCGCCCTGGGCGGGCTGTCCCTGTGGGTGGCTGGGACCCGAGCCTGCCGCGTGCCTGAGGAGCTCTGAGCTGCCCTCGAGTGACCCTCCATCCCCTAACAGGTGAGGGTCACCTCCCCAGGCCCCTGGCTGTGGCTTTGGATAAATTAAAAGGCTCAGGTTCTGAGGAGGGGGCTGTCGGCGGACCAGAACCGTCCTGCACTACACAACAGGGCAACGCAGGCGCGGGGTCTGCCCCATGGGAATCACCGTCTGTTCACGCGCACGGTTCTACAACACTCTGTGCTGAGTCACGTGGTATCCCACTGCACCACTAAACAGCGGTTACCAACAGAAGAGCTTCCTGGGGTCCCAGTTTTGTTCTGCTGTTCCAAACAATGTCCAAACTGATCTCTGTAATCACTCCATCTGTGCGCGTACGGTCTTAGAAATCTCTGGAGCTGGAATCCCCGGGCCGTAGGGCCGTGCACTGTACATTTCAGTGGGTAATCCCCAGACGTGATCTCCCCTTGCCCTCCCACCAGCAGTGTGTAAAACTGCTTGCTTCGGGGCCAGCACTGTGGCGTAGCGGGTAGAGCCACGCCCACAGTGCCAGCATCCCATATGGGTGCCAGTTCGAGTCCCGGCTGCTCCACTTCCAATCCAGCTCTCTGCTGTGGCCTGGGAAAGCAGTAGAGGATGGCCCAAGTCCTTGAGTCTCTGCACCCCATAGGGGACCCGGAAGAAGCTCCTGGCTTTGGATCAGCATAGCTCCGGCCCTTGGGGAGTGAACCAGTGGATGGAAGATCTCCCTCTCCCTCTCCCTCTCCCTCCCTCTCCCTCCTCTCCCTCCTCTCTCTCCTCTCCCTCCTCTCTCCTCTCCCTCCTCTCCCTCCTCTCTCTCCTCTCCCTCCTCTCCCTCCTCTCTCTCCTCTCCCTCCTCTCTCTCCTCTCCCTCCTCTCCCTCCTCTCTCTCCTCTCCCTCCTCTCTCTCCTCTCCCTCCTCTCCCTCCTCTCCCTCCTCTCTCTCCTCTCCCTCCTCTCTCTCCTCTCCCTCCTCTCCCTCCTCTCTCTCCTCTCCCTCCCTCTCCCTCTCCCTCCCTCTCCCTCTCCCTCTCCCTCTCCCTCTCCCTCTCCCTCCTCTCCCTCCTCTCCCTCCTCTCTCTCCTCTCCCTCTCCCTCTCCCTCTCCCTCTCCCTCTCCCTCTCCCTCTCCCTCTCCCTCCTCTCCCTCCTCTCCCTCCTCTCTCTCCTCTCCCTCCTCTCTCTCCTCTCCCTCCTCTCCCTCCTCTCTCTCCTCTCCCTCTCCCTCTCCCTCTCCCTCCCTCTCCCTCTCCCTCTCCCTCTCCCTCTCCCTCCTCTCCCTCCTCTCCCTCCTCTCTCTCCTCTCCCTCTCCCTCTCCCTCTCCCTCTCCCTCTCCCTCTCCCTCTCCCTCTCCCTCTCCCTCTCCCTCCTCTCCCTCCTCTCCCTCCTCTCTCTCCTCTCCCTCCTCTCCCTCCTCTCTCTCCTCTCCCTCTCCCTCTCCCTCTCCCTCTCCCTCTCCCTCTCCCTTCCTCTCCCTCTCCCTCTCCCTCTCCCTCTCCCTCTCCCTCTCCCTCCTCTCTCTCTCCTCTCCCTCCTCTCCCTCTCCCTCTCCCTCTCCCTCTCCCTCTCCCTCTCCCTCTCCCTCCTCTCCCTCCTCTCCCTCCTCTCTTTCCTCTCCCTCCTCTCCCTCCTCTCCCTCTCCCTCTCCCTCTCCCTCTCCCTCCTCTCCCTCCTCTCCCTCCTCTCTCTCCTCTCTCTCCTCTCCCTCCTCTCCCTCTCCCTCTCCCTCCCTCTCCCTCTCCCTCTCCCTCTCCCTCCCTCTCCCTCTCCCTCTCCCTCCTCTCCCTCCTCTCCCTCCTCTCTCTCCTCTCCCTCCTCTCTCTCCTCTCCCTCCTCTCCCTCCTCTCTCTCCTCTCCCTCTCCCTCTCCCTCTCCCTCTCCCTCCCTCTCCCTCTCCCTCCCTCTCCCTCTCCCTCTCCCTCCTCTCCCTCCTCTCTCTCCTCTCCCTCCTCTCCCTCTCCCTCTCCCTCTCCCTCTCCCTCTCCCTCTCCTTCTCCCTCTCCCTCTCCCTCTCCCTCTCCCTCCTCTCCCTCCTCTCCCTCCTCTCTCTCCTCTCCCTCCTCTCCCTCTCCCTCTCCCTCTCCCTCTCCCTCTCCCTCTCCCTCTCCCTCTCCCTCCTCTCCCTCCTCTCCCTCCTCTCTCTCCTCTCTCTCCTCTCTCTCCTCTCCCTCCTCTCCCTCTCCCTCTCCCTCTCCCTCTCCCTCTCCCTCCTCTCCCTCCTCTCCCTCCTCTCCCTCCTCTCCTCTCCCTCCTCTCCCTCTCCCTCTCCCTCTCCCTCTCCCTCTCCCTCTCCCTCTCCCTCTCCCTCTCCTTCTCCCTCTCTGACTTTCACTGCAGGGTGAGTTGCCCCATCGCTAGTCCCAGGCAGCCTGCCAGTGAGACAGCACACGCCCCACAGGGGTTCAGTTTGCATTTGAGATAAGGATTCCTCTCCCCATTCTGCAGACAAGAACGTACTCCAACAAGTGATGAAGCTTACCCGAAATTATGCAAGCGGGACCTGAAGCCGGGTCTGACTCTGTGCCCCGTGCTTGCCTCCTATGTCACGGATGTACTCTGTCACCTGCAGGTGTGGCCCGTCCCACAGATTGGGTGGAAGCTCCCTGGTGGGCTCACGTCCCTCACTGTGCAGAATATGAGCCTCGCTGAGTATTTCTGGCAGGTTTGCTGAATCTGATCGCTGGGGCTGCACCCCCACAGAACAGCCTGGCATCAGGGAATCCACAGGAGCCAAGGGGGAGCTCTGGGCTGGACTGGCCAGAGAATCCCTGCTGCAAAGGGACCCGGGGTCTCACAGACTGCCGGCTCCCCGAGCCCCATTCTCACAAGGTGGACGTGGCTAGGCCAGACGGTTTGTGCCACTGTCTCGAGGACCTCTCCAAGGAAGGGACGATGGGAGCGGGAGAGCTAATGGCTCAGGACTGGGAAAAGCAGCCGGGACCACCTCCCACCCTCAGCATGCTCGGGTTCCAGCAAAAATGAGACTGCCTTTTTCTGGGTGCCGGTGCCCCCTGTACCTTCGTGTGAGCCCTTACAAGCCTGACCACAGAGAATGCACCACGCTCTGGGAGGGCTCCTGGCAGAGCCATCTCCGCTTGCATGCTTCACCCAAGGGTCAGCGTGGTGGCTCCACTGTACAGGCAGGAGTGGCAGGGGCACCTGCATGAGGCCCTGTGGTCGGCGCTGGCACACCCAGGAGTGGCTTTGAACAACTTCCCAGAGGCCCCTTCTGCTGGACGCTCCTCTGGGATGGGCTGCAGCCAAGAGAGGGAGATGAGCATCCCAGAAACACAAGTGGGAGGTGTTGGCGGTCCCTCCGCCAGGCTCCCCTGGGGCAGCTTCCCCAGCACGTCCCAACACCCCTGTCCAGGGGCCTTGCTGTTCCCGGGGACAGCGCCAGGAGCCTCCTGATGCCACATCTCTGCTGAGGAAAACCTGGTGCCCAGCAGCAGGTGGTTCTGCCACCCCCCCACCCCACCCGCCCCCCACAGCTCTGATCTGCAGCTACGGGCTCGGCAGTGCTGCTGCGGACTGTAGCACAGGTTCCGAGAGCTCGCACACCTTGACCACGAGATGCTCTGTCAGCCCCCCGCTCACTCCCACCCCAGCACGCAGGTCTGGACCCTGTGAGCTCCCACCCCCTGCAGACCCAAGCTGCTCTCCTACCAGCCCGCTTACAGCCGCAATGGCAGGCTGCCTGCCACTGGGTCTCCGTCTGTGAGGCGTGGTGGGCGTCAGTGAGCAGGGGAGCCCTCCCGATGGGACCGAGAGTGCAAGAGAGCCACGGGAGGGGCCGTTAGCTGGGCAAAGCCCACTGGGGCTGTGGTCCCCTACTGCAAGCAGAGGTCTCCCTGCTTGGTGCAATCCACTCCCAACTTCCTCCGGGAGATGGTCTCTCCCCGGCAGGCGGTGGGTTTGCCAGTCCTAGGAACACCCAACCATTCTGATTGGCCAAGGGAGAGACATGTGACTCAAGCTAGACCAATCATGTTTTTCCCTGAGATTTTTTTTTCCATGTGGGTCTGGAGAAGAAGACTCCTGTCTGGTAGTAAGGTTGAGCCCTGTGGGGACAGTTGTCCTGGGAAGGAACAGGACCGATGCCAAAACACAGGACTGGGAGAGAGAGGCACAGACACACCTGGTGGGGCTGGAATCTGACTCTGGATACACGAAGCTGGCCCCTGCCCTGCCCTCCCAAAAAGCCCCCAACATCCCCTGCTTGGCTCTTATGACATCAGTGAGAAGTCTCCCCAGTCTTACCACCCTCTGCGCCCCACCTACAGCTGGTGGAAGGAATCACAGAGCCCACGTGCACCTGCTCGAAGGAGGGGCCCACAGCTGTAGAGGCTGGGCAGCCCACAAGACAGATGCCAACCCAGGCATCAGGCAGACAGCTAATCCCACCTGCTCTGCCCTGCCCCATGGCATTCGGGTAGACGGCTAATCCCACCTGCTCTGCCCCTGCCCCACTGGCATTCGGGCAGATGGCTAATCCCACCTGCTCTGCCCCTGCCCCACTGGCATTCGGGTAGACGGCTAATCCCACCTGCTCTGCCCTGCCCTCCTGGCATTCGGGTAGACGGCTAATCCCACCTGCTCTGCCCCTGCCCCCTGGCATTCGGGTAGACGGCTAATCCCACCTGCTCTGCCCCTGCCCCACTGGCATTCGGGTAGACCATTAATCCCACCTGCTCTGCCCCTGCCCCCTGGCATTCAGGCAGACGGCTAATCCCACCTGCTCTGCCCCTGCCCCCTGGCATTCGGGTAGACCATTAATCCCACCTGCTCTGCCCCTGCCCCACTGGCATTCGGGTAGACGGCTAATCCCACCTGCTCTGCCCCCTGCCCACTGGCATTCGGGCAGACGGCTAATCCCACCTGCTCTGCCCCTGCCCCACTGGCTATTGCCACCCACCTGGGGAAGAGCCCCCTGTGTCACTCACGCCACCAACACCCAGAGCTAGCCTCTCCCATCCCACCAAAACACGAAGAGCTGTTCCTAAAAAGTGGCGGTGCCAGTGGCCAGGCATGGCTGCCTGCCGACCGCTCGGTGAGGACACCCCAGCGGCACACGGAGCAGGAGCAAGCCCAGAAAATGAGAGCAGGACTTCGTGGCCTGACGGTTGCTCCTCTCAGGCCCACGCACCTGAGGATGCCCCATCGCCCTGGGACAACCCACCTGGGACCGGGACCCTACAGCATGTGTTCGGAGCAGCCCACGCACCTGAGGATGCCCCACCTCCCTGGGACGACCCACCTGGGACCGGGACCCTACAGCGTGTGTTCGGAGCAGCCCACGCACCTGAGGATGCCCCACCGCCCTGGGACAACCCACCTGGGACCGGGACCCTACAGCGTGTATTCCAAGCAGCCCACGCACCTGAGGATGCCCCACCGCCCTGGGACAACCCACCTGGGACCGGGACCCTACAGCGTGTGTTCGGAGCAGCCCACGCACCTGAGGATGCCCCACCGCCCTGGGACAACCCACCTGGGACCGGGACCCTACAGCGTGTGTTCCAAGCAGCCCACGCACCTGAAGATGCCCCATCGCCCTGGGACAACCCACCTGGGACCGGGACCCTACAGCGTGTGTTCGGAGCAGCCCACGCACCTGAGGATGCCCCATCGCCCTGGGAGACCCACCTGGGACCGGGACCCTACAGCGTGTGTTCGGAGCACAGTACGGAACGCCCCGGATCTGGAATCGTAAAACCCAAGGCCAGGCCAAGGCCTCGCTGCTGTGCCTCCCCAAGCTTCCGCTGCCCTGTGTCGAGTGAGGACAGGGTGCCCTCTTCCCAGTCTTCCACGGCCCCTCCGTCCTGCCCACTGACTCCTGCCACCAGCCACCTGGTGTCCCTGCGCCCTCGCTGCTTCTTCCAGTTCCTTTGCCCCCTCTTTGCCGTCCCCCTCCGGTGAGAACCACGACCAGTGGGGCTTCCTGGGCGCAGCCTGGACTCAGAGGACAGGAGGGCGGAGCCTGGACTCAGAGGACAGGAGGGCGGAGCCCTGCTCAGAGGACAGGAGGGTGGAGCCTGGACTCAGAGGACAGGAGGGCGGAGCCTGGACTCAGAGGACAGGAGGGCGGAGCCTGGACTCAGAGGACAGGAGGGCGGAGCCCTGCTCAGAGGACAGGAGGGCGGAGCCTGGACTCAGAGGACAGGAGGGCGGAGCCTGGACTCAGAGGACAGGAGGGCGGAGCCTGGACTCAGAGGACAGGAGGGCGGAGCCTGGACTCAGAGGACAGGTGGACCGAGCCCTGCTCTGCCCTGCCTGCCCCGCACTCAGCACCTACATCCGTGTCTGGCTCACAGCACGTGCTCCGCGCACCTCGGTGGGGTTGGGGACTGACCCCAGTTTCCAAGGATGCATCCAGGGTCGGGGGAGAGCCTGCATGCGCAGCCACTCCACACCGCAGGGACAGGAGAGTCACTGGGTTGGCCTCGGAGAGAGTGGCCAGGGAGCGCGTGCTGCCGGGGCACCAGGGTCGGCTGCTCAAGACAGCAAAGCTCCAGGCCTGGGATTCAGGAGGCTGCGTCTCCTCGGCTTCCCAGAGCAGGAGCTGGCCAGGGGGAGACACACAACCCTGCCCGGCATTCAGAACCCGGGGAGCCCGGATGCTCCTTTACCAACACTCAGGGCTCAACTCAGTTTCCTCAATTCAGACACCGAGCCCAGGGCTCCAGCTCCAGCCGGATTCCTCTCGCACAGAAAGCACCAGAAATCACACCGAGCTTGCCCACGACATCTCCCCACCCCGCTCCCCACCCCCGCTCCCCACGCACCTCCCCACCCCCACTCCCCACGCACCTCCCCACGCACCTCCCCACCCCCACTCCCCACGCACCTCCCCACCCCCGCTCCCCACGCACCTCCCCACGCACCTCCCCACCCCCGCTCCCCACGCACCTCCCCACCCCCGCTCCCCACGCACCTCCCCACCCCCGCTCCCCACGCACCTCCCCACCCCCGCTCCCCACGCACCTCCCCACCCCCGCTCCCCACGCACCTCCCCACCCCCGCTCCCCACGCACCTCCCCACCCCTGTTCCCCAGGCACCTCCCCACCCCCACTCCCCACCCCCGCTCGCCATGCACCTCCCCACCCCTGTTCCCCACGCACCTCCCCACCCCCACTCCCCACGCACCTCCCCACCCCCGCTCCCCACGCACCTCCCCACCCCCGCTCCCCACGCACCTCCCCACCCCCGCTCCCCACGCACCTCCCCACCCCCGCTCCCCACGCACCTCCCCACCCCCGCTCCCCACGCACCTCCCCACCCCCGCTCCCCACGCACCTCCCCACCCCTGTTCCCCAGGCACCTCCCCACCCCCACTCCCCACCCCCGCTCGCCATGCACCTCCCCACCCCTGTTCCCCACGCACCTCCCCACCCCCGCTCCCCACGCACCTCCCCACCCCCGCTCCCCACGCACCTCCCCACCCCCGCTCCCCACGCATCTCCCCACCCCACTCCTCACCCCACTCCCACAGCGGCCCACAGCCTGCTCAGTGGACAGGGTCTCCGTCTGGTGGCCGTCTGACCCCAGGCGTGGAACTGACCCTCCAGTGCCTTAACTTCACTTGTCAGTGAGATGGGATGAGAGTCACATCAACCAGTCCCTACAACAGCACCCGGCACCCAGCAGGCACTCGGGGAACGTCACCTGGAGCAGCACCAAGGCCTTTACGCATGCCATCCAGCTTCTCTGAGCCTCAGTTTGTGGTCTGCCAAATGGGCAGAGCTATCCCTTCCTGCTGGCAAGGTCCAACCGGACCGTGCCCAGCAATGTCCCTGCTCCCAGGGTGCGCAACCCGCCCCACCCCAGCGCCTGACGAGAACTCAGAGTGGCAAGAGAGGTCTGGACCCAATGTGTTCCTCTTTAAGCAAAAGTCGTGGAGATGGCGGCTTCTCTCAAAGTTCTGCCAGGAGCAAATATGGGGAGGGGGCTGCAGTCACCAGGGACAGGAAGGCGGCGTGACAGCCACTGGGGACTCCAGGCTTCCTTCTGCAGGGTTGAGCATCCAGAACGTGCTGGGTCCAGCACACCGAGCGCCCTGAAATGGCTACCTCTGTGCATTTCAACGAATGACATCTCAATTTCCAAAATGTTGCAGTAGCTACATTTTGGAAATACCAACAAACAGAACAGCGGATCAGGGGTCCCATCCCTTATGCCACAAGGACACCTAAGCCCGCATAGGAAAAAGGGAAGGAGAAGGGGCAGAGAGAAAAGACAGAACTTTAAACCAGAGGCGATGGAGCTGCTGGGCACAGGCGACCTGGCCTCCCCGTACTGCACAGAACGGCAGGGCGGGGGAGGGGAGCGTCTCGAGACATAGGTTTGATCACAGAGAAGCACCTGTGCACACCTGGCTGGGCGGCCAGGAATGCCAGCGTCTGAGCCACCTGCCATCTTCAGTCCCACGGTCTCAACAAGGAGTCCAGGACTTGTCTAGGGCCTGCAGCCAGCACCTGACATGGGAGGCCGGGCAGCCTGATCCCAGAGCCCCGGCTGCCCCCACGGCGTCTGCCGCCTCCCAGACAAGAGAGCATCGGGTGGGAAGGGTTCAGACAGAACACTCGGTGCACAAACACAGGAAGCTGTGCGCTGGCGGTGGTGACGCTGACAGTGATGGTGATGGTAACGGAGATGAAGATGATGGTGATGGTAACGGAGATGGAGATGATGGTGATGGAGATGAAGATGATGGTGATGGTAACGGAGATGGAGATGATGGTGATGGAGATGAAGACCTCCTCAGTGGCCCTGGACACCGTAACTCAGTACCACAGACGGGGAGTGTTAACAGAAATGTGTCAGACTCTCACAGGGGCTCATCCCTGGCTTTAACTAAATAGCAACCCCACACTGTGTGCTCACGTGGGGGTGGGGCAGACAGAACATTCTGGTGCTTCTCCTCGCAGGGACACTGAGCCCATCACGGAGGCTTCTGACTTTATCTCATCCCATTTCTCTCCCAAAAGCCCCATGTCCAAACACGATCACTTGGGAGTACAAGCTCACCATGCGACTCTGGGAGGTGGAGGAAAACCGCTCCATCAGTACCAGTGATGACGATGCCTCAGCGGACGCCACCGTGGACGCGGCACAGGCCGGACTTGATGACTTACTCGGGGAAAAGACGTCTCAAGCCCTGTATGACTCCCGGCACAGATCGTCCTCCGTACACGCCAGCTACCGCGTCTGCTCTCATCACAGGACTGGTCTGTCCGACCTCTAAGCCGTTCTAAGTAGTCTACAAGCTCCGCTCAACATATGACTGCTTTAATTAAGAAGCTTCGGGCCCACGTCAAGCTGTCTCCTGCCAGCAGCTGGGGGTTCGTGGTTTCTCTTAGCGGGGGGGCTCCTGCTTCAGGCACCACGGGCCAAGAGGCTCCCTTGTCTCCAGGCCTGGCTGCCCCCCCCCCCCCCGCTGCTTCGCCGTGTGATTATCTCAGCTCAGATGGGCGACGCTCCCACAGGGTGGCAAGGACCTTCTAGAATCCGCACGCTCAAACCCTCACGGCTCAGCACCTCCTAGACAGAGGGAGCTCCCTTTTCATTTATATATATCATTTACTATTCATATGAAAGGCAGGGGGTGGAGAGGGGAGGGGAGGGAGACAGGAAGAGAGGGCGAGAAGGAGAGAGGGAAAGAGATCTTGCACCCACTGGTTCACTCTCCAAATGGCCGTGACAGTCAGGGCTGGGCCAGGCCAAAGCCAGGAGCCTGGAATTCCACCCTGGTCTCCCACATGGGTGGCAGGGGCCCAAGCACTTGGGTCACCTTCCGCTGCCCTCCAAAGTGGAGCACCTGGGACTCACACTGGCGCTCGGATACACTGCTGGTGTCGCAGGCTGAGCCCTAACCCGCCACGGCACAACACCGGCCCCAAGAGCTTCTCGGTGTGTTCCATTGGAAGGCAGCAGTGGCGTCGCCTGGGTCACATGACATCTCTGGGCCAGTCGCCACGAGTGGAAGGGTCGCAGCACACTCAGGGCTAAGCCTGGGCTGCACAGCCACCCGCCCCAGGTGGACTGGGACTGGCTCCCTTGAGGGAGACCCAGGTGCTGCGGACAGAGGGAGACCTGGGTGCCGAGTGGGCTAAATCCACAGATGGCCCCCACGAGTCCCCCGCATGGGGAGCTCCAGGCCTGGGCAAGGCTGTCCACTGGGGCACCCACACAACCGGCATTTAGGGGGGCTTGCAATAAACTAGCGAGGCTCTTGCACTCAGAAGCCTGACTATTTCCTATGGCAGCCCCGGCAAGAGCCGAGGAGCCTGACCATCCCACCCGGACCCCAGGAGTCAGGCGCAGAACCACTGCAGCTGTGCATGGGCTTGGTTCGTGCATTACAGGAAAGGGTTAAGGCTGAGGGGCGGAACTGCCCAGTTTGGGCAGCCCAACGGGAGGGAGCCCACCCACGACTGTGGATATGCAACCAAGGGCTTCCAGTGGGGAAGAGGAAAGACTGGGTGGCCCGCAGGCAAGGTATGCCGGGTGGGTCTGGTTACTCAACAGCCCCGAGCCAGCCAACTGCCGGGTCAGAGTGCACCCCTGAGAGTCCTGGGGTTGAGCTCATTCTTCTGGGCTGATGTCACCAGGCACCTTCATCCTGGAGGGGGAAGGAAGTGGTTTTCTCCTCGAACGCTCCACCAAGAGGTCGTTCCCAGGGTCAGGCTGAGCACAGGAGCCCTGGGACCTGACCAGGGGGTGCGTGAGAGCAGCGAGCGTAAGGAGACTGGGACGTGCCCTCCGAAACCAACGACGTAGCAGTGAGCACTGCCCGGGCACTGGTGCCCTGGGACAGCCAGGGAGCTGAGTGCTGTCCACGCTCCGTCTCCTTCACGCTCAGGGCAGCCAACGCGGTGAGGTAGGGACCAACGTGGGGCCCCTTCAGATACAGGGACCGCAGCTCACAGACGCTGACCAACTTGGTCCATGCTGCTTCGCTGGACTCAGACTTGCATCTGAGCCACAGCACAGCCTCCTCACCCAGCCGGGGCCTCTCCCCATCGCCTTGCCCGGGAACAGCGACACCGCTGCCTCTGGAAACACAACCTCCTGGGCCAGGAGGTGCAGGCTGGGTTCGCAGCGCCGGGGCTTCCCGTTCAGCCTTCACCTTGTCGTGCGGGAATCCGGGTGCGAGTGCTCCCGGGAGCTCAGCGCAGTCATCGCTCTGAGTCTCCTCGCACCTCGGATTCCAGCCACGTATGTGCTGCCCGCTACCACGGGCACCTGAGTTCCTGACCACCCGCTGGCGCTACGTGGCAGGCAGCTTCTGTGAGCGCGCCTGTCACTCAGCCTGCCCCGACACCCTTCTCCCCTCCGCACAGTGTCTGACCCGTCTTTCCCGACCGTGCTGTGGTGACGGTGACGAGCGTGTTCACGAGGACAGCGAGCCCAGTCATGCGCACAGCAGTGAGGATGGTGATGGGGGAGGTGACGCTGGTGACGCTCAGGACGGTATGCCCGCGGTGCTATGACGGCAGTGAGGAGGAGGAGAATGGTGGATGGTGATAATGAAGGTATGATGGTGCCGGGGATAGTCAAGACGGAGAGGCGGACACGGTGGAGATGATGGACGTGGGGATGGTGATGATATCCTGTATCAGTTAAGCCTTCGATCACAGAAGCAGAAACACAGGAGGGGCCCGCTCTACGTACTCAACACTGCACAGCCATGGGAGCTTCTTACGCAGTCCATGGAAGGCAGCGGCTGTGTCTGGTGCTGGGTCTGCAGGCGGGAGGGCAGACAGCTGGTAAGGAGAATATGAAGGGGCTGGCACTGTGGTGTAGTGGGTAAAGCCACCGCCTGCAGTGCCGGCATCCCATATGGGCGCCAGTTCAAGTCCCGGCCGCTCCATTTCCAATCCAGCTCTCTGCAGTGGCCTGCGAAAGCAGTAGAAGATGCCCAAGTCTTTGGGCCCCTGCACCCACGTGGGAGACCCAGAAGAAGCTCCTGGCTCCTGGGTTCAGATCAGCACAGCTCCAGCCATTACAGCCATCTGGGGAGTGAACCAGCGGATGGAAGACCTCCCTTCCCCGCCTTTCTCTCCCCCCACCTCAGCCTTTGCCTCTGCCTCTCTGTAACACTGCCTTTCAAATAAATAAAATAATCTTTAAAGACGAAGAAGCAGCAGCGTATGAAACAGGGCAGAGCACAGACGGCCGCTCCCCATCCGCCTCCTGCAGCTGCTCACCTCCGGCCTTGGGTTTGGAACCCTCGGGGCGGTGTGGGCTTGCTGAGGGCGGCAGCAGATGGGCCGGGATGTGCGCGAACAGCAGGAGCACCTGTGTGACACCTGCCTCCGGGGACCTGGAACACCGCACGGACACCCAGGGAACGCAGCTCCAGCCACCACAGGCCCCGCAGCACCAGAGGCAGCCGTGGGGACGGGGTGTTGGGCTCAGTCCCAGGTGAGCGTCATCTCGCTTAATCCCAGCTCCCCTGGAACTCCCCTGGGCTGAAGGGGCTCCAGTGCCCGTTGTACGAAGCAGCGGTTATGACGTGCCACGGCTGGAAAACACCCTCCTGGGGTCCCGCCATCCGCGGCTGGCGTCTGCTCATCAGGTCTGCAGAGAGCTGCCCGGCCTGCCACGGCCTTCCTGGAGCAGCCACACCCAGTGAGGAAAGGCGGGGTGTCTGGGGGCCCCAGCTGCCCTTCCCTGTCCACCCAGTCCTGTTTCTGCTGCCCTCCTCTTACGGGCATTGATCCCAAACTCCCTCATTCATCATCAAACTGTCTCAGGCCTGTTCCCAGAGAGCTCGACCGTGTGCAGAGCAGAGGAGAACATGTTCCTCCCTCCCTCCATCTCAAGGCTTCTAGACCTACCCCCAAGCCCACAGCTGAGACCCCCACTTCTCTGATCACAGCTGGGGCGGGAGGGAGCCAGCGCCTTCTGCGCCTCCCAGGGGCCCTCCTAGGCCCTCAGAGCGCACCCCCACTTTCCAAGCCGGCTTCAGCAGCCAACTCTCGCCCATCTGCGGGCGGGGGGCTCTCTGGGCTTAACTCACAGCTGACCCACAGCCTAGGAAGGGCCACCCCAGATGACCCGCAGCCTCACCCCAGGAGGTGTCACCACACTGCCCTTGGGGCCCTGGGTCCTCTCCAGTCTAGAAACTGATGGGTATAGCCACCGTCAACTGCAAACTGGAAGTTCAGGCAGGAGGGGCCGGGCCCCTGGGGACAGAACAGGAAGATGGGCGTGGCCCCGTGAACAGGTAGGGGGCACCTGAGAGGTGAGACTCATCTTACAGGCACGAAATGTAACCCAAACCCCGAGAGACGCATCCACCCAGATGCCCCAGACAACCCGGGGGCAGGGACGGCAGCTACACAGCAGAGCCTTTCAGCTGCGAGAAACCAAAATGTGCCCAGGGTACGCACACCTCCTGCACACATGGGTGTGCCCACGCAAGCACACGTGTCTGATCCACGCCTACTCTGCCCTTCGGTTCAGCGAGGTGGGGGCAACAGGCCCGAGAATGCGGACAGCACACATCTGCTGGCCCCGGGAGCGTCCCGGGAGGCCAAGGAGAGCCGTCTGTGTGGTCAGCGAGCAGGAGGGCCCCAGGCGCTGACGGCAGGACAATGTCCGCTCTGTTCTTTGAGAACACGGACGCCAGCGGCACTTCTGACTTTTTCCTGGCCTGGTCAGTGAGAGGCTGAGTAAAATGGGCCACGCTGGAGCGGAGCGGCCTCCCAAGCGCGGCCGGGACGCGAGGCCGGGTGCGGCCTCACCGGCTGCAGCCGCCGCCAGACACGCAGGCGGTGTCCAGGCCGAGGCCGAGACCCGAGCGGCTCCGCCACCCCTCAGCCTGCAGCCAGCTCAGAAATCCCCTGTGGACGGACGGACAGACGGACGGAAAGACACAAGACACCGCGCTCCTCCAGAGCCGCCTCCCGCAGGGGAGCCTGAGGTCAGACTGACAGCCCCGAGCAGAGTTTCACTGGGCAAGTCACTGTGTGGTCTGCTCAGAGCCCAGACTTTCCAACCCTGCATTTCAGCGGCGGTTACTCAGGTTTGGGTAAGAAAACACTTACCCAATTTCCGAGCAGCCTGCGAGCCGCGGGGCCTGGAAGCCGGCGGGAGCAGAGCACTTCCCGGCAGCGCGGGGCGCACGTCTGCGGGGCTGCCTCCGGGAGGGCTCCCATGTGTTTCAGAGACGTCTCCGGGCACCGGCGCCCAGGCAGAGGGGGCAGGCTCCAGCGGAAGCTGGACCACGGGCTGGAAAACAAGAACACGGCATTTACGAGCCGTCAGAGGCGACCGGAGACACCAGGGTGGGAAGGGGTCGGCAGGGGTAGGGGGGCGACCTCTGCGGCCTTGTCCATGAAACACGGGGGCCAGGGCCGGGAGCAGGGCAAGCCCAGGCCACCCCAGCTCACCCCTACCCAGGCACTTCCGCCAGGTCAACTGCCCACCCTCAGCAGAGCCCGGGGAAGCTGCCCGAGGCGGGCAGCACGCTGGGAGGTTTGTCTGCTCGGGCACCCGAGGGAAGGGCCCGGCCAGCAGTGGTACAGCCTCCGAGCATCGAGCCCCGGGCCCCAGGTCCGCCCCGGCATCCCTGGGGGCCCCCGCATGGGTCCTCCCCTCATCACACATGCCCTGTGCCACACACCATGCCTCGCACTCGTGGGGAAGGGAAGGTGGTGTGTGAGGGTGAGGGAGTGAGTGTGAGCACACCAGAGTATGTGAGAGTGTGTGAATCTGAGCGAGTGTGTCAGAGCATGAGTGTAAACAAGCGTGTCAGAGCACGTGGCAGTGTGTGTGAACAAGCGTGTCAGAGCATGTGAGTGTAAACAAGTGTGTCAGAGCATGTGGGAGTGTGTGTGAACAAGTGTGTCAGAGCATGTGAGTGTGTGAACAAGCGTGTCAGAGCATGTGAGTGTGAACAAGTGTGTCAGAGCATGTAAGTGTAAACAAGCATGTCAGAGCATGCGGGAGTGTGAATGTGAGCATGTCAGTGCATGTGAACAAGCGTGTCAGAGCATGTGAGAGGTGTAAACAAGCATGTCAGAGCATGTTGGAATGTGAATGTGAGCATGTCGGAGCATGTGAGAGTATGTAAACAAGTGTGTCAGAGCATGTGAGTGTGTGAATCTGAGCAAGCATGTCAGAGCATGTGAGTGTGTGTGAACAAGCATGTCAGAGCATGTGAGTGTAAACAAGCGTGTCAGAGCATGTGGGAGTGTGAATGTGAGCATGTCAGAGTATGTGAGAGCATGTGAATGAGTGTATCAGTATGTGAGAGGGCATGTGAACAAGCGTGTCAGAGCATGTGAGAACATGTGAATGTGAGTGAGCATGTCAAAGGATGTGTAAACAAGCATTCAGAGGATGTGAGTGTGTGAGTAAGCGTGTCAGAGCAGGTGAGTGTGGATGTGAGCATGTCAGAGTATGTGAGAGTACACGTGAACAGAGGATGTGAGCACGTATGTCAGAGCATGTGAGAGTGCGTGTGAATGAGTGTGTCAGAGCATGTGGGAGTGTGTCAGTCCTGGGTGTGGGTGGACTGTGAGAAAGTGTGTGAGTGTGACATGGAGCTGTCAGAGCATGTGAGAGCACGAGCAGATGCATGTGTGCATGTGTGCGATGGACGTGAGTGTGGGGTGGAGGCATGTGTGTGTGAGTGTGAGAGCCTGGGGTGATTGTGTGCGTGTGGGGCAGTTGTGGGGCAGTGCATGTGAGCAGGTGGGGTGGATGCACGTGTGTGTGTGTGTGTGTGTGTGTGTGTGCGCGCGCACGTGTGTGTGAGACGAGCTACTGGGCCCGCCCACTCCCTCCCAGACAACCTCGTGCTGCCGCTGTGCTGGGCACAAGGGGCATAGAGACAACTCCTACCCAAGTCACCTCCCAGCTGGGCAGCCAAATGAGGTGTTTGGGGCAGGACAGCTGCCCTCGCGTCCCCCCACTGGGCTCTCCCCGGACAGGACGTGGGCTCTCCCCCAACACCCAGCACTGGGCAGACGACGTGCAGCTGGTTAGTGGGTGCATCGCTGGCCGATTGTTGGCTGGTTGCTGTGGGTTGCATGGGTGGGGTTTAGTCACTCGTGGGTTAGCTGATGCAGCTGGTTAGTGGGTGCATCGCTGGCCGATTGTTGGCTGGTTGCTGTGGGTTGCATGGGTGGGGTTTAGTCACTCATGGGTTAGCTGATGCAGCTGGTTAGTGGGTGCATCGCTGGCCGATTGTTGGCTGGTTGCTGTGGGTTGCATGGGTGGGGTTTAGTCACTCATGGGTTAGCTGACCAGCTGGCTGGCTGAAAATAAAACCCAGTCCAAAGCAGGGTGGAGCCCTAAACAGAGCGCAGCCCTGGGTCAGAGAGAAGGACCCACTCCCAGCTCTGCCCTCCACGCTGCAAACCCACGAGAGATCCTCTCCCACCGCCGCTCCCCAGCCTTCAGCAGCTCTGCAGGGAGCACGCATCAAACGCCAGTCACCAGGACGCATGGACGCGCGGCAGGGCCCAGGCTGTGAGGCGTGGGAGCCTTTCCCACACCCTCCACTCAGGGAGAAGCAGGGTCGGCGCTCCCTCTCACAGCAAAGTGCACAGAACCTCGGAGGAGCTCCAGAGCCCAGGGGTTCCGGCGCCCTCCCTAGCCATTTGGGATCAACAGCCTGCCCCAGACACCAGCATCTGGTGGAGGCCCCACGGCCACCTACAGTCGGTCTGCAAAGCACACTGCCACCTGTTACGTCCATGGCCACAGCCCCCCGAGGGGCGACGGCTCAGGCAGGCGAGGAAAGTGACACTCACGGCAGAGCTGTCACTCAGGCCGGCGCCACAGCAGAGCCCAAAGGCTCGGATCCTGCAGCCGTCCAGTACCGGGCATGTGTCCGGATCCTGCAGCCGTCCAGTACCGGGCATGTGTCTGGATCCTGCAGCCGTCCAGTACCGGGCGTGTGTCTAA
The DNA here is from genome assembly GCA_949820135.1 of Sylvilagus floridanus. Taxonomy (NCBI): domain Eukaryota; kingdom Metazoa; phylum Chordata; class Mammalia; order Lagomorpha; family Leporidae; genus Sylvilagus; species Sylvilagus floridanus. Next base: position 82,106,334 of record OX463232.1, read on the forward strand.
GTCCCCAGAGCAGGAGTCCTGGGTCCCAGAATGTCGCTCAAGTTGACAGCCGCCGGTTTAACCCAAGGCGAGCGCTTCTGTCAACGAACGTTCCCAGGAAAACTCCCTGCTCAAACACAGCAGTGTTCTCGGTCACTGCCCTGACAATCCCAGAGGGCCCTAAATGAAGAGTGAATGCCTGTTTACCATTCAGTCCAGGAAATGGCAGTAACCCAGGTGCCGGCTCAGGTGAGACCGCGCCAGGGTCCAGCCCCACCTCGCCAGGACTCGGCTTCTTCCGAGTCACGTCTGGCTCCACATTCTTCCCTGCGCTGACGTTTCTCCACTTACACGTCAAGCCCGCGTCCTACCCGGGACCGTTCCTGAGCCACTGGCCAAGCACACTGGACCCGGCAAAGGGGCGGATTCCTGAAGGAGAGGGAGCTGAGAGATCACACAGAAGCAGAGGCGGAAACCGCGAAGAAGAGACGAACAACCGTTCAGTGAGGTTCCTAAGGAGAATGAGGGGAGTAACAGTAGAAGAAACAATGCCGCAGCTGAGCAAGACGCAGGCGCTCAGACTGAAGGCCGCAGGGCGCACGGGGAGCCTGGCACGGAGGCGGGATGGGGGACAATCGATACTCCAGCGGCTTTGACACCGTGTCTGTGGAGACACTGAAAAGTGAACAGTACACTCCCGATTCTCCTGCTGCGGGGTGCATCTTCCAGATGACAGAACAAGACCTAAAACCTGGAAAATCCTTCCAAACAACAAGACCTAAAACCTGGAAAATCCTTCCAACCAACCAATGGAACCGAAGACTTCAGCAAGCAGCAGAGCGGTGGGAATTCCATTACCCTGTAACAAGAGCGGAACCCCTGCCTCACCTCCGACACAGACGTCAACTCCAGGGGCAGCCACTGGACCTCGCAGAGTGGACACCAGCAGGGGCAGCCACTGGACCTCACAGAGTGGACACCAGCAGGGGCAGCCACTGGACCTCGCAGAGCGGACACCAGCAGGGGCAGCCACTGGACCTCACAGAGCGGACACCAGCAGGGGCAGCCACTGGACCTCGCAGAGTGGACACCAGCAGGGGCAGCCACTGGACCTCGCAGAGTGGACACCAGCAGGGGCAGCCACTGGACCTCGCAGAGCGGACACCGGCGCCCGTGTCACGGGGGTGGGCTCAGGGTGCAGCCTGCCTCCACGCCTCTCCCCAGCTTCCTGCCCGTGCAGCCTCGGGAACGTGGGCTTTGATCCTCACTCCTGGCCTAGGCCCCAGGCCCGCCCCAGCGCGGTGGGAATCTGGAGAGAGAACCAGCCAAGAGGACTTCTCTCTTTCTCTGATCTCAGCATGTGTCTCTGTTTCTTAAATAAGTTAATTTCTTAGGAGCAAAGTCCAGATACATTAAATAGCTAAATATGAAAGTCCACGTATTAGAATGTCTGAGGATAATAGAGACTAGCTTACCAGCGTGGCATTTCTCAATGCAAACACAGACACCATAAAGGAAGCCCTGGTAAATTGGGAGATTCTGAGAATACGGCGAGGCTGAGTCCCAGGGAGTGACTGGGACTCCCAGGGGACACCTGGGAGCGCTGGGTTCCTAGGGGCTGTCCTGGAGAGCGGCCGCCTTAGTCTCCAGACTGCAGACCCCAACGAACGCCATCATCATCACCACCACCCTCACCACCACCACCATTGCTACAACCATCACCACCACTACCATCACCATCACATCACCATCGTCACCATCACCATCATTACCACCATCACCATCATTACCACCATCACCAACGCCATCACCACCACCCTCACCACCACCACCACCACCCTCACCACCACCACCATTGCTACAACCATCACCACCACTACCATCACAATCACCATCACATCACCATCGTCACCAACGCCATCATCATCACCACCAACGCCCTCACCACCACCACCACCACCCTCACCATCACCACCACCACCCTCACCACCACCACCACCCTCACCACCACCACCCTCACCACCACGTCACCATTATGTCTAGAAACAAAGTCACCAGCACGCACTTACTGACCACCATGCACATTCACTCTGACCCCTCTTATCTGCATTCACTCATTAACTGTCAGGAAAACACTCAGAGGCATAGGTGGTGTCACTGCTCCCATTCTCTAGGTGAGAAGCTACGGTTCAGAGAGGGAATGAGACCTGTGCCCTCCCCCATTGCTGGAAAGTCAGGTGTGATGCAGGGCTGGCCTCTTCCCACCACCCCGTCCTGCCTCTTCTTTTTTTAAAAAAGATTTTATTTCTTTATTTGAGAGGTAGAGTTACAGACAGTGAGAGGTAGAGAGAAAGGTTTTCCTTCTGTTGGTTCACTCCCCAGATGGCTGCAATGGACAGAGCTGCGCCAATCCAAAGCCAGGAGCCAGGAGTTTCTTCAGGGTCTCCCATGCGGGTGCAGGGGCCCAAGGACTTGAGCCATCCCCCACTGCTTTCCCAGGCCACAGCAGAGAGCTGGATTGGAAGAGGGGCAGCCGGGACTAGAACCTGTGCCCATATTGGATGCTGGTGCTGCAGGTGGAGGATTAACCTACTGTACCATGGAACCAGCTCCCTGTCCTGCCCCTACACCTGGCTCACGACTGCCAGGCTGATGTCCACACCAGACGTCTCCAGATCTGCTGCCGAGAAGCCCACCATCTTCACATCTCACAGGAGGCTGCTACGACCCAGGCAGCGGTCCCGGGGGTTGCTAGAGATCCCTGGGACGCTGAGTGTCTGGGCACATGGCTCACTCCACTGCAGACCAGAGGGACAGCCTAGGGAAAACTCTCTTTGAGTTTAGAAACACAAACAAACACGTGAACCGTTGTGCAGGGCGTCCAGCCTCTAAGCCTTGATGTGAGGGCGGTAAGCCTAGCGTTCCACTAAGACCCAGGGCAGAGGGGAGGACGCAGCCAATCCTGCCCACGCCCAGCCTCGCCGGGGAAGCTGTTTGTGCAGGTGGAGAGTGACTGCATTTCCAGCAGGATCAAATTCAGGAGGCTTTGCCAGTGCTCACAAGTGCCCACATGGCGCTCGGCCCGGCTTGGCCACCTTCCTACTCAATACCCTGCTTCTGCGAGTCTCTGGATATTAGAAAAATATAAAACACAAGATAAACTCAGCTGAAACCAAAATGAATGGATTGGTTCCCATTTTAATGCCATTTGGGGGTGTTTTATAGGCTGCACTGTGTGTATTTTACACATCTATTTTTAAATACTGCAAGCTTAATGAGCATGATAGAACGCATAAAACCGTTATGAAATTCCACCGGCAAAGTTACAGTGAAATGCAGGAGGTAGAAGTGTGTGCTTACCGCCGGAGCAGTGGAGGAGAGGCTTGGACCGGACAGGCTCAGCCTCCCTGGTCGCTGTCACTGCGCTGCAGATGTGCACCAGGCACAGGCGGGCTGCCCAGATGCACCCCAGAGGGGGCAGAGCCAGAATTCAGACGGAAGCCAGCTGGCTCGGCCTCCCGCCCGGGACACTGCAGCCACTGCCCCTCGGGGCAGCTCTGCAGCAAAGCCGCTCCCGACTGTGGGTGCCGTGCTGGAGTGCTGACAGCCCAGTGCCCCACGGGGATAAGCCGCCACCCCCTCCCCACAGCACTTCCGTGTGATAGAGAGAGGTGCCCTTTCTCAGCCTGTTTCCTCCCGGAACATCTGCGGGGAAAATGTCAGAAAGTCTCAAATGTCAACGTAGCCTGCAGGGTTGCTCTGTGCACAACCTGAGCAGCGATACACGGAGGCCCTCCCCTGCACCACCCATCGGTCAGAACAACTGCAGTTTGGATGCCGTCCCTGCAAAACCAGGTGGTGGTGGAACTAGGGACCTGGAGTGTGGTCCCTGGATTCTCGCCTCCCACAGCCACTGCCCCGGTCCAGTGAGGCGACCAAAGCACAACTGGAAGCTGCCGAGCAGACGTGAGCCACAGCCCCCATTGGTCCGCTAAGGCCACCTCCTCAACTTTCCCATCCCCGGGTGCAGCCCCGGGCCGCACTACAGAGACCACACATTTCTCCTCCAGGACAGGAGTTCTGAGCCCAGGCCATGAGGCCCCCGAGAGCTGTGTTTGGGGGCAGTGGCTTTGGCCCCCAAACGATTCCCCACGCTTCACCAAGACCTCATGAGGCCGCGTATATCATTCCCAGCACCAGCCTGAGCACCCAGGCTCTCCGAGGCAAATGTCCCCAGCCACACGGCCGCTGCACGGCACAAGTGGGAGTGAGCCGGGATCTGCCTGAGTCCCACCCCAGAGACCCTCCCGTCACTTCCTGCTTTCCCTGCCAAGGGCAAGCTTTGGGGTGTGTTCCAGAGACAGCAACGCAGACACAGACGCTCGCCCGGGGTCCCTGCCCCATCCATCTCCTTGGGTGGGAAGTGCGCCCACGGCTAGGAACAAGCGTTACACAACCAGCGCAGCTCCCACATTTCCCTCTGGTTCTCGGGCGACCGAGAGGCACAGCCGTGTCCTGCCTTCGGAGGACAGTGAGCGTGCAGGACTGAAGTCCCTGGGGTTTTCAGCTGCGTCCCAGCCTCCTCGCGGAACAGGCCAGCCCCTCACCGGAGCCTGCTGTCGGGGCGAGGGCAGAGTGAAGGGCTGTGTCAACGAGGACACAGACGGGCCAGCACTGTGGCACAGGAAGTTAGGCCACGCCCTGTGATACCGGCATCCCACAGGGGCACCGGTTAGAGTCCCAGCTGCTCCACTTCTGGTGCAGCTCCCGGCTGAGGGGCTTGCACAAACAGTGGGAGATGGTCCCTGCCACCCACGTGGGAGACCTGGACCTGGCCCACCACTGGCCATGTGGGCTTGTGGGGAATGAACCAGCATATGGAAGATCTCCTTCTCTGTAGCTCTATATTCAAATAAAGAAATAAATCTCTTTAAAAAAAAAAAAAAAAGAGGAGGAGGAGGAGGAGGTGGAGGCGGCGGCCAATTCTGCAGTCAGGGCTGGTGCTCACTCAGCGATGCAGGCCGTGGGGCTCCCGGAGAACAGCTCCCGGGACCGGCCCCAGAGCGGGGAGGCTATGGTGTGTCGGAGACTCTCCAAAACGTGAGGCCTCTGGTAAGGCGGTGCCGCCATCAGCCATCCCGACAGGAAGTGTTCTCTGAACAGGTTTAACTCTCCTACACGTGCCAGGGAACGACCACACTCCACGCCTCTCAGCCCCAGACCTGCGCCCTCCCGGACCAGGCGGCTCCCATCTGATCCGCAGGCCTCCTCCTCCGAGCAGGACACGCAGACAGCGGTCTTCACGCAGTTCCGCAGCTCACACAGAACAGACCCGCGGAGCTGCCCAGCGGCCTGGAGGCTGCTCTCTGGCCGGAGCTCCCCGGGGGCCTACAGCTGAGCTGGCGCGCCTCGGAAAGCCCACATCTGCCGCCCTGGCCGCAGCGATTTACAGTCCCCACCACTGAGGCTCGCGGTGCCAGCCCCACGCCGAGCACCGGATTGCGGTGGTCTGTCTGTGTTTGTTGAAATTGGGCAAGACTCCCTGGAATGTGCGCAGACAGCTCTGTCAGCAAGCTCAGGAAATGGCTGGAGGGCGGGGCGGCCTGGCCGGCCCAGAACGCCCCTGGGGAGGGAGCTGAGGGGCAGCCCGCGGGGACAGAGGCCCCCTTTGTGCTGAGGCTGTTCCGCCCTCTCCTGGCCCCCTGACCTGGGCCAAGCAGGAACGCAGGTGGGAGGCGCTGACTCTCCTACCTGATGCCTGGGCTTTTCCAGAAGCACCACTCTTACTGGCTTTCCCGGGGCCCCAGCATCTGGACCCCGACATCCACAGAGGAGCACTTACCTCCGGCAGGGAGAGGGCCCCGCGGCCGGCACACGCTGGGACCGGCCGGCACACGCTGGGACCGGCCGGCACACGCTGGGACCGGCCAGCACACACTGGGACCGGCCGGCACACGCTGGGACCGGCCAGCACACACTGGGACCGGCCGGCACACGCTGGGACCGGCCAGCACACACTGGGACCGGCCGGCACACGCTGGGACCGGCCGCCGTGTCAGGTGCCACTCCCTTCCTGTCCGGTCACAAGGACACCGTGAGGTGGGCCCTGGGGTGTGAAAAGGAGGGAGCTCAGAGGGGCGATGTCACCACGGCCCCAGGACTGGTCTCCTGGCTGAGCACGGGCCCCAGAGCAAAGGGCCCGCCAGTCTCCCAGACCTGCCTGAGCCGGCAGGTGCTCGGCCGACAGGAAGAACACGGAGCAGGCAGAGCTGGGAACCTCGGAGCCCAGGCAAGGAAGACCCGGCAGGCGCAGATCACTCCTTCCTGGAGCCCCACCTAGGAGATCACAGCCACCCTGGGGGACGCTGCGGCCTGGGAGGCCCTGCTCAGAGGCCGCACGGCCACCCCGGCCACGGCCCTGGGGGTGCCTCGGGGAGACCACTGGAGAGATCCAGGGCGGACAGAAGAACCTCTGGCTGCGCCAGCATGGGCCAGAGAGCTGTGAGCAGGCAGCAACGGCGGCTGCCGGGAGCCTGGGGTTTGGGAGTGGCTGGCCAGCAGCAGCAGCAGCCCGTCCACGCCTGACGTCAGCTCCCGCACCCCTGTCGCTGCGGCCACTTCACAGATGTCAGGGGCTAAGGAGGGAGCTGAAACCACAGCACACAGGCGAGACCAGCTGGGTGGGTGCTCTGGCCCCCACACCATCCTCCCTCGTCTTCTCTCCCAGACTCAACCTCGAGTCTCGGAGACAACGTGTAGAACCCTGTCAACACTCTCGGCCCTAAGTGAGCATCGCCTGTGTCATCAGGAGAACCAGCAGAGCCCCCGCTGCTGCCCAGGGCAGGGGTCACCCGCCCGGGACGAGCCCCCCCTGCTGTCCCTGCACCCCAGCCCCACCCGGCGGGAGAGCCGTGCTGCGGTTTCTCCGCCCGGCCGTCCTGCTCTGAGACGCGGGGTCACGGCCATGACTTTATTCCTGCTGCAAAGTACTTTTCCATACTTCTCCGTCTTCGTTAGGGAATCTCCCGGCTAAGTTAGTTAATTATTCAAAACAAAATTTCCTAACAAACCGAATCCATCCCCATGGGGGGCCAAGGACGTTTGCTCCTGCTGGGCGCTGTTCACCCCCCGCCCACCCTCCCCTCCCCCACAGGGCGACGGTGCCGGTGTGACCAAGACAGGCAGAAGGGGGAGGGTGGGTGCTACGGCCCCGGTCCTTCGTGGTCCGGCTAGCTCTGCTCTGTTGTCACCGCTGCTGGGAAGCCCTGCGGGAGCTCTTCTCTCTACTTCTAACCTCTCTTAAGCCTTGTCTTCACAGCTGAATCTAGGCTGCAAAGCTCCACCTCCCACACTTCTCACGTCCCCACGGCTCAGCACCCACCCTGCGCCGACGTCCTGCCCAAGAACCCAGGTGGACGTCTCGTTTCGTAACGGATGCAGAGGCCTGGGCTCGGGCCTGTGTCGCTTCCCACACTGATCACCACTGATCAGGACAGAAAAGCCGAAAGAGCACGTCTCCCTGCGCGCGGTCGGCAGGGGCCCAGACGGTGCTGCCACGGTAATGCTGAAGCTCCGACAGGCACTTGCCGCACCGCTCCTCACGGCTGAACATCACACCCACAGAGCCGGGACCCTCCAGGAGCCCATGGGTTTACTCCGTGACTCCTGCTCTAGGGACTGCCCCTAAGGAATGCGCAAAATGCGGGAGACGGAAGCACAAAGATGTGCACACAGCACAGCTGCCAGCAACAAAAACACGGAGGCCACCCTCCTGCAGGGCCGTGGGGAGGGCGTGGGAGCGCGGCTGAGGCTGAGTGGGGAGGGTGTGGGAGCGCGGCTGGGGCTGAGTGGGGAGGGTGTGGGAGCGTGGCTGAGGCTGTAGTGGGGAAGGTGTAGGAGCGTGGCTGAGGCTGTAGTGGGTTGTGTGGGATCGTGGCTGTGGCTGTAGTGGGTTGTGTGGGAGCGTGGCTGAGGCTGAGTGGGGAAGGTGTGGGAGCGTGGCTGAGGCTGTAGTGGGTTGTGTGGGAGCGTGGCTGAGACTGTAGTGGGTTGTGTGGGAGTGTGGCTGAGGCTGAGTGGGGAAGGTGTGGGAGCGTGGCTGAGGCTGTAGTGGGGAGGGTGTGGGAGCGTGGCTGAGGCTGTAGTGGGTTATGTGGGAGTGTGGCTGAGGCTGAGTGGGGAAGGTGTGGGAGCGTGGCTGAGGCTGTAGTGGGGAGGATGTGGGAGCATGGCTGAGGCTGAAGTGGGTTGTGTGGGAGCATGGCTGAGGCTGTATTGGGTTGTGTGGGAGCGTGGCTGAGGCTGTAGTGGGTTATGTGGGAGCGTGGCTGAGGCTGTAGTGGGTTGTGTGGGAGCGTGGCTGAGGCTGTAGTGGATAGGGTGTGGGAGCATGGCTGTGGCTGTAGTGGGGAGGGTGTGGGAGCATGGCTGAGACCGTAGTGGGTTGTATGGGAGCGTGGCTGAGGCTGTAGTGGGTTGTGTGGGAGCGTGGCTGAGGCTGTAGTGGGTTATGTGGGAGCGTGGCTGAGACTGTAGTGGGGAGGGTGTGGGAGCGTGGCTGAGGCTGAAGTGGGGAGGGTGTGGGAGCGTGGCTGAGGCTGTAGTGGGGAGGGTGTGGGAGCGTGGCTGAGACCGTAGTGGGGAGGGTGTGGGAGCGTGGCTGAGGCTGAGTGGGGAAGGTGTGAGAGCGTGGCTGAGGCTGAAGTGGGGAGGGTGTGGGAGCGTGGCTGAGGCTGTAGTGGGTTGTGTGGGAGCGTGGCTGAGGCTGTAGTGGGGAGGGTATGGGAGCGTGGCTGAGGCTGAGTGGGGAAGGTGTGGGAGCGTGGCTGAGGCTGTAGTGGGTTGTGTGGGAGCGTGGCTGAGGCTGTAGTGGGTTGTGTGGGAGCGTGGCTGAGGCTGTAGTGGTGAAGGTGTGGGAGCGTGGCTGAGGCTGAGTGGGGAGAGCGTGGGAGCGTGGCTGAGGCTCCAGTGGGGCCACGTGGGAGCATGGCTGAGGCTATAGTGGGTTGTGTGGGAGCATGGCTGAGGCTGTAGTGGGGCTGTGTGGGAGCATGGCTGAGGCTGTAGTGGGGCTGTGTGGGAGCGTGGCTGAGGCTGAGTGGGGAAGGTGTGGGAGCGTGGCTGAGGCTGTAGTGGGGAAGGTGTGGGAGCGTGGCTGAGGCTGTAGTGGTGAAGGTGTGGGAGCGTGGCTGAGGCTGAGTGGGGAAGGTGTGGGAGCGTGGCTGAGGCTGAGTGGGGAAGGTGTGGGAGCGTGGCTGAGGCCACAGTGGGGCCACGTGGGAGCGTGGCTGAGGCTGTAGTGGATTGTGTGGGAGCATGGCTGAGGCTGTAGTGGGTTGTGTGGGAGCATGGCTGAGGCTGTAGTGGGGCTGTGTGGGAGCGTGGCTGAGGCTGAGTGGGGAAGGTGTGGGAGCGTGGCTGAGGCCGCAGTGGGGCCGTGTGGGAGCGTGGCTGGTGCCGCCTCTCCCGTGTTCTCCAGACCCCTTGGTCATACACATGCCACTGAGAGGCTCAGGAAGCACAGACAGTCACTGGGCGGGGACCCGGCTGGCCCCTTGCTGCCGGGAGACCATCTTTGCAGAGCGCGACCCAGCTCAGGGGTTCTCCTTCAAGGGACTCCCCTGACAAAGATATTCACACACAGGCGCCCAGATGTACGCGCAGAGCGGCCCAGCGAAGCAGGAGCTGTCACAGCGAAGGTGCACCTGGGCCTGGCCGTCTCCCCACCATTAGGGGACACCCCCGCAGAGGAACACCGCGGCACCAGGAAGGGAGCCGTCCACGCAGAGGGCAGTGAAGGAGGGCAGTGCGAGCCCACTGTGCGAAAACCGCACACACAGGGGAGTGGGCGAGGTGGAAGGACAGGCACCAGCCTCCGCCAGCAGCCGCCAGCGCAGGAACCAGCCAGAAGCCTGAGAAACCTCGAGGTTTCCCTCGGCTTTTATGTCGCTTGAATCGTTTCCAGCACTGGGGTTGCTGGAGGCAAGTAAACACAGGCCTTCTTTGTTGTTGTGGGAGAATTCAAACACGAGAAATGGCAGAAAGAACCCCACAGCAGGCCTACACCCCTCCCCAGCTTCCAAAACCACCCATAATGTCCATCACCTGCTCGTCAGCTCCACCCTACCCACCACCATCACACCTAACAAAATAATTCCCTAATGCCATCAAGTACCTGATCAGTCCCAGTCTCCAAGTTCTCACAAGGCTATAAATTATTTTTAGGTTTCTTTGAAACCGAATCCAAAGATGGCCACAAATCACAATAGTGGGTCTAACTTCCAAGTCTGTCTTTACAGTTACTCATTCCCCCCACACACACACACTGGGGACTTCAAAGTTTGTAGGAGACGCACATTACGAAAAAAACATGCACATATTTTAAATTTTTATACCAAAATAAATCTATCTTTTAATTCCATTTTCTGTGAACTTCTGGAAGGCCCCTCAAACATGCAAGTGTACACACATCCACACAGATACATGTATGTATGCATATGTATGTGTGTGCACGCACCTCCATGTGTATACGGGTGTGCATACATGTGTGTGTATTTGGGGGGTCAGGGTGAACACAGGGATGGGAGGAGACACCACGGGTCTCGCACCATCTGGGTTTGGCTGGCTGCACCGCTGCGGTGCTGTTCCACCTGTTCTTCTGTCCCTCATGGTTCCTAAAACCTGGGGAGGCCTGATTGGGCCAGGATGGAGGCCTCGGGCAAGACTGCAGCCATCAGGAGCCTCTGCGTCTGTGCCACTGTGACTGACAGGCCCCCAGGCGACGCTCCCACACACTGCGCAGTGTGACCCAGCCTCCACTGAGCGAGGGCTGAGAGGCAGGTGCACGGGGCCACTGCGGTCACAGGCAGCTCCCTCAGGCCTGGTTATGTGGCACCGCTCCTCCACCGTCAGTGCTCCCCTGCCAGCCACTCGACCCGTGTGAGCCTCTGTAGCTCAGAGCAGCCCCTCATGCTCACCTTGGGGACACGCTATGCAAGCTGAGACGCAGTGGGGAGCAGGGGAGGGGTCTTATTTACACAGGTGCCTCACTCCACGCTCCGGGCAACTCCGTCACATGGCTACGCCCCCAGACCCTGGGGCAAAATGAAAGGCCACATGGCCTCTCGTGGTCCGGGAGGTTCCCTGCCTGCCCTGTCCCTCAGTTTCTCTGCAGTTGACCAGCAAGAATGACATCAGCCACTGGCAGGGTGGCAGGCAGACTCGGACCTGCAGGGGGACACGGCCCAGGGAGTACGTCCCAGACCTGAGGCTCCGCGTGGGGACAACAAGCGGTCTGCTCTGGAATCAGCCAGCTGCGGCAGCACTCCTCCTAACCCTTAACCACCGAGTTACTTCCCCTCTCCCGCCTCAGCTCTTGCTTGTATCTGCAAAATAGAGTGGTGAGGGCGCACAGGACCGCGCGCAGGGGCGCTGTGGAGCTGCAGGATGCTGAGTGCCAGCACGGGGAGGCTCACCGCCCCCACCCCCTCTCCTGCGCCTCCTCTGTTGTCCCACGAGCCCCAGGAGGGCTGGCGCATTCTTATCTGTGTTCACCTTTCAGCACCAGACCATAGATGTGAGACTATACACTCCACACGCCCTTCCTGGACCCCCTGGGACAAGGCACGCGTCAGAATTCAGAGTTGGGGGTTACAGAAGGGCAGGACCCCAGCAAGGTCTGGGCAGCACCCACAGCCACACGTGTGCAGGCTCCTGCAGCTCCCTCCACTGACCAGGATGTAGGAAGACCTGAACAGACTCTGCGGTGCAGGTGGACATGTGCCATGCGATGAGCTCACAGCAAACCTAGGAGAGGGGCTTCAGTCTCATCTCTGGGCAGAGGGAGGCTGAGGGTGGGGAGCGGAACAGTACGAGAGCCACAGGTGGGGTGCAGTACGCAATGGTGACTCACTCACCAGGACAAGTGACCAGAGTGTCGGGACAACACGTGCCTCAGAAGCTTGGGCAGCCGCTGGACTACGGGGAGGGCTGAGACGGGGATAGCGACGAGCCCTCCACCACCCGCAGCCCATCCACACCCTCACCTGGGCTCCCAGAAGTTCCCTGGGATCAGGCAGTGGCAGGACCTTGTTCAGGCCATGAAGTGGACTCTCATCTGGTCACCGCGTGTCCCTTTCTTGCTGGTACAAACTGTGCGTCCCCCCTCCTTCCGCCAACACCACCTTCCATAGCGGGTGGCCATACTCTTCCATGGCTCCGCCCCCACAGTCACGGCTCATTGGCATAAGCCAATCGAAGTCATTCCCTGAGACTTCTCACAGTCTCAGAGGAGAGAGGCAGTTCCTCTCATGGTGGCCATGACTTGCTGGGAGGCAGGCGGTCACGTCTGCTCCCGCGTGGGAGAAGCCGGTTGTGAACGGGCAGCAGAGTTGGCGGGCAGAGAAGTGGGTGAGAGACGGAGACCTTTCTGATCAAAATGCCGCAGAGCCCGGTCCACCCTGCCCTCCCCGGGGCTTGGGTTCAGCAGGGCTGGGCGGGGAGCAGGGTGGGAGGGGGAGTGTTCCGGGGGCCGGCGGAGGCAGCAGCCGCTCCCGCGCAGTGCAGCGCCCCGACACCTGTTGAGGAACACTGGCCCCGCTGCCGTGTTTGGATTTACACGGACTCCGGCTGACACCTTGTAAAGAAGTCCACGGTGCAGATTAAAGAGCTCCATTAAGTCAGTTGCTTCGCTGCTTCTGAGACCGAGGTGAAGCTGAAAACGTGCTGGGTAACACCCCTGAGTTGTTTACTCTGTGCCCAGGGCCGGGGCCTGGCCGCCCGACAGCACCCGGCCGGGTCACGGCGCTGCTTTACAAGGTGTTGGTGTTGAGGGAGAGCCAGGCCAGTCACACGGGCCTGGATGGAAAGCTGGCAGCAACGAGAGCTCGCGGGGCAGCCTGGCGTCCCGGCCCGCAGGCCTGAATGAGGTCTATACAGCTCCCGCGTGCCCCAGGTCCCGAGCTGGAACGCGTAGCAAGACCCTGCCCGCCTGGGCTGCCCGCCCCTTTATGGAGCTCGGCAAAGCCCTCTCGGGGGCTCGGCACAGCTGCAGCAGACAGAAGGCAGCCCTCTCACTCCTGGCCGCTCGGGGCACACAGGAGAGAGGACAGCCATGCGGAGCTGACCACAGCACCCCCACCTGAGGTGCCCTGGGCTCTGTCCTCCCCTCTTGCCAGGCCCTGCTCAGCTGGCTTTAGGGAAGACGTGTTCTTGCTACAGGCTCTCGGGGCACTGGGGACAGGAAGTGCCCTGAATGGGTTTGCACCAATGAGAGGAGCTGGGGCTTAGGCGGCATGGGCGGCAGTGGGGTCTGAGCCTGGAACCAGGGGATGAGGCCTCCAGGAACCAAGGCTCGGCCAGGCCCCTCTCTCTGTGTGTCCCTCTCTGCCTCTGTCTGCCCCCCTCGCCCCACACACACCGGACGACTCATCCATGCGCTCCCACGTGCACCTCCCGCCTCTCCCCACTCCACACGGGTCTTCTCAGTCTGCATGCTGCAGCACACGAGAGCCCCATGGCCAAAAGCCGAGAGCGGCGTCTCCGAATCCCTCATTCCTAAGTCAGAGAATCTGAATCCATCACCAGCCTGACTCAGGATGGTCGGGGGAGGGGCACACAGACAGACACCCCCTGCCCCTTCGCAAAGCCATCGCATTTCCCAGCAGCCAACAAACTTGCTCTGAGCGCCTGCTCCGTGCCGGGCACGGTGCCGGGCAGGGAGACGCCTGGAGAGCCGCAGGAGGCCTGGAAGCCCCAGCCCAGCACAGGAGGCAGCCGCGCACGGCCTGGGGCCCGCACAGGCGGCCAGACCGTCCTCCAGGTCTGACCCGGAAACTGCGGCGTTCCTGCTTCCGGGAGCACTTGAAAGCAGGGACGTGGGAAACACATTGGGAAGCCGCATGCAGGCTACCTCGTCAGGAAACTATCCACAACTTAGGACAACTGTGCATCCTCCCCCTGGCCGCGCGGTCACCCACCAGAGCCTCGGCTTCCCCAGGGGAAAGCGTGCGTGGGCTCCACTTAGTATCAGCTTGGATGTCACACAGCTCTGCAAGGGTTGAGCCTAACTTGAAAGGAACTCGGAAGCCGGCGCCGTGGCTCAACAGGCTAATCCTCCACCTGCGGCACCGGCACCCCAGTTTCTAGTCCCGGTCGGGGCGCCAGATTCTGTCCCGGTTGCCCCTCGTCCTGGCCAGCTCTCTGCTGTGGCCCAGGAGTGCAGTGGAGGATGGCCCAAGTGCTTCGGCCCTGCACCCCATGGGAGACCAGGAGAAGCACCTGGCTCCTGCCTTCGGATCAGGCGGTGCGCCAGCTGCAGCACACCGGCCACGGCAGCCATTGGAGGGTGAACCAACGGCAAAGGAAGACCTTTCTCTCTGTCTCTCTCTCTCTCACTGTCCACTCTGCCTGTCAAAAAAAAAAGGAACTTGGAGAGCAACACTGGCGTCTGTCTCCTGGCACAGATGAACCTGTCAGTAGGCAGGTGGCCAGCCGCCTGCAGCTGACCTGAACTGGGCCTCCGCTCAGCATTGAGCGTCTCTGTCGACGGCACGGCCGAGACCTCACGCCTCCGGTTTGCTCTCGCCGGTGCCTTGGGCGACCTCTGGCAGGGTTGTTCCCTGTGTTCCTACAGCGCCACGGCTTTCACTCTTCCAACGCTGTCCTTTAGTGTCATCCAAGGTCGCACTCGGGTTGGATCTTCACGGAGGGCTGAGGTCGCTGGGGTGGGCGGGCTTGCCAGCAGGGGGGGGGCCGTCGTGTCCCCCAGCACGGCTGTGCCCAGGTGTCTTCATGGGCGGGGTGCAGTAACAGAATCCCACAGAACAGGGTGGCTCGGACAGGTACCATTGGTCGCAGTTCCGGGGTCCAGACTTCCAGGACCACAGTGCAGCCGCTGAGCTCCCGAGGAGGGCTCTCCTCCGCACTCCAGTGTCTCATGCGTCCCACGAGGCGGAAGGCGGGGAGCACCAGTCTCTGCCAGGACATCAGGTCCCCACCCTCCTGACCTCAGCTCACCTGATCACTTCCCTAGCACTGCCACCCTGGGAGGGCCTGGGCACGTGCAGTTTGAGTCTGTGACAGGACCTCTAACTCGGTGTCATCACTGGGCAGACGTGCCACTGCGCGGAGAGGCAGATGAGCAGGAGCGGAGTGCTCGGGCTTAGGCAGGGGCAGCAGATGTGCAGCGGCACATCTGGGCTGGGATCCTGTACCTGGGCCTGAGCCAGTGGCTGCATCCGCGCCTAGCGGCCCAGCCCGTGGTGTGTTAAATACGTCCTGTGTCCATCACTGTCCAGGGCGCGTCGTCCACGTGGACAAACAGCACCTCAGGGCTGGCCAGCACCCCACATGGCTGCAGCACTGCTGGTCCAGGCCCCTGTAATGGCCAGGGAGAAGCAGTGGAGGATCCCAAGTACCTGGGCACCTGCTGCCCGTGTGGGAGGGCTGGATGAAGCTCCTGGGCCCTGGTTTCGACCTGGCTCAGCCTCGGCTGTTACAGCCATCTGGGGAATACCCAGTGAATGGAAGATCTCTCTCTGTGTGTCTGCCTCTCTTTCTGTAATTCTTTCAAATAAATAAACAAATCCTTTAAAAAAAAAAAAAAAAGGCCAGCACCAGAGAGCGGGAGAGGCAGAATGCTGACACGGGCAGCAGCTAAGGGCGGGGAGGAGTGGAGGAGCCAGCCCCCTCCTGCAGCTCCGCGTGCGACGCCCCAACCCCGCCCCATCCGTGCAGATGCAGCTGCCTGGGCCCCACCAGCAGGAAATATCCAACATGGCAGCAGGCCGGGCACACCCACTCCGCACCATGCACCTGACACCGTGACGCTCCCCAGATTTCCAGCAAGGGGCAGGGAGGTGGGCAATACCCAGCCCCACCACAAACACTGCCCATCTGATTATCCAGCTAAGTGCCACCTCAGGCCGAGGCCCTGTCCCGTCAAAGCACAGCCCCAGCCTCGGCGGGGGTTGCCGGCATCCCGCCTGAGCGTGCGCCTCCCCCACGGCCCTCACCGGCATCCCGCCTTCCCCACGGCCCTCACCAGCATCCCGCCTGAGCGTGCGCCTCCCCACGTTCCTCACACAACGCTCGCCTTCCTGCTCCACTCTGTCACAGACACAAGAACGTGGCCGAGCCTGGCCGGGGTCTCCCTACAGCACTACCATGACCGTGTGAGGTCTGTGGGTGTAGACGGCACTGGGGGTTTGAGTTCCTAGGGAGGCGACCACAGACTGGTCCCACACCAGGTCCGGGAAGGAACCTCCCTGCCGGACGCTGTCCCCGGCTAAGGCCCTAAGCAGCTCAAAAGCAGGACTATGACCCCTGTGTGCCAAGACCCCAAAGCACCTGTGACCCCTGTGTACACCTGTGACCCCTGTGTACACCTGTGACCCCTGTGTATACCTGTGACCCCTGTGTACACCTGTGACCCCTGTGTGCCAAGACCCCGAAGCACCCGTGACCCCTGTGTACACCTGTGACCCCTGTGTACACCTGTGACCCCTGTGTACACCTGTGACCCCTGTGCACCAAGACTCCAAAGCACTTGTGACTCCTGTGTACACCTGTGACCCCTGTGTACACCTGTGACCCCTGTGTACACCTGTGACCCCTGTGTGCCAAGACCCCAAAGCACCTGTGACCCCTGTGTACACCTGTGACCCCTGTGTGCCAAGACCCCGAAGCACCTGTGACTCCTGTGCACACCTGTGACCCCTGTGTACACCTGTGACCCCTGTGTGCCAAGACCCCAAAGCACTGTGACCCCTGTGTACACCTGTGACCCCTGTGTGCCAAGACCCCAAAGCACCTGTGACCCCTGTGTACACCTGTGACCCCTGTGTGCCAAGACCCTGAAGCACCAGGCGTTCTCCAGTCATCTTCCAGGTTTTCAGTCCCGTTTCAGAGACAGACGCCAGCCCCAGCCACCCTGGCCTGATCCAGACGCTGCGGCACAGTCAGAAAGGGTGCCAAGGCCACGGTGAGGAGCTGGCCCCTCGTCGCCGCACCACACAGCCTGCGTGGAGCCGCTGGCACCCACGAGAACCCCCTCAGAGATCACTCTCCTGCAGTGACCCCCGCTGCCCCTGCTGAGGGAGCCACGGCTCTGGAAATGAGTCCCCGTGACATCTGCTGCGGATGCGTCACTCTGCCCGCCAGAAGAACCCTCCGGCAGGAGCTCGCGGTTTTGGGGTGGGGTGGGGTGGTGACAAGGCCCCTGGGGAGGAGCTGCAGTCTCAGATAAAACGCTTCAGTGACTTCCAGGTCGTCCTGCCAGGAGCGACGACCGGCGGCCAGCGGCTGTTTCCTCCCCCCGCGCCTGGGTTGCTGATGGCTCGGTTCTGCCACCGCCCTGGGTCTCCTCTGCGGGTTGAGCATATATCATGCCCGGGCTGTGGAAAGGCCTCAGCGGCACGAGGGAGTGTCTGGAAATTACCGTGCCAGTTGTGGGGAGCCATGAGAGGCTCTGAGCCAAGAATTCCCCGAGCCAGGGCACAGCTTTCAGAAACTCCGCCCTGAACCGGCCGTCCTCCACCTCCGCTCCTGAGCGGCAGAAGCCGTGGTCCTCCACTTGAACACAGGACACACGGAAAGTGAATGCTTTAAAAAAAAAAAAAAAAGTGAAACAGCTCAAAATGGGCCAAAAAAAAGAGTCATTGTCTTTGGAATCAATGACACTGACGGACTGAATCCAGTTATCAGTGGATAGTTCATAGGCTGGGACTTGTCCAGCAAGCCCTGGGGTCACTGTGCTCCTTGTCCCGAGCAGGCCGCAAAGGACCCTGGGCCACAGAAACGCAAGGCCCTGCTTCCACGCAGCACAGGCGAAGCTGCCTGCAGGAGACCTAACCCCAGGGCGGAGGACGGGGAGCGTGCCTGGGGAGACGGCCCTCTGCAGGTCCGGAACGTCTGGATCGCGTCCGAGCGACCCAGAGTGAACCTCACCTGTGTGTGCCTTCTGTCTGCAGGAGTCACAACTCTCCCTTGTGAAGATGCCACGTGTTCACCTGACCAAGCCACCACAGGAGAAGGGAGGCGACGGCACCGTCCCACAACCCCCTGTGGCAGAGGCGAATGAGAGACAGCGGGATCCGGCGGCTGACCCGTTTGTGATCGGGGCACGTCAGGAAGTCGGGGCCGGAAAAGGCGGCTGGGATTTGGAAACAGCTCAGGAGTTGGCTGGGCGTGAAGTGGCCGGAGGGGAGGAGAAGGCGGGCGAGGGATAGCAGGGACTGACAGCCGTGTTTCTGTGGCTGCACCATGCTCAACGGCACAGAAAGGAGAGCAAGGAGAGCTGGGGCTAGGGTGGGGAAACTTGTTATTCTCGAATCTGAACAATGAGGTGTTTTCTTAGGAGACGATCAGATAAGGGAGCCGGGGGAAACTTGTTCTGAGCTGCACCTCAGCTGGGATCCCATGGTATGCACCGAGGTTCAGCCTCCACAGCGTGACAGGCAGCGCACCGGGGAGGGGTGAGTCCTGGCGAGGAGATGGTCTTGTGGGCAGGTGACCCTAATGAGGGGGAGAGGGGGATGCGCTGCACTTCAGCGTGGCCTTGGCAGTCGGCAGGGGCCGTCTGACATCCTGGTCAGTCCATGCTGGACAGAGAGTGCTCACTCCACGCCCTCGCACTCCATGAGAAAGGAGCTTCCCTCGCAGGGTCCTGGGACGGCAGATGGCAGACGGCAGTCTGATGTCAGACTTCAGCTCCTCGCCTCTCTCCTTTAAACAGCGCAACTCCACTGGGTCAAAATCTTACCTAGGAACGTGAGCGGCCAGCCTTGCGGCTAAGCCCGGGGGTCTGAAGTCAGGGTCCTGCCCGGTGACCTGGGGCGGCCCGACTCTGAATCGCTGTGGCTCACCTGTCTCCCAGCACCTGCCGAAGCACACTGAGGCCCACGGATGCCCTGCCGGCCCTGAGCCCGAGCGCGTATTAGCTCCGTGACCTCCCATGGGGTCCTGCAGTCACCCCGTGTCTTCCCCCTGCACCCGCGCACAGACTATAGGAAACTCAACTGCTGTATGTAAAAGGAGCCCTGGCCGAGCCACTGCTGCGTCCACTGTGGACACAGGGACAGAGTTCTGCCAGGACAGACGTCTGGTCTCCTGAGCAGGGAACACCCACGCCAGCCCCGGCCACGTGGGGACCAAGCCATGAAGTCCACTTGCAGGCCTCCCCAGCAGGGGCAGCTTTGGTGTGCAAACAGACGGCGGTGGCAAAGCAGGGACTCACGGGGGTCCCCTCCACGCCTCTGCAGGGGGACACTCGCCACCTTGCAGGCCCACGCCTGCCCGGGCGCGTGGGAGGACAGGCAGAGTATAAAGACGTCCCCAGAAGGCCGTGTCTCGGCACAGAAACCGCCCTGCTGCGGCGGCCTCGGCGCGGGCTAACAGAGAGACCTTTCACGGGCTCTCGGAGACGGTTCAGAAACGCCTTTCAAAGGGGAAAGCTCAGCCCTCAGCAAAACCGGGTTTAAAATTTAATCAATTTTTGTGGTTTCAATAAAAGCAAAGGATTTTGTGGTTTTTCCCCCGAATTTTTTCACCGTTTTCCATAACAACAAAAGCTAATATTTGCAACCATTCTCTACTACGCCGCTCCCCCCACCATGAGAGTGGCCACGTCCCTCACAGGGACAGCCCCGCGCCAGCCCTGCGGACGTCCACTTGCAGGCCAGGGTGTCCGCCTCAGACCAGGAAACGGGCGTTTGGGGGGAGCCTGGTTCTCTGTAGAGGTCACTAAAGAGGGGCGGCTTCACTTCCCAGGAGCAGGGCGAGAGGCCTGGGCCATTTCTGCTGTGCAAGCCCCCCTCCCCCGCCAGTCTGAGCAGAGGGGACGGACACAGCCCCCTCCCGAGACTCCCCACAGGCAAATGAGCAGAACTAGTTCATTAGTTCTTTTTTTTTTTTTAAGTGTTTTTTATTTGAAAGACGGAGTGACATGAAGAGAGGGAGATACAGAGAGAGAGAGAAAGGTCTTTCATCACTGATTCACTCCCCAAATGCCTACAGTGGCTGGGGCTGGGCCAGGCCAGAGCCAGAAGCCAGGACCTACATCCATGTCTTGCGTGTGGATGGCCGGGGCCCAAGTACTTGGGCCATCAACTACTACCTCCCAGACACGCAAGCAGGAAGCTGGATCAGAAGAGGGGTCGCTGGAACTCAAACCAAACCTCCAACAGGGCTGCCAGCTGGATCAGAAGACCTGCCCCTGTGCTGGTTCTTAATCCCTACAACAAAGGGCCATCACTTCCACTGATCACCTAGAACCGAGGCTAAACAGCTTTCCGCTTCTTGCAGCAAAAGGTTTCTAACGTCCACAGAGCACTGTTTGCAGAGTACAGTCACGCCTGCCCCAGGACTGCTCAGGCGCATCACTGGGGAGCCAGCCTGGGCCACGCCCTCTCCACCCCTCACAGTCAACGAAAAGAGCCTTGCCCTAGTTCCGCTCTTGACTCCGGCCGCTAGGAAGCCCAAAGCTAAATTGTGCTCTTCATCGCTACCACCTTCTTGAAGTCAGATCTTTTTTAATGTGCCTTCTACCTCTGCCCCTTTATTCCAGATTAATGTTTTAAACATTACTTATTTACTTATTTATTTGAAAGAGCTACAGAGAAAAAGGGAGAGAGAGAGAGAGAGAGACAGAGAGAGAGACATACACACAGAGAAAGAGGTCTTCCATCTGCTGGTTCAGTCCCCAGACGGCCACAACCAGGGCTGGGCCAGGCTAGAGCCAGGAGCCAGAGGCTTCATCCATGTTTCCCACGTGGGTGCAGGGTCCAAGTATTTGGGACATGCTCGCTGCTTTCCCAGGTGCATTAGCAGGGAGCTGGATCAGCAGTGGGGCAGCCAGGAATCGAACCAGCACCCACGTGGGATGCCAGCGTCATAGGCAATGGCCTAACCCAACCGCACTACACTGCAACGCCGGCCCCAGTCTTAATGCTTCTTTACACTTTGTATTTTCAGTAAATAATTTTCTTTTGCCTGAAAATTAGCAAAAAGTGAATACTAAAACAATAAATACTTGTTCTCTCGATTCCAAACCAAAATAAGTGACACAGTGACTCAATTCCAAACAGCAGATTGCATGAGAAACACAAAAAATAAACAGAAAAAGAACTTTCCCCTCAAAAGTCAGCCAAGGGAGTAAGTATGTCAGCGGCCGCCTCCCGGAAGCCACGGGTTGCCACGCTGAGCCTCGGGCTTGATCACCGCCGGCGGAGGCAGTGAGGCACCACGCAAAGCCCTCTGGCCACCCAGGGTGCCAGCACCCAGGGGACCTCTGAGGGCACCCACTCCAGTCCCACCACGTCCACGTCACACATGAGGGCGAGCCAGAGCCACGCGGGGGGCCGTGGTGGACTGGGGGCTCTGCTCACCGCCCCCCGTCTTCTCCTGCCTGCCTCTGCGTGCCCTGGATCCCAGACAGGCTGGAGGATTTAAGTCCCAAGTGGTGTCTCTGCTTTGTTTTCAGGCCAACCCAAAAAGAAAACCAAAAGCAAAAAGGTCATTTCTACTGATTCACAGCAATCAAAAAGCTGTGGCTGTGTGAGCGTGTGAGTGCACATGTGTGCACGTGTGTGCACGTGTGTGTGGAGTGCATCAGTGTGCTTGGAGTCCGCTTCCCCTAAAGCCACGGTGCCCCCGGCTGTGCGTGCACCAGGTCACGGGAAGAAGAGAAGCCGGCAGTGGAGAGAGTAGACCGGCACCTCCCACGGAGGCAGCGGTGCAGGGCACGGGCATGGGGCACGGGCGTGGGGCGTGGGGCGTGAGCCGCGGGCCGCGGGCCCAGGTCCCAGCCTCGTGGGCCCCGCAGGTGGGCTGCTGTGTGCCCCCGCCTGCCTGGCCAGAGTGTTGCAAACAGAGCCCGGCTGCTGCTTGGAGGGGGGCTGCAGGCGTGGGGCCTGCACACCTTCTTTCCTAAGCGCAGATGAGAACACGGGGCTTGGAGCGGCCGTTCCTCTTGGGGGCTGCAAATGAAATCGGAGAGAAACCCTCGCCTGACCCGCTTCGCAGGGCGGGGTCAGGAGGCGCCGGCCGTGTGTAGCACCAGTTCATACTGCTTTATAGAAAGCTGCACGACTCTCAGAAGCGCTCAAGCATCCTAAGACGACTTAGCAGCTCTCGATGTTTACCTTGGACCCGGAGCGCACTTCTAATTAAGCGGAGTCTTCAACAGGCCGTCCGAGCGTGCAGCGACCTGCCAAATCTCACACCTACGGGGAGAATGTTCCCAATAAAGCCTTCCTTAGAGCAGTCGCTCTCCACCACGAAGGCGCTCTCGGCACATTTCAATCAGCCCTCTCACCACCACCGAGAACGCCTCTCCGCTGCCCAAGCCTGTCTCCGGGGCCCCAGGTTTCCGGGAAGCCATTTTCTTCAACGTTAAGTTTGCAGCAGATGCTAAACCAAGTCTGAAGACTGCAGGGAGCAGTGTGTGAGTGTGTACATGTGTGTGTGCATGCGTGCCCGTGTGTGCATGTGTGCTTGTGTGTGTGCATATGTGCTTCTGTGCACACACGTGTGACTATGCATGTGCATGTGCGTGTACACACGTGAGCCTGGCCCGGGGCCGCCGGTGTTTTCCAGCTACAGCGGACACTCCTGTGATGCCCAGCCTAAATGACGCGCCGTTTCAGCCACCCCCGAGCTTCCTGCCTCCGCGCCCCAGCACAGCCAGGGCTTTCTGCTTGAGCGCCATGCGGGTTTGGGGGCTGGGCGTGAGCTCCCTAGGGGCTCACAATTCTGGTGGGTTTTTTTACCAGACTGGGTACCTGGTAAGCTCTTGTTGGATATTTATTGAGTATAACAGGTTCACAGGGTGAGCCTGATGGCTCGTCTTACCAACAATCATCTAAACTTCAGCTGTGTAAAGATTGTAGGGACTTTCCTATCACAACAAGACAGCTGTGCATACACACACTCACCTGCTCACACACCCGCAAGAAGGTGTGCAGGCCCCGTGCCTGGGGCCCCTCCTCCAAGCAGCAGGCCGGGTTCTGTCTGGAACACTCTGGCCAGGCAGGCGGGGGACAAACAGCAGCCACCTGCAGAGCCCACGAGGCAGGGACCTGGGCCCGGCTCCAAGCAGCCCTGGGAGCCTCTTGCCTGGACACAGCGGCTGTCCTCCCCGGAAGCCACTGTGTCTCTGCTGGGCGCCCTGCCGTGGCCAGGCAGCAGTCTGCCCTGGGGCCTCTGTTTTCAGACCAGCCCACTGAGGCCTGGGAAAGCCCAGTGCACGGCCCTCCAGCCCTGCATCGAAGCAGGCGGCCCTGGCGGGTCTGCCTGCAGAGCCCTGCCCCAGCAGGCCACTGTCCTCACGGGAACAGGCTCCTGAAGCATGCGTGGCCACGCGGGGCCTCGAGGGAGCAGAGCCCTCAGCCTCACGCTGCAAGCGAGCAAGATGCAGACAAGCAAGCCCACGAGCAATGCGCGGTTCTGGGGAAACCCAGCGCAAGGGGCAGCAGCTTCTGAAGTCGGGACCCTAAAAGAAAGCCCAGCCACTTCTTCAGAAAAACGGATCAACAAAAACTGTCGGGGGTAAGAGGAGATCACACTTCTGAGTGCTCTCGCAGGGACCACACTGCTCCAGGTCTGCTCCTGGATCCGCTACTTGATTGCAGTGCCGTGAGACTGCACCACTGAACTCGGGGCGGGGGTGACTCTAGATACGCCGGCGTGTGCTGTGTCTGCAACTTCCTGTGAACCTGTCGTCATTTCAAAAGCAAGACTAAAAGTACAATCCATGATCCCATTTCTTCTGTCCCCACAGGCTTCTTCCTACTTATCGGGGTTGCACTGTCTAACGTGTAACACACGTGAGACCACTTTGCCGCCAGAAGTTCAGTTTTCCAGCACGTTGCTAGAGGTTCCCTTTGGGGAGGGGACACAGGAAGTGTTCCCACGCCCTGCCAGCAGCTGAGACTTGGCAAGACCCCCCACAAGCCGGAGCCCTCAGGGGAGGGGCTGTGTGGACCTTGCTCAGCCCTGAAGCGCCTGCCCACCCCTGTGACTGGCACCCAGTGGACTCCGGATAGTTTCAGGAAATGAGGAACCAGTCAGTCAGCCATCCCTGGGGCAGGCTTTGGGCACAGCTCGGGACACCTGCCTCCCACAGGAGAGTGCAGGGTTCGAGTCCTGGCTTCACTGCAGACCCAGCTCCCCACCAGCACACCTGGGAGGCAGCATGTAACAGGCTAAGCACTGGGCCTCTGCCACCCACAGGGGACACCTGGATGGACTTCCACATGCCTGGCTGCAGCACTGGGCCTCTGCCACCCACGGGGGAACACCTGGATGGACTTCCACACGCCTGGCTGCAGCACTGGGCCTCTGCCACCCACGGGGGACACCTGGATGGACTTCACACGCCTGGCTGCAGCACTGGGCCTCTGCCACCCACGGGGGACACCTGGATGGACTTCCACACGCCTGGCTGCAGCACTGGGCCTCTGCCACCCACGGGGGACACCTGGATGGACTTCCACACGCCTGGCTGCAGCACTGGGCCTCTGCCACCCACGGGGGACACCTGGATGGACTTCACACGCCTAGCTGCAGCGTGGCCCAGGCATATGGGGAGTGAATCACCTGGTTACGGCACAGGTGGGCAAAGGTAAGGCAGTTCCAACAGAACCGGCAGGGGATTCGGGCCACCAACTGCCCCCGAGAGGGCAGTGGAAGGGATGCAGCCTGGGCCGCTGCAGAACAGTCAGAACCACTCCCCCTCCCGCGCAGACCCGGCCACTCCCGACAAAGGAGCGGGGCTGCCAGCTCTGTGCGGCGGCTGTGATGTCAGCATGCCGGCTGCTCTACTTCCAAGCCAGCTACCAACTAGCGCACCCAAGAAGGCAGCAAGATGGCCGCGCGCTTGGACCCCTGCACCCACATGGGACGCCGGGTGGAGTGCCAGGCTCCTGGCCCAGCCTGCCATTGCGGCCATGTGCAGGGTGAACCAGTGGACAGAGGATCTGTGTATATCTCCTTTCCCGCCTGCAATTTTGCCTTTCAAACAAAATAAATAAATATTTGAGAGAGAGAGAGAGAGAGAGAGAGAGAGAGGACCTGTGCACCCATCTGCAGAGGCGGGCAAGAACACGGTGCAGCTCTTCCATGGCGTGACCCAGACATGGCGTCCTGCATACTCAATCCCACACGGGGAAATCCCATCTCTGACGTAATCCCTAACAAAGCAGCGGCCACCGCGGGAAGAAAGGACTTGGGAGAAACGGACGTTGATGCTGACGACACAGCGAAAGTGAAAAGGTCCAGCAGACTCCAGAGCAAGCCCTCGCCACACCCCCACGACCACGGGATACTCGCCACGCAGTGCGACGTGACCCCCATGACCACGGGGTACCCTCCACGCACTGTGACGTGACCCCCATGACCACGGGGTACCCTCCACACACTGTGATGTGACCACCATGACCACGGGGTACCCTCCACGCACTGTGATGTGACCACCATGACCACGGGGTACCCTCCACGCACTGTGATGTGACCCCCATGACCACGGGGTACCCTCCACACACTGTGATGTGACCACCATGACCACGGGGTACCCTCCACACACTGTGATGTGACCACCATGACCACGGGGTACCCTCCACGCACTGTGACGTGACCCCCATGACCACGGGGTACCCTCCACGCACTGTGACGTGACCCCCATGACCACGGGGTACCCTCCACACACTGTGATGTGACCACCATGACCACGGGGTAACCTCCACGCACTGTGATGTGACCCCCATGACCACGGGGTAACCTCCACGCACTGTGATGTGACCACCATGACCACGGGGTACCCTCCACACACTGTGACGTGACCCCCATGACCACGGGGTAACCTCCACGCACTGTGATGTGACCCCCATGACCATGGGGTACCCTCCACACACTGTGATGTGACCACCATGACCACGGGGTAACCTCCACGCACTGTGATGTGACCACCATGACCACGGGGTAACCTCCACGCACTGTGACGTGACCCCCATGACCACGGGGTACCCTCCACGCACTCTGACGAGATCACCATGACCACGGGGTACCCTCCACGCACTGTGACGTGACCCCATGACCACGGGGTACCCTCCACGCACTGTGATGTGACCACCATGACCACAGGGTACCCTCCACGCACTGTGATGTGACCACCATGACCACGGGGTACCCTCCACGCACTGTGACGTGACCCCCATGACCACGGGGTACCCTCCACGCACTGTGACGTGACCCCCATGACCACGGGGTACCCTCCACGCACTGTGACGTGACCCCCATGACCACGGGGTACCCTCCACGCACTGTGATGTGACCACCATGACCACGGGGTACCCTCCACGCACTGTGACGTGACCCCCACGACCACGAGGGTACTCTCCACGCACTGTGATGTGACCCCCATGACCATGGGGTACCCTCCACGCACTGTGATGTGACCACCATGACCACGGGGGTACCCTCCACGCACTGTGACGTGACCCCCACGACCACGAGGGTACTCTCCACGCACTGTGATGTGACCACCATGACCACGGGGTACCCTCCACGCACTGTGATGTGACCACCATGACCACGGGGTACCCTCCACGCACTGTGACGTGACCCCCACGACCACGAGGGTACTCTCCACGCACTGTGATGTGACCCCCACGACCACGAGGGTACTCTCCACGCACTGTGATGTG
Source organism: Sylvilagus floridanus (assembly GCA_949820135.1). Lineage (NCBI taxonomy): Eukaryota > Metazoa > Chordata > Mammalia > Lagomorpha > Leporidae > Sylvilagus > Sylvilagus floridanus. The sequence continues at coordinate 82,133,012 of OX463232.1, forward strand.
ACCCCCATGACCATGGGGTACCCTCCACGCACTGTGACGTGACCCCCATGACCATGGGGTACCCTCCACGCACTGCGACGTGACCCCCATGACCACGGGGTACCCTCCACGCACTGTGACGTGACCCCCATGACCACAGGGGTACCCTCCACGCACTGTGACGTGACCACCATGACCACGGGGTACCCTCCACACACTGTGACGTGACCACCATGACCACGGGGGTACCCTCCACGCACTGTGATGTGACCACCATGACCACGGGGGTACCCTCCACGCACTGTGACATGACCCCCATGACCACGGGGGTACCCTCCATGCACTGACGTGACCCCCATGACCACGGGGTACCCTCCACGCACTGTGACATGATCACCATGACCACGGGGTATTCTCCATGCACTGTGACATGACCCGCATGACCACGGGGTACCCTCCACGCACTGTGACATGATCATCATGACCACGGGGGTACCCTCCACGCACTGTGACGTGACCCCCACGACCACGGGGGTACCCTCCACGCACTGTGACGTGACCCCCATGACCACGGGGTACCCTCCACGCACTGTGATGTGACCACCATGACCACGGGGTACCCTCCACGCACTGTGACGTGACCCCCATGACCACGGGGTACCCTCCACGCAGTGTGATGTGACCACCATGACCACGGGGGTACCCTCCACGCAGTGTAACGTGACCCCCACGACCACGGGGGTACCCTCCACGCACTGTGACGTGACCCCCATGACCACGGGGTACCCTCCACGCACTGTGACGTGACCACCATGACCACGGGGTACCCTCCACGCACTCTGACGTGACCACCATGACCACGGGGGTACCCTCCACGCACTGTGATGTGACCACCATGACCACGGGGGTACCCTCCACGCACTGTGATGTGACCACCATGACCACGGGGGTACCCTCCACGCACTGTGACGTGACCCCCATGACCACGGGGTACCCTCCACGCACTGTGACGTGACCACCATGACCACGGGGTACCCTCCACGCACTCTGACGTGACCACCATGACCACGGGGGTACCCTCCACGCACTGTGATGTGACCACCATGACCACGGGGGTACCCTCCACGCACTGTGATGTGACCCCCACGACCACGGGATACTCGCCACGCAGTGCGACGTGACCCCCATGACCACGGGGTACCCTCCACGCACTGTGACATGACCACCATGACCACGGGGGTACCCTCCACGCACTGTGATGTGACCACCTGACCACGGAGGGTACAGGCGACAGAGCCAGGCACTGCCCAAGTCCAGTCTTACTCACATCTCCCGGAAACGGTCAAAGCAAGACCCCTGCGGGCCTACGAGAAGAGGACATGAACACAGCCCAGGCTTAGTGACAAAAACTAAAACAGGAACAACAAAAGAACCAGGGACCCCACCGAGCTACAGCTGGAGCTGCCACTTGCAACACTGGCATCCCCTGTCGGAGCATCGGTTCAAGTCCCAGCTGCTCCACTTCTGACCCAGCTCCCATTGATACGCCTGGGAAAGCAGTGGACAACGGCCCAAGCACTTGGGCCCCCACCACTCACACGGGACACCAGGATGCAATTCCTGGCTCCTGGCTTTGGCCTGGCCCAGCCCTGGCTGTCACAGCCTCCTCTCCCTCTCTGCCCCCTCCCATCATTGTACCATTCAAATCAATAAACAAACACATCTTTTGTAAAAATCTGCAAGTGTAATGTGGCAGAGCGGTTACAGCATGGCCTTGACACTCCAGGTGTGGGCTCAGCGTCTAATGCTGTCACACTGAGACACGGCTCTCCCTGGCCCTCGGCTTCGTCTTCCGGAGACACGGAGCTCAGGGGGTGAGGTGGCGCTCGGACAGAGAGCACGTGGGCGTGCCTACGACACCAGGGAGCAGCCGCACGGCCACGTTCTCACGAAGACCCACACCACCGTGGTGCACGAGGCCACGGTCCCCTTGCTCACTCTGGGTGACATCGTCATGCCCTCTCTCCCTGGAGGCGGGGCACACAGCCCCACCCCTGCTTTCCTGCTCTTCCCGGGCTGGAAGCAGCCCTGTCCCGGGGTTGGGAAAACGCTTGTCCCTGTTGAGCCGGCATCCTGGGGCCCTCTCATACCAAGGCACCCAGCGGGGAAAAAGGGCCAACAGTCCCATCCTGGACTCACACCACGGACCCCCAAGAGCCAGGACAGTGCAGCCCCCACCCAGGGAAGGCGCAGAGCACAGAACGCCAGGCTGCTCGGGGCCGGCGCGGCCTCCTCAGAAACACAGAGGACCACGGAAGACCCCGCTCAAATGTCCACAGCCCAGCCGGGGGAATTCAGAAACACACAGGACCACGGAAGACCCCGCTCAAATGTCCACAGCCCAGCCGGGGGGATTCAGAAACACACAGGACCACGGAAGACCCCGCTCAAATGTCCACAGCCCAGCCGGGGGAATTCAGAAACACACAGGACCACGGAAGACCCCGCTCAAATGTCCACAGCCCAGCCGGAGGAATTCAGAAACACACAGGACCACGGAAGACCCCGCTCAAATGTCCACAGCCCAGCCGGGGGGATTCAGAAACACACAGGACCACGGAAGACCCCGCTCAAATGTCCACAGCCCAGCCGGGGGGATTCAGAAACACACAGGACCACGGAAGACCCCGCTCAAATGTCCACAGCCCAGCCGGGGGGATTCAGAAACACACAGGACCACGGAAGACCCCGCTCAAATGTCCACAGCCCAGCCGGGGGGATTCAGAAACACACAGGACCACGGAAGACCCCGCTCAAATGTCCACAGCCCAGCCGGGGGGATTCAGAAACACACAGGACCACGGAAGACCCCGCTCAAATGTCCACAGCCCAGCCGGGGGGGACTCACCCCTCACTGAGGATGGACAGGCCGACCCTGGGAAACCCGCCACAGCTTCTGGCTGGACTCGGGCTGAGACGCGGCCACAGGACACCAGGCACCTGACTTCACATGAGGGTACTTCAAAGAGTGTGTGGAAAATGGAATTAAAAGATAGGTTTATTTGGTATTTTTAAAAAGTGTAAATCCAGGCAGTTTTTTTCTCATAACGCACATCTGTGAAATCTATGAGGCTCCCCCCACCGCCGCCCCGTGTATTCCAAAGGCCGCGCACACGCTGCCCTGCCGCCTTCCTGAAGCGGGTGCGGGGTCTGCCCTCCGTCCCTCCTCCGGAGCCTGACTGCTCCCACCAACAGAGGGCAGGGCAGGGCCACGTGACTGCCACGGCTGGGTCTGCGCCCTGGCCCCCGGGGAGACCAAGTCCCTGCTGTCAGCCTCACTCACAGAACGGCCGCGGTGTGAGACGGGGCTCGCAGCCTCTCAGCCCAGGGCTGGCACGTTCCACCACGCAGCCACTTAGTGCAGATTTAAAATATCCTTAGATTATGCTTAATGCAATGGATAAGTCCAACTTCTACAGTGCTGTGTTCACTTTGTATTAATTTCAAATACACACTTATGCCAAAAGTATTATGAGGTTGAGTCTTCCGTAATCTGGAAATCCTGGGCCCCGGAGCTCCCTGGGTTTGTTTATCCTCCTTCAGCCAGCACAATTAGCTCGTGTGCAAGGATCAGGGGCCCATGTGCGTGCCGGGAGTCCCCAAGACAGCAGCGACCTTGGACGAAGGCTGGGCCTGCACCCCAGCACGGGAGAGCTGCCGCGGTGGGTCAAGGGCAGAGAGGCACAAGCCCTCTCCCCTCGTCGTGCCGCGCACACCCAGGAGTCTAGGAGCCGCCAGAGGCGGGACCAAGTCAACCCTGAGGAAAGCCGTGCGAGGGACACAGTGGCCTCCGGGAGCCCCCCCCCCAACACGGAGCTCTGAGGGGGAGGAAGCCCCGACGCCGGGGGCTGTGCTCTGCACGTGGCGGGGGCAGGGGCACCCTGGGCTGCCAGTGGGCTCTGTGCCAAAATCTCCCGTTTCCTACAGTGCCCTGGAAGGCCACATCTTGAGAAGAGAGGGCAGAGGTAAGGACATGGTGTGTTCTTCAAGACTCGGAGGGCGCAATGACGGGAAGAGCCATCAGGGAAAAGCCACAGCTTTGGCGGAGCTCTGAGCATGGGGAAGGGTCAAGCTGAGTGGGGGACGTGCAGTCAAACCCAGGAGGTCACTAACGCCTGGGGCTCAGTGTCCTCATCTGTGAAATGGGCACGATCATGCGCTTAATGTGAACATTCCACAGACCTTAACACAGACCCTGGCGCGTCACACGTACTCCACAGGCTGAGACACGGACCTCGACACAGACCCCGGCGTATCACACGTGCTCCACGGGCTGAGACACGGACCTCGACACAGACCCCGGCGTGTCACACGTGCTCCACGGGCTGAGACACGGACCTCGACACAGACCCCGGCGTGTCACACGTGCTCCACGGGCTGAGACACGGACCTCGACACAGACCCCGGCGTGTCACACGTGCTCCACGGGCTGAGACACGGACCTCGACACAGACCCCGGCGTGTTACCAGGGCTCCGTGAACAGTCGCTAACGCCCTTTCTCATCTCCTTAGGGGAGGCAGTAACACCCCAAGGGACTGGCCCATCAGAGTGGCCTCCAAACCCCAGCGCTTCTTTAGGGAACTCAGTCCCGAGATGCAGCCTACAAGGAGAAGGAGTCACACACAGACACCAGCTGCAGTCGGCTGGGCGCACGAGGGTCCACGGAGACTCGGCCCCACAGCCCCACCCCCAGGCCTCAGCCAGGGTCGCCCTCTTCAAGAAATCGCCATCATCATCATCATCATCATCATCAAAAGCCACAGGCACAGAGGGAACAGTCAGGGGCAGAACAAAGCCCGGGCACGAGCGGGAATGTTCCAAGAGGGAGGCCTGAACCACGCGTCCGGGGCGTGGGCCGGCTGTGCACCTGCTTCTCCGTGGCTCAGTGCACGCAGCAGGGCCTGCTTGTCCCAGCCCAGGGACTCACAGGAAGAAGCACAGCACCAGGGCCCTGGGAACCGTGGGGGACGAGCTGGGGGCAGAGTCCCTGGCCTCTCTGGAGCTGCTGTGATGCAAGACCACGGGCGGGGCCCCTCCTGAGGAAGAGCAGCAGATGCGGCTCGCATTTCCGCCGTGGCCCCAGCCGGAGCCAGAGCCCTCACACTGTCAATCAAGCCGAAGGGCCAGGGCGGAAGAGAGCAGGGTTCTAACTCATTGCTGTCCAGCCCGCTCCCACGACAGGAACCTGCTCAGGATCCACTCCCCTCTTGTTGGGCCCCGCCTCCCAACACGGCTGCCCTGCAGACGAAGCTTTGAGGGACATGTTCAAACCATAGCTCCCGGTCGCACACCCAAGCCATGCAGCCACAAGGAGAAGGGGTCCCACCCATCGCTGCTGGGGTGACCTCCGCAGTAACAGGGCAGATCACCACGATGTGGCTGGAGCAAGTACGAACACTGCATCAGCTCCTGTAACCAAGGGAACAGAAGTGGGCATGGTGGATCCAGCAGGGCAGGGATGCCCAGCCCCTCTGCGAGCTTCTTGTCAACTCCTGGCTTTCTACTCGTGGCCAGGAAGCGGCTGCCACTACGGCAGGCATCACGTGATCCACCCAAGGCAGGAGAGAATGGGGACAGCTGGGCTCCTACGTGGCTCCCTCTCGTTATCACGAGACCCAGCAAACTTCCTCCCAGGTGTCCGGGCCTAGTAAACGGCCATCCGTCCACTCCGAGAGCGCAGGGGAGGGTTTCAGCAAGTGCCTAACACCATCTACTGCCTCGGGCCGAGAAAGAGAACGCCTCTCGTTCTCTCACCGTCGGGGTCCATGGCTGGAAAGAAAGGTCTGCGCTGAGGGGGTGCACAGTTCCCAGGGCCTCCATGTCACCTGGAGGTCTGGGATGGGCGAATGGGGGACCCCCACTTTGCTCCATGTTTAGTAACTGCCAGAGCATGGGGTGGGCAGGTCCCGGCACCTGCAGGAGGGGCACCAGCTGTGGAACGTAGAACAGGCAGGGGTGAGGGAGCATACTGATGGCAGGGGTGGGGAGCACACACCAGAGGGCAGGGGTGGGGGAGCACACACCAGAGGGCGTCAGGGACGGGGAGCACACACCAGAGGGCAGGGGTGGGGAGCACACACCAGAGGGCAGGGGTGGGGAGCACACGCCAGAGGGCAGTGATGGGGGAGCACACACCAGAGGGCAGGGGTGGGGAGCACATACCAGAGGGCAGGGTGGGGGAGCACACACCAGAGGGACACCAGAGGGCAGGGACAGGGAGCACACTGAGGGCAGGGGTGGGGGAGCACACACCAAGGGCAGACGGGAGAGCACACCAGAGCTCCTCAGTCAGCCCACTGGAGGACTCCCCCCAGCCCTTCAAGGAGGACGCAGACCACTGATGAGAATGGAAAGCCCTCTTCTGCCCAACGCCTGCCCACACCTGCAGCTCCACGGATGCCAGACACACGCACTTCACTCACGAGTGCACACGTGACGAGGAGCCAGCCCCGCCACCCCTTGCCTCACAACATCCTCAAAACCTCACTGCCCAACACAACAGAGGTGTGGGACGCGCTCACCGAAAGGCACTTCCTGGCTGGGCCTCCTGCAATTGCCAGGGTGTGGGCCAAACGCAGGTGCATGAGGCCACTCCCCCGTGGCGTGGCTGGCCCACTGCACACGCCCCCCAGCAGCAGAGAACAATCACCCTGGGGGACACTCTCCCCACAGAAGGCTGCACAGCCAGGAGAAGGAGCAGCCCACAACACACCCAGGAGCACAGAGGAATCCCACATGCGATGCTGGGTGAGGGCCTAGAGACCCAGGGGATGCACGGACAGGCAGGACCGTGGGGTGAGTTATCAGGGGAGCTGGCCTCCGGCGGGGGCTCCTGGGAAGGGACAGGCATCCTCCCTGGGGCTGGCCGCTGGCTGCTCTGAATCTGGGGCTGGCCTGCACGATGGATGCACTCCCCTGCATTGTCCTGCCGAGAGACACGGGAGAATCTTTCATACAGAAGGGGGCCTAAGAATCCAGCCTGAGGGTCTTGGCACTCAGGATTCCAGGAGACAACACCCCGGAAAAACACAACCCTGAAGGCAGCCCCAAGCCCCAAGATTGCCGGGGGCTGGGGCAGGGAGGAGAGGCAGGGGCAGGCAGGCCCAGAGGACTTCGGGCAGTGCAACTCCCGGGTACGACTGTATAATGCTACGACTAAGGCGCCGGCCATCACACTTTGGCCACAAGAACTCAGCCTAATGTACACCAGGGACACAGCCAGTAACAATGTGTCAATGTTGCTTCATCAGCCCTTACAGGTGGTAACACACTCACCCCAGACGGCAACCGGCAACTGAGAGGCTGGGAGGGGCCACACGGCAACTCCATTCTGTCTGCCCAATTCTGCACAACTCAGACTGCACAAGAAAACAGTTTGCTAACTTGGAAGCTAAAATCTTTCCTGGTCTGTTCCGGATCTTAAACAAGCGAGAGCTCACTCATGACCTCAAAGGAAGCATCAAAAAGAGGAAAAAACAATGGGAAAGAACAGGCACAAGGGACACACGAGTGGGTGAGGGGCGGGGCACACAGGCCAGTGTACCACGGGGCGCCCCGTCTCACAGCGCCAGGAAGGAACCAGGACACCGAGGGACGTCCAGAGCGGCCCGAGCCTGCCTCCTTCCTCTCGCCACCCTCAACATCGTCCTTAGTCATCTTGGTGTCGGGGACTCCCTGCCTCCGAGCCGCCACCCTGCGTGTGCTCCACTTGGCCCTGTGTGCGTGCAATGCCCACACACTTATTCAGAATGCTTTTTATAGATTTTTTTGTAATTTATTTGACAGATAGAGTTAGAGAGAGAGAGAGAGAGAGAGAGAGGTCTTCCTTCCATTGGTTCACCCCCCAAATGGCCACTAACGGCCGGAGCTGTGCTGATCCGAAGCCAGGAGCCAGGTGCTTCTCCTGGTCTCCCATGTGGGCACAGGGTCCCAAGTACTTGGGCCATCCTCCACTGCACTCCCGGGCCACAGCAGAGAGCTGGACTGGAAGAGGAGCAGCCGGGACTAGAACTCAGCACCCATATGTGATGCCGGCGCGGCAGGCAGAGGATTAACCAGTGTGGCCTCCCTCAAGCGCTCAGCCACAGGCAGGAGCTGGGGTCGCACTCCTGCTGCCGGGGACAGCAAACGCTCAGTGGATTTCCAGCTCTTACGGGGCGTCCGTGGGAACCTGCCAACTTCTCACCTGAAGAGCCAGACCCGCGCCCGCGGCAGGCAAGTAAGGGCATCAAGGGCCTTGGGGAGCACACATCCTTGCACTGCGGCTTCAAGGCGCTGAGCTGGAGGAAAAGGAGACGGGGTCGGGCAGCAGAACCCTGTGGTCAGGAGGGAACGGACTCGCTCTCGTCCCGGACCATGAGCCTGCAAGCACGGGCGTCACCGGCGGTGCCGAGCCCCACGGTACGCTCCCACCCTGAGCCGGCACTTCCTCTCTGCACTCCGCTGTGAGTGGAAACGCATCCTTCTAACAGACGTTCGAGTCCCAACCCCAGGACCTAGGAGAGGGCCTTCCTGGGAAACAAGGCCTTTGCAAACATGATGGAATAACAGGAAGTCCTCGCGGAGTCGGGTGGGCCCTGACGCCCTGACATCCCAACACAGAAGCGGGGATCCAGACGCAGCTGCCCGGGGCGAAGACTGTGACGACGGAGGCAGAGACGGCAGGGCCACGGCCACACACCAAGGACACCAAGCACCGCCAGCAACACCATCAATGGAGAAAAAGGAGCAGGTCCCATTTCCCAGCAAGGTTCTCGGACACGGACCCCGCCCCCCCCCCCCCACGGCTTCCAGCACTGTGTGGTGCAGCCACAGGTCAGGAGCCCGCCCCGAGCAGGGACTGCTCACCGGTAGTGTCTGTGGGAACCTGGCCCCAAAAGGCCTCACCTGATACGTCCAGTTACACGGACAATCCCCAGGGAAGGGCAGCACGCCCTGTCCCGAGCACCACAGTGGGGTGGGGTCCCTGCTCCCCCTCCGAGCCTCCTAAGGACCCAGGCCAGCTCAGCAGCCCACAGGGCAGCACCTCCCACCACACACAGCGGCAGGGCAGCGGCCAGGTTTTCTGTCCCTCTCTCTGTTCATGTCCTCTGCAGCTGACCCGCTGTGCCCTGGAAGCACCTCTGCCTCAGGGGTGCAGGGAGAGGGGAGGGAGAGCAGACGGAGCGCTTCCCTGAGGCACCAGAGGGAGAAACTTTCAGAAACAAGAAACAGGGACAGCCACCGCCTGCGCTCCCGGCATCCCGTGTGGGATGTGAGTCCCAGCTGCTCCACTTCCAGCCCAGCCACCCGATAAAGCACCTGGGAAGGCAGTGGAAGATGGCCCAAGCACGTGGGCCCCTGTACCCGCGTGGGAGACATGGAAGAAGCTCCTGGCTCTTAGCTTCCGTCTAGCCCAGCTCTGGCTCTTGCAACCATTCTGGGAGGGAACCAGCAGATGGAAGATCTCTCTCTCTCTGTCTCTCTCTCTCTGCCTCTGTCTCTCTCTCTCTCTGCCTGTCTCTGTCTCTCTCTCTCTGCCTCTGTCTCTCTCTCTCTCTGCCTGTCTCTGTCTCTCTCTCTCTGCCTCTGTCTCTCTCTCTCTCTGTCTCTCTCTCTCTGTGTCTCTCTCTCTCTCTCTCTCTGCCTCTCTGTCTCTCTCTGCCTCTCTGTCTCTCTCTGTCTCTCTCTGCCTCTCTGTCTCTGTCTCTGTCTCTGTCTCTCTCTCTGCCTCTCTGTCTCTCTCTCTCTCTCTCTGTCTCTCTCTCTGTGTCTCTCTCTCTGCCTCTCTGTCTCTCTCTTTCTCTCTCTCTCTCTCTCTGTCTCTGTCTCTCTCTCTCTCTCTCTGCCTCTCTGCCTCTCTCTTTCTCTCTCTCTCTCTCTCTCTCTCTCTGCCTCTCTGTCTCTCTCTCTCTCTGCCTCTCTGTCTCACTCTCTCTCTCTCTCTCTCTCTCTCTCTCTCTGCCTGTCTCTGTCTCTCTCTCTCTCTCTCTCTGCCTCTGTCTCTCTCTCTCTCTGTCTCTCTCTCTCTGTCTCTCTCTCTCTCTCTCTCTCTCTGTCTCTCTCTCTCTCTCTCTCTCTGCCTCTCTGTCTCTTTCTCTCTCTGCCTCTCTCTCTCTCTCTCTGTCTCTCTCTCTCTCTCTGTCTCTGTCTCTGTCTCTGTCTCTCTGTCTCTGTCTCTCTCTCTCTCTCTCTGCCTCTCCTTCTGTGTAACTCTGACTTACAAATAAATAAATCTTTAAAAACGAAACAGCAAACGTGAATTCCTCGCGTGCAGCCAGTCCAGGGCAGGGCCTCAGCTGTGACCACCGAATGGTCACTCTAGTCCCGCTCCGAACCTGCAAAAAGATCGCCTAGGACACGGCCCTATTCTGAAAGGATCAGAACCGCCGGGAAGCAGCCCCACGGTGGGACCCCGGCCCCCAGGGCCTGGAGACAGTAAATCCCTGCTGCTCTCAGCCCCCAGGAAACCCAGCTGACCCCCGGCGCCTCGCAGGCCCAGCACAGTCTGACCGCACCTGGCTCCTCGCTGGGCCTCTGCCCCAGACCAGCACCTCTCCACAGCACGCGCAGTGTCAGGGGAGATGACCCCAACTCCAGGCACACACGCCAGGTCACAGCGTCCCGAGCCCGGCCAGGGGCTGGGTCCTCACTGGAGCCCAGGTGAAGAGGCGACTGCGCAAACCCCGCTGGTTAATGCTGGAAGGACGGAGCAGAGGGCCCGGCCCCTGGTGGCAAACACGCTATTCTGTAACTGCTATAATGACTTCAGCCCCGCTGTTCTCTCTCAGCCTTGGCCCAGGCGCTCTCTGGAGGATCTGTCCCTGAGAAAACGACCCACCATGCAGTGCGAGATGTTTTACACAACACCGTCTATGGCTGGATTTTAGTGAGGATGATGTAGTATGATTAATGAATCTAACTCTCTACCAATGACATATTTAAATTTTGAAATAGACACGGTTTTCTCATGATGAGAATTTTCCATTAACCTTCGCGGAGCACCCGCATATTACACAGCCACAGAGATAACGCACACCCCAGAACTCCTGGGGAAATGCTTAGGACATGATTTAAATTGAAAAAAAAAAAATAGAAGGCAAAATTGTAACTACACGTTGTATCTGGGACACCTGACAATATATATGCACCTGAAAGAAATACATCACGCCAGGCCCCGCGGCTCAACAGGCTAATCCTCCGCCTGTGGCGCCGGCACACGGGGTTCTAGTCCTGGTCAGGGCGCCAGATTCTGTCCTGGTTGCCCCTCTTCCAGTCCAGCTCTCTGCTGTGGCCCGGGAGTGCAGTGGAGGATGGCCCAAGTGCTTGGGCCCTGCACCCCATGGGAGACCAGGAGAAGCACCTGGCTCCTGCCATCGGATCAGCGCGGTGCGCCGGCTGCAGCACGCCGGCCACGGCAGCCATTGGAGGGTGATCCAATGGCAAAGGAAGACCTTTCCCTCTGTCTCTCCCTCACTGTCCACTCTGCCTGTCAGAGAGAGAGAGAGAGAGAGAGAGAAACAAACACATCACAGGAGTGCGTCTCTCTAATCAGTACAATGTTCTAAACTAAGAAGTTCAGATGTCAGTAAGTTACGTCTAAAATGGATCTGAGTCAGCCGTGCAGCCTTTGACATCTGTCTGTTTGCACTAGAACACACTGACTGTCAGAGTACGTGGAGACAGTTACCACACGACTTCCTGCACGCACAGCACAGGCAATCGTGTGCAGAACCACCAGACCTGAGTTCTCACGGTGAGGCCGCAGCCGTCCCATCCGGCACAGACACAACCCACCACGCCCGCGCCGTGACAGAATCCCCCGATGACACGCTTCCCAGAACACACCACTGCTGTCAGGTGGCATATGACAATGCACACGTATTTCTACACACTCTGATGGACACACGCAATCACACATGTGTGTGTGTGCATCCACCACTGTTTCATTTCTCCAAGAAAGGTGAAAAATCTTGATTTGCTTGGGGAAAGGAAAACCCTTGAAGGTGGGTTGCAAATGATCTCATGGAAGCAGCTGAGCAGTGAGATTTACGAACACATCATGCATAGCGGAACAGCTTTACATGTGGAGTGTTCCTGGCTAAGTGTCAGCTATACATTTCAAAATTATTTTTTAATTAATTTTAATAGTGAAAAAGAGAAGTCACTGGCTAATTAAATTCCCTGCCTCTAAGCATTTTCACTGAAAGGGACCCGTTTGTTGGCCAAGAATGTGAGGCCTGAGCCGGCAGCCTGGGAGGCTGGGTGCTGCTCCAGGCCCTGTGCGACCTCCCGCGGGGTCCTGGGGAGCTTGGCCCTGTGCAGGGAGCTGGAATCCACTGAGCTTCTGCTGGTGGCACGGGGCCCTGCACGCAGCGGCTGCTGCAAGCCCCTCAGGCAGCTCCCGCCTGCTGCTCACTTGGGGCCAGGGGACAGAGAACGGTCCCCGCCCAGCACTGTGTCCCCCTGAGGACAGCACCTGCCTGGTCCCGGACCCAGGGTGCACCAGGACTGGCCGTGCAATGACGGTTGCTTTCTCCCCGACACTCTGATAACTCATTCACCAAATGGCCGCAGTGAGCTTTGTTCCCCCTCAGCAAAGGCTGGCTTTGCAGGGCACTTTCTAGGTACCATGCTCTGACCCCTACCGTAGGCTCAAGAACCCGCCCAGGAGCCGAGTCACCGCATCATTTCCCCACCAGCCAGGTCAGAGCGAGGCTCTACAAGCAGACCTGGGACGCCAGCCCCGCAACTCAGCTCAAGCCCCCAAGCACACCCCCCTCCCCACTCCACACAGGTCTCCCGAAGGGACGGGCAGAGGGGCGTGGGCTCGTGCTCCAACAAGGAGGCCAATCACAGGCAAGACTTGGAAGGAATCAGTGGTGCGACCGCCCTCCCGTCGGCTCTCTCTGGCCTGGGTTAAGATGCGGATCAGGGAGCAGGACAGGATTCAAACCCCGGGGGCGCTGGTCACAAGCTGGTGCCCCCGGGGGGTCACTGGGCCTCTCAGCTCTGCGAAGACAATGCACCCACGCGGGCTGCGCAAGGGTTAACAGGGGTGTCGGAACAAGATTCTGGAATTCAACGTCCCCCAACCTGGGGCTGCCACCAGCTGCCAGAAGGCGGGGTGACCACCCCAGATCCTCAGGCTGGGCTGAGCCCTGCGGCCAGCAAACTTCTGGGACGGGCCAGGTGCTGGCTGTCTTGGCCTTGGTGGGTGACGCCGTGTCTGTCACAGCCGCTCGACTTCACTGCTGCAAAGCGGTGACAGGAGATCCAGCGGACGGTGTGGCCCTCGTGCTGTCACCCTCACTTAGGAAACAGCCAGCCCAGGACGGTGTGGCCTCGTCCTGTCACCCTCACTTAGGAAACAGCCAGCCCAGGACGGTGTGGCCCTTGTCCTGTCACCCTCACTTAGGAAAACAGCCAGCCCAGGACGGTGTGGCCTCGTCCTGTCACCCTCACTTAGGAAACAGCCAGCCCAGGACGGTGTGGCCTCGTCCTGTCACCCTCACTTAGGAAACAGCCAGCCCAGGACGGTGTGGCCTCGTCCTGTCACCCTCACTTAGGAAACAGCCAGCGCAGGCTGTGAGGCCACGTCCTGGCATGGACAGGGCAGGCTCCGCCCCTTTCTGACTAAAACAGAGCGGGAAAGGAGGGATGGGCCCCAGTGGGAAAGGCACCGCCCAGGCCAGGTGCCAGAGGTGCAGCAGGAAACCAGGAGCCAGGCTGTGGCCCAGGCAGGACCAGCGTGTGCCACGTGTGGGGCGCTCACCAGAGACCGTGTGGGAGGGCGCCTCTCATGCCGCTCCCGGGGCACCCACAGCCCCAGCTCCACATCCACGGCCCGCCAAGGAAACTGTCACCTGGCATCGTCCACAGGGCACACAGTGGCACACAGCCTGCCCTCTGGAAGGCCAGGTGGAGACGGGGTCCCCGTGGCCGGTGTCGTCCACAGGGCACACAGTGGCACACAGCCTGCCCTCTGGGGGGCCAGGTGGAGGCGGGGTCCCCGTGGCCGGCGTCGTCCACAGGGCACACAGCCTGCCCTCTGGGGGGCCAGGTGGAGGCGGGGTCCCCGTGGCCGGCGTCGTCCACAGGGCACACAGCCTGCCCTCTGGGGGGCCAGGTGGAGGCGGGGTCCCCGTGGCCAGTGTCGCCCACAGGTACACAGTGGGCACACATGGGCACAGATCTGAATTGAAATCTCCATGCGCCTTCCAGCCTCAGGGACATGGCACATGCTGCCCCCTCCCCCTGCACGTCCTTCTCTACCTGGCCAACTCCCTCCTCCCTCGGGTCCCAGGAAAGGCGTCTGCTCCCTCAGCATCCACCCACCCTCTTCTAGCCAAGGACCCCTACAGGAACGGCCAGGCCTGTGCTCCCCACCCCGCACCATGACTGACCCCACTGTGGTTCTGCGGTCTTCCCCCTCTCCCCTGCTGGACACAGAGACTACACTCCCCTGGCACAGGGTCTGAAGCCTGTGTGTGTGGAATAAATGAGATAATACAAAGAGAATAAACTGCACGCGAGTCTCCCACTGGAAGGCGCTGTTAGCGCTCAGAGGCCTTACGTTGCCAGAACAAGCAAGATGGTGCAGTTCTCTTCTCTTCTGAAATCCCCACTTCCCAAATTTATAAACTGAGGTAAAGTGAATTCACAGAGAAGACCAAGCTCTTTAAAAAAAAGAAAGTTTTAGGGCCAGCGCTGTGGCACAGCGGGTTAACGCCCTGGCCTGAAGCACCAGCATCCCGTGTGGGCGCCGGTTCTATTCCCAGCTGCTCCTTTTCTGCTCCAGCTCTCTGCTGTGGCCTGGAAAAGCAGGGGAAGATGGCCCAAGTCCTTGGGCCCCTGCACCCGCGTGGGAGACCTGGAAGAAGCTCCTGGCTCCTGGCTTTGGATTGACCCAGCTCCAGCCATTGTGGCCATTTGGGGAGTGAACCAGTGGATGGAAGGCCTCTCTCTCTCTCTCTCTCTCTCTCTCTCTCTCTCTCTCTGTGTCTCTCTGTAACTCTTTCAAATAAATAAAATAAATCTTAAAAAAAAGTTTTTCAATAACTGATGCACTGGATTAGCATCAGAAAACACCGTTGTATTATACATTCTGTACATTTCATAAACTACCCAGCCTCACGCATGCTATCTGCCTCTAAGCAAATATTATGTCATTTGCTTTCGACATTTCCCCACTGTCCCAAAGCAATACTTTTGCTATTAAAATTATAAAGCTCTCCAGGGAGAAAAAAAAAAAAAAAGCAGAGTCATTCTAGGCAAGTAAACCAAGCAACCAAGAACTTACAGAAACCTCGTTCCTTTGTCTGATGAGCAAAGATCTCAAATCAATTTTACCTCCCAGTTTAAAAAAAAAAAATCCTGAGATAGTACTAAACAGCCTTAAATGGAGCTCGCTTGTCACCCTGCTTCAGCTCTCCGGCAAAACCAGGAGGGGCAGCCCACGCTGCTGCGTGAGACCCAGGGTTGTGCGGGAGGGGCAGCCCACGCTGCTGCGTGAGACCCAGGGTTGTGCGGGAGGGGCAGCCCACGCTGCTGCGTGAGACCCGGGGCTGTGCGGGAGGGGCAGCCCACGCTGCTGCGTGAGACCCGGGGCTGTGCGGGAGGGGCAGCCCACGCTGCTGCGTGAGACCCGGGGCTGTGCGGGAGGGGCAGCCCACGCTGCTGCGTGAGACCCGGGGCTGTGCGGGAGGGGCAGCCCACGCTGCTGCGTGAGACCCGGGGCTGTGCGGGAGGGGCAGCCCACGCTGCTGCGTGAGACCCGGGGCTGTGCGGGAGGGGCAGCCCACGCTGCGCCCGCTCGCTGTGATGCGTGGCACACACGCTGCCCACAGCCACACAAAGGGGCCTTGACTGTGTCCCGCTCACAGGGTGGACTGAGCTCAAGGGATCCCACGTGACGGAGACCGGAATCTCAGCCTCGCCTGCGGCAGGCAGCACCTGCTCCACAGAGGGTGGGTTCTGTTGCTGAGTGGACACCACTGCTTAGCGAGTGCCCCAGCAGCAGCGGATCTCTGGATCCTGCTCATCTCCTGGCCAGGCGAGCACAGGGCGTCTCAGGGACAGCACCACGCCAGGGTCCCGGAGACTGTGGGGTCGGCGGGCGGGGAGCCTGCACCCTGAAGTAGGGCGCGGGGCTCACGGCTGGGGCTGAAAGGCTCCGGTGCTGGTCCCTGCTTGCCCCGTGGGATTGGGGAAGCGATGGGACAGAAGGGAAGTGGCCGTTCCCAGACTTGCAGAGTCGAGAGGAAAGCAGAAGCCCGCATGGCTAAGAGGGAAGAACCCGAAAATTGGCCAACAGGAGGTCCAGCCGCCCACTGAGGCAGCACGGACACAGAGCGTCCATGGAGGAGGGACTCGGGCACGGGGAACACAGCACAGCCCTGCGCCCACCAGCCGGGGACGCAGCGAGAACCGAGATGCGCCTTCAGTGCCAGTCACACACGGGATTGCAAAACCTCAGTGGGAAGGAGCCAGGGTTAACTATTCCGCTGCCACTTTGAATGCAGGGTATGCTTTGAAAGGACAGCACTCCGAGTGTATTGGGTTCAACACAGGGGTAGCAAAATTAACTGCACTCATTCTTCACAACGTGGCTACTGGAAAACGGAACTGCATGTGTGGCTCGCAGTCTGCTCCTGTTGCACACCACGGGCATAGAGGGGCCATGGATTCCAATCCACTCCTGAATGGTGCCAGTGACTGCAGCGCGGGTGCCTAACCAGAGCTGCTCCCGCACAGTGAGTCCCACTCACACCGGCCCCGGACAGCTCTTCCCCAGTTGTCCCCTGGAGTCCCCTCCACGTCCCTTCAGCTTGGCAGGGCTGCGACCACGCAGGCTTTGTGCGGGGAATCGCAAAGGCAAACAGCGCCTCTGTCCCTGTGGTTACTGAAGAGCAATGCCAGAAAACAGGAGAAAAAAGAATTCAGAGAAAGCCGAGTCATTTGTGAGGCACCTTTAGGACCCCCCACACGCTCCAGAGAGGAAGCAAGGAGAGCCAAGGAGAAGCAGGTGGAGGAAGGGGCTGGGGGAGCGGAGGGCCTGGGGAGAGAAGGCCCAGGATGGGGAAGTGGACGGGAGGAAGGCAGCTCCCATGCCTGGAAGCGATTCTTCAAAACAGCCCCCGGAAACGTCCAGCTCTAAGTCCCTTTGCATTCCCCGCGGCAGATCTGTTGGCCCCTGAGCCCAGCTGGCCAAGAGGGGCCTCCAGCACCAGCTCTGTCAAACCACAGGAAAGGCCGGCGCCGCCTGCGGCACCAGCACCCTGGGTTCTAGTCCCGGCCGGGGCACCGGATTCTGTCCTGGTTGCTCCCCTTCCAGTCTAGCTCTCTGCTGTGGCCCAGGAGGGCAGTGGAGGATGGCCCAAGTGCCTGGGCCCTGCACCCGCTTGGGAGACCAGGAGAAGCACCTGACTCCTGGCTTCAGGTCGATGTAGCTCCAGCCATAGCAGCCATCTGGGGGGTGAACCAACAGAAGGAAGACCTTCCTCTCTGTCTCTCTCACTGTCTACTCTGCCTGTCAAAAAAAAAGAAAAACACACAGGAAAATATCTCAGCCCGAGGCTCGGGGGGACATTCCATGGGGCCTCTACAGGCTGCCCTGGGCAGGTGCCGCAAGCAGGAGGCCAGGCTGGTTTGGCTGCCGCCATCAGGGCAGAACACCGGGAACCCACGCACCAGCCACCAGACAGACGGTGGATGACGGCCAAGAACCTGCCCGTGGCCTATGTCCGGGGCAGGAGTTGTGCATGAGGGTCCTCGTGTCCTCTTGAGGAGGGGAACGCGGCTGGCTGAGGCCTGGTCAGGGCACTTGGGATTTGCTGACAACCAGGTGAGAGCTCTGGCTTTGTGACAACAGAGTCCTGCACCCTGGGTGTCCGCAGGGACGTCTCTGCACCATGCTGTGTCTACAGATCTACAGAGCTGGATCAGAGCTGCTGGGCCTGGTCAGGGCCCGCACTCACCTGGCCTGCTCCTACAAGACCCCGAGCCACACTAACAGACCTGGGGCTCCCCCAGCCTCTCGGGAGCTCCGCACTGACCAGCATCCCCATCGTCCAAGGGGACGATGACAAGGGTCCAGAGTTTCCCAAGCCGCATGACCTGAAGGTGCCGGTCGTCAGCAGCCTCCGGCAGCAGCTGGGTCTCCCCCTCCTGCCCCTGCAGGAAAGCCTGGCTCTCTCCTGCGGCCACCTGCACACCTCGAGCCATGGCTCCCCCTGCTTCTGCACTGGGGGGGGGGGTGCTGCCCCGCCCCCTCTGCAGCACGGCCCTTCCACAGCTGGCTGCCAGCTCCCAGAGGACGGCGAGTGCCCATCTAAACCATCCCGGCATCCGCACGTACGCTGCAGGCACTCAGTGCAGACAGAGAATCACACCATGAAAACCAACGCAGCACACGGCTGCTCGGACACCGCCTGTTTCACAAGGAGCACAGGGCCCAGCAGCACAGATGCTGGGCTGATGTCGAGTCCTCCACAGTGTGACCCCTCCAGTGTCCCCTCCACAGTGTGCCCCTCCAGTGTCCCCTCCACAGTGTGACCGTGGGAAAGTTACTGACCATCTCCGTGCACGATGACAGTAACCACCCCACAGTGTAGGAGCTTACAGCAGTGCCAGACGCACAGTGGGACCAGACCTCACAGTGTAGGAGCTTACAGCAGTGCCAGACGCACAGTGGGACTAGACCTCACAGTGTAGGAGCTTACAGCAGTGCCAGACGCACAGTGGGACCAGACCTCACAGTGTAGGAGCTTACCGCAGTGCCAGAAGCACAGTGGGGCCAGATCTCACAGTGTAGGAGCTTACCGCAGTGCCAGACGCACAGTGGGACCAGATCTCACGGGGCAGTAGGACCAGGGAAACTGAGCTGTGTCATCTATGACTAGTCCACTCGCACGAGGAACACAAAACCAAATGCTTTTTTAAAAACTCTGACACCCAACCTAACATTCTGACACTGAAAACAGAAGACAAGGAGTTAAAGCCTTCAGCCTCGGGAAGACGGATTAACAGCACCGTGTCTGCTCAGCTACTCAGCGTCTCTAGAGAGAAATATCCTGAAAGATTAGATCATGTGGTGCAAACTCCAGGCCACAGCACAGAGAAACGGCCGCTGCCACCTCCCAGCCAGGACAGGGTCTGGAGGCGAACTTTCTGTAGGTGGTCTGGGCCAGAACCCCTGGAGGCCGAGGGGCAGGCGCACAGCTCCCCGACCCCCCACCCCAACCCCCTGCCGGGATCTAGGGTGAGAAAGCACTTCTGAGACCTTAAATTTAAACACCGAGGGCCGTGTGCACTCCGCATGCCGCTGGATTTCTGTGTCAGCGACAGACACATCAAGAGCTGCCAAGAGTGACGGACCTGCTATGGACGTGTCCACCATCAGTGAAAAATTCAAGTGGAGTGACACGTTCCTGACAACAAGATTCAAGGGTGTCTTCCCTCCTCCGGAACATTCTCCCCACGTGTCAGGGCCATGGGAGGCGTTTAGGGGACACTGGGGCTGCTCATACAGCAAGCGACCCACCACTCCTGGCGTAAAACAAGCGCCGGACAGGAAGACGACAGACGGCACTTGGAGCTGACGGCCGTGGAGGCGCGCAGGCTCTCCCACTCCAGCGAGGCTGAGACACCGCACCGGCCAGGAAGCCAAGGCTCTGCTCCGCCATTTCTGAGCCGAGGGACCCTGGGCTGGGTTCTGGTCCGACTCTGGTCTCCTCGTCTGTAACACACGTCCCGGGTTTGCCGTGAAGGCTCACTGGGCCCTCACACCTGCCTACCCAGAAATGGACTCACTCCTCCCCTTCAGTGGGGAAGCGGGGGCCGCCACTCCTGCAGGCCCCTGAATGACCCAGAATCCCCACTTGTTGCTCGCCGGCTCAGACGGCAGTGGGGAGAACGTGAGGTTTTGTTCACCTCTGCGACCTGCCCGGTGCTGCACTCTCAGACGGATCTGGGCCTGCCCCGCCTGCGCAGGGGACTCCAGCGGTCTTTTCCAATGCCGTTAGGAGCTGGGTTTGAGGCAGACTGGAGGCTGGTCAGCTCCTCCTCTGTGAGCTGCTCTTCAGATGCACCCCCCACCTGCCTCCCCACCAGGCTCTCAGTCACCCCGGGCCAGAGTCCCCAGGCCCCAGAGTCTATGAAATCATTAAAATCAGCCAATCCCCGAGAGCCCAGAAACCAGCTGCCCCCACCCCACGTGCCACACCCGTCTTGGGACAGCCCGCGGCACAGCCTCCCGGCGGCGTCTCTCCCGGGAGAGGTCCGTCACGCGGCTCCCGCCTTTCATCTGCCTGCATGTTGTGTCCTGCCATCAGAAGCTCTTCACATCTCAGAGAACACCCAGGCACTCAAAGAGAGATCAACAGAGACTTCCGTGGCTTCGTTTTTTATAATGGTAAGTCAGCTGGAGATCAATTTCACGTCCACCAACATCCAATGCCACCCTGGAGGTTGGACAGTACGAGTACAGGGCGGCCGTCTAAGAACGGGCGTGAGGAGAACACCACGGGCAGGAGGCCTACACCCCGGCACCACAGGCCTTCCCGCCTCCCCCAGCGCTGCATCACGTGGCACACACACAGCGGGGTGCATGTGGCCCGGGGGCCAGGGCGGCATGCTTCTCCCTGCCCTCCGGAGTTCCCGTGCCTCTCTGGACGTGCACTCATGCATGACCTGTGTAATCTATGAAGTAACCGCAAAGTCATCAAAACCCCGGCCCCCCCAAAAACAAAACCAGGAAAAGAGTCCCCGGTGACACACACAGGGAAGGTTCACAGCACTGCCCCCCGTTCCAGGACTCCACCAAGACCGGGGATTAGCAATACTTAGTATTACTAAGGAATGAACTGAGACGACAGACAACAGAGCTGGAGCTGCAAATCAGACCACCCCCGGCCTTGGCCTCTGTGTCATAACCACATCACCCTGGGTGAACAGCAGCAGGCTCCATAGGTGAGGACCACCCTGGCCCGGAGCCCCTGCGTGAACCAGGATGGCGTGGCCCCCAGGCTCCTCCACGGCCCCCAGGCTCCTCCACGGCCCCCAGTCTCCTTCAAAGCCCCCAGTCTCCTTCAAAGCCCCCAGGCTCCTTCACAGCCCCCAGGCTCCTTCACAGCCCCCAGGCTCCTTCAAAGCCCCCAGTCTCCTTCACAGCCCCCAGTCTCCTTCACAGCCCCCAGGCTCCTTCAAAGCCCCCTACAAGGAGAATTCAGGGAGACAGACAAACGATTTCCGTCCTCTCCTCCCCAGCAGGGGGCATCCTCACGGCACAACGAGGGCAGCCCGGCTAGCAATGGGATTCATAAGAAAATGACGGATTTCCTTCCTAGTGTTTCTGTTCTGGCAAGTGTGTACACGTGGGCACACACACACACAGAGACACACACACACACACACACACACACACACACTGCTAAAATACATTCATCCCAAAGAAAGGTTGGGGAGGAACTCCCCCAGGACTCCCGTCGTGTTTAATGTCGGTTTTTCGCTTGTTTTGAGCCCTCACGACTTGTTTCCTTCACCAAGGGTCAAACCATGCTTTGGGATCAGGCAAGGAGATCCCCCACCAGCTCGTAGTCAAAAGCTGAACACCGGTTCCCGTCACCACGATGTTCAGCAGGGGCCGGGAGATCTGCAAATGCGGTGCCACACACCGGCCTGGGCCCGCCCGGTGGTGCTGGCTGCTCCAGATGTTCCCCACCACAAGTCTACGAGGCCCGGGGATACCGTTAATTGCCCAGTCTCCCCGGAAGCCCTCGGGTTGTAGGAACTGCTCCTGCAGGGCTGGGTCCCTTGTCATGCCACAGCACGAACAGTCAGCAGCAGGGACCCCAGCAGCTGCAACCTTGGGCTCCATCTCAGAAGAATCTCCTGTTGGCCCCGGCCCAGGCTCTGCCTCCCGACACTGCCCAGGTGCACCTGATCCTTATCTGCCCCTCCCACTCCAAACACATCCTGCGAGGGGGCTTCTGTGCCTGGCTGAGGCTGCTCCCACCTGCACCCAGAGGCTCTGCGGGGGAGAGCAACGTTTCCTCTAGTGAGCCTGAAGAGGATTCCCGTGCAGGCTGCCACCAAAGACAGCGAGACACACACCCAGAGACGCGGGCTCCGGCCCGAGACGCGGCCACGAGGTCGGACGAGGAACATGCGCAAGGCCTCGTCCTTACAAAGTGAGGGCGAGAGCGCAGCCGTCGGCAAAGAGAAACTCAGCACGAACGACAAGCAGGCAGCGCGTTCTCCTGAGAAGGGCCACGCGCGTGCCCGGCAGGGCTTGTGTGGCTGCTGCCGAGACACGGGAGAGAAGCCGCAAATGCGCTTTTCATGGCGGCCGCAGGAATGGAAGGGAAGTCCACTTTGCAGGGGCGGGCTGGGGGCCTCTCGGCTATGAAGCGGGAGGGGGAGGGAAGGAAACACTCGGGACTCGCACCGTTGGAGTGGCACAGCTGAGTTCTGAGCGTGAACGGCAAGGAGCCGCCGCTGGGGGACCGTGTGCTCGGACCCTGAACAAAAGCCACGCTGTGCAGCGCCCGGGGGCGGCGGCAGGTCTCCTTTCACTTTAATGACTTCTCAGCAGCGAGTGTGAAAGCCCAAGTGTTGTCCTGGGGGCAGAGCTCGGCCCCGCCCCCGCCCCCGCCCGGCTGCCCCTCCTGCGCCTCCAACACTCAGACCCCAGGGTGCTCCCTCCAGCACCCCTCACGCTGCCGTGTGCACAGGGACAAGCAGCGCACGGCCCCAGGTCCCCAGCCCATATGGTCCCGGCCCCGGTCCTGTCACAGTGAACCCAGCCCAGCACGGCTTGGTGGCCTTGGGACAGAAAGCCAAACACACACCAGCATGCAAAGAACCAGCCCCGGAGGGGCCTGCTCACTGACTCACAGGTGTGCAAGTGTGTGCACACGTGTGTGTGTGTCTTGAGCCAGAGAGCCCCTCAGAATGGCAGCCACCATTCGTGACACACTCTGGGGAACAGCACGGACCCCTATCTATTTACCAACCTGGCCGACAGCTGGGAGAGCAAGGACCGCCCCTCTGATGAGGCCCGGGCAGCTTCGCGAGGGGCTTCTACAGACGTGCCGTGCCCGGAAGTGGGACAGCAAGGGGAGGCTAGAAAGGACGGCACGGGGAGGGCCGGAGGCTCGAGACCACCTCCCCCCAAAGTCTGCCGCCCGAGCCCTGTGCCCAGACGCCCTCGGCTCAGGCGTTCATCCAAGTCAGGAGCTGGAGGGGGCTGGGGTGGGAAGCGTCCAGGCTCGAGAGGAGAAATCCAGGCAGCGCCCGGGGCAGGAGAGAGCTGGGACCTGCTGCTGGATGCTGCTTTTCCTTCTCCGTGTTTCGGGCTGAGCCCTCTGGGTTCTGGGACACCTCCCGGGGCCGTGGGCCACGCACACCACGTCCCACAGCTCAGCACACACCGGAGCCATCTGGCTCTGCCCTGCTTCAAGGTCCTCCTGAAGACCAGCCCCACAGCCAAGGGCCCTGAGGTGAAGTCCACGCCAGCACCGCCGGCCCGGCCTCCGCCCCACGCCCTATGGCCCCACAGCTTCCCTGCCTCTGTGCTCAGCCTGGTGCCCCCCACAGGCCTTCCGGGGGAACGAGCTGCCCCCAACACCCAGCGCCAAGCCCACCTCTCCCGCTGTCCCCAGCAGACGCCTCCGTGTGAGTGTCAGAGCACCACAGGCAGAACTTGCCGAGAGCCGCTCCGGGCCGTGGCAGGGCAGCGAGTGTGCCACACCCTGACACGGCAGGAGAAGGGCAGCCCTCACCCCACAGTGCCAGGAGGGCTGTGTCAGTGACGACGCCCCGCTCTGCCGCAGGCCCTGGGCGAGCCGTCCGCGGCTGTGGGCTCAGCTCGGCACCTCCACGACCCCGGGTCCCTGGCTTCCCTCTGGACAAGCAGGGTCTCGGTGCGCTGCTCTCGCTGGCCGAGGGACACAGAGCCGGGCAGGGCTGTGCACGGCCCAGAGCCTGTGTCTCACCCACGCAGAGAGACTGCAGGCTCTCCGTCGCTCAGCCACGCCTGACGGATTTACAGGCAGGGCCACAGGAAATATCCTTCCAACCTCTGATGGGTCCTCAAAACTCGGACAGAGGGCCCGGACGCAGCCCTCAGATTCTGTTTCCTTGACTTCTTTTCTTCCAGACGCTGTGCAAACCCCCACTGCTCCCCCCAGCCGAAGGCAGCTCTGGGGCATGAACAGGAATCTCTCTGTTCCCTGGGCCTCGGCCTCCATTGCGTGTGGGGCAGCGCCACCTTCTGGCCAGCAGGTGTGGGACGGCCGTGTCCCACTTGGCACCGTCTGGGGACCTCCTGAGCTGCTCTGTCTTTTCCTTCCAGTTCAGAGAAGCGAATGGTGGCACAGGGTGCTCGAGCGGGAGGAGGCAGCTCGGCCTCCTGGGCTTGCCTGTCTGCGGCAGGAGCTCAAATAGCACAGCCTCCAGGAATGCAGGGTGCAAAGGGCAGATGCCAGCCTGGAACCTCCTGGTGGCCAGGGGGTGGTCAGCATGGCCGAGCAGAGCACAGGGCCGAAGGCAGCAGGCTGCCTGGAGGAGGCGAGCAGGCCTGGAAGACATTGGAGGAGGCGAGCAGGCCTGGAAGACGTTGGAGGAGGTGAGCAGGCCTGGAAGACGTTGGAGGAGGCGAGCAGGCCTGGAAGACGTTGGGGGAGGCGAGCAGGCCTGGAAGACGCTGGAGGAGGCGAGCAGGCCTGGAAGACGTTGGAGGAGGTGAGCAGGCCTGGAAGACGTTGGAGGAGGTGAGCAGGCCTGGAAGACGTTGGAGGAGGCGAGCAGGCCTGGAAGACGTTGGAGGAGGTGAGCAGGCCTGGAAGACGCTGGAGGAGGCGAGCAGGCCTGGAAGACGTTGGGGGAGGTGAGCAGGCCTGGAAGACGTTGGAGGAGGTGAGCAGGCCTGGAAGACGTTGGAGGAGGTGAGCAGGCCTGGAAGACGTTGGAGGAGGTGAGCAGGCCTGGAAGACGTTGGAGGAGGTGAGCAGGCCTGGAAGACGCTGGAAGAGGCGAGCAGGCCTGGAAGACGTTGGAGGAGGCGAGCAGGCCTGGAAGACGTTGGAGGAGGCGAGCAGGCCTGGAAGACGCTGGAGGAGGTGAGCAGGCCTGGAAGACGCTGGAGGAGGTGAGCAGGCCTGGAAGACGTTGGAGGAGGTGAGCAGGCCTGGAAGACGTTGGGGGAGGTGAGCAGGCCTGGAAGACGTTGGAGGAGGTGAGCAGGCCTGGAAGACGTTGGAGGAGGTGAGCAGGCCTGGAAGACGTTGGGGGAGGTGAGCAGGCCTGGAAGACGTTGGAGGAGGTGAGCAGGCCTGGAAGACGTTGGAGGAGGTGAGCAGGCCTGGAAGACGTTGGAGGAGGCGAGCAGGCCTGGAAGACGCTGGAGGAGGCGAGCAGGCCTGGAAGACGCTGGAGGAGGTGAGCAGGCCTGGAAGACGCTGGAGGAGGCGAGCAGGCCTGGAAGACGCTGGAGGAGGTGAGCAGGCCTGGAAGACGCTGGAGGAGGTGAGCAGGCCTGGAAGACGTTGGAGGAGGCGAGCAGGCCTGGAAGACGTTGGAGGAGGTGAGCAGGCCTGGAAGACGCTGGAGGAGGTGAGCAGGCCTGGAAGACGTTGGAGGAGGTGAGCAGGCCTGGAAGACGTTGGGGGAGGTGAGCAGGCCTGGAAGACGTTGGAGGAGGTGAGCAGGCCTGGAAGACGTTGGAGGAGGTGAGCAGGCCTGGAAGACGTTGGAGGAGGTGAGCAGGCCTGGAAGACGTTGGGGGAGGTGAGCAGGCCTGGAAGACGTTGGAGGAGGTGAGCAGGCCTGGAAGACGCTGGAGGAGGTGAGCAGGCCTGGAAGACGTTGGGGGAGGTGAGCAGGCCTGGAAGACGTTGGAGGAGGTGAGCAGGCCTGGAAGACGTTGGGGGAGGTGAGCAGGCCTGGAAGACGCTGGAGGAGGTGAGCAGGCCTGGAAGACGTTGGAGGAGGTGAGCAGGCCTGGAAGACGTTGGAGGAGGTGAGCAGGCCTGGAAGACGCTGGAGGAGGCGAGCAGGCCTGGAAGACGTTGGGGGAGGTGAGCAGGCCTGGAAGACGTTGGAGGAGGTGAGCAGGCCTGGAAGACGTTGGAGGAGGTGAGCAGGCCTGGAAGACGCTGGAGGAGGTGAGCAGGCCTGGAAGACGTTGGGGGAGGTGAGCAGGCCTGGAAGACGTTGGAGGAGGCGAGCAGGCCTGGAAGACGCTGGAGGAGGCGAGCAGGCCTGGAAGACGTTGGAGGAGGCGAGCAGGCCTGGAAGACGTTGGAGGAGGCGAGCAGGCCTGGAAGACGCTGGAGGAGGTGAGCAGGCCTGGAAGACGCTGGAGGAGGCGAGCAGGCCTGGAAGACGTTGGAGGGACAGGAAGACAAAACCAGGAGAGGTGGATCCTCAGCACTGAGCACCAGGACACACACGCGAGAGATTCGGTAAACACGAGGTGAGACGAGCCAGGCCCATCCACGCGCACACCTCCGTGCCTGTGTCAGCCGCCCTGTACACACAGGGTGACATACAAACAACACAGGCTTAGGGGTGGGGGGCACGGCGGGAAAAGAACAAACAAGAATCCAGCATCAGGGCCGTAACTTTCCTCACAGCTGCGTCCTAGACACCTGATTAAAGAATGAGCTGGGGTCCCACAGAGACGGCAGCCGCTGGAAACTTCCATTCTCCCACTTGCCCACTCACACAACTGCTCAATGGCACCATGGCGGCACTCGGCCTGCACGGCGTCACCACCTGACCACCTGTCCTGCAGGGCAGCGGTCAGAGCCGGGACACAGGACACGTCACTGGACTCCTCTGCGGAGCCTGGCAGTGGCGGGTCAGAGCCAGCACCCAGGCAGTGAGGGTGCCAAGTCTCACGGCCGGGAGGCCGCCACTGGCCCGTCACAGGGCAGGCAACTGAGCAGGCTCAGGGAGGAGCAGAGCTGCACACTGACAGGTCTGAACACACGAGAGCAGGGCGGGCGGCTTCCCGGGGCTCCTCTTCCGTCCCTCGGAGCCTCCGCTTCCCCATTCTGAACAGGAGTCAGGATGGAGTAGACGTGCCGGCGAGCAAAGGCCTGGCACTGGGGCCGTGACAGCCCTGTCGCCCCGAGGACCTCAGCGTGGCGGTCCTCACATAAAGATACTCTCCTCAACACCAGCAAGTTCACCTCGACGGCGGCGCTGCCATCTGCCCCACCCATCTCCTTGGATTCTCCGATGGCCCCAGCCAAGCATGCAGGTGTGTGCGCCGGGCGCGTCCCCCTGCCCACGAAGCCATCTGTCCGGCATCGATGGGGTGTCTGCCCACCCCACCCCGCAGAGCCAACACTGTACAGTGCGGTCAGCATCTCGTGGGAGGGTATGATACCACGTACACCACGCAGATGTTTGCCCACTGCTGTTAGCACCGAGAGCGCCAGCGCCACCATCGGTTCCTGTCTCGACAGGCACTAAGTGGCTGCCAAGCAGAGGCTGCGGTAGCTGGTGCTGGCCCATCTTTTCCTAGAAGCAGACTACCACGTAAGGGTGGGGCACCACGCACGCTTGCTGTGTTACCCCTGCAATCTGCTCTCCAGTGCTTGCCTGCAGCGTGAAGGGGGTTCCCTCCTTACACCATCCACGAAAGATTAGCACAAATGAAGCACCTACCCGTGGGAGCTGAACACTGATGTTTTTACAACACAGGGATGAACCTTCATGATCCTGACTTCCAGTGGATTCTTAGACACAACACCAAGAGCACAGACCGTGAAAGACAAAAAGGAGGGAGACTGGGCTTGATCGAACGTAACCAAGGACGCATGGAATGGGAGGAACTGTTGCAAGGGACACAGCTGACGGGGGTTAGATCTAGGATCCACAGGGAACACCCACGACGCGGTGATCAAAGAACAGGTGACTCAGCATCTGCGTAAACAACTCACGTGTCCCCACAGCACACACGCAGACGGCCCACACACCACGGCGTGGCATCATGGGGGCAAGCGAACCACGAGGAACCTCTGTACACCCCTTGGGCTGGCTGTCCTCAAACAGTCAGACAACAGCCAGGACCGGTGAGCACATGGAGAAATCAGAACTCTCATGTGTGCTGGTGGATGCAAAATGGTGCGGCCACTGTGGAAGACGTCTGGCAGCAACTCGAAAGTTACGTGTGGGAGCAGACGCTGTGGCGCAGCGGGTAAAGCCGCCCCTGCGACGCGGGCATCCCATATGGGCGCTGGTTCATGTCCCGGATGCTCCACCTCCAATCCAGCTCCCTGCTAACGTGCCTGGGAAAGCAGAAGATGGCCCAAGTCCTTGGGCCCCTGCAACCCATGTGAGAGCCGGAAGAAGCTCCTGGCTCTAGCCTGGCCCGGCCCCAGTCATTACAGCTATCTGGGGGGTGAACCAAAGGATGGATGATCTCTGTCTCTCTCACTCTGCCTTTCAAATAAATCAATCTTGAGAGACAGACAGAGAGAGAGAGAGAGAGAGAGAAAGAGGAGGAGGAGGAGGAGGAGGGGAGGGGTGGGGGAGGGGACACAGGAGAGGAAGTTTCCCTCTGGGGGATGAGAAGACCCCAACCCCACTCTATCCCTGCAGCAATGTTGAGCCACCACCAGCGATGCTGACATCCCAGACAAGCACCGCTTTGAAAACTACCCGACTGGACACTTTTTAAAAAGAGATTTATTTATTTATTTGAAAATGTATTTATTTGAGTTAGGGGGGGAGGAGAGACAGAGAGATCTTCCACCCACCGGCTCCCTCTCACGGCCACATCAGCCGGGGCTGGGCTAGGCTGCCATGAGCAACTTCTTCAAGGCTCCTGTGTGGGTGCAGGGCCAAGCACTGGGCCGCCTTCGCGGCGTTTCCCAGGCCACAGCAGGGAGCTGGCGGACGAGGAGCAGCTGGGACACGGACCGGTGCCCACGCCGGATGCCGGCATTGCAGGGGCAGCTTTACCTGCTACGCCGCAGCACAGCCCAACTGGACACTAGTGGGTGAGTGTTGTGGTACATGAATTAAACCTCGATAAGAACTGTTCTGAAGATACACCGTGCAGCAGGACACAGGGTTGCGATGGGCACTTCCGGGCTACTTCTGAGGAGCAGGCTGGGGTAGTGGTGAGTGGGGAGGCAGGTTAGGGGCTCTTTAAGTGGAGATCACAGAAATCTCCCGAGCGGCCCAGGGCTCTCCGTCCACCAGACTGCGGCGAAGGGGGCGGACACCCCCGGGCCTCAGGTGATGCTGGCTGCTGTCCCCTGAACACCCTCACGGTCTGTCCGGAGCCCACGCAGAGACCCCTTCTCTGCCCCGTAACAGGGACAGCAATGGGCAGCAGGCGGCCTCCACTGAACACTGCCGCTGGCCCAGCTGGCCCTCATGCCCGAGGCCCCACACTGCACAGAGGGCGCTCTCTCCAGACACCGAAGCCCATGCTCACCCACGCGCCGCCTCGCTGACCGTGCTGAGCAGGCGGGGCAGCTCCGACGTTGACGTGTGTGTGCATCACATGTGTGTGTGTCACGTGTGTGTGCATCATGTGTGTATGTATCACGTGTGTGTGTGTCGTGTGTGTGCGCCTCACCCAGGGTCTCTGTCACTGACCCTGGACATGTGTGTGTGCGTTACGTGTGTGTGTCGTGTGTGTGTGTGTCACCCAGGGTCTCCGTCACTGACCCTGGACTTGTGTGTGTGCATCACGTGTGTGTGTGCGTCATGTGTATGTGCATCACGTGTGTGTGTGCACGCATCACCCAGGGTCTCTGTCGCTGACCCTGGACATGTGTGTGCATGTATCACATGTGTGTCACGTGTGTATCACATGTGTGTCGTGTGTACATCGCATGTCTGTGTGTCATGTGTGTGGGCGTATCACCCAGGGTCTCTGTCACTGACCCTAGACGTGCGTGTGCATCACGTGTGTGTCACGTGTGTGTGCGTCACATGTGTGTGTGAGCGTCACCCAGGGTCTCTGTCGCTGACCCTAGACGTGCGTGTGCATCACGTGTGTGTGTCACGTGTGTGTGTGCGTCACGTGTGTGTGTGAGCGTCACCCAGGGTCTCTGTCGCTGACCCTAGACGTGCGTGTGCATCACGTGTGTGTGTCACGTGTGTGTGCGTCACATGTGTGTGTGAGCGTCACCCAGGGTCTCTGTCGCTGACCCTGACTCACAGGCTCTGGGTGCAGCTGCGCTTCTGCTGGCCACCCTGCAGTCCAGGGGCCACCTGTCCCCACACTGCCCGTGGCCTCGGAAGGGCTGCCTCTCTCTGCAGGCGGTGCAGGATATAGGATCTATGTCACACGCTGGAGGAGTCGGGACTGCAGCAGAGTCGCCCCAACCAAAGCATGTTCTCTGGAGAGAGAGCACCCCCGGGACACACGGCGCTGCAAGGCTTGTGCAGCGGGGTGCGGGCGCATGCAGGGCGCACACCGAGCAAGCCGGGCTGAGCGCAGGGGAGCAGGCACCTCCGCCTACCCATCCTCCCCAGGCAGCGGGCTCCCTTCAGAGCTGGCCAGGGCCCTGCCCGCCTCTAACAGTACTGCAGGAGAGACGGGGAGGGGGCTGAAACACAGGGAAGAAAACGGGAAGAAGTCCTATTCGGGATCCTGCTCGGTGTCTGGTTCTCACTCACTTTAGGCCCCAGCCCTTTAACAACCGTCGTCTCCTTTCCACAGAGAAGCCGAGGCTCAGAGGAGGTCACAGAACGTATCGGTGGCACCAGTGAGCCAGCTGGAAGAGACGTCTGACTTCCTTACTCCTGAGTCAGGCTCTTCGCACTGGACTGAGCTGAACATGAACCAGGTGACACCGCGACAGCCCCAGCACCCCCTGGAAACAGCCTGAGCCAGGAAAGCACTGGCCACGCCTCACCAGCTGGCCCGGTGCTGCCCTGGGCCTGGGAGGCCACAGCATGGGCACGGCGGTGCCCAGCATCACGGGGAAGAGGGAACGCGTGGCACTAGCCTGGGAGAACTGCACACAAGCCTTCTACCTGAGGTGGAGGAGTCGCGGCCTGATGCTCCCGGGGTCAGGGGCCATCTGTATTCCAGGTACAGAAGGAAGAATGCACATTATGGGATGGCAACTGCAGAAGTCAATCTATCCATTCATTTGAAAGTGCGCTGGACGAAATAAGCCTTTTACTGAAAGGGGGGAGGCAGCAAAATTGGTGGTCGGGGAAGAAGACTTTTCCAGAGGAGGATTTGAAGGACTGGAACGGATGAGTTACGGCTGCTTGGTCGCGTACTTACTTAACAACTGGGAGTCTAGAAAGCTCCCGCTCATTCAAAAGCCATTTCACGAGCGTCTGTTCCGTACCGGGCCTGCGGCACAGGAGAGAGAGATCAACGGGGCTCACTCCATTTCCCCTTGACAAGCCTTCGGCATTCCTTCCACAGGAAAGCAGGGCGCGCGAGGCCAAGCAGCCCGCCCAGCGGGGACGTGACGCCAGCGCCTGTGGCCCCAGACCAGTCGCAACTGCACACGGGTCTCACCTCCCGCCTCAGGAACAGCAGGGCCGACTCCCTCTGAGCACACAGGCGAAGCGCACACCTGACCTTCTCAGTGCTGGCCACGGTTTGGAAAAACCCAATTGCATCTCCCGATCCAAGAAAGCAGGAGCAGCAAGCCTCAAAGACACACATTCAAGTAAAAGGCTTGTGCTGGAATGACAGAGCGACACGCACCAGACTTCTCTCCCGATCTTACTCAGAAGAAAGGTGTGAACCAAACATCAGTTCAGGATACGCACAGCTGAAGAGAGAAACACAGGGAGCCCCGCAAACAAAGCTCATGGTCACGGAGACGGAGCACACCTTCTCTGGGCCCCTCAGTCGCTCGCCGAGGGACCGAGGTCCACAGAAACCCCCCGGGGAGGGGAAGAGCACCGAGGGACAACTATGAGGAGTTTCTAACACTTGGGACAAGATGAATAATACGTGTGAGACTGAAATCCCCGAAGGAAGAGGGGGCAGGAGCAGCATAAAAAATACATTCACAGAGATAATGGCTGAGCACTTGGCAAAACTGATGAAAAACATCCAGTCAAAATCCAGAAAGGGGGCTGGTGCTGTGGCAGAGCGGGTAAAGCCGCCTCCTGCAGGGCCGGCATCCCACATGAGCGCTGGTTCGAGTCCCAGCTGCTCCACTTCCGACCCAGCTCTCTGCTGTTGCCTGGGAAAGCAGGGGAAGATGGCCCAAGTGCTAGTAGCATCCCACATGGATGTCAATTCAAGTCCTGGATTCTCCACTTTTTAAAAAAATATTTATTTTATTTATTTGAAAGACAGTTACAGAGAGAGGCAGAGAGAGAGGTCTTCCACCTGCTGGTTCACTCCCCAGTTGGCCACAATGGCCAGAGCTAAGCCGATCCGAAGCCAGGAGCCAGGAGCTTCTTCTGGGTCTCACATGGGCACAGGGGCCCAAGGACTTGGGCCATCTCCACTGCTTTCCCAGGACATAGCAGAGAGCTGGATCAGAAGAGCCGCAACTGGGACTAGAACTGGTGCCCATATGGAATGCCACGCTTCAGGCCAGGGCCTTAACCCGTTGCACCACAGCGCTGGCCCCAAGGATACTCCACTTCTAATCCTGCTCCCTGCTGATGGCCTGGGAAAGCAGCAGCAAATGGCCCACGTGCTTGGGCCCTGCACCACGTGGGAGACCCGGATGGAGCTCCTGGCTTGGGCCTGACCCAGCCCTGGCTATGGCGGCCGTTTGGAGATTCAATAAGCAGATAGAAGATCTGTGTCGTTCCCTCCTTCTCTGCACCTCTGCCTTTCAAATACATAGAAATAACTCTTTAGAAGAGAAAGCTACTAACGGCAGCAGCACAGGAGATACGAGGCAGAAACAGAAGGCAGATTGTAAAGTCCCCATCACGCGTGAAGTGAGTGCTATTTGAAGGCAGACTGAAAAATACAAAATGTAGACTGTAAATCCTAGGATCGCCAGTAAAGTTTCCTTCACTGTCTCATGCAAATGCAATGAGAATGTATTCTGGGGTTCACTGCAGATACAAAAGTGGATGAGGAAAACATCACAAAGTGGGAGCAGAGGAAACCCTTATACGCATGCCCTTCACCAGACCACAACATCTGTGACGGGTTGTGCCGAGGACCAACTCAACTCCCGTGTCAGCAGCCAGCGGCACCTGACAGCCCTAAGTGCTGGGTAAATATTTGCTGAAGAACAGGTGAACTGTTCAGTGCCACGCATTGTTCAGGGTGAGGCAGGACTGGGTGCCCCCACGGCACAGACCCCAGCCGGCGGAATGCAGGTCTCCTACGCGGCGCTCACAGGACGTTGGGTAACTGCCAGCCAGCTCCGCTTCTTCAAGTCCTGGTCTGGGAGGCCGTCTACAGTCAACCCACCGCCCCGACTTGGGCCCCTCCTGGGAGCCTGGGAGTGAGGCGGGCAGGAAAACAAACTCACCTAGGAAAAGGACAGAGACTCGCGGCTTACGTTGAGGAGAGGAATGTTTTAATCTCCCCAACATCTGCGATGCACATGTGCCCTGTCAGGAGCATCCGCACTTCCGTGTCTGACCTCGGGAAGACCCTGAGTGGTCTGGCCGGTTTGGAGATGAATGTGCAAACAACACACGCGCTGCGGCGAGCCGGCCAGTAAGTATTCTCCAACTGCAACTGACAGGGAAACTTCACCGTGAGCCCTAACACTTGACACCCACACCCCAGGCGAGGAGCAGTCAGTGCAGCTCCTGGGGGCTGGTCACAGGAAAGACCCGCTCTCCATCTGCCTGGGAGACTCGGCACCCAGTTGGCACAGGAAGGGGAACTCCTCTGCCAGTGAGGCGGGGGAAAGCCCAGGGCACACTGGGGCAGAGCAGTGACCCTGAGGCTGGCGTGCCGGGCCTTCCGCGTCCCTCAGGTGTCCTCTCTGCCCACCACACTGCTCCCCTTGGCTGCACCTTGTCTGGCTGCACCGCGCTGTCTCGCTTCCCGCCTCGGACAGCCTGCAGACGCGCACGCGGCGTGGACAGGCACTTGTCTCGTCCGCACCCTGCCTAGGTGCGCTCGGCACAGAGCCTTACAAAGTCCCCAAGAAAACGGCTCTGACCGCCCCCTGCAGAGCAGCAGTCCACTCAGTGTCCCTCCACCCCCAGCCACTTCCCCCAAGGGGTCCTTCTCCTGACTGACCAGCTGCAGAATTTGCCGAGTTTAACTTCCCAGAAGTCTGTTCTACTGTACTTCTCTTATATATAAAATATAAAATATATAAAATATAAGAGAGGGAGAAGTCAGAGACCGTCCCCCCGCTGGTTCACTCCCTAACTGCCAACAGCCAGGGCTGGACAGACTCAGTCCAGGTCTCTCACGTGCATGGCAGGGACCCAACGGCTGGACCCATCACTGCTTCCCCCAGGGCGTGCACACATCTGGGGAGTGAACCAGCAGACGGAAGACCTCGCTCTCTCTCCCTCTCTCTCTATATAACCCTGCCTCTCAAGCAAATAAATCTTAAAAAAAAAAAAAAAAAAAGCTGGAATTGGGAGAACCAGGATGTGAACTGAGGTGGTCCAAAACGGGACACAGGTGTCCCAGCTGGCTCTCAGCCTCAACGCCAAATCCCCCTCCAGCGTCACCTCTTTGTAACGTGTGTAGCAATCTGTGTTGGGCTGGATGCTTTCCACATACTTTGAATATTTCTGCAGCAAAACTCTGTGTAACTGATTTTTATTGTATCTTCATGATAGCAATCTTCCCTATCACGGACCCCAGGGGGAGGTGGGGAATCAGTGAGCTGGCGTCAGGAGGAGGCTGAACCCCGGTGTCCTGCACCTGCACCCCCCCAGCATCCTCTTCATCCGCCCTGCGGCTCCTGGGTCCAAGCCTTGGCGGCCCTGGGCTCTGAACAAGGAGCACAGGCTTCCTAGCCAGGGCTGCAGCACCCACCCGGAGGTTGGCAGGGCTGGCGCGGGTGCAAGCAGATGCCCCACGGAGTCCCATCCCTGTTGGACGCCTTCGTCATGCGAACGCTGCAGAGGAGCCCCTGGGAGCCTCAGGAAGTGGAGCCCCTGGGAGCCTCAGGAAGTGGAGCCCCTGGGAGCCTCAGGAAGTGGCCGGAAGGCGTCAGATTCCTCTCGCTGGAGACCGAGACAGTGTCCGTCTCACAGGGGCCCGGCCCTGGCCCCCTCACTCACTGCCCTTCCCCAGGGAAGAGCCAGTCTAAGTTGCCTGCCAGGAGCACACCTGACCGCACTGCCGCCTGGACCCTGCGTGGCCACTCACCAGCTCACCAGCACCGGAACCAGCCTGACGGGTTTGGGCTCAGAACATGCTGCCACTGTTGTCTCTGCCCCTCCCTGGCCACAGGGAGGCCTGAGCTGAGAAATGACAGGACAGGAGGTTCTGGGTTCTCCCTAAAAAGCTCAGACACCCCAGAGCCGCCGTGCTGAATGACAGGGCAAAGCTGAGCGTGGGCAGGTGAGAGGAGGTGAGGAGGTCCTGGGCATGGAGTGAGGCCCCGGGTCCCCGGACAAGCATGAGGAGCACGTGCAGGCTTCCTGACTGAGCGTGGGCAGGTGAGAGGAGGTGAGGAGGTCCTGGGCATGGAGTGAGGCCCCGGGTCCCCGGACAAGCATGAGTACGCACAGGCTTCCTGACTGAGCGTGGACGACACGGGTCCCACCCAGTCACCGTGGGTGGAAAGCTGCGTCCCGAGGGCCAGGCGTGCGGTGGACGGAGAGAGGCGGCAGTGAGGTCATGGCGTGCTGGCCTGCTGGGCTCACACTCTGGGGCAGGGGGACCCACAGCTGGCAAGCTGTGAGGGTGCTGGGGCGCAGCAGGTTGGGGGACACTGGTTTGAGACACACAGAGGCCGGCGCAGACCCTACAGGGGGGTGGCAGCCGAGCCAGGGCCTGCAGGAGGGGCTTATCCCAGCTGAGACCACCGCTGTGAGTGTGCCTGCGGCTTAGGCACACCCTGCAAGGTAGGGCGGCAGACTGGTGACCCCGAGCAATGAGTGACCTGGTCTGATGTCTAGTATAATAATAAAATATAACAACGTGGAGCCAGTGCTATGGCGTTGTAAGCTAAGCCCCTACCTGAGGCTCCAACATTCTATAAGGGTACCAGTTTGTGTCCCAGTTGCTCCTCTTCCAATCCAGCTCTCTGCTTATGGCCTGGGAAACCAGTAGAAGATGCCCAAGTGCTCAGGCCCCTGCACCCGCGTGGGAGACCAGGAGGAAGCACCTGGCTCCTGGCTTCAGATTGGCTCAACTCTGGCTGCTGTGGCCATTTGAGGAGTGACCCAGCAGATAGACGGCTGCTCTGTCTCCCTGTCTATAACTGCCTCGCTAACAACGTAATAGTAACAGTAATTCCTAGTGGGACTCGAAGGAAGCAGGAAGACCATCGGGAAGCTTCTGGATGCCACCGCCTGCCGCAGCAGTGACGCACGAAGGAAGCGCAGCGGACTGTGGTGCCACGGCCCCTGCCAGAGCCCCTCCACCCCCTTCACGCCGTTCTCCTCGCTGTGTCGCCCACAGGCTGGGGCCCGAGGGCCACCACACACCGCGCACGGCACAGCCTTCCTGCCTGCATCAGACTCCGACTCCTTGGTCCACACACACACTCACAGGGCCTGCTGTGGGCCGTGCACAGTCCTAGGAATTACATAAATCTATACTCACGGAAGCCTCACCTTGATGCCATGGGGTTGGTGCTAGCATTAACTCCTTTTACGGAAGAGGAACTGAGGCTCAGAGCGCGTGAATAACTCCCCCCAGGCCTCACAGCAAAGCAGCAGCAGAGCTGGGGTTTGAACCCAGACAGCACAGCCCTGGAGTCAGCCCATGGAGGACCTAAGCTGGCACCACTGCTGCACGTCTTACGTCTGACAGACTGTGCTAAGCTGTGGACTCCTTGAGGGACTAAGTCCTCATCTCTTCCTTATTACTATTGGTTCATTGACTACCTGGGAGGCAGATGAATTAATATGTAAATGTGTGGATGGACAGACAGATGGAAGGAAAGAGGGGAGGGGTAGACGGATGGATCTATAGATGGACGGTAGATAGGTAAACAGATGGACGACAGGAGAGGGTAGATGAGTGGGTGGATGGACGGATAGGAAGGTGGGTGGGTGGGTGGGTAGGCAGATGGGTGGACAGACAGATGGAGAAGACACATGGCTAGGCAGATGGGTGGGTGAACGGGTGACTGGATGGGTGATGAATGATGGATGGATGGTGGGTGGTGGGTAGAGATAAGTGGGTAGGTACGTGAGTAGGTGACTGGATGGATACATCTATGGACGGATGGCAGATAGGTGGGTGGACAAATGGCTGGCTGGCTGGGTGGACAGAAGGCTGGGTAGGTGGTTTAATGAAGAGGTTAGAGGAAAAGGTTCATGGTCTATTTGTGATGAGCCCGACTCCCTTTGTTACAGAAAGGGCTGGAAATTTGCTCATTTGCTCTCCCCAGTCTTTGGCGAACGTTCCCCAGAACAAGGTCTGGCTGCGTAATGCCTCTTCCCTTCTGGGGAAGAATGACCTCTCCTTTTTCTTCTTTAACTGATGCAAAATATCTCACATGGCTCCAAACAGACCCAACACCTAAAGGTCAGGAGCTGGGAACACACATCATTAACATTCCCCAAAATCACTGCTACCCCACTGCGCGCCCATGAATAAGGCAGTAAACAACTCTGGGGACAGAGGGAGTTCATTATCCAACTCCTCGTTAAATGGCTCAGGGAGACAGCAGCTACATTTGAAGCCAATTTGGAGGTGTCACACTGGGTGTCAGGAGTCCACAGGGGCTACCACCCCTGGCACAGAGCAGGCACCTGTAAAAAGAACCCGGGACCGGCACTGTGGCGTAGCAGATAAAGCCACCGCCTGCAATGCCAGGGTTCAAGTCCTGGCTACTTCTGATCCAGCTCTCTGCTATGGCCTGGGAAAGCAGTGGAGGATGGCCCAAGTCCCTGGGCCCCTGCACCAGTGTGGAGACCTGGAAGAAGCTCCTGGCTCCTGGCTTCAGATCGGTGCAGCTATAGCCACTGTGGCCAATAGGGAGTGAACCAACAGATGGAAGACCTCTTAACACCCCTCTCTCTCTCTCTCTGCCTTTCCTCTCTCTGTGTAACTCTGATTTTCAAATAAATAAATAAATCTTAAAAAAAAAAAAAAAAGAATGCGCAATCCTGCCTAGAGTCGTACCATCCACCATCCCCTAGGCCCTGGGTGACAGGACCACAACAGAGTCGAGGACAGTCTGTGGACTGACAGTTGACACCAACGCTAATGCTAATGGTTGCTAAACCATCCCACGCTTTGTCTCTATTTACAAGTACTCCTTTGCACACGCCTGCTCAAAGTGCTTCAGAAATATTTGTTCTGAAAGGCGGAGAGAGAGAGAACTCTCCCACTTGCTGGTTCACTCCCAGATGCCCACAACAGGACCCTGGAGTTCAATCTGGGTCTCTCACAGTACCAGGGACCCGAGCCCTGGAGCAGAAGGCTGGGATCAGGAGTGAGCTGGAGCTGGACGCAGGCACCGCAGCCCCTCGGATGCAAACACCCGAAGCAGCATCTTGACCGCCAGGCCAACCGCCCCTGCTGCTTTCTCGTCAGGAATCACTTAGTCACCACAGCACTAGGAGTGGTGACTTATCATCCGTCTCAGAGCTGGGAACCGAGGCACCGAGATGCAATGCATGGTAAACTGTAGAACCAGGATCGGAACCAGATCCCCCCGGGGCACATCTGAACCTAAAGGACCCCAAGAAGAGCCAGCGTGACGGATGCCTCGTCCATGCCTTCCCGTAGACATCGCCTCGCCCCTGAGAAACCTGCCCAGGAACACGCCTTAGTGAGAGGTCCAGTCTGGAGGAGTCTCAGACCATGCGGCCAGCGTGTTCCCACCCCTCCCCGAGGCATGGGGTCCAGAGCCCATGGTTGATGGGCCAGCCGTTAGCCACTGGTGGCCAGGGAGCCCGGGACATGTGGCCGCAGCACCGTGTCGGGATGACGTTTCACAACAGTTGAGGTAAGTAAGATCTATTATTAAAGTCAATTCCACTTGCTGCTTCTCACTTTTCTGATGCACCCACTGGGCGCTCTGAGCTGCAGTGGGCTCAGGGTACACTCGATTAGACTCCTGAGGACAGAGCAGACAAGCAAAGAGAGGGGTTCCTCGCACACAGACACGTGGCCCGCCTGCTGCGCCTGCTCGCACTCACACAACCCTCCTTCCTGATTCCAGGTCAACAGTGGAGCCCAGAGCCCCTGGGCCCCTGAGGACCCACAGCACGCTCTAGTGGAGGGGTCTGCAGGCCAGAGGGCTCACTGCAGGGTGATTCCTCCCCTCACAACCCACTGCTCTCGGACTCTAGCAACAGCCCTGTCCTAATCTCCAGTAAGTGCTCTGCGTACAAACGCGAGGTGCACGCCCTGAGCAGCAGGGGTGAGCAAACAGGCGAAGCCACGCCAGGAACGCCGAGAGAACCCAGACCGTGGGAGCCAAGCCGGGGGACAGCGGAGCCCTTCCCCAGTGCACGACCCCTGCTGGGCAGAAAGGTGACCAGCACAGATGGGCGTGGCAAGGGGTGCGGCAAAGGAGAGTGAAGAAGAGAGGGGAACGAAAAGGGGGCAGGCCCATCCCTGGTTACTGGGCGCTCCCCTCCTGCCGGCCCGCCCCATATGCCACCTGTGCCACCACCGGTCCCCGACCACCAACCCTGTACTACAACCAGTCCCCGACCACCAACCCTGTACTACAACCAGTCCCCGACCACCAACCCTGTACCACCTCCAGCCCCCACCGGCACCCTGTACTGCAACCTGTACCTCCACCAGTCCCCGACCCCCAACCACCAACCCCATACAACCACCAGTCCCCGACCCCCAACCACCAACCCCATACGACCACCAGTCCCCGACCATCAACCCCGTACAACCTGTACCACCACAGTCCCCGACCACCAACCACCAACCCCATACGACCACCAGTCCCCGACCACCAGCCCTGTAGCACTAGTCCTGACCACCAGCCCCGTACCACCTCCAGTCCCCGACCACCAGCCCCGTACTACCACCAGCCCCGTACCACCACGTCCCCGACCACCAGCCCTGTACCACCAGCAGTCCCCGACCACCAGCCCCATACCACCTCCAGTCCCCGACCACCAGCCCGTACCACCTCCAGTCCCCGACCACCAGCCCCGTACCACCACCAGTCCCCGACCACCAACCACCAACCCCATACGACCACCAGTCCCCGACCACCAGACCCGAACCACCTCCAGTCCCCGACCACCAGCCCCGTACCACCTCCAGTACCCGACCACCAGCCCCGTACCACCACCAGTCCCTGACCACCAGCCCGTACCACCTCCAGTCCCCGACCACCAGCCCCGTACCACCACCAGTCCCCGACCACCAACCACCAACCCCATACGACCACCAGTCCCCGACCACCAGACCCGAACCACCTCCAGTCCCCGACCACCAGCCCCGTACCACCTCCAGTACCCGACCACCAGCCCCGTACCACCACCAGTCCCTGACCACCAGCCCCATACCACCTCCGGACCCCAGCTCTGCGTGGAGCCTGGCTCAGGGAGTTATCTCAGCTTACACAACCCCAGAACCTGCCTTCCACGGTGTGGGGTCCACGTGCAGTCATGCAGGAAACACAAAATTCTCCCAGTAGTGACCAGGGCAAGAAAACAGGTGGTCCTCATGGTGTGGGCTCAGAAGGTCTGCCATGGGAATTCCTGACTCGGGAATCACCCGGCAGCTGGCAGAGGGTGGACACAGCTCTCCCGCCCCTCAGGGTCTACCTTCCCAGTCCCTGCTGTCCCCATGCCCACTCACTCCCCTGGTGACTGCCCGAGCCAGCTGGTGACTGGGGTCTGCCCAGGAAGCCCCACCTCCCTTCCCACTCAGACCTGCTCCTTCCCCATCCTCCAGCTCAGACCTCCGGGGTACCCTCCTGCTCCCCAGGCCAGTCAACCCATCTGTGAATCTGGCCTTGTCTTCCTCAAAGCCCAGGCTCTGGGGCCAACCCACCCTCCCCTCCTCAGCCCCTGGCAGGTTCTTGGCATGGCCGCCAGAGGGAGCCCGTCTGACGCCGGGAGCCTATGGAGAATAAACCCCAAGCCCTTCGCCTGAGCTGAGCTCTGTGCGCAGTCTCTCTCCTCCAGCCTCATGGGGCACCTGCTGCTCCTCACTCTTGCCTTCCCCTCAGGATATCTGCCCCAAGCTGGCACTCTCTCCCCAAGACCCCCAGCTCTTTCCCTCCGTCCCTCCAACCCCCTGCTCAGGGTCTCTC
The DNA here is from genome assembly GCA_949820135.1 of Sylvilagus floridanus. NCBI lineage: Eukaryota > Metazoa > Chordata > Mammalia > Lagomorpha > Leporidae > Sylvilagus > Sylvilagus floridanus. Next base: position 82,174,349 of record OX463232.1, read on the forward strand.
TTCAGAGGGGCAGCCCCATGCTGCCTCCTCGCTCTGTGTGGCCTCTCTCCCACCCTGTCGAGGCCTAATGCCCTAGGTGGTGACATGTCGATCTGTGTCCGCTATCTGCCAGAGCTCGGTGGGGTTGGACCTGCTGGGGGAGAAGGGGCGTCCGTGCGTGGGCACCTCTGGGCCCTCCGCTGTGTCCACTGAGACAAACAGAGGCACAGGAGGACTTGGCCACAGCTTTGCCGACTCGTAAAAGTTAATGACTCATAGGCCTGCATGTGTCGGGTGTGATGTGTGTCACACCTTGTTGACTTTCCACGCTTCACACAAGCCGGTGCCCATGACCTCAGCCCTCGTCACATCACACCCCAAACAGAAACACCTCCTCCGAGCACGCGAGAGGCCAGGGGCTCCATAAAGACAGCCCTCCTCTGCAGATCTTTCTGCCTGCCTTCTCTCCAACATGCTGACACGGCTGGGCCACGTGAGACGGTAGAGGAGCGGGCACTGCCGTGGTCAAGCCAAACGGGCAAATGCGTGAAACGCTGCTCACTCCTCCGTTGTATGCAGCAGATTAAAATGACTCAGCAACATCGTTTACCTCTCAGGCTGGTGAAGATGCCAGGGGGAGTGGAGGGGGAGGAACCGGAGTCAGGCCCCTGTGCTACTGACCCACACGCAGCAGCAGCCCTCCAGAGACACCCTGCACGCGGGTATTTCTGGGGAAGCTCGGAACGCACTACAGCCTCTCACTGCAGTAACACACTCGAGCCACAAGCACAAGCAGCACTTATGAACACCTTCCGTGCACGAGCCAGACACCCGGATGCAGCGGACTCAGTCCCAACAGCACCTGCCCACGAAGCCCCAGGCACACTCTCACAGTGAGATCAGATCCGCGCCCCCGATGGCCCCTGTGACCCCATGTGACCCTGTATGGCCCCAGGAGTGACCCCCAGCCAAGACCCTCCTCCCTGGGCATCAGTGTCCTTGTCTACCAAAAAGGGGCACAATCGGGGCTGTGCTGTGGCGCAGTGGGCTAAGCCCCTGCCTCAGACGCCAGCCTCCCACATGGGTGTCGTTAGAGTCCCGGCTGCTCCACCTCTCATCCAGCTCCCTGCTAATGGCCTGGAGAGGCAGCAGAGCACGGCCCCTGAGCAGGCAGAGCACGGCCCCAGAGCACGCAGAGCACGGCCCCTGAGCATGGCCCCAACACCAAGCGGGAGACCAGGAAGAAGCTCCTGGCTTTGGAGAAGAGCAGCCAGTGCTTGCGGCCACTGGGGAGTGAGTTGGCGGATGGGAGAGCGCGCACACTCTCTCGCTCGCTCGCTCGCTCTCTCGCTCACTCTCTCGCTCACTCTCTCTCGCTCTCTCTCTCTCGCTCTCTCTGGCTCGCTCTCGCTCGCTCTCTCTCTCGCTCTCTCTCTCTCTCGCTCTCTCTCGCTCTCTCTCTCGCTCTCGCTCTCGCTCTCTCGCTCGCTCTCTAATTCTGCCTTTCAAATCAGTAAAATAAATGCTTATAAAACCGCGTGTACAACAATAATCTCAGCGGTAAGAACTAGACGGTGTCCGGGGGGTGGAAGTACGTATAAGGTCCCTAATTTTTAAAAGGGTTGTTTTTTCAAAAGGCAGAATGAAACAGGGGGGGCACACACAAGACAGAGACAGAGCGAAGTTCACTCCTGTTTACTGGTCACTCCCCAAACAGCCACAACAGCCAGGGCTGGGCCAGGCTGAAGCCAGGAGCCAAGAGCTCCACCGGTCTCTCAGAGATGGTGGGCCCAGTGCTGGGGCCGTCCCCTGCTGCCTCCCCCAGCGTGCGCCAGCCGGGAGCTGGACTCTGACGTGCCGGCGTCACACGCAGCGGCCTAACCTGCTCTCTGGGTCACCAGGCTAGCCCCAGGACCCTCTCCTACAGCCCCCACGTGAGGAGCAGCTGTAACCTGACATCAAGGACGCCAGAGCCTGTGGGAGCAGGTCTCTGAGGCCAGGCGGCCCTCGTGGCTGCATCTGAGACAGGAAGCGAGTGCATCAGGAACACACAGACCAGCCCAGGTCACGCCTCTGGGTCAGCAGTGAGTTTACAGGAAATGAGAAGAGAGAATGACAACACATTGTGCTTACAGTTTCTTCAAATCTCTGCCCTTCTTAAAGACTCTTCTTTAAAAAAAGCAAGGCCCAGTCTGGCCCGAGGCAGACGTCACTCACGCGCTGCACAGCTTTTTGTCAGGGGCCCAGGCGGCCCGACTGCCTCCACGAGAAAGCAATCCACCTGCCGACCCTCAAGGGGGAGACGCGAAGAGGCTGCAATGCAGCAGCCCAGGGCCACGTGTGCAGAGGCTGCGGCCACGCCGGCCACACAGCTCTGGACGTGGCTGTGCCCACTCCGGCCTCAGCAGCACCCTACCTAGGAAAGCAGCGGTTGGACTAGGTATCCCCCGAGAGTCAGCACACGGCAGTGCAGAGAACACAGGGCGCCCACCACGGATAGGGGCTGAACTGCGCTAGGCAGACCACCAGGGTCTCCACCCTGCCGCCATAGTCCAGCCAAGCCACCCGGGCTCTTACCTGCTCCCAGTGCCAGCACCCAGACCCCAACACGGGGCAATCCCAGGTCAGCCTATGAGTCCCAGGACGCCAAACAGGAGGGTGGCAAGACGGGGTAACGGGAATAGTGGAGCAAATGGCCAGTCGCCACTGCCCATGCTCCCCACAGACGCCTCCCCAGCCTGCAGGTGCAGGCTGCCCTTCCAGGGCCACGCGGGCCCTGATCACCAGGCACCTCCACAGACAGGCACGTGATGCTTCTTGGCACATACTGGGGCTCTGGGACCCCCTCATTCACTCAACACAACAGCTACCGAGTGCCTACCGTGCACCAGCGTATGCTAAGTGCACTGTGCATCCAAGGCCCAGCAGGTGAAGAGAGCGAGAGATCTCAGGGAACAGAGATCTCCCCTCACACCCAAGACGGGACACAAAGAGGGACATGTGTGAGGACAGGGACGGGTGCCGGGCCAGGCAATGTCGTCAGACACTGAGGCTGCACGAACCGCATCTATCAACACAGTTCTCGGACAAGCATGTCGGGAATGGGGTCCCGTGGGACTGCGTTAGAGGATGTGGGAGCAGAAAGCACAGTTCTGAATCCCAGCTCCACTGGTCCACTGTGTAGCAGAAAACACGTTCCTGGACCTCTCCGAGCTGGGGACGTCTTGTCAGATGTGGGCACGAGTGCCACAGCAACATCTCCCTCCGGGGCTGGCTAAGCTGAAACACACAAGACGTGGTTGGGCTCAGTGGGAGAAGGAGGCCTCTGGACAGAGCTGGTCCAAATCCCTGTCCTGCCTCTGACTGCTACGGGCTGAGAAAAGACGCTCAGCCTCTCCGGGACTCAGTTTCCCCTTTTTAAAACAGGCATGATGAAGTGGTCACAGCGGGCTGTGGCCAGGCTGCCAGAGCACATGGTGGACACCGCCCATTTCTTCCCCTGGCCCACGGCCAGGACCCGCTGTCCGGTAGGAAGAGAGGTGGCCTCTCTGAATCTGCTGGCCTCCCTTACAGCAGGCGCACCCATGGGCGAGGTTCTGGTTTAGAGTATAAAAACCTGAACAGTCACCTAGGGGGCCGACTGTCGGGCTTCCCCAGGGCACTGTGCCAGATTAACGGCCCCTGAAGATGTCCCCGCTCTGAACCCGGCGGTGGCGGCGGTTATCACACACGCCGTGAGCAGGCAAATGGCCGAGTTCCATTTGAAAAACATTTGTTATCTCTTGACCAGAAACACCTACCTGAAGGAAGTGAACAGGCCCAGCGTTGGGGCACGGTGGCTAAGGCCTGTGAGCCTGGCGGCCCACGCGGTGCCGGTTGGAGTCCCAACTGCTCCACTACCGATCCAGCTCCCTGCTGCTGCGCCTGGGAGGGCAGCAGTGGACGGCTCAAGTGCTTCGCACCCTGCCAGCTTGTGGGAGACCTGGATGGAGCTCCTGGCTCCTGGCTCAGCCTGGCCCAGCCCTGCCTGGTGTGGCCATCTGGGGAGTGAACCAGCGGATGGAAACTCTTGCACTCTCTCCCTCCCTCTGCAACTCTGCTTTGCAAATGAGCAAAATAAATCTTTAAACAAAAACAACTAACAGTTACCGTGTTCAGCATCTTGAAAGAGGTCCCAACTCGTGCTTCGCTAAAACCTGGACACTGTCCACTTGCCTCGGCCAAGCGTCGAGCGGTAGCACTTGGAGTCCAGCGCTAAGTGACCTCCGCCGCGGACTTGGCAGCAGCCAGAGACCCTTCTTCCCACAGACCCCACGCACGCAGGCTGCTTCGCTTCCACTGGTAGCCCCTGACCTCCTGTCCACCCCGGGGCTGGAAAGCACACAGCTGCTCCCGGCACTCGGCACCAGCCAGGCAGACGGCCGGGCCTGCAGCTCGCACGAGAGCTGAACCGAGCAGCCCCGCACGGGAAAGCAGGCCGCCCCACACCCCGAGGGACGGGGTTCTGCTCTGCCAGGGCCCAGCAGGAACCCAGCAGACGCGTTTCTAGCAGGACGCCGCCAACCAGCTTTTCTCAGTCAGAGGACTCTTTCCAGGAGAATTGGGGGAATTCCCCGGCGGGAGGCTGAGGGAGGTTCTCCCGCGACATCCTCCCTGGTCCTAGGACTCTGATCTGGGAGAGCAGTCTGAGGCTCGCTCTCTCCCAAAAGGTGTCGAGCCGCCCGCCAACGCCACTCGGGCCTTCCCGCTGTCCAGAACCTGCTCCTCCGCTGGCCCTCGGCTGCCCTCGGCCAGCTCTCCCTCTGTCTAGAACCTGCTCCTCCGCTGCCCTCCGCTGCCCTCCGCCAGCTCTCCCGTGGGCGCCCCCAGGACGTGTCCCTATCTCTAGGACTGCCCTACAGGTCCCGCATGCCCCAGGCCTGGGACCCTGCAGCCATCCAGGCAGGGGTCTACGTGCTCTTCCCTTGCACCTGAGCTCTGTGATGGCTTCTCCTGGAATGTGGCAGCAGCGATGCTGGCCCAGTGCCTGGGCCCAGGTCTGGCAGTTTCTACACCATCTTTGGGGGACACTCACTCTGGCACTCAGCTGCCATGCTCGGAGGCCACCTGGGCCCTGGCTGAGTTCCCAGGTGCCAGCCAGTACCCTCTGCTAGCCGTGTGCCTGTACCGTCTTGGAAGAGGATCATCCAGCCCCCAGCTAAGCCCCCGGCTGACACCTTGCAGGGCAGTTTTCTCCGCTGGGTGTTGTCCAAACTGCAGATGAATGAACTAAATAACGAAACAAACGCTTGTGTGGCTTAAAGCCTTGGCTGTCACGCAGCAGTGGTGAGCAGGTGGCCTTGCTTCGACCCCAGTGAGAGCTACAGGGACAGGCACGTGCGTGGCCTTAGGGGGTCACTGGGCACTGCCACAGCTAGGGCCAGGCTAACAGTGAGAAAATAGCGTTTCTCTTTCCCTCCGAACTCGACCTATTCTGGAGTAAACCCGGGGATCTTCAAGCTAAGAACCTCCTGAAAGTGATATGGAGGGTGCCAAGTCAAGACGCAGGGAGGAACGGGTCCTGGGCGCCAAGTCGAGACGCGGGGAGGAACGGGTCCTGGGGCATCACCTGCATTTCTGGACCATGCTGATCCTGAAGCCCCCACACCCCTAGATCAGCCTAGCCTGTGAGTCAGCTTTTCTGTTCCCTGCACCACACAGCAGCACCAGTAAGAGGGAAACCGTCTTCAAACACTGCCCCTTCCCAGGCAGCGATGACGTCCGACACCCCCCCCATGGTATACACGGAGTGACAAATGTGCCAGCCCCTGTCACTCACTTCACAAAGGGCCCCAGGCCTGCTGTGACCAGTCCAGGCGGGAGGCAGCCTGGGTCTAAAGAAAGAACTGAAACCACCCGGGGGCCCCAGTGACCTCGTCACCTGGAGCTGTGGGCCAGCATGGCTGACCGAGGACACTGAACTGCCTGGACCTCTGGGGCCCTCAATCCCAGAAGCCCCGGTACACACGCCCCCCCCCCCCCCCCCGCAACCCAACCACTTCCTGCTGTACAGAAAAGTCAGGATGACCGCTCAGTCAGGACACCCACCCTGCGGTCCTCTCAGGCCTGGAGAACGCTTTGAAAAGCCCCAAACCACATAAGCGCGTCCGAGACGCTGTCAGTACTCCAAGCTGACGGACAGACCTCACCGCCAAGGGGCGGGTGCCGAGTGGGGAGGGGGCCGCCTGCCGTGGGCTCTCTCAGGGACAACGCAGGCTGCAGCACGATTTATTTTTATTGCACGGTCAGCTGACAGCACACAAATTCCAAGTGACATCACAGTTGTTTGTGCAGCTCAATCACAGTCCTATCCCAGCACAGGCTGCTGGCCAGGCCCGGGGACAGATGACGGTCCTACCCCAGCACAGGCTGCTGGCCAGGCCCGGGGCAGATGCTTGAACTCAACATCGCAGCACAGGCTGACAAGGCCTTGTAAAGCTGCAGCCCCCCGCTGTGCCCCCGGCAGCCTCGGGCCGGGATGAATCCCATCAGCATCTTATCTGCAAGGAAATGAAAGGACCCCAACTCCCTGCTCTCAAGGGTCCTGGGGCAAGCGGCCCAGGGGTTGGCTTTCTGAATCAGCACCGGTGATGGCACAAGCTGCGTGGGCCCAGGAGAGCTGGCAGAGGCCCTGGCTCTTGCTGGGAACTGGGAGGACAAAGAGCACAAGTCATGCGCTCCTCGGGGTCCCACCCTCCCTGTGTCCTTCCCAGGGCCTGGGGAGCTATAATCGTGCAATTAAAAGTCGGTCACTACATTCCAGGAAGGAAAATGCTTAAGACAAACAAGAGACGTCAGGAACCGTGCTGACACAGCTATGTGCTCGGTGCATCCGTGGGGCAACGGTGACTAGTCACATTTCAGAGAACTGAGGCTTGCTCCTTTAACAGGATCTGGTCTGTGCCCCGTGCGTGCACTAGGAGTGGGGACCCCCAGGACGGAAAGGGCGGCACAGCGCCCCAAGCAGGAGTCGGGGGTGCCCTGGAGGCCTGGTCCACACGGGAGCAAGCGGGGAGATGCAGGCAGGACGAGGAGAGGCGGGCAGCTGGGTGCATCCCGCCAGCTCCGACACGCGAGGCAGGGAGCGGGTGGTCTGAGAACAGAAGCCACAACGGAGGAAGCAGCAAAGGGACCGTGTGACCCCCGGAGGCGCCCCCCACCCTCCCAGGGTGACCCTTCTCTGGGGAGGGAAGCAGCCGGCAGCCCAGCTCAGCACACTTCCTACTCAGCCCCTCAGCCATCCCCCATGGTGCCCCAAACAACCACAGGCTTGACCCCAGCCCAGAAGTGCCAAGGTGCCGGGTGCCCCAGGGGCAGTCCAGGTGGACACAGTGCCTTCTCCTCCCCACTCCCGTGCCTGGCCTGGTGCGCAGGTGGACAGGAGAGGACAGAGACTGGGGCCTGGGCTCTGGACCACAGCCGCTGCCTGTGTGAGCCCCAGGGCCTCAGGCAGCTTCTTTAACTTCACCCTGTTCCTTGTCCGTAGGGGACAGGGCAGGAGGGCCAGCCCCTAAGAGCACTTAGGAGGATTAAAGGAGCCAACGTGTGGTCGGGTGTGTGTTATGGCGCCGTGGTGTGTGGGACTGAACCACTGCCTGCAGTGCTGGCATCCCACAGGGGGACAAGTTCAAGCCCCAGCTGCTCCACTTCCAAACCAGCTCCCTGCTAATGCACCTGGGAAAGTAGCAGAAGATGGCCCAAGTGCTTGGGCCCCTGCTCCCATGTGGGAGACCCAGAAGAAACATTTTTAAAAATTAAAGAGAAACGGCTCCTTTGGCTCACAGTTGGGAGGCCCAAGTCCAAGACCAGATGGCCCCACTGGTTAGGAATCTGCTGAGAGGGTGGGGAGGAATGATCACACATGAGCCAGGAAGCAGAGAGCAGCTGGGCCCAACGCAGGCTTCTGTAATGACCCTGAGGACAGCCTCCCTCCCACGCATCCCACGCATCCCAACCTGAGAACCCCCACCGGGCGCCACCTCCTCAGCGCTGATCAGATCCACTGTCCACCTTGCAGCACCACTAACTGATGACTCGGGGTTTTAAGTCCTGAGAGCTCAGGGGCGAATCCCATGCGAAGCCCCGTGGGAGAGTAAAGGCAGGCACCCACTGTCACTGACACTCTGCCTCCCGCTCTGAGGACACCAGCAGCAGCAGTGACCACAACAGTGACCAGCCCCACAGCACCTGCTGTCCCCCCATGTACACATGCAGAGAGGGAGGGAGCAGACAGAGCAGCATATGAACCCAGCCCACAGGGGTGCAAAGGGCTCGGTGGCCTGCTCCCCAGCCTCCGGTGGGCTTACAAAGCTGTCCCCCTCCCACAACCATCAGTCTGCGTCCACAGCACACTGGCCCCTACTCCCCCAGGGGCAGAGCAGCACGGGAAGGTCAGACAGGCGTGCCTGTCAGTCACACTCGGGGCCGGATGTGGCTTGGTTCACTCTGCAGCAGCTGGGCCCCATCCTCCCCCGTGATTCTGCCACAGGACAGTTTTCCTCCAGTAGCCCGATGTCTTCTGTCTCCGGGGGGAGAGCAGACACACTGTCTTCCCCCAGAGGACACTTGCATGCAAGGACACCAGGGATAGCAAAGTGCACAGAGCATCAGCTTCCATCCACTCCCAGGCCTGGGTCTCCACTCCTGGACAGGGAGCAGACGTTGCCCACCAGGTGGGCTGTCGGAGGGTCCAGTGTACCAGGGACAGACAGAGCACTCAGGACAAAGACGAACAGCCCCTGCCCACACTCCACAGCCATCCCTACCCACCCCTCGAGGTGGAGGCAGGAGGTGGCCAATGTGCTCGTCCCCCAGCTCTGCCAGTTCACAAGCACAGAGCAGCTGCTGCCCCTCACCCCCGCTGCAACCAGATTCAGAAAACCGTGTCCAGTACACTGGCCGCTGGGCACATGGCAATGCGAGCGACTGAATACTGAACGGAAATGTAGGTCAAGGGTTCTGCAGCACAGAGCACCATCCCACAGCCACAGAGAGCTCCACAGGGCTGGGCTCCGTGCTCACTGCTCATTAACATGTGAGACTGCGTGGGCGGGCACAGTGGTTCACTAGGTTAATCCTCCACCTTCACTAGGTTAATCCTCACACAGGCAGCGGCTGTGGTCCAGGACTAGTTCTAGTCCCGGTTGGGGTGCCGGTTCTGACCTGAATGCTCCTCTTCCAGGCCAGCTCTCTGCTGTGGCCCGGGAGGGCAGTGGAGGATGGCCCAGGTGCTTGGGGCCTGCACCCCATGGGAGACCAGGAGAAGCACCTGGCACCTGGCTTCGGACTGGCGCAGCTCCGGCCATTTGGAGAGCAAACAACGGAAGGAAGACCTTTCTCTCTGTCTCTCTCACTGTCTGTAACTGTACTTGTCAAATGAATAAATAAAATCTTTTAAAAAATAAAATTATAAAAAAGTATCTGGGACTGGGGACGGGATGTGTCCTCCAGTTCTCTCAGTGGAGTCCTGGGCACCACAGCAACAGACGTCCCCCCAACCAGCATCACCCAGAGCGCGACACAGACCCCCTTCTCTGGTCTATCCAGAAGATTTTCAGACAGTGCCCTCTTGTGGCGCCTAGGCCTAAGCTTCCAGAAGACACTGGAAGGCAGAGGAGCCCCCCAGTCTGTGATCCCGACACAGCTATGCAACACCCAGCGTCACCACCAGTGGCACAGCCGCAGGACAATGGGGCCAAATACTCCAAGAACAAAACGTCAGTCGCCGGGTCCAGACATCACCCCACCAGGTCTTCTGCTGTGGCCTCCAAGTGGGTCCCCTGCACCCACTCCAGCCTGCCTGTCCATGCAACTCGCCTGAGCCAGACAGGTTTCTCTAAAGCGCTTACCGGCTGCACCGTGACCTCCTAACGGCTCCTGAGGGCAGCCAATGCCTGCTCCACCCTCTTCACTCTCACGTGGCCGAACACCCCGACCTGCACACCCGCTGTGCCTCTGCCCTCACTCTCTGCTGACAGGTTAACGGGACGTCTCCAGCTCTGTTCCCGATGGCCCTTCCTACAGGAAGCTTCTCTGACCCCCAACACCAGTCTGCACATCGTGTCTTACCTTGAGCTTCTCTCAAAGGCACAGCCGGAGGCAAGCATGGAGTTCAAGTTTTACTGGGGAGGCTCCAGTGAGCCAGGACACAGGAGGAAGCGAGAAGGTGAGCACAGAGGGCAGCCCGGCTCCTTTGTGGGGAGTGGCCGGAATGCTGGCCGAGGGCTGCCTCCCCAGGTATCCCGCCTGTCCCTGCCGGGGCTCCTGCACCCAGAGAACAGCCTGGGCAGGAGTCGCAGGTCCTTGTGGCAACACGGCAGAGGCAGACAGGAGGTGGGCAGTGTCCCCGGCCCTTCGCCCTAGACTCACACATACTCCCTCACTGTGCACATCGCCGTATCCCAGCAGCCCCAGGGGGACGTGGGCCCAGGGCACAGGCAGCCCTCTCCCACGTTCCAGTGCCTGCCCCACAGCAGCACCCAGCAAGCACCTGCTGATTCAGCCAATCTTGCCCCAGGGGAACATGGCTTCCACTCCCAGGAAGACGACAGGGCCCTCCGGGGTCATCACAGAGGCCCCAGGGTTCCCTGAAGGCCCTGCCGCAGGCCATGGACTCAGTACCTCTGTCCTGCGCACCTGAACTCCCACCTCTCTTCCTCCGCCTCCCAGCTCAAGCCCTCTGGAGTCTGGCCTCTGTTTGCCACTTGAAATCCTCCCTCCATTCACCTCCGTGAGGACCCGTCCATTGCTTCCTGCCTCAGCAATGGTAACCGGGTTAGCTCAGGTGAAGAGTGGGAGTGGTTTCCGTTTCTTCCTTGCTCTTCTCTGTACTCTGAAAACCTTCCCCTTTTCTTTTTGAGAGAGAGACAGAGAGAAAGGTCTTCCTTTGCTGTTGGTTCACCCTCCAATGGCCGCCACGGCCAGCGCGCTGCGGCCGGCGCACTGCGATCATCCGATGGCAGGAGCCAGGAGCCAGGTGCTTTTCCTGGTCTCCCCATGGGGTGCAGGGCCCAAGCACCTGGGCCATCCTCCACTGCACTCCTGGGCCACAGCAGAGGGCTGGCCTGGAAGAGGGGCAACCGGGACTAGAACCCGGTGTGCCGGCGCCGCAAGGCGGAGGATTAGCCTGTTGAGCCACGGCGCCGGCTACCCTTTTCAATTAAATTTGTATTTCGAGGTGATTAGACTCACAGGCACTGAGAGATCCCGCGTCACCCTGCATCCAGCGGCCCCCGCTGGCAACCCCTGCAAAACCACAGGGTGGGCCTCAGCCAGGACACCCCGAGCAAGTGAGGAGCACACAGAACCCTGCAAAACCACAGGGTGGGCCTCAGCCAGGACGCCCCGAGTGAGTCAGGAGCACGCAGAACCCTGCAAAACCACAGGGTGGGCCTCAGCCAGGACGCCCCGAGCGAGTCAGGAGCACGCAGAACCCTGCAAAACCACAGGGTGGGCCTCAGCCAGGACGCCCCGAGCGAGTCAGGAGCACGCAGAATCCCCGTCGCCTTCCCTGGCCACAGCCTCTTTCCTTCCTCAGCCTCCACACCCACCTCCGCGACCACATCACTCCGGAACGAGATGCGGGCTCCTGCATATTCACAGGAAAAGAACAACCCTGACCGCTGCATCTCATGCCCTGTACAGAAATAAAACTCAACACTAAGAGCTAAAATCTAACAGCTAGAACGACAGACACTTGGAAGAAAACACAGGTGTAAATCTTTGTGACCTTGGACTAGGCAATAAGTCCTTACCCATGACCACATGACCTAAATCGCAGACAAGAAACAACTGGATTTCACTTAAAACCTTTGTGCTTCCAAGAACATCAACAAGAACATGAAGAGGAAGCCCAGAGAACAGGAGAAAACACTTGCAGGTGGTCTGATGCGGTCTGATATCTGGACAACCGACAGACCACACACAACTCAGCGACAAACGGAGCCCAGGCACAGCAGGCAAACTGCCTCCGCAGCGCCGCATCCCACCTGAGCGCCAGTTCAAGTCCCGGCTGCTCCACTTCTGCACCAGTTCCCTGCTACGGCCCGGGAAAGCGGCAGAGGACGACCCGAGTGCTTGTGGGAGGCCCGGAAGAAGCTCCTGGCTTCGGCATGACCTAGTCCCAGCCATTGCAGCCATCTGGGGAGTGAACCAGCGGATGGAAGACATCTCTGTCTCTCCCTCTCTCATTTTAACTCTTTCAAATAAATAAATAAATCTTTAAGAACAGAGAAAGAAACCCAATGAAAATAGTCTGTCTACGCAGACACTTCCCCAACGCACACTCGGGAGGACGCCCAGCAGCAGCGGCCATCGGGGGCACGAGTGAGGGTGCAGCTTGGGCTTCCCACGAGGACGGACAACAGGCGGTGGGCACAAGCCCCCACTGCTGCTGGGAAGACACGACGGCACAGCCAGCACACAGCAACAGTCGTCAGTCACCACACCTACGCACCCACCCAAGGCAAAGGCAAACGTCCACCCGGACAACACTCACGCACAAACGTTCAGAGGGCATGAGTCACAGCAGCCGAAGGTGGAGAGAAGCCCACGTCTATGCACACACAGAGCCACGGGAATGAGGGCTGACGTGTGCCTCACACGGATGCACCTTAAACACGCGCCACGTGAGAAACCACGGTATGTGCGATCCCTTCGTTAAAACGCGTCCAGGGTGTGGGGTTGGCACTGTGGCATCATGAGTGAAGCTCACACCTATAACACCATATGGTTCGAGTCCCAGCTGCTCCCCTTCCGATCCAGCCCCTGCTGATGGCCTAAGAAAGCAGCCGAAGATGGCCCAAGTCCTTGGCCCTACACACCCACATGGGAGACTCAGATGAAGCTCCTGGCTCCTGGCTCCTGGCTGTGGTCTGGGACAGCCACGGTCACTGCAGCCATTTGGAGATGGAAGATCTCGCGATCTCTCACTCTCTGTAATTCTGCCTTTCAAATAAAAATAATCTTTAAAAAATATGCAGAATAGGCCAATCCAGACATAAAAGCAGATTAGCTGTTGCAGGGACTGGGAAAAGAAGGGAAGAATGGCGGCCTAACAAGCACACACTGTCCATGGCAGCGAGCATCCTCTCTATGGCAGTGAGCATCCTCTCTATGGCAGCGAGCATCCTCTCTATGGCAGCGAGCATCCTCTGCAGCAGACAGACAACTATGTTTGAAACCACTGAGTTACATACGGTCAAATATATGTGACTATCTAGGCTCCAGCCGCCCCTCTGTTCCCCAACACAGCTGCTGGGGTCACTTCAGCGTCCAGCTCCAGTGAACCTGCTGACACTGAGTGGGAAATGACTGCGCGCGGACGCAGCACCTAAGGACAAGACTCGTCAGTGAAGGACACTCGGAGGTCAGCAGCTGGAAGCTCACAGATAACGTTTATTGACCTCATTCATGGCAGGCTCTCGGCCGCACTCGCACCGCTCTGCCACGTGCGAGTCACAGCTCAGCTCGGAGGATCTCGGTGCGGAACGCCGGTCCCACAGGCTGCTCCTGGCCTGGGGGTTTTCCTTAAAGATCCTGATTGTGACTAACAGTTTCATGGAAGTGCTTGACAAGAGCTGAAGGTTCCAACTTCAAACCCAGAAAAACTGGCTGGAAAGCAAAGAGAAAGACAGTTACGAGCCCTCAGTGACGCCGGCCTGCCCTTGTGGGAGAGTGGGGAGCGCCATCTGGTTCCCCAATGTGCAGGGAGTCCCTGCAGGAAACGGGCTGAGGCGCCTTCCAGCTGTTGCAGCCATCTGGGGAGTGACCGAGCAGAGGGAAGATTCTCTCCTTTCTCTTTCTCTGCCTTTCAAATAAATAAAAAGACCTTTAAAATAAATAATGAAATAAAATAAAAGAACTGAGCCAGGATCTCTTTTTTCTCTTCCTCCTTTCCTTCAAACTCACTATGTGGTTCAAACACAAAGCCGGGGCTGGCGCCGTGGCTCACTTGGTTAATCCTCCACTTGCAGCGCCGGCATCCCATGTGGGTGCCGGTTCTAGTCCTGGCTGCTCCTTTTCCAGTCCAGCTCTCTGCTGTGGCCTGGGAAGGCAGTGGAGGATGGCCCAAGTGCTTGGGCCTCTGCACCCACGTGGGAGACCCGGAAGAAGCATCTGGCTCCTGGCTTCAACCAGCAAAGCTCCGGCCGTTGCGGCCATTTGGGGAGTGAACCATCGGAAGGAAGACCTTTCTTTCCACCCAGACCCCTTCCTGTGCACATGCCCAGAGAGGCTGCCATGGTCCGTGTGGGACTCCTGCGCAGCACTACTGGGGAACTCACGAGTCAGAGGCCACATGTGTGTCCCACTCCAGAAGGGACAAGCAGATACACAGCAGAGAGGGACTCCCACTTCCAGTCATGACAGAGTGACAAGGATGGAGTTAATCTGCCACGACCAACCAGAAGGCCAGGCAAAAGACGCCTGACAACTGTGTTCAGATACTGGGCATCTAGAATATTCCTCCCACACGTGAGTGGAGCTGACAATTATGAAGCCAACAGGTACATATATGTACACTAGACCTGTGTGTTCTGTATGTCAGTACACACTCACAGGTCTCCTGCCGACATACGTTCATGTGCACAGATTCACAAGGACTCATTTCCACACAGGTCTTTTGGAAGTGGCTGAAAGAGAACGAGCTGGCCGGGGTAACGGTCAGAGGAGGAGATGGCAGGTAACCACAGTCCTAACGTGACCCCCAGGGATGGCCCTGGAGACCTGGTCACAGGAGATCGTGGCAAGAAATGAAGGCTGTGGGGCTCGAGGGTCCCAGGTGCGGCACGCAGAGCCTGGCAGGCCCCCAGCTGGACAGCAGGAAAGGATTTTCCAACACGGAGCCTTAGCTGCAGGGAAAGGGCTGGCGAGCTAGGACTGGTCTTCTGACAGCAGAGCGATTTAGAACTTAGCAACAGTCGAGTGCTGAAACAAGACAGGCAGGAGGCCTCAAGATGCACCCAACTCCCCGGCAGCCACACTGACCTCTCGGGACTGTTCCCTCCTGGACTACATGTCAGGAGTGAGCAGGGGCCGGCGCTGTGGCACAGCGGGTTAGGTGCCACCTGCAACACTGGTACCCCATGTGAGCACCAGCTTGCACCAGCCTGATTCCCGCTCCCTGCTAATAGACCTGGGGAAGCAGATGGCCCGAGTACCTGGGTCCCTGCCACCTCCAGC
The DNA here is from genome assembly GCA_949820135.1 of Sylvilagus floridanus. NCBI lineage: Eukaryota > Metazoa > Chordata > Mammalia > Lagomorpha > Leporidae > Sylvilagus > Sylvilagus floridanus. The sequence goes on from OX463232.1 coordinate 82,189,547, forward strand.
TTTGGCCTGGCCCAGCCCCAGCTGTTGAGGCCACCTGGAGAGTGAACCAGCAAATGGAAACCCTCTCTCTGTAACTCTACCTTTCAAAGAGAAAACCGCAGCAGGTCTGTGTGCTGTGTCCCGGCTGCTCTGAGGCCAGCTCTTCCGGGTCCCTGAGGCTCTGAATCCTGATGCCCCTGGGTGGGAGCCTTTCTGCCCCTGTTTCTTGAGGGGTCGAGAACCTGAGAGACCAGAGCCACCCACAGTCCCTCACTCCCCCACCTGCTCACCGAATAGCCCCGATGGCCCTCAGGACGGTCTGGAGGAGGGTCAGCAGGGAGTCCAGGGAGCTGGCCGTCCTCCCCGGGGCCGGCGGCTCGTCCTGGTCAACGGCCTGGAGCTGCTGCCACTTGAGCAGGAGGCGCCTGTCGCAGCAGATCCGCCAGCAGTTGTAGCGCGAACGGGAGTCCAGGGGGCGCTCTAGGTGGAGAAGCGTGGCAGTGAGGACGGGCCGTGACCCCACAATCCTCCTGGGCACAGAGGCCGAGATACGGCCCAGGGCCTCTGTGAAGTGGGACTGGCAAGACCCTCACGGAGACCAAGGAAGGACTGCTGGCCGCCTGGCCCTGGTTCCGTCTCTTTCAAAGCGCACCCTGAAGTAATTCTGGGTGATAGGATTCTAGCTGGGATTCCCATCAAAACCCCGTGTTTGGGGGCCAGCACTGTGACGCAGCAGGCTAAGCCTCCACCTGGGATGCCAGCATCCCAGAGGGACGCCGGTTTGAGACCTGGTTGCTCCACTTTTGATCCAGCTCTCTGCTAACAAGCCTGGGAGGGCAGAGGAAGATGGCCCAAGTACTCAGACCCCTGCACCTACATGGGAGACCCAGAAGCAGCTCCTGGCTCCTGGCTTTGGCCTGGCCCAGCCCTGGTCTTGCGGCCACATAAGTGTGAACCAGCAGATGGAGGACTGGCTGATCACCGTCTTTCCTCCTAAAATAAGTAATTTTAAGACCATGTGATCTAGAGAAGGGGGAGGGAGCAGCACCATGTCACACTGGGGTCCAGCACTTCCATTTCCTGCCTCCCTCCAGACTCCTTTGGTCAACGTGTGACCGTCTCTGTGTTCTACTCTTTATATCATTAATACACTATAGTACAAATAAATCTCTAGCATTAATGTAAGAATGCACTCTTAGTGTACAATGCATAATGTTTTCCTTATGAAACAACGCGACCGGAGGCCAGCACTATGGGACAGCCTGCGATGTGAGCACCCCACAGGGCGCCCGCTCACGTCCCAGCTGCTCCCCTCCACACGCGGCTCCCTGCTAACAACCTAGGGAGAGCAGAAGATGGCCCAAGTGTCTGGGCTCCTACCGTCCATGTGGAGACCTGGGAGAGATTCCTGGCTTCAGACTGGCCCAGCCCTGGCTGTGGGGCCATCCAGGGAGTTAAAGAGCACATAGAAGTTCTCTTTCTGTCTCTCCCTCTCTCTCCATAACTCTTTCAAATAAATAAGTCTTTTTTAAAAAAAATTCTACTTCATAAACAAAGCGGACAAGCACTGTGGAGTAGCGGGTAAAGCTGCCACCTGCAGTGCCGGCATCCCATATGGACGCCGGTTCGAGTCCCGGCTGCTCCACTTCCAACCCAGCTCTCTGCTATGGCCTGGGAAAGCAGTAGGAGATGGCCCAAGTCCTTGGGCCCCTGCACCCTTGTAGGAGACCCAGAAGAAGCCAGTTATGGCCAACTGGGGAGTGAACCAGTGGATGGAAGACCTCTCTCCTCTCTGTGCCTCTCCTCCTCTCTGTGTAACTCTTTCAAATAAATAAATAAATCTAAAAATTAAAAAAAAAAGATCTCACATGTGAATTTGCTCTTTAAAAGGGAAATCACTGGGCCTGAGGCCAAAGACGACATCTCGGGTTCTAAACTCACTCTGAGCTCGGGGCTGCACGAGGGGAAGGACCTGGCTCTCCTGGGGGCAGTGAGACCTGTCCGTGAAGGCCTCTGGCTCAAGGGGCTCGAGGCTCCAAACATCTTCTATACACACTGCTTCCACGATAAAAACTGTGGAGTAAAAATTAACCCTGGTTTTTAAAAACATGTCAGGTGACACATGTGATTCAAAAATAAACTAAGCGTTTAGCTTTTTAAGATTGTATTTATTGAGATGTAGAGTTACAGACAGTGAGAGGGAGAGACAGAGAGAGAGGTCTTCCTTCCGCTGCTTCACTCCCCAAATGGCCGCTACAGCCGGAGCTGCACAGATCTGAAGCCAGGAGCCAGGAGCTTCTTCCTGGTCTCCCACATGGGTGCAGGGGCCCAAGGCCATAGCAGAGAGCTGGAAGAGGAGCAGCTGGGACTAGAACTGGTGCCCATATGGGATGCCGGCGCCGCAGGTGGAAGATTAACCTACCGCACCACGACACCGGCCCCAGCTTTTAGCTTCTTAAAGATGCAAAGTGTCGAATGCCTCAAACAGTCAATAGAAACGAACCAGCGAAGGTGTGGTGGCCCAGCTCAAACAGCTCCTTCTCCAGCTGCTGTCCCCGCTGCCCAGGAGTGTGTCACCGCCTGGTCCTGGCTCTCTCACTGCCACCTGAGCTGTGTCCACTGCTTTCTTTGACTTGCAGGGTCTACACAGGCCCCTGTGACGCAGGTCCGAGCTCCAGACAGGGCCCCGGCTTTTCACACAGACACAAGCACCCAGCAACGGCTGCACAGTGCTTGCTTCCCGCACAAACGTCTCAGGGACGGCCTGGTCACCTCAGTGCCTCTCCCTGCACCTCCTGGCTGCCTACCCTGACACCCCACGCCACGATTCACACACAGCCCGTGTCCACCCTCTGGCCAAGAGACGCTCAAGTCACTCCGGTATTTGCTGTGAAAACTACTGCTACAGACAGGGTGCTGCAGGAGTCTTGATGGCTCTTACCTATGCGTGGGCCTGCTTGCACTAAGGGAACACACACCTTAAAATCTGAAGATCCCGCCGCCCCCACAACGGCTATGACCATTTACACTAGGATAAAGTACTTATTTCTCCACCATGAAGAGGCAGGTGTGGGTAGCTATTCATTTCCCAAGCATTCCCCCAACACTGCCTCTGGAAGCTCACTCAGAGCCCCGCCCCCAGACCCGCCTCTGCTCCCATCCACTCGCTCCTACAGCCCCCAAGGACTGACTGCGGGGTCACACAGCACACCAGGGGAAGGACGTGGCACGGGCCCAGGAAAAAGGAGCCGGCCATCAAGTCCACCCCACCCCGGGTGGGTGAGACGCCCTCCTAGTGCCACATCAGGAGAGTGTGACTATGCGTGCTGTGTCACCAGCACATCACACACACACACACACACACACACACACACACACGAACCTCACACAGTCCTCGGGGACAGAATCCAGGGCTGATTCTGGTGAAGACATTTTGAGATCCGTGCTGGTCTTTTCATAACGCACATTTTCCATGGACTTCTGAAGACCCCGCTTAGGAATATACCTCGGCGTGACTAGGAATACTCACTGTTCCGTGAACGCAAGCGGAGTCATTCCCTGTCCACCACGAACCAAGAATGCGTGTATTCTGAAGTCACCAACAACTGCCAAAGGTGCCAGGGAACGAGCGTACGTACGTATGCACCCATGTTATACATATGTAACAGGCCAGAGCATACGTATGTATGCACCCACGTTATACATATGTAACAGGCCAGAGCATATGTATGCACCCACGTTATACATGTGTAACAGGCCAGAGCATACGTATGTATGCACCCACGTTATACATATGTGACAGGCCAGAGCGTACATACATATGCACCCACGTTATACATATGCAACAGGCCAGAGCGTACGTATGTATGCACCCACGTTATACATGTGCGACAGGCCAGAGCGTACGTATGTATGCACCCACGTTATACATGTGTAACAGGCCAGAGCGTACGTACGTATGCACCCACGTTATACATGTGTAACAGGCCAGAGCGTACGTACGTATGCACCCACGTTATACATATGCAGCAGGCCAGAGCATACGTATGTATGCACCCACGTTATACATGTGCGACAGGCCAGAGCATACGTATGTATGCACCCACGTTATACATGTGTAACAGGCCAGAGCATACGTACGTATGCACCCACGTTATACATATGCAACAGGCCAGAGCGTACGTACGTATGCACCCACGTTATACATATGTGACAGGCCAGAGTGTTAGGTAGGAAGTCAATTATGAGCTTACATGTGTGCGACATAAAGGCCTAAAGAGAAGACATCTATGTCCAGCATATGCTGCATCTCAAGGTCACCCCATGGTGTTTCAGGGGCAGCCGGTATTCACATCCTGCCCTGACCTGCCCCCTTCCACCTGATAACCTTGGGGGGGGTGTCCCCCACCCCTTCTGCCTGACAAATCTTCCACAATCTCCCAGGTGCAGCCCAGTATCTGCATCTCAAACACCCTGCTCCCTTCCTCCAGTCTGATAACATTTGCATCCAAAAAGCCCTTTGTTCCAAGAGGAGCAGAGGTGGGGGAAGCAAGACCCATCTCCTTAAACACACGCGTGCGCGCGCACACACACACACACACACACACCCGACCTCAAGGCCTCAACTGGACTGTGGCTCAGCCCTCTGCCTCTCTACTGAGCTGCCCGCCTGACCTGGCCAGGTGTACTCTCTCCACTCAACCATGTAACCTCGCTCCTTATCCCCCCCCCCAGTCTCTCAGGCTCGGTCTGGAGAGGTGCCCATCAGTCCTTACGGATGTCCCTTCCCTAGTAAACCTTGCTATTTTACCTCCCACTACTCTCTGTCTCACGCCTGAATTCTTTCTTGCGTGAAGACAAGAACCCTGCAATTTCTCTGGTAACAAGAGCATACATATGTATGCATCCATGTTATACATATGTAACAGGCCAGAGCATACATATGTATGCATCCATGTTATACATATGTAATAGGCCAGAGCCCATGAGCATGTGAGTGTAGAAAAGGACATGTGTGGGAATATATACACCATAACTTTACATATATGCACACACACATACATGCCATAAATATGTACGTATCTTCAAAAAGTTCATAGACAATGTATATCATGAAAATCTATGAATGGAGTTCAAAATTTTGCACCAAAATAAACATCTTTTACTTCCATTTTTCCCCGAAATTTTGGAGATATCCTTGTAACACACACACACACACACACACACACACAGACATGATACCATGAATTATCAAAGATTAGGGCTTTGGGGGCCAGCCCTGTGGCACAGCAGGTAAAGCCACCACCTGCAGTGCCAGCATCCCATATGGTTGCTGGTTTGAGTCCCGGCTGCTCCACTTCTGATCCAGCTCTCTGCTATGGCCTGGGAAAGCAGTGGAGGATGCCCAAGGCCTTGGGCCCCAGCACCCACATGGGGGACCTGGGGGCGGGGGGAACTCCTGGCTTTGGATCAGTCCAGCTCCAGCCATTTGTGACCATTTGAGGAGTGGGCCAGTGGACAGAAGACCTTTGTGTCTATCTCTGCCTCTGCCTCTCTTAACTCTGCCTTTCAGATAAATAAATAAATCTTAAAAATCACAAATATTAGAGCTTTTTTGAACCATCTGCAATGCGTCTACGTCATCTAACCCCCACTTGCACTTGGTTTCATCCGAGAGCCAGAGTTCACAGACCAACAGCGCTGAGCTTCTCAGGGGCCATGGGGACAGCAGTGCCTGAAGACCGGGTGGGGATGCACAGTTGTGTTGCAGGCATCGGTCTGCACGGCCCGCCCCCTCCCTGCTGCAGGGGCCGTGGGACCCCACCTTTCCTGGGGAGGGGATGAGAGGGGACGCGCACTGTTACCTTGGAGGCCTCTCAGACCCCGCTGCCTGCTCACCACCTAAAAGACAAGAACGCGGGTGGATGTGTCAGCCCTGTCCCAGCAGGGGGCCTGGTGGCGTGGCTTGAACCCTGATGAAATCCTTGGCCACCCCAACATGAAGCCAGGGTCTCCTTCAGAAGTTCACTGGGTCTTGACTCTGGGGGCAGCGTGCTGCTCAGCAGTGGGAACCAGCACTGGAATTGTGGGTGAGGGAAGAAAGGAAGTCTCTGACTTGCACCCAGGACGCAGCAGAAGTCGGAAGAGAAGGGGCCATGGGGCTGGGAGGGGGTCGGGCGAGGCAGACCCCCAGCAGTCACAGCCTGGGCACCAGAGCGGTGGGGACGGCAGACAGGGCCCAACAAGGAGGACAGCATCTGAGGGCTGGTCCTTCTGGGCACCCCTCTCCCACTGCCTCCCTCCATGCCAGCTGCAGCCAGTGGACCCTGGAGAGATGGAGGAGGGGGACCAGGTGACGTGAGGCCGAGGCAGAGGGATGGAGAGAGGGGGAGGTGCAGAGAAGAGCAAAGGAGAGGAAGAGAGAGAGGGAGAGCGGGCAGCAGTGAGGGCAGTAGGCCCTGAACATCAGGGGACCAAGCTGGCCATCCCCCGCGTACCCTGCCTCCTACACTCAGCTGCCCCCGGTCACAGCCAGCAGGGACCTTCCTGGACACCGAGGCCTCTGTGCCCCCCTCCCAGCTGTGACTCTCCCCTTACCTTCTTCGGAGACCTCAGGACCTGGGGCACCCAGTAGGGCATCATCGCCTGACTCCTAGGCACCGGGAGGCGGCCCCCAGAGCGGTGGCACAGGCACTCTGGGGCTTTGGGGGTGTTAAACGACACCATCTTTTGGCTCTGACAGAGAGGAAGGGAAGAGAGTTGAAGAGGGAATGGGGCAGTGCCCTCAACACCCCCACAACTCAGCCTTGGGGCCCAGAGACGGCCTTGAGGGGCTTCTCTCCGCATTCCCCTCCCACAGACACACCCCCAGCAGCCCTGCAGGGGACGCAGTCTCCCCTTCATGAAGACCCAGAGGTGGGAGCCAGGAGGCCCAGCCCCTAGTGCCTACTATCCGCACAGATGTCCACGTGGCTCCTGGCGGCAGGACATGTGGGCTGGGTTAGGAGACCTGGCTCTGTCCTGAGCCTCCTGGCCCCCAGCGGAGGCCGCTGGGCCCAGCACTTAGCCTCAGAGTTCTGCCAGCATCCTCAGTCAGGTTCTGAACGGACCAGCCTCCGATCCCGCACTTCACCCCGGGGCTGTATCGTGTGACAACGCTTTGGCACTCGGCAGTCCCTCCCACCCTCCACCCCCACTTTGGCCAACAGGATGAGGAAGAAGTTCTGGGCCCACAAGGGAGGGAGCTTTAGGAACTGGGGAGAAACCAAAGCCACTGCTCCTAAATCAGCGAATCCCACGCCCATCTGGGAGAGGTCCCAGGGCGCTCCACGGAAGAACACCCCACCCCGGAGTCAGCCATGGCTTGTCTGCCCTCCGCTGGCGACCACCCTCCTGGTGACCTGGGTCTGGGAGGTACCATCTGAGCCCTGCAGTCATGTCTCTCTCGGGGCAGCTGTAAGGCTGGTGGCCAAAGTCCGCACTCACTGACATCAAATCTGCTCGGGCCCCAGGGCCCCACTCAAACTCCCCCCACTACCACGGGCAACAAGAACCAAGGGTTGACCACGACAGCCTCTGCCTAGCAGCCTGCTCGTCCTGTACAAGAACCAAGGGTTGACCACGTCAGCCTCTGCCTAGCAGCCTGCACGTCCTGGACGCCCAGTAAGCCGCCTCCCCTGGAGTCTGTGGATGACTTCCCCTCTAGTAGCCATGCACAGCCATGACCACCACAGCCATGACCACCAGCTACCCACCTCCCAGCCTCTCTGCCATGTGCCCAAAGCCTCTTGCAAATCCCACGTCACCGACAGCAGCTCCTGGAAACACAGGAAAACAAAATGGTTCCTGCACCTTCACTTCCAGAGCCCCTGAACCGGGTACTTCTGACACTGCCACGAGACGTCCTGCAGGGAACAGGGCTGTCACGAGGGGTCCTGGACTCCGCCCTGACCCTGCCCACCTGGACTCGGGCAGAGCCCACAGCGGGAGGGCCTGGCCTCCAGGATGTCAGCCTCAGGCCCCAGTTCTCCCTGTGCTTTCTCATCACTGCCAACTGGGGCTCCCAGCACGCTGCTTGCACCCCATTCCTCTGTGAGAGGGACTCGGACTCCAGCACTCCTCCCCGCTGCTGCCCACGTCCGTGAGGCTGCCAGGAAGGACAGGCACGGCGCAGGGGGGGCCAAGGGGCACGAGCTTCCACCCTCTGCACACACTCAGCCCCTGCCCCTGTGGGCTCTGTGGCAGCTCCAGGACGCCGGCACGCTTGACGACATCATGGCCACCCGGAGCTCAGGGTGACTAAAGCTGCCATCTTCGGGCCAGAGCTGCCAGCCAGCCTTCGTCCTGAGGCTGCCCTAGGGCCTGCAAGGCACATGCCTGTCACACACAGGCCTTGGGAGCCCTGCACAGAACACGATGACCGAATGTCAGAGCCGACTGTCCTGGCGCCTCACACAAGCATGTCAGGGGCACTGAGCCAGGAATGCAGGGAGGCATTTCTCCTGCTCTCGCACCTCCACAAGACCCGCCAGCTCCCGTGTCACCTCTGTCATCACCATTAGAACACGCCTGGACCAGCCGTGGCTCTCACGGCAGACAAGCGGGGCAGAGCCTGCTCAGCTGGGCCCCAGCCCCACGCAAGTGGTAGGAACAATCAGTGGTCATTTCGAGCTATTGCACCCGGGGCAAGTAGTCTCCAAACGTGCACAACTCCAGGACGCACATGAAAGCCTTGGAGGGCGGGGCCAGGCAGGGGGGCTGGCTGAGAGAACCGTGCCCACCACGCACCTCCCGGGTTGCTCAGAATTCCTAACCACGTGCCCGCCACCCAAGAGAACCCAGGCCACCAGCCGCTCTCCTGCAGCCCTGGGATGCCCAGGCTGCCCGGGTACCTGAGCTGATCTGCACAGCGAGGCCTGGGACATGCAAAGCTCCCCTGCAGGAGACAGAAGGACACTGGGGGGTGCGAGTTTCCCTACAGCCTGCACATCTTCCCCCAAGGCCCGACAAGGCTCTTACCTGGCACCCTGTGGTCCTGGCAGGATGAGGACACCCCGGGGAACGCCACCCACGTCACCACGCACTGACCCTGCCCTCAAGAGAACAGCAAACCAGAACCCACTACCCAGCCTCCCGCAGCTCCCTCAAGAATGCAGGGGGCAAGAGAGCTGGGAGGACATTCCAGACCCGGGAGGCTTTCCAGGTACCACCAAGCAGGTCAGAGGGGCTGGCTAGGCAGAAAAGAGGGAGAACAGCAGAGATCTGTTGTGGCCTGACCCGCCCCTCAGCCCCAAAGATGTGAACAGCAAGGGGCAGGGGTCCCCCAGAGGCCAGGGGCTGCTCCCAGGGCTATCACGTCCCACCCGTGCAGAGAGGCACAGTGTCCCGTCCCAAGGGACCCACTCCAGCCCTTCCTGGCTTTGCCGGTAACAGGTCCGAGGTGATGACAAGGAGGTGACGCTGGGGCGTCTGGGACGTCCTTCAATCTCGGATGAGAAACGGGGAGGGAGAGAGTCGCCTTCGCTGCTCCTGCAACAGGAAGGCCCAGGAAGGCTCGCCACCCGCCACCGTGCACGGCAGGGTAAGACGAGGCCCCACGCTCCCCAGGAAACCAGAGGTGACGCTGCCGGTGCCCTGAGCAGCAGAGGAAACCAGTCTGGGCCCTGACGGCATCGCCAGGCCACGCAGCTGATCCTGGAGGAGGAGGCCACCGCGCGTCGGCTTTCTTCACGGACAGCGACAGAGCCGGGCCCCTCCTCTCTGGGAAAGGACGGCGGAGAGGCACGGGGGCAAGACCGGGGGCGGCTCGGGAGCAGGGTGGTCATCTCAGGGAGACCCACGGTTCAACATTCCCAAGAGCAGACGAGAAGGCGGGCGGCGGGCTGGCGAAGGCGGGGTGGCCTCCCTGAGGACGCCTGCGGACAGCTCGGCTCTGCATCCCTTCCTCCGGTGTCCTGCAGTCACCTCCCGCCAAAACGAGGCCGCACGGCCCGGCGGGGCAGAACTGGGCGCAGAGCTGAGCTCCGACCTCCCCAGAGCGGCTGCGCGTGCGTGGCCTTGCACAAGCCCCTTCTCCTGCGGCCTCAGCTGGCCGCCCACTGGAGAGAGGAAAACGTCTGTCCTGCCCCCTGCCGAGTGACACAGCAGCCACAGGGGCGGGGGCCAGCACCTACGCCCACAACAGGCTGAATTAGCCACGCTGGAGCCACTGAGCCACTCGAGGGCAGAGGCGGCATCACACAGAGCCTACGGTCACATCAAGGGCAAGACGGAGGCTAAGAAAACAGAGAAGACTGGGCCAGCAGACCCTGGAGCTGCAGACGAAGTCCTGGGAAGGTACGAACGGAGGCTCACTAAGAAAACAGAGAACGTGAACAGCCCAGTATCTATAAAGTTAGAAACCTGCCCCCAGAGGAAGCCCCAGGCCCACACCGCTTTGCTGGCAAATTCTACCGAACACTCGAGGAAGAAATGGTCCCAGCTCTGCGCGACGCCTTCCAGGACACAAGCTCGGGGACTTTGCAATGCATTCTGGGGCCAACATCACCCTGATAAAATCACACGTGAGTGCAGACCAGCAGGTACCCCTCAGGAGACAGACCCAGAAACAGCACAGAGCCCAGCAATACACGGGAAGGCTAACACGACCAGTGAGGTCTACCCTAGGAAACGCCGGCTGTTTTAATATTTGGAAATCAGTGCAATTCATCGTAGCAACAAACCAACAAAGAGCAAGCCCTAGGACAGACACAGGCACAATCCACACTCAGCGCTGGCTCACAAACTCTCAGCAAGCCAGGAGCAGAAAGGAACCTCAGGCCAGGATGGGCTCCAGCCGCACCGCTCACAGCTCCCGACGCGGAGCCCGGAGCCGTCCAGGCCGCGGACGAGGCAAGCGCGGTCCTCTGGGCTCCACGCGCCGCGCTCGTGAAGGAAGCACACGCTGCTGTCGGGAACGTCCACCGAGGCGGGCACTCTGCCACGGAGCTGGTGGCTTTATTCCCGCCTTGAATGCACACACACCGCATCGCCCACCAATTCCACTCCTAGGTATTTCAAGAAAAATTAAGGCCTCGGTCCATCCAAAGGCTTGCACACACACGTGCACAGCAGGTGAAAGGCAGGCAGCACGCAGCCGCCCACCTGGAGGGGACGGTGACAGGGGCATCAGCTGGTGTGCGCAGCCCTACGTGAAGGAGCCGGACAGAGAGCACGTCCTCAGAGCCGCGGGTAACCTGCAGTGACCGAAGCGGCCATGCCAAGGCCGGGCGACGGCCTCCCTGGGGAACACGCACGCCGAGACTCCCAGCGCGGACACGCGAGACGCGCAGTGTTATCCTGCGTCTACCGCACCCCCATAAGCACAGCTGCTTACACGCGTGTCTACCAGAAACGCTGAAACAAGGTGTCCCCCGAGGGCCGGCCCCCTGATGCCCACTCCAGACCCAGACCCACGACCTGCCGCTCGGCACCCACCTGTTCTCGGGGTCTCAGCGACGAAGGCACCCAGTAAGGCAGGGCCGCCTCGGCCCGGGGCACGGGCAGGCGGCCCCCGAAGCGGACGTGGCACTCACAGCAGAGGGGCTCGCGGAGACCATTGTGGGAGCCAGGGTGCATCTGATCCAGAAAGGACAAATTCACTGTTTTACTGCATTTGCAGTGCGAGGGGCCTTCCAGGACACTAAGCGCTTAGACGGACACGATCCACGGACAGGGCCGGGGTCCCGCCTCCCACGGCGGTCCAGAGAGAGGCCGGCTACCGTGACGGCTGGCGAGGGGTCAGCCGGCACCTTCAGCCGCTTACTGCGCCGTTACCGTGAGCGAGTCTTAGCTCCCCTCTCCTAACGGCAGAGGCCCACGGGGACAGAAGAGCTCTGGGCCCCCGCGTCACGCACAGAGCACTTGTCCCACCACGTCTCCCGGGCTGACAGGTGTCCCGAAGCCTGAGGGGAAGTGGGTGATCGTGCACGGAGATCTGGGGGCCCAGGGGTGGCACAGACTTCCGTGCCTGGCACATTCTCTCACGCCGTCTCTGGGCCCAAGTCTGCACCTGCCGCCACCCCGAGGGCACGTGGGGGTTGGGGAAGCAGCGAGGACTGGCTTCCTTACCCAGCGATCGGAGGGGCACGCTTCCTTCCCGGAGGTCCGAAAGCTGCTCTTCCTAGGAGGGAAGACCCGACTCAGAGCTCCGGGGTTGTGGAAACCGAGGCGCCATTAACCCCAGGGACGGAAGGCTCACCCCTCTGAGCCCAAACGGCCCGGGGGACTGTGACAACAAGCCGGTGTTGGCTGTCCCCACTCCTGCAGAGCCGAGCCAGCTCGCTCCAGCTGAACCTGCGCGGCCCAACAGGAGTCAACTCTCCCTGGGGAGAGCCCACCAGGCTGGCTCGGACCCGAAGGAGAAGGCCTCCCTGGGTGCCCCGTCTCCGACATCGCCGGGCCTGGGCTTCCCCCTCCTCGCCCGCTCGGCCGCCGGACAGGCACGGCGGAGGCGCTAACAGGACACTGAGGGGCCGCTGGGGTGGGCTGCGCAACACGTCGGCCCAGGGGTCCTTGTGACCAAGGGAGCCCAGCAGGCGGGGAGGGTGGGGCAGGGGTGAGGGAAGGAAGGCGGCCGGGCCGCAGTCCCGCGCACCTGCCTGCGGCCATGCCTGAAGGCCCAGTCCTCCGGACATGTCCCCGAGGGCTCAGGCCGCCCGCAGGGAGGCCGGGGCCGCCCGCCTCCGGGGCCCTTGGGTCGACCGGCCCGCCATGATGCGCTCTGCCGTGCCTGCAGCCTACGGAACCGAACCCAGCCCGAGAGCCCGGGCCCGCACACGCAGCGGCATGGCGAGGACAACAGCCACGGAGCCTAGCGGCCGCGCCTCAGCCTCGCAGCGCCGCCCCGCACGCGGCTCGCGGCCAGCCGCCCAACAGCCCCTGGGCGCGCCTCACGCCGATTGGCCCGCGGATGGCCAATCAGGCACTGCCCTCTAGGCACGTGCGCTCTGTCGGCGGCTGATTGGTTCCTTGCGGCAAGGCTCGTGGTCCGCAGGCCGCGCTGGGGGCGGGGCGGCGCTGGGGGCGGGGCGGAGCGGGGTGGGGCCGCGCGGGGGGGGGGGGGGGCGGGGCGGCGCGGGGTGGGGCGGCGCGGGGGCGGGGCCGCGCGGGGGCGGGGCCGCACAGGTGCGCCCCCCAGCCAGGTGAGCCCTCCCACGCCCTCCCAGCCCGGCCACGCGGGCGTGGCCCCCGCAGCCCAAGTCCCCAGCCCGGGAAATCCACTCACCATTTCCAACGAGCAGGCCGGTGCGGCCGCGGGACGCCCCAGCCGGACTCTGTGCCCACTGTCAGGAAAGAGGCGAGAGTGAGGCGGAGTCTTGGTCACTGCGTGTCCTGCACCTCGTGCAGTTGTAGCTGGTGCTCAAGTAGCTGCCCCGCCCAGGGGCTCAGGTGGCGATTTTTTTAAAGATGTATTTATGTATGTGTTTTTTATTTTGATAGGCAGAGTGGACAGTGAGAGAGAGACAGAGAGAAAGGTCTTCCTTTGCCGTTGGTTCACCCTCCAATGGCCGCCGCAGCTGGCGTGCTGCAGCCAGTCCACCACGCTGATCCGAAGCCAGGAGCCAGGTGCTTCTCCTGGTCTCCCATGGGGTGCAGGACCCAAGCACTTGGCCATCCTCCACTGCCCTCCCGGGCCACAGCAGAGAGCTGGCCTGGAAGGGGAACAACCGGGACAGAATCCGGCGCCCCAACCGGGACTAGAACCCGGTGTGCCGGCACCACAGGCGGAGGATTAGCCTAGTGAGCTGCGGCGCGCTAAGATGTATTTATGTATTTATTTTAAAAGCTGAGAGAGATCTTCCATCTGCTGGTTCCACAAATGGACGCCAGAGTCGGGGCTGGGCCAGCTCAAGCCAGGAGCCAGGAGCTTCTTCCGGGTCTCCCACGCGGGTGCAGGGAACCCATGCACTGGGCCGTCACCCACTGCTTTCCCACAGCAGGGAGCTGGATCCGCAGCAGAGCAGCCGGGACTGGCACTGGCGCCCAGCATGAGAGGCCAGCTGCACGGACTGTCGCTTTAAGGAGCAGCGGGGGCCCAGGGCCCTGGAGTTCAGAGCAGCTGTCATGTCGGGCTCTGGGTGGCTGTGACCCCCGAGCGCTGTGTCCCGGTCCCTGAGTCTCCCGCACTGTGTGCACTGAGGTGGAAACGGGATGCGTGGCTTCCCTTCATGCCTCGACCCTGAGCGCCGGGCACTAGTCTGTGTCTTACAACAGGCCTTCCCCCCACTTCCCAGCCTTCCCAAGACGCTGCACCCCTGGTTATATATCAGGCTGTCATGAGCAACTCGAACCCTGGTAGGTGATGCCGCAGAGAACCGCGTTGTCCAGGCACTGCGGGGGTCGTGACCTGCCCAGGGCTGCACTGGTGGCCCGTGCACACGCGTGTGCTCCCCACCGCCGGCAGCATGCAGATGAGGCTGTGCCCTGCCGTTCGGGCGGTTCAGCAGCCCAGAAAGCTGTGTGCGCGCGTGTGGACGATGCTAGCCCTGGTCTCACGGCGACGGCAGCATGACCAGTGATCTCGCCACGAGCCCCGTGTTGAACCGTGCCCGGCCATGTCTCCCGCTCGGCGTGCTCTCAGCTTCCCTGCCGCCCCCACTTTCTTCCTGAGCCCACGGACACGTGGCTGGAGGCCCAGCCAGACCCAGGACGGACTCCTGCCCCTCCCCAGCCCCAGAAGCTGCGGCCCCCACCACTGGGGTGCTGTCTTTAACCTCAGAGTAGCTCTTGGGGCCGGCGCTGTGCCACGGCAGGCTAAGCCTCTGCCTGCAGTGCCAGCATCCCATATGGGCACTGGTTCGAGTCCCGGCTGCTCCTCTTCTGATCCAGCTCCCTGCTGTGGCCTGGGAACGCCGTGGAAGATGGCCCAAGTGCTTGGGCCCCTGCACCTGCATGGGAGACCCAGATGAAGCTCCTGGCTCCAGGCTTCAGATCCACTCAGCTCTGGCCATTGGAGCCATTAAAGGAGTGAACCAGTGGATACAAGACCTTTCTCTCTGCCTCTTTTTAAAAATAGCAGCTCGTCACTGCTCCCAGCCGCCCAAGAATGGCTAAGAACTAAGAGGATCGATGGTGCCGGGTTCCAAGGCCACCCAAGAATGGCTAAGAACTAAGAGGACTGAGGGCGCCGGGTTCCAAGGCGGCAGCTGAAACTCCTACTTTGCCCGTGGAAGTGGCACAGCCAGGCTGGCACACCAGCAGTGGCCCCAAAACCCACACGGGTAACAACCCGGAGCCAGCTGACTCCTCGCCTTACTTTGCATCCACAGTAGCTTTCTCACAAACAGCCCCAAACTGGAAACGACCAGATTCCATCCGCAGGTGAAGAGGTTTCAGAAGAAATGAGGGCTATTGACACAGAACGCCGAGCGACTGCACAGAGCGCAGCCCCCAGCGTGGGTGAAACCACCACCAGGAGGCGCACGCGGTCCCCGTGATGGTCGAAACCAGGAGAGCAAGTCCATGGCCACACAGGCTGCTGACCCCACGCCCCGGCCGGCCCTGGCCCCAGTCCTCGCTGCTCCTGGCAGCCCTGTCACACGCCTGCCTCACTGTTCCAAGCGTCAGCTTTGTCTGCCAATCACCCGACCCCAGGCAGCTTGAGCTGGCGAGACGGCGTGCCCCGCGGCCGCGGCCGAGAGGGAGCCGGGGCGTTCAGGCGCCCCGTTTCCGGACGGGGCAGGCGGTGCTTTCCTCCCCGTCTCCCTGTCCCTCCCTGCTTTGGGAAGGGCGGCTCACCGCCACCCCATGCCTCGGCGGAACAGAACAGACATCCCGGGGCTACCAAGGTTTCTCCTCCTGGGCCCAGGATGCGAAAGGAGGAAGACGGAGGGCTTTGTTAGGCCCAGAGGTTGGACAGACGCCAGGACGGGCACCACCTCAGGCCTTCCCCGCACCGGGGACAGTGTGCAGAGCAGGGGAAGGGGGCAGCAGCCTGGCTCAGTACCGCCCCCGGAAGTGGCCCTTCCCCTCGGCTGCTGCTCTTCTCTCTCTGAGCCGCAGAAGCCCACGTCACCGCCACACCAGAACAGCCCCAGGAGTATTTTTGGTGAACTTGCGGTTCCAGGATGATCTCGCCTGATTTGACCCATGAGAGGCAAAGAAAAGGAGTTCACCAGGCCAAGGCCAGGGCTCGGGTGAAGATGTGCTGTTTGTAAAGACAGAATCTGGGTGGTCCAGAGGTGCTAGGCCATTTCCAGCTCACCAGCGTCCCACGTGGGCACAGCTCAGGCCCGGCTGCCTCACTCCTGGTCCAGCTCCCTGCCGACGCACCTGCCAAGTGGCAGTGATGGCCAAGGGCCTGGGCCCTGGACCCCCAGGGGAGACCCAGAGGAAGCTCCTGGCTCCAGGCTTTGGCCATTGCAGCCACTGGGGGAAGAGAACCAGTGATGGAAAATTTCTGTTTCTCCCCCTCTCTAACGTTGCCTTTCAGCTAAATAAACAATTAAACACTGAAATCCAAACCAAAATTACAGTTTTAAAAATCTCGTGAACCTCCGGGGGGACACTCTGGGGTCTCTCTGAAGCTCAGTGAGGCTTTCCCAGGCCGATTTCCGAGCATCCGGGGTCAAGTTCACCCCAGGTACCCTGACTTCCGTCAGCCTGCCCTTTGTCTCAACCGCCTGTTTCCCGTCCAGAGGCCCTGTGTCCGTGACTGCTCCCTGCTGCAGGGTGGCGTGGTGTGCAGCTCTGCCGGGCCGAGCCCTTACCTTTTCCTCGTGGGATCGCTGGAGGCATCAGCGCCCTTTCTGTCCCCGTCTCCCCTGAGTCGACATGGTGTGGTTCTCCCTGCCAGGCCGCTGGCCCTCCTGCACTCTCGTGCCGTCTGTGCGGACACGGGACCATTGTCGCCCTCCTACTGCCAGAGCACTACGAAAAGGGGCCCGGCCACCCGCGGAAGACAGCTGGCGCCGACGGTCCCCACCTCCCCCCACACATGTCCCAGATCACAGAGACCTTCCCCAGGACACGCTGCCCGCTGCCTGTGTCCTGTGCCCATGGCGCCCTGGTGGGGGCTCACTGGAATGTTGGGGACAGAGGAGAGAACCTCTGATGTCATGAGGTCTGTCCACCTGCGCCCGCTCGGGGGTCCTGAGGGGCAGCAGAAATTCCGTCTGTGTCCTTGCTGGGGTCCTGAGCGCCCAGCCCCGGCCGTGCTCAGGGTGGGTTTCCAAGCGAGAATGCCCTCTGTCTGCTCCCTGGGCAGTTGCTGGGACAGCAGCAGCCCTGAGCCAGCGTCCACTGTGTGTCCCGGCAGCTCCGGGAGGGAGCCTCCATGGCCACTTGTCTGTGAGACCCAAGACGGAGCGACACGGGTGAGAGCCGAGTCCAATCTAACCCCAGCTCCTCTTTCTCCCCCACCACATCCAGCCATCCCCACTCCTCACCCGCGATTCCCGCTCACTCAACGCCACCGCCACGGCATCTCCCACGCCCGCCTTCCTCACCGGCAGTCCATTCTCCACGTGGCGCCGACTCTGGTCTGGCTGAGCCTGGTCGGACAACTGCATGCGCTCCCACGGGGCTCACGGCACCACAGTCCTCACAGCCCCCAGCACTGTGCAAGATCTACAGCGTCACGTGGGTGCAAGCACACGCACACAGGCACACACACACCCCCTCACATGTGTACACACCTGTACTTATGCACACATCTACCCACACACACATGCAACTGCACTTGCACACTGCACACACACATCCCACACGTGTGTATACACTGCACATGCACCCCCCACATGTGTGTACACTGCATGTGCACACCACACAGTGTGTACACTGCACACGCACACCCCACACGTGTGTGTACACTGCATATGTACACCCCACACACAGTGTGTACACTGCACACGCACACCCCACACACAGTGTGTACACTGCACTCACACCCCACACACAGTGTACACTGTACCTGCACTCACATGGCACACACACCCCACACCCGTGCGTACACTGCACACACACCCAGGTCCCAGCCTCCTGTCTAACCAGGCTCCTCCCCACGCCAGCACCGTGCTCTGCTGTCCTGCTCCTCCGTGCCCCCTCCCTGCTGTTTCCTCGGCCTGGATCCTCCTCCGCGTGTCCGTCTCGCTGCCCCAGGCATTGGCGGGTGCCGCTGTCTGAGGAGCCCCAGGG
This sequence comes from Sylvilagus floridanus, assembly GCA_949820135.1. NCBI lineage: Eukaryota > Metazoa > Chordata > Mammalia > Lagomorpha > Leporidae > Sylvilagus > Sylvilagus floridanus. The sequence goes on from OX463232.1 coordinate 82,207,700, forward strand.
CGGACCTGGGAGCACGGCCGGGTTGTCGGCTGCTGACGCGCTCGCAGGTCAGGGCGTGGTCTGCGTGCTCTCCGTCCTTGATGCGTCTCCTCCTGACGGCAGCCTGTGGAGCAGGTGCTAGAACCGCCCCATCGGCACGGGTTCGGGTTAAACTCACTGAAGGGCTCTCAGTTCCCAGCCTCTGTGGGGCCCTGGCGGGCCGAGGAGCAGGTACTGGACTTGAGAGTTGGGACAGGGATCGGGACTCTCGCGGTCCTGGGAGGCACCTCCCCAGCTCGGTGGAGCCACGGCGTCCAGGGAGGCTGACGTCTCGTCCTCCGGCCCCCTCCGGCCCGGGCTCCCCGCCTGACCCTCCCTTTCCCCTCGCCCTCTGTCCCTCCTCCCAGCACGCACACCCCGCTTCCTCTCCTCATTCGCAGTTTCCATCATGGACATGCAAAGGCTTTGAACAGAAACACGGCCCGACGCCGACAGCAGGTGAGCGCCGGGACACAGAGCCCACAGGAGCCGCGGCTGCACGCGCCGTCAGCTCGGCCGGGAGAAGGACCTCTGAGCCCTAACAGCCTCCTGAACCCTGTGCTCCCCTCAGTCTCCAAGCCTTAAGTCGGCAAGGTGGTGCCCACGGAGCCGTGGTGGTGTCTACCAGGCGCGCCTGCCGGGGTCCTGGGGTGGCCGGGGTGCCCTCAGAGGAAGTGTTCCCAAGAGCGTTGTTTCTGAAAGCCTGGGTCGGGCCCAGCTCTGCTTCCTGGCCCCACGTGTGATGCCTGCTGTGTGCACACTCCAGGCTGCGCCACCAGGCTCTCACCAGATGCCACAGCAGGGGGCCTCCCGACCTCGCCTGCGTGGCCTGTGGCGGCGAGAGGAAGTGGGCAGGCGCTCACCTAGTTACACAAGGCTCTGACTGTCTGGGACCGGGGCTCCCTCAGCCATCGCTGGCGGAAGAGAAGGGTGCGGCCTCCGGGAGAAGCTGGGCAGCCCACCGCCAGGCACACGTGCGCCCGCCCTCCGGCCCCACAACCCAACTCTGCAGCTCAAAGGACTGCAAATGCGTCGGCGCCCAGAAACCCCCGCGCAAGCGGTTGCTCTGGTTTATCCACAGCATGCAGCCGGAAGCAACCCCGAGCGCCCGGCGGGGAGACGGGCGAGCCAGCTGCTAACCCTGTGCCCGGCACCGTGCTGAGTCATGGGTCCTCAAGCAGGGGAGGGGCCGGGCAGAACGTCAGCCCCTGCAAAGGCTCCTGGGAGAGGGGAGTGATGACCACGCTGGCTCCCGCGCTGTGCCGAGGGCACACAGCCAGGCCACGCCAGCTCCCTCCCAGAGCAGCCGTGAGCTTGACCTGGAAGAGGCAAGGGCGGGAATGCAGAACGAGCTGTGGCCTCCAGGGGTGCAGGAGGGGAGGCAGGTGTGTGACCGGGAGCGGTGACAGAACCGTATCCTGACTACGGTGCAGCTTTACAGCCGTGGCTGTCGACTCCCAGAACCGTGCACACAGAACTGCTGTGCAGAGCTGTACCTCGGGCGGGGGGGCGGAGGGGGACAGCCCGGCTCTCACCGAGCCGCAGAGCGCCACTCGCCAGTCACCAAGAACCCTGCAAGTCCTTCAAGAGTGTTCTCCGGAACCTTCTCAGGTGGCGTTGGAAAAGGAGACGCTTCCTGTGCAACCACAAAGGGCAGCATCAGAGTCCTTGGGCCCTAGGGCCAATGCCACACAGCCAGCACCCCACGTGGGCCGACGCCACACAGCCGGCACCCCACGTGGGCCGACGCCACACAGCCGGCACCCCACGTGGGCCGACGCCACACAGCCGGCACCCCACGTGGGCCAATGCCACACAGCGAGCCGATGCGACACAGCCGGCATCCCATGTGGGCGCCAGTTCGAGTCCCGGCTGCTCCACTTCCGATCCAGCTCCCTGCTGTGCCTGGAAAGCAGCAGAGCTTGGCTCCAGTGCTTGGGCCCCTGCCTGCCCCCATGCGGAGACCGGAGGAGCTCCCGGCTTCAGCCTGGCCCAGCCCTGGCCATGCAGTCACCTGGGGAGGGGGCCCGCAGATAGAAGCTCTCTCTCTAACTCTGCTTTTCAATAAATAAATCGTTAAAAAAAAAAAATAGAATCCTTGGAAACCCACAAATGCTCATACCATCCCCCGGATCGCAGGCCAGCAGGTCAGAGCTGGGTCGGCGTTTTCCCACAACACACGGAGCTTCCGGCCCACCGTCCGTGGTGAGCCATCCAGCCTGCCCACGTGGCACACGGCAGACTCAGGCCCTCGCCTCTTCCCAGTCACCTGGACCCCAGCTTTGCTCGGGAACACAGGACTGTGCCAGGGAAGGCTGGCCGCTGTGACTCCCACACACCAGAAGCCCCGCCCCTGGGCCGGGACTGGCTCCTGGATGATCTGGGTGCCGGCTCCAGCCAGCGAGCACCAGCCCCGGCTGAGGATCCTGCAAACAGTGCTTCTCCCAAGGAAGAGACTGGAGAACTAGGCACCTTGCCTGCCTGGGCCAGGTGGCGCTCAAAGCATGCAGCCCATGTCCACCCGTGCCCACCTCTGTCTTGGTCCTGACCCCTCACTGACCCTGGCTGCCCTGATGTGGCCTTTGATCAAGGGAGGGAGCACAGGAGCCCACTTCCCAGGATGTGATGTCTCATCCTGAGACCCTGCTGTGTGCCCGCTGCTGGATCCCAGCGCTCGGCACCTGCTGTGGGCACGCTGCCGGATCCCACCGCTCGGCACCTGCTGACCCAGTGGTTCTCAGCAGGCTGACTCAGCCCCCAGGGGCCCACCTGGCCATGTCAGGGGTGTCCTGGCATCCAGTGCATGAGGCCAGGGTGCTGCTCAACATCCTACAATGACAGGAGAGTGCCCAGCACAAAAAACAATACCCTGGCCCTAAACATGCAGAGTGCCCAGGTGGAGAAAGCCCACCGCAAGCCAAGCAGCTGAGGCCAGGCGTGCCAGGAGCAGCCGGCAGGGACCTGCGACCTGACTCCCGGGCTGGGGCTGTTTCCCCGGGCAGCAGTGGCTGGGCGCTCGTGCAGAGACCTGGGGTTGGAAACCTGGCTAGGCATGCAGGCAGCTGGCCCATCTCGTGACCGCCTCCAGTGGACCCTCCCTCCTAGGGCCGGGAGGCAGCTCAGGCCGCCTCCGCAGCTGCACGTGCGTGTGCGGGGCCAGGGCCGCCTGGGGGGGGGGGGGGGTGATGCAGCTGCTGACTCAGCCCAACTCAGCACCATCGAAAGCTCCGGGCTTGGCTGACGGGTCCCAAGGGGCCAGGTTCTGTTCCATGCCCACCACGAGGAGCTGGGAGACCCCAGGCCTCCGGCTCGGCCACCCTGTGCCTTCTGGGGTTCCACAAGAGAACTGGACTACAGGTCTCAGCTGGCTGAGCCCAGGGCGACGTTTTCTATCCCAGCTCCTGGGACCCAGCTGCACCAGCTGCACCTCAAGTGGCCGTGGCCGTGGCCATTCTGAGCCGCGCTTCTGAGTGCAGCTTTCCTTTACTGGAAACAACACAAAGAAACCACCAAGCGAGTTCCTTGTAGATCGGGGGGTGGCGACAGTGGGCCTGGAGCCCTGGAGCCCTGCTCTGACACGTCCTGGCTCTGTGCCCTGGGCACATCACCCACCTGTCCGAGCCGCGGCTCCCCTCCAGTACAGGGGACTGATCTGACCACACCTGTGAACCGTGTGTGACACGCCGGCCACGTCCGGTTGGCCCTGGACTGCTGCCAGGACTCCAGTGTCTGGAGGTGGGGGCGGCGCGGGGCGCACGGGGTGACTTGGTGCCCTGGGCAAGCAGCGCAGGGCGTGCCTTCAGACCCGGCTGACGGCGCAGAACAACCTGGAGTCAGGTGCCCTCCCTTGGGGAGAGGAGGGCGGGGACAAGGGCTGTGGCCAAGGACAGCAACTTCTCAGGCCAGGCCTGAGGGTTTGAAAGCCTCCTGCCCCTGGCTGGGGTCTCGCCCGATGCAGTGGCCCTGAGTGTCCACAAGAGGTCACACTTCTAAAGAGACTTCCCCTGAAGAGCCGGGACAAAGGGGAGACGCAGGACGCTGGAGCCCCCTGCCAGCTCCGCTCTGCTCTGCGAGGATGGGCTGTGGGCCTGTGGCCAGGACGCCACCATGCCAGGCACCTACCCAGAGGGAGAAGTGGGCGCCGGGTGGCACCGTGTGGCCCAGCAGCTCTGCCCTGTGGGAGGGGCCTCGACAGGGTGGCTCAGCCCACGCGTCCTCTCTCTGCCCATGTGCTATGCCTCGGCCCCAGCATCAGAAGATGAGCAGAGAGCAGAAGAGCAGCCCCAGCTCAGAGACCCCAGGAGGGCGCCAGCGTCGGGCAGAGCAGGTGCAGCCCCCGGGCTGTGTGGCGGCGTCGAGGAGCAAGCTGGGAGACCCCGATGTCCTAGCGACTCGGGCACCTGCTCTCGTCTGAGAGACAAATGTTGGGGCCGGTGCTGTGGCGTAGCGGGTGAAGCTGCTGCCTGCAGTGCCGGCATCCCAGATGGGTGCTGGTTCAGCTGGTTCACCCTGTCCAGCTCTCTGCTGTGGCCTGGGAAAGCAGTGGAGGATGGCCCAAGTCCTTGGGCCCCTGCACCCATGTGGGAGACCAGAAGGAAGCTCCTGGCTCCTGGCTTTGGATCGGTTGTGGCCAACAGGGAAGTGAACCACAGATGGAAGACCTCTCTCTCTCTCTCTGCCTCTCCTCTCTGTGTAAGTCTGTCTTTCAAATAAATCTTTGGGGAAAAAAAAAGTCAAGTATCGCAGAGAGGGGTACAGAGGCTGCTGCCCCCAGCCCACTGCGCTGCACTGCCGTGGCAGGTGCCGCCGACGGAGCCGGTGTGCCTCCAAGGCCTCTGCGGGGCAGGGCCAGCACCCCCAGCGCCCCCAGCGCCCCCACAGTCCCCAACGCCCCCACAGCCCCACAGCCCCGACAGCCCCCACCTCCCCCAGTGCCCCAGCACCCCCACCGCCCCACCGCCCCCACAGCCCCCAGTGCCCCACCGCCCCCACAGCCCCCAGTGCCCCACAGCCCCCACAGCCCCCACCGCCCCCAGTGCCCCACCGCCCCCACCGCCCCCACCACCCCACCGCCCCCAGTGCCCCACCGCCCCCACAGCCCCCACCGCCCCCACCGCCCCCAGTGCCCCACCGCCCCCACCGCCCCCACAGCCCCCACCGCCCCCAGCGCCCCCAGGGCCCCCACGGGCCCCCAGCGCCCCCATGGCCCCACTGCCCCCACGGCCCCCAGCGCCCCCACAGCCCCCAGCGCCCCCACAGCCCCCAGTGCCCCACCACCCCCACCGCCCCACCGCCCCCACCGCCCCACAGCCCCACCGCCCCCACAGCCCCCACCGCCCCCAGCGCCCCCAGGGCCCCCACGGGCCCCCAGCGCCCCCATGGCCCCACTGCCCCCACGGCCCCCAGCGCCCCCACAGCCCCCAGCGCCCCCACAGCCCCCAGTGCCCCACCACCCCCACCGCCCCACCGCCCCCACCGCCCCACAGCCCCACCGCCCCCACCGCCCCCACCGCCCCCACCGCCCCCACCGCCCCCAGTGCCCCACCGCCCCCACCGCCCCCACAGCCCCCACCGCCCCCCGCCCCCCCCACCCCCAGCTGTGGGTCCCAGCAGGTACTTGTGGCAGAGAAGTAAGTGCCAGCTGCCAGCGGGCACGGGTCCCAGCGGGGGATGGCGCCAGGCTGGGGGCTCCGAGTCCCACAGGAGCGATTCTGAATCCCGGGGAAGACGCAGGGCTGTGACCAGGGGACGGCGCCAGGCTGGGGGCTCCGAGTCCCACACGAGCGATTCTGAATCCCGGGGAAGACGCAGGGCTGTGACCAGGGGACGGCGCCAGGCTGGGGGCTCCGAGTCCCACAGGAGCGATTCTGAATCCCGGGGAAGACGCAGGGCTGTGACCAGGGGACGGCGCCAGGCTGGGGGCTCCGAGTCCCACACGAGTGATTCTGAATCCCGGGGAAGACGCAGGGCTGTGACCAGGGGACGGCGCCAGGCTGGGGGCTCCGAGTCCCACACGAGCGATTCTGAATCCCGGGGAAGACGCAGGGCTGTGACCAGGGGACGGCGCCAGGCTGGGGGCTCCGAGTCCCACACGAGCGATTCTGAATCCCGGGGAAGACGCAGGGCTGTGACCAGGGGACGGCGCCAGGCTGGGGGCTCCGAGTCCCACACGAGCGATTCTGAATCCCGGGGAAGACGCAGGGCTGTGACCAGGGGATGGCGCCAGGCTGGGGGCTCCGAGTCCCACAGGAGCGATTCTGAATCCCGGGAAGACGCAGGGCTGTGACCAGGGGACGGCGCCAGGCTGGGGGCTCCGAGTCCCACACGAGCGATTCTGAATCCCGGGGAAGACGCAGGGCTGTGACCAGGGGACGGCGCCAGGCTGGGGGCTCCGAGTCCCACAGGAGCGATTCTGAATCCCGGGGAAGACGCAGGGCTGTGACCAGGGGACGGCGCCAGGCTGGGGGCTCCGAGTCCCACAGGAGCGATTCTGAATCCCGGGAAGACGCAGGGCTGTGACCAGGGGACGGCGCCAGGCTGGGGGCTCCGAGTCCCACACGAGCGATTCTGAATCCCGGGGAAGACGCAGGGCTGTGACCAGGGGACGGCGCCAGGCTGGGGGCTCCGAGTCCCACACGAGCGATTCTGAATCCCGGGGAAGACGCAGGGCTGTGACCAGGGGACGGCGCCAGGCTGGGGGCTCCGAGTCCCACACGAGCGATTCTGAATCCCGGGGAAGACGCAGGGCTGTGACCAGGGGACGGCGCCAGGCTGGGGGCTCCGTCCCACAGGAGCGATTCTGAATCCCGGGGAAGACGCAGGGCTGTGACCAGGGGACGGCGCCAGGCTGGGGGCTCTGAGTCCCACACGAGCGATTCTGAATCCCGGGGAAGACGCAGGGCTGTGACCAGGGGACGGCGCCAGGCTGGGGGCTCCGAGTCCCACACGAGCGATTCTGAATCCCGGGGAAGACGCAGGGCTGTGACCAGGGGATGGCGCCAGGCTGGGGGCTCCGAGTCCCACAGGAGCGATTCTGAATCCCGGGAAGACGCAGGGCTGTGACCAGGGGACGGCGCCAGGCTGGGGGCTCCGAGTCCCACACGAGCGATTCTGAATCCCGGGGAAGACGCAGGGCTGTGACCAGGGGACGGCGCCAGGCTCGGGGCTCCGAGTCCCACAGGAGCGATTCTGAATCCCGGGGAAGACGCAGGGCTGACCAGCGGCGTCCGCATCCTGCTGTCTCCTGAGCGCAACTTAAGACTCAGGGATGGGGGCTCCGGGCCGCAGGCTCCAGGAGCGGCACCTCGTGGCCGACAGCCTTCTGCACGCACGGGATGTACACGTGCGAGGACGAACTCGGCACGGCTTTGGCCTTGGGGCTCACCACAGTGACCAGCAGTCCTGGCTCCGGGGCGCGGGATGGGACCGGCGCCGCCTTTCTTCCTAGAGCTCACAGTTGACTCCTGTGCAGGAGCTTTTCCTGGTCCAGGGAGTTCGCCGTGCGCAGGCTCGTCTGTCTCGCCCTTCCCCTGGCCTCGGGAGCTGCAAACCCACTCTGGATTAACCTAAGCAGATCCTCTGGCTGCCCATGCCCCTGGGGGTGCACGGGATGCCAGGGGCAGAGGGAGGAATGCAAGGACCCACATGGACCCCACCCCCGGACAGGGGTGTGGGCCACGCAGCCGGGGCTCCTGCCACCCCTGCACACATCCCCACAGCCACAAGGCGGCGTCGGGAGCAGGTTAGCTTCAACCTAAAAGGGGAAATCACCTTGCACACCCCAGGGCGCGAGCCCTCCAGCAGCTGCTTCCGGGGTCAGGCAAAGCCCAGCTAGGGACCACGGGGACCAGCGACTCTTCCCCTCCAAGTGTCCCCTCCCCAGTCAAGGCCTTGGAGCTCAAGACCAAACTGTGAAGTTTTTCTTCTCCAAGTCGACGGTGTGGCCTCAGGCGCCCAGAGGTACCGTCAGGCTTTTGAGGACCCGGTCTGATCCCCCAGCTGCCCCGCCCCCGCGAGCACCCTCCCACAGCAGCCCCCAGGCGCTGTGCGGGCCACTGAGCCCCAGTGACACAGGCCTGCAGAGACCTGGTGCGGTCTCAGGCCCAAGTACGCAACCCAGGGCACAGGCTGTCTCCCGGTCGAAGGGATTCCCAAGACACACCGGTGACGTTCCTGCCCCGCCTACCTGTGCGAAGCCAGGACCCGCTCCTGACCGGGAGAGGCTCTCAGGCCAGGTGAGCGTCCTTTAGGAGCATTAAACACGACGGGGCGGGCGCTGTGGCACAGCAGCCAAAGCCACCGCCCGCAGCGCCGGCCTCCCACAGACAGCAGTCCGAGTCCCGGCTGCCCCACTTCCGAGCCAGCTCCCTGCTGTGCCCTGGGAAAGCGTCCGGAGACAGCCCAAGTGCTCGGGCCCCTGCCCCCACACGAGACCCAGAGGACGCTCCTGGCTCCTGGCTCTGGCCTGGCCCAGCTGTGGTCGTTGTGGCCATCTGGGGAGTGAACCAGGGGGTGGAAGACCTCCCTGTCTCTCTTCAAGAAAAAGCATTAAACATGGAAGAACAGGAAGAGGGGACAGGACAGACAGGGTCTCCGCATTCTCAGGCTTTGTCTGCCGGGTCGCCTGTCTCCCCAGGAGCCGCCGAGCTCCCGGGGAAGGGGGCAGGGGCAACCAGGGGACGCCGAGGGACCGCGAGTTCATGAAGTCCAAGGGCGTGAGCCAGCTTTCACCTCCCCTTACCACCTGCGAGCACTAAAAACCGACCTCACAGTGGCGAGAACCTGGGCACCCACAAACCACGCCCCCCGAAGGCGCAGCTGCGACTCACGGACAGGGAAGCCGTCCACTCCGCGGCCAGGACAGAGGCCCAGCATGCAGACCCCTCGTGTGAACGGGACAGAGGCCCAGCGTGCAGACCCCACAGACCCCACGTGTGAATGGGACAGACAGAGGCCCAGTGTGCAGACCCCATGTGTGAATGGGACAGAGGCCCAGCGTGCAGACCCCACGTGCGAACAGGACAGAAGCCCAGCGTGCAGACCCCACAGACCCCACGTGCGAGCAGGACAGAGGCCCAGTGTGCAGACCCCACGTGTGAACAGGACAGACAGAGGCCCAGCGTGCAGACCCCACGTGTGAACGGGACAGAGGCCCCGCGTGCAGACCCCACAGATCCCATGTGTGAACAGGACAGACAGAGGCCCAGCGTGCAGACCCCACGTGTGAACAGGACAGAGGCCCAGTGTGCAGACCCCACAGACCCCACGTGTGAACGGGACAGAGGCCCAGCGTGTAGACCCCACGTGTGAACGGGACAGAGGCCCAGCGTGCAGACCCCACGTGTGAACGGGACAGAGGCCCAGCATGCAGACCCCACGTGTGAACGGGACAGACAGAGGCCCAGCGTGTAGACCCCACGTGTGAACGGGACAGAGGCCCAGCGTGCAGACCCCACGTGCGAACAGGACAGAGGCCCAGCGTGCAGACCCCACGTGCGAACAGGACAGAAGCCCAGCGTGCAGACCCCACAGACCCCACGTGCGAACAGGACAGAGGCCCAATGTACAGACCCCACGTGTGAACAGGACAGACAGAGGCCGAGCGTGCAGACCCCACGTGCGAACAGGACAGAGGCCCAGCGTGCCGACCCCACAGACCCCACGTGTGAACGGGACAGACAGAGGCCCAGCGTGCAGACCCCACGTGCGAACAGGACAGAGGCCCAGCGTGCCGACCCCACAGATCCCATGTGTGAACGGGACAGAGGCCCAGTGTGCAGACCCCACAGACCCCACAGATCCCACGTGTGAACAGGACAGACAGAGGCCCAGCGTGCAGACCCCACAGATCCCATGTGTGAACGGGACAGACAGAGGCCCAGTGTGCAGACCCCACATGTGGATGGGACAGAGGCCCAGTGTTCAGACCCCACAGACCCCACGTGTGAACAGGACAGAGGCCCATCGTGCCAACCCCACAGACCCCACGTGTGAACAGGACAGAGGCCCCGCGTGCAGACCCCACGTGTGAACAGGACAGACAGAGGCCCAGTGTGCAGACCCCACGTGTGAATGGGACAGAGGCCCAGTGTGCAGACCCCACAGACCCCATGTATGAACGGGCCTTGCCCAGGGCGGGCGATGGCAGCGAGGGCGGGACATCTGGCCTGAGGCCCCACGGAGCCACGGAGCACCCCCTTCTGCCAGGCAGACTCTCCAGGACGCAGGCACCTGGTGCTGGCACAGGGAGCGCGGGGAAGCTCAGCGCTGCCAGCACGCGTGGGGCCCAGGGCCGTGAGCGCCCCGAGCGGCCAGCAGCCACGGCGACGCAGGGCAAGGCCAGCTGAGTGGCTGCAGCCGGACGACAGAGGCGTCTGAACCCCCCCATCACCAGCCCCCGCCTCCCTCCCTCGGCAGCGGACGCCGAGACCAGGGCCGGCCCCTCCCGGGTGAGGGCCGGTCCCAGCCTAGGGGCAGCTGCTGGTATTTTCTGGGCGGTTAGGAATCTGTGGCTGTCCCTCCAGACCAAGTGACCGGGAGGGCCCAGCCCCACCTTCCTGGCTGCCACCCACGCCCAGTGAGAGCGGCCGGAGACCGTTCCAGCTGCTCCCAGGAGACATCCGTGTGCCCAAACACGAAGCCGGTCCACAGATGTGAGATTTTTTTTAATCAGAAGTATTCTCTTCAACCACTGTGCTCTACGAAGCGGAGGCGAGGCCTCCCACGGAGACGGGGCGGGGTCCCTCAGAGCAGCCTCTCTGTATTCAAGCAATGGAAACCTCGGAGAGCCACGGCCCACGGCCCGGGGTCCCTGAGGCTGCGTGGCCGGTTCCCACTGCTCGGGGACTGCCTCATTTGGCACAAGAAAGGTCAAAGGTCAACAGCTGGGGAGGGGGACAGAGCTTTGGGCTCCATCCTGAAGGTGCTAGAAACCAGGCCCCAAACCTGAACGCCTCGGCACGTGCTGCCAAGACCTGCGAGGGGAGCAGGGTCTCCGGGCACAGCTGTGGGGCTGGGGTGCCAGGTGTGTCCCTGCTGCTGCCCAAGGGAGCCCCTCTGCCTGGGCCCCAGCAGGATCCTGGGAGGGCCTGCTGCCGCTCAGGGGTCACCCTAGGACGCCAAGCGTCCTGAAGCCTGTGTCTGGTCATCAACGTCCCCGGATCTCTCAGGTCAGTGCCCCTCAGACGCCACCACCTGGGGTCCCCAGCCAGCAGGACGCAGCCCAGCACCTGACGCACTCAGAGCGCCCAGCCCGTGAGCCTGAGCAACACAGGCAACATGTGAGCACAGGCTGCAGGACGGGCACGCAGGCTCTGCAGAGGCCCCCAGGGGACAGAGCAGGACGGGCACGCGGGCTCTGCAGAGGCCACGGGGGACAGAGCGGGACGGGCACGCGGGCTCCGCAGAGGCCACGGGGGACAGAGCGGGACGGGCACGCGGGCTCTGCAGAGGCCCCCAGGGGACAGAGCAGGACGGGCACGCGGGCTCCGCAGAGGCCACGGGGGACAGAGTGGGACGGGCGGACGGGCTTCACAGAGGCCCCCAGGGGACAGAGCGGGACGGGCACGCGGGCTCTGCAGAGGCCCCCAGGGGACAGAGCAGGACGGGCACGCGGGCTCCGCAGAGGCCCCCAGGGGACAGAGCAGGACGGGCACGCAGGCTCCGCAGAGGCCACGGGGGACAGAGCGGGACTGGCACGCGGGCTCTGCAGAGGCCCCCAGGGGACAGAGCGGGACGGGCACGCGGGCTCCGCAGAGGCCACGGGGGACAGAGCGGGACGGGCACATGGGCTTCACAGAGGCCCCCAGGGGACAGAGCAGGACGGGCACGCGGGCTCTGCAGAGGCCCCCAGGGGACAGAGCAGGACGGGCACGCGGGCTTCACAGAGGCCACGGGGGACAGAGCGGGACGGGCACGCGGGCTCCACAGAGGCCCCCAGGGGACAGAGCGGGACGGGCACGCGGGCTCTGCAGAGGCCACGGGGGACAGAGCGGGACGGGCACGCGGGCTTCACAGAGGCCCCCAGGGGACAGAGCAGGATGGGCACGCGGGCTTCACAGAGGCCACGGGGGACAGAGCGGGACGGGCACACGGGCTCTGCAGAGGCCACGGGGACAGAGCGGGACGGGCACGCGGGCTCTGCAGAGGCCCCCAGGGGACAGAGCAGGACGGGCACGCGGGCTCCGCAGAGGCCCCCAGGGGACAGAGCGGGACGGGCATGCGGGCTCTGCAGAGGCCCCCAGGGGACAGAGCGGGACGGGCACGCGGGCTCCGCAGAGGCCACGGGGGACAGAGTGGGACGGGCACACGGGCTTCACAGAGGCCCCCAGGGGACAGAGCAGGACGGGCACGCGGGCTCTGCAGAGGCCCCCAGGGGACAGAGCAGGACGGGCACGCGGGCTCTGCAGAGGCCCCCAGGGGACAGAGCGGGATGGGCACGTGGGCTCCACAGAGGCCACGGGGAACAGAGCAGGACGGGCACGCAGGCTCTGCACAGGCCCCCGGGGATGGAGCAGGCCACAGGACGGACACGCGGGCTCTGCAGAGGCCCCCAGGGGACAGAGCGGGATGGGCACGCGGGCTCTGCACAGGCCCCCGGGGATGGAGCAGGCCACAGGACGGACACGCGGGTTCCCAGAGGCCCCTGGGACGGAGCAGGATGGGCACGCGGGTTCCGCAGAGGCCCCAGGGACGGAGCGGGACGGGCCTCCATATCTGACACCGACGGACGTCACCGAGTGCAGGTGTTAGCACAGCATGGCGCAGTGCTCAGGTTCCCCAGCGGGGCCTGGGCTGTAAAGCGCCCCCACGTGTGCCCGCACCTGCAAGGGGCTCCAAGCCCACCCACTCCGGACGCTCGGCACTGAGAGCGGCAGCTCGTGGGCAGTCTCTGTGGACCGGCATTGCACAAGGGGCGGGCAGCCACGCGTGTGTGCGAAGGGGGAGGAGAGGGCGTGGACAGCAAGGTCCCGCCCAGAGCTGGCCACTGGGGACGCCTCCAAGTGAGTCCAGAGCAGGCAGGCACACGGCTGTGTCTGCAGGGACCCGAGTGGTGAACTCCCTGCCACTTCCCAGAGGAACCAAGAACAGCAGCGGAGAACTTTCGTCCAGAGTCCAAGCAAGCCAGGAGGGAAACGGGACGCCGGCCCGGCCCCGGCCCCGGCCCCACTCCCTGGCCACGTCCAGGGGCTCCTCCACGCGCGTGCGCACTGCTGCCCGGACCGAGTCTGTCTCCTCTCCCTGACCACGCGGGCCGCGGCCCCCCGGAGGGGGCGTGTCCTCCCCAGAAGGCACAGGCAGCTACGCGCACGCTGACCTCTCCAGTTCAGTTCTCCGCAAGCCCCTGCGGCCCCAAGTCTTGTGGTTTTCCTAAGTCATGCTCAGCTGCTTCCTGCATGGCTACCGAGGACGCACGGGGACAGGCTGCACACTAGACGAAAGTGTGGGGGGCGGCGGGCTGGGACCCCGACAAGACACGAGTTCCGGCCAAAGGGCCGGACTTGGAAAGTGCATGCTGCTGCTGCCCACAGGCCGGGGTCCCGGGCACGACGCCGGTCAGGAGGCGAGCGACTGGATGTTCTTGAGCATCTCGTCAAAGGCCTGCGGGGACGGCGCGTCGGCGTTGCGGAAGGTGGCCTGCACCCGGCTGTACAGGCTGAAGGACTTCAGCTCCAGCCAGACGAACCCAAAGCGGTCCTCGTCGAACAGGATGAAGGCTCCGGGGGTGCGCTCGGGGCTGGTGAAGCCGTGGCCGGCGATGAGGCCTGTCCCGTAAAAACTGGACAGAAAGGAGCGGAGGCGTGAGGGGCGGGAGGGCAGGAGGGGCCCCAGAGAGCATGCCATGCGCTCACGCCACAGTCACCAGGCACCAGGACAGGATCAGCAGCCACGCCCTCACGCCATGCACACCAGGCACCAGGGCAGGATCAGCAGCCACGCCCTCACGCCACGCACACCAGGCACCAGGACCGGATCAGCAGCCACGCCCTCACACCATGGACACCAGGCACCAGGACAGGATCAGCAGCCACGCCCTCACGCCACGGACACCAGGCACCAGGACAGGATCAGCAGCCACGCCCTCACACCATGGACACCAGGCACCAGGACAGGATCAGCAGCCACGCCCTCACACCCCAGACACCAGGCACCAGGACAGGATCAGCAGCCACGCCCTCACACCCCAGACACCAGGCACCAGGACAGGATCAGCAGCAGGGACCCCAAGGGCCAGGCCTCCCCCGAGAGGGCACCAGGTGAACTCTCCACAGGCTCTGGGTGCGAGGCGGTCTGGGGCTGGGAGACTACAGCCTGGCGATCAGGGATGACCTGACCGTGACCCTGTGACCTGGGAGACTGTGGACTGAGTTCTAGGTGACGGGCAGCGTCCCAGCTCTGCGCTGTCCAGGACAGCAGCCGCCAGCCGTGTGGGCCAGGGAGACCGAGGACCTGGACTTCTCCTTCAGCGTTTACATTTAAATCACCCTGGAGGGTGAGGCCAGGACGAGGCCGTGTGGCCTGGATGGCGGTGAGGGCCTGGCATGTGCTGAGTCAGCAGCCGTGGCCAAAGTGCAGCAAAGCGCCAGCCAGTGCCCAGGCAAGACCTGCACCGGTCAGGGACCCGGGACCCACGCCCCTCGGGGAGCACAGTGCCCGGGCAAGACCTGCACCGGTCAGGGACCTGGGACCCACGCCCCTCGGGGAGCACAGTGCCCGGGCAAGACCTGCACCGGTCAGGGACGCGGGACTCACGCCCCTCGGGGAGGACAGCGCCCGGGCAAGACCTGCACTGGTCAGGGACGCGGGACCCACGCCCCTCGGGGAGGACAGCGCCCGGGCAAGACCTGCACCAGTCAGGGACCCGGGACCCACGCCCCTCGGGGAGGACAGCGGCCAACAGTCCACTCCACACGCTGCTCGAGGGCTGCCAGGGGGCGGCCCAGCACAGCAGGGCAGCGGAAACTAACAGAACAGAGTGGGGAGGTGGAGGGGAAGACAGACTCCAAGGGGCAGTGAGGGCCACGGCCGCTGTGGTCACCGAGACGCACACCGCTCCCCTGGGGTGCAACCAGGCAGGCGGCCAACGCGGCCGGGCCCGAGGGAGGATGCACTGAGCACTCGCCTCACTTTGCAAAGCTGTGACAGTGAGGTCTCGGGATGGTCACCTAGGAGGCCGCCGCGGAGCTGCGCTGTCCCTGCCTCACGCGGCTTTCGCAGGAGGCCTCGCGTCCGGGAAGCGACCCCTTACAGCACCCGACGGCAGGAGGCCGGGAGCTTTTCCGCGAGAGCGGCCGCGAGGCCCAGGAGGCAGCGTGGCCCGCTCAGGCGCCTGGGGCTGCAGCTAACTGGTCACAGCCGCCCGCCCACCCTGCCCGCCCGGCCGGCAGTCCTCACCACATCCGGCACGTGCGGGGGTAGTCCTCGCTCCTCGAGCTCACGCCCACGGGCAGCACGAAGGGCTGCCCCTGCCCCGACTGGCCGGGCTGCTCCGCTGCCGTGGCCGCTGCATCCCCAGGCTGCCCACCGTCCTCCGCGGGCACCTGGTCCGGCCCGTGTTCCGGCCCCTCGGCCTCGGGCCTGCCCTCCTGCTGCTCCTGCCGCACCTGCTCGCGGGCCTCCAGGACCAGGCGGGAGAGCTCGTTGAAGTTGCGCAGGTTCTCCACGTCGGGCAGCTGGATGCGGTGCCGCAGGTCGATCTCGACCGTCTGCTGCCCAGCGGGGATGTTGGGGTCACCCTGCAGTCGGGGTGAGGGGCAGACAGGGACATGCAGACCCGCTCCGGGCTCCCAGCCCAGCGCCCCACCGCATGAGCCAAACCCTGGGAAAGCGGCGGGGGCGGGGGGGGGCAGGACGAGGTCTCCACAGACAGGGACGGCAGAGGTGCTTTGTGGAGTCCACAGACACCGACACGTGTGCTCGGCGGGAACGGGCGCTCTGGCCCCTCTGGCCCCTCTGGCCCGGAAGGTCCTGCTCCCTGCAGCTCAGAGACTGCAGACAAAAACCCGGGGCGGGGTCGTCACAGCCGCAGGTGCCTGCTTCTGGCCCCATTCCACAGAGCTCCATGGGAGCCTCCCCCACCGCAGAGGGACCCGACAGGGACCCTGCTTCTTCAGGGCTGGTCAGTGCCACCCGCCAGCAGGCACGGTGTGTAGGGCGGCCCCTGCGCCAGCAGTGAGCCCCGCCGCGCGGCAACCGGGCAGGCCCAGGAGGAGCGGGGAAGAGGCTCGCGGGGCAGCGCACCCCTGGCCGGGCTCTGCTGAGCCACTGGCAGCCGGCGCCAGGGGCCGCCTGCTGACACACAGGCCCAGGTGTGGCTGCGTCTCGGCCTCACACAGACAGCTCGGGGGGCCCGTTCCTAGGACTCCGGGGTGGCGTCTGCACCAGGGTTCCCGGGGCGGCCAGGGCTGAGCACCATGTGGCAAAGCCGACTGGACACACACAGACTAGGCTCAGCAGGGCTGGGTCTCAGGTGCGGCACCTGCCTGTCGCACGGTGAACCCACAGCCGTCTCACGGAAAGCGCACAGCGCGGGCCCGGGAGCGGCGGCAGGCGGCAGGCGCCCTCACCGTGATCTTGGTGCCCCTGGCCACGCGGCCGTGGAAGCTGAGCATCACAATCTCCAGGCCGTGGCTGCCGTAGGTGCCTTTGAAGAGGCCGGGCCGGATGAGGTCGTCCGGGCGGCTGGGCGGGAGGTAGATGCGGCGGTAGGTCAGGCAGTTGCTGTGGGGGCAGAGGAGGCACAACTCGCAACCCATCCTGGCTGTGGCCTGGGAGAGGCTTCCCCGGGCCTGCAGGGGCCTGCGGCACAGCAGAGCCGGCACCGCTGTCCACAGCCCCAGGACTCAGCACCCGAGTGGGAGGAAACGCCGCTCCTCTCCACCGCCTGGAGAAAGGAGCCCGCGTCACCTGAGGGGACCCTGCAGTGGGCTGAGCGGGAGCGGGCAAGAACCTGGCCTGGCAGAGCTGACATGGTTTTGACACGCAAGTCACAGGAGTGTCTGTGCCAAGCCAGACAACACAGACCCCCAGGCGGGGACCAGGACCAGGGCTGTCTCCCAGAGTCCCCGCAGATGGGGGTATGCCTCAGAGCACTCACGGTGGGGCTGTGCCCCAGAGACTGGCTGTGCCCCAGAACCCCCAGGATGGGGCTGTACCCCAAAGCCCTACAGGATGGGGCTGTACCCCAGAGCCCACCAGAGCCCTGTCCTGTACCCCAGAGCCCAACCTGTGCCCCAGAGCCCCGTCCTGTACCCAGAGCCCCGTCCTGTACCCAGAGCCCCATCCTGTACCCCAGAGCCCAACCTGTGCCCAGAGCCCCATCCTGTACCCCAGAGCCCCGTCCTGTGCCCAGAGCCCCGTCCTGTACCCCAGAGCCCCGTCCTGTGCCTAGAGCCCCATCCTGTACCCCAGAGCCCAACCTGTGCCCAGAGCCCCATCCTGTACCCCAGAGCCCCGTCCTGTGCCCAGAGCCCCGTCCTGTACCCCAGAGCCCCGTCCTGTACCCAGAGCCCCGTCCTGTACCCCAGAGCCCAACCTGTGCCTAGAGCCCCATCCTGTACCCCAGAGCCCCGTCCTGTGCCCAGAGCCCCGTCCTGTACCCCAGAGCCCCGTCCTGTGCCCAGAGCCCTGTCCTGTACCCCAGAGCCCCATCCCGTGCCCAGAGCCCCGTCCTGTACCCCAGAGCCCCGTCCTGTGCCCAGAGCCCCGTCTTGTGCCCAGAGCACTCACTCGTACTGGCTGGTGTAGATGAACTTCATCAGGATGAGCTCCTGCATGTGTTCGTGGAAGATGTCCTCCAGCGTGCGGCCCCATTCCTCCCGTAGCCACGTCCGAAATTCCTGCCACAAGAACGCAGGGTGTGAAGGTGACCACAACACAACAGCGGGAGGTGGTGACCCTGGCGCTATTCCACGTGCGGCACATCTGCACCCAAGGGCCATCCCCATGGATGCAGCAGGGACAGCCAGGGAAGACACGGGGGCTGCTGCGTGTCGTGGGCCCCAGCCCACGTCAGCAGTGAAGCGTCGGGTCCTCACCTGCCGAGGGCACACGGCCCAGGCGCCTCCGGGGCACAGCAGGAACCATGGCGGCTCCTTCAGGCAAGGCTGGGCCACAGCCTGCGTCCAGGGCTTCCCCGTACAACCCACACGGGCCTCACTGCCGTGGGGAGGAGCCCACCCACACAACCCCCGCTCCACGGCCAGGCCGCACTCTGCACCGCCAGCGAGGTGCGGGACGGCCAGCCAGGCAGCCTGTGGGGAAGCCGCTACTCTGAAGATGTCTTCGTAGCTACGCTGTAAGGATACTTACAAAAGGGGGCTTTCATAACACCCGCTCCCCAAAGCTCAATAATTCATACACAGTTTGCATAATGCTAAGGATATTTAGTGCTTAATAGTTTGATTCTATACAATTAACAGGATTTATTCAAACTCTCATTTCCTAATTGAATATTGACTATACCGTTTCTAATGATGATCTAGAATTAGCTTTACAGAGGTTAAGAGCCATTTAGTAAAACAACAACAACAACAACAAAAACCCTAAGTCTATTAATTGCTTTAATATGTTACTGTCCCCGAACACTGTCCCCAAACTCAAACAAAAACCAGAAATCACTAGACTATTAGTACTACATGGCCAATAAAAAAAAAGAATTTCTACATACACTGGTAGCACAGAATTGCAACATCCTCCAAACACAGAGGCCTTGGGGAGAAACGTTAACGTCTGCTAAGACCTCTGTCCCAAGAACCAGACCACTGCTGCCCGGGCTAAGGAGGCCC